>CM060936.1:1200000-2400000 GCA_030765085.1 Allium cepa | reverse complement strand
CCTTCCGCTGTGAGATTCTATTTGTTTTATTCCTTCTCTGTTTTTCTTATTTACCCCATAACAATCCGCCCTTGCGTATGCTTTGAATTGGCACGTGTGTCGGTTTAAAGTGTGCAAAAAGGCGGGATGTTACAGTTGGTATCAGAGCTTTGGTTTAGCGATAAACCTTGGCTTTGTGGGGTTTGACTCTTTGTTAATAGGGTAGTAATATCCTATGGGAGTCACTGAGCGTATATATATGAGAGAGCGTACTTGTTAGTGTTATAAAAAGATTTTTATATTGTGTTAATCTGTTCCGCTTTGTATTTATAAATTCTGGTTGATGCATGGGACGCTATGCCATCAATAGGGATTTCTAAACACTTAATAGGACAGGCCGACATAATATTAGTTTTTAATATAGGTGAATGAAATAATTTTGCCTATCATATTTTCTATATATAAAAATATTTTATAAAGATATATATATTTGGTTGCTATAGATTGGATGTTAGGCAATAAAAATATTTATAATAACTGAAGCTAAGTTGAAATTATGATAAATCAAATGGGAGATTTTAGAACTTAAGTCCGGGATTTTTGAAATGTGCTTTCAAAGAATTTATGAAAAATAATGATTTGGTTTATAAGAAATTTCTTATATAAAAAGTATAATTTGGAAGTATAATAATATTGTCATATATATGTTTTCCGATATGAATATTCCGTTTTAAATTCGGGAAATTTGTTTTAAAAGAAGATTTTGGGGAAATAAATTATGTACTTTTCTCTCCGTCGCTGGAAAATAAATTCGGTGATGACGGCCGCATCATCGACTTTAATTTTCGAGTTTCGAAGGGGAAAGGCCGCTGTAGTAAATACTACTACAGAATTGTTTTGAATTTATTTGAAATTTTAATTGTTTAAAGATAATTGGAGATATAAGAGTTGTAAGAAATTATATTATCTATTATTTTAAAGTAATTTTGAAATTTGACCCGGTATTAAATTCTTAAATTTCCATTAATAAATTGTTTAAAATTATGTTAGTGAAAAAAAAAGGGGTTAAGTAATAAATAAATTAAAACCTCTAATTTAATTAAGAGAATTATTGCAAGGATATAAAGAGAAAGTGAATACGTAGGAGAGAGAATAGTAATAAGGATTAACATTGAATTGAATTAAAGAATGGAGATTTAACTTGTATAAGTTCAATTGCAATTTCTTTAACATAAATAACTTACCCAAATATAAAAGTTGAAATGTTAAATAAGAAACTAGAATGGAATATTTTACAAGTAGGAATTTAGGAAAAATTGAAGTATTCAATAAACGACGGTATAAATAAGAATTTAATGGCATAAACTTAAGTTATGATTGAAATTTTACTAAAAAAAAAAAATAAGTTAAGAATTACTAATAGGTGATATGAACTTAAAGTAAATAAAATGAAATTCTAAATAAGAATTGATTGTAGGATTATTAACTTAAGTATGTTTTAATTTCCTCTATTCCAATATAATGGAAACCTCCACATTAAATAAATGAATGAGATTAAAGGTAAGTAACAAATATATATATATTAATTAAAGGAATTAAGAAGAAACATGTAAATTGTCACTTACATTCTTAAAATATATATAACTTACCATAAAATAAAAGTTGAAATGTTAGTAAGAATATGTAAAAGAAAATCTTGCAAGTAAAGCTTGAAGCAATAAAGGTATTCAATAAATTGCTGTTATTAATGAGAATTTATTTTATAAACTTAAGTAATAAAAGGAAACTTAAGTAATAAAAAGGAAATACAAATATAATGAATTTGATGATAATTGGAAAATAAACTTGTAAGAAACAAAGAAATCCCTCATAAATGAAGGAAAGAAAAATCAAAACACTGAATTATGAAATAAATGTATAATGAGATATTTTGGTGTTGATTTGAATTGTTGGTTGATGTATGTTGTTGGGTAAGGAATTATGGAGTTGTTAGATTTACAAATAATCTATCTTTGTTCCATCTTAGGCTGTTGAGCAACGGATGTACTTGATAGTTATTCTTCATTCGTACAACTTCAGAATTTGAACCCGAACAACTAATTGTTGTTTGATTTAATGATTGTTGTTGTTTGTGATGTGTGCTGTTTGTTAAAAAGATTATGGTTGTTGCATTAATAGGATATGAATGATTGAATCCAACTAAACATGTCACTGTAAATTAAATATTTAATTTTTCAGACTATATAAGTGAATACAGGTAATGGAAGCAACTGCTACGGCTTTTGGTTCCAAAATAATAAAAGCGTATTGCCCGACAAATAGGTACGTTTCCGGATTACGTTTAAAGCGCTATTTCATATATTTTCCCGTGCGGGATATTTTATTTTGGATATATATATGTAATATATTTGTATATTTGGATATTATATTTTCTCCAGAGTCCCTCCGTACAAAGGAGACTCTGCCAAAAAAAAAAAAATTTCGTAAATTTTGGACTTAGAATTTTTTTTTTTAAAAAAAAAAAAATATTTTTCCAACTTTAATAACTCAAGTATTAAAGGATATAATGATTATAAAACAAGAATATTTCATTTAGGAGGATTAATCTAGGAAAATATTGTTTATAAATTAAAAATTGAAATAAAAAGTACTGCTTATTCTTCCTTCTCCCTTCTTTTTCCTTTTCGGGGACGAAAAGTTTTGAGTGGGGGAGATTGTAACGACCTGATAAATTTATGATTTTTTTTTTAATTTAATTTATATGTTTGCTAATTTAATCCAGTATAAAATTAAAGTCTTAGGATTTTTAAAAGGATGAATGTAGGAGTTAGATAGTAACTGTAATTACAGGTAGAGATTTAGAAGGTTATATGATATAGATTTGAAAATAACTGAAAGTTGTGTTGTAGTTATAAGTCTTAATTTGTTGGTTTAATGGTATTAATGTAACAATAACTGAATTGGATTACATACACACAAACATTTGAAAATTTATTAGGTGGACTAAATTGGTTAAACTTCATAAGTTGTGCATTTCAATTTAGTAGAAATTCTAAACGATAAACGAAGATTTAAATAAACGCTAAATTAAAACTATGTAAAATGGTGACTTAAGGCCTAGTTATAGGAATTGGAATATAATCCAAAATTTAATTAATGATAGTAACGTAGTATTAGCTAATAAATAGATTTCAATGCAGTAACCAAATGAAAGGAATAGGAATGAATATATATATTGAATAGGAATGAATATATATATTGATTTGAAATGAAATAAAAATGTGTCACATTTAGATGGAGTAAAATTTAAGAAACCTATAAATGTGGAATCAGTAAACATTTGTAAAAAAATATTGCCTAGAATAAAATTCATTTAATATAAGAATTCAAAGGTGGAAGATTTACATTTGGATTGAAAGGTATAATTAATTGAATTGGTGATTTGGGAATTTAATCCAAGGGTTACTCTAAAAATAAATACGGATAAAAAGAGGTTAAACTAAGGAGGGGCATTAATTGATTTTAAGGCTTATTTAATACGTTAATAGGCAAGACTCCGCATTCATACATTTATACAAAGCTAAATAGAAGCACAAGTGTGATATAATGTAAATAGATGGATATCAACCTTTATTTATATGTTAATGGGATTTAATTTCTATTGTATAAAAACCGCAATTTAATGAAGATTGAAATAGCTAATTCATACGTTAGTTGATTTAGCTGGAATATGAAGATATTTAATGGAATAGTGAAATCAAATGGGAATGGGTTTCCATTGTTCATTTGAATTCACATTCATCATAAAAACTTATTTGAAAACCAAAGGAATAATAAAGGAATCAAGACTTAATTAGTAATTTGGATTTAAGACATGGCAATTTGGATTTATTGCAACATTTAATACCATAGAATTTAGTAAAGCTTATTCAAATTTCAGTTGACCATTTGTGATATAACTTTTTGAAAACAAGACTTTATTTATGAATTGAGTATTTGATTCAACGAATGGTAATTACTTCATTTAAAAATGGAATTTAACGTAAATTTGTACGTTATTAAAGTTAAATGAAAGCTGTAAACATTTGACTTAGAGAACAATTGAGTGAAATCTTAACTAATGTAAACTTCATCATATTGACATCCATAACTGTGAATCATAGGAAGAAGGTAAATAAATGAACTTAACCAAACTATTTATGTTGAATATTGAAAATTTGAATAAATAAATAGTTAAGAAAATTAAAGGAATGGGAATAAAAATTTATTTATAATTTGGAATTTTAATTACGGTGAAAAGGGTTAACTGCAATTAAAAGTAAGTTGAGATGGAAATCAAGTTATTTATTTAATTTGGTTTAAGATGAGAGTGTATAAGTATAAGATTAGGTAATTTGTGAGAATAAATTTATAATTCCCAATTAATAAGAAAGTGCAGAAATTAAAATTGCAAATTTATATACCTATAAATTTTTATTCACATCCAAGCTTGTTAAATTTATTGGGATTAATTGAACTATCTAAGTAATGAAATTTGGCCAATAATAGGAGTTGAAACATAAAAAATTGATTTTTTATGATTTATTTAATTGATTTAATAATATTAAAAATAGCCATTTTTGTCACGGACTCGGATTTCGACGAAACCAGTTTCATCGGATCCGTATCGGTGAATTATTATAGGATTTCAAATTTCGTATCGATCGGACTTGTCGTTTGATCGTACGGACGATAAACGCCTTGAAATCAATTTTATTAAAATCAATTTGAAAATCAATTTGGAAATCTTGTTTTTAGCATAACTTCTTCATACGATCGAATTTGGTCGCGAAACCTTTTCCATCGCGTTCAGAATATTTTAAAACACCTATTTGGATATATAGTTTTAACAAATTCGGTTCCGGAGGCATAGCGGGCTTTTTGGGCCATAATCTGTTGCGTACGTTCATCTATCTAGCCTATCTATTCTAACCCAGCCCAACCTATATATATATACAGCTACAAACCCTAGTCTATATTCTTTAGCTGTACGTTCATTTCTTCACTCTTTTCTCCTCCTAAAAATGTATACACTTCAGATCCAGTTTCAATGGAAAATCAAAAGCCAAAATTCAAAAAAATTCAGAAAATTCCACAAAAATTATATGTCGATCTTCTCGAAGCGCGTAATCCACTGGTATAATTCGTTTCTCAATTGGGGCTGTCGTTTTCTCAGAAATATTCAAACAGTGCCGGCCGTTCGTTTTGGATTTTGGTGATTTCAACGGTAGATCTTCAGCGATAGCTCGATCGGGGGGTACGGTTGTGTAGAGGACGTCGAGTAGGCCAGATCCATACGGCTACATCATCATCTAGATGATCGGAGACGTGGCAGTTTGGGGGTTTTGGGCACGAGATTCGTCACGGCCTGGGTGCCTTACGCGAGGCACGGCAGTACCAGGAGGGGCGGCCGAGGGAGGGCAGGAAGTTGGTGATCTCTGATCATCTCGGCCGTGCTCAGATTGGTGATAAAAATTGGTTGAAGAGGCAGCTTTTCTGGCGGCCGTTAGGGTTTGAATGGGAAGATGATCGCGTGTTCTGGGATGGTTGCGCGTGAAGGGACGCGGCGTGTATGCCTCGTGACGTGGAGTGGTATGTTTTGGTAATATTTTGTTATATTTAATTTCGTTTGCAATTCGATTTTTCATCATAACTTTGTCATACTACATCGGATTCACACGATTTTTTTTGCGTTAGGATCGTAATTTAATTCCGGACTCGATGACGCTGGTTTGGACGAATTCTGAGACGGGCGAATTTTTGAATTTAAATCGAGTTTAAATTCGATTTAAATTCCAAAGGTGAGTGTTTTAACCCACTCACAATTACTAGAAGCTTTTATGTTTGTTAAATAAATTTTAGAAATGAATAGAAATTTATTTATGAGCTTTTGGGCATGTTATTTCATCCATATCTGTTGAATTGCATTTTTTTGAATTTAGCTGTTAATTTAAATTGATTGATTGCATATTAATTGGCTGTTAGAAATTATTGTTTGCATAAGAACTGCTAGTTAACAGTTATGTAAATTATTATTGAGTAAACTGTTAGATAAATAGTTGATAAATTTAATTTGGAAAAAAAAAACTGACAGTTATTACCTGTTGTATATGTTCATAGATATATACTGTTATTGATTGAAATTGGTTGATGGTTGCGATTGGATGATGGATGTTGTTGATGAATGAATGTTTATTGCATATCATTAAATTTGCAAATTTATCATGCATATTTCATTTTTCGGGATTGTGGTTTGAAATGATAAAACCGCAAAGTTTTATTTTTAAATTGCGGATTGAAATGATAAATATCCGTATCACTTGACCATAGGATAGAAAATTTTATACAGGCACCGCGGTCTATATATAACTATTTTAATGTGATTTCTATGGTTTGGATGGAATACGGTTTATAATAATCTTAAATTTTATACTGTATAAATATTTTTCTTCCGTATTTATGTACATGAAAAGTTGGAAATTTTGAAATAAAAAGGTGTATAAATTCCCTTAGTAAAATGGAAGAAAATTTAGAAAATGGAGTTGGATAAATTTATATCATATGTTTAAATGTTAAGTTTGGAAATTTAAGATATGATATTTATAATTGGATTTTTCCCAAGAAAAAATTGAAATGAATATTCTAATATGAATTTGAATTGGAAAAATATTCTAATATAATTGGAATCGAAAAATACATATGTTTTATTACTAGAAATTGGAGTTGTTTAAGGATTTATGTGAATATTCAAACTAAATAATAAAACATTTAATTTGTTGAAAGAATATATTCCAATTTTAGTTTTTGAATATTAATACTCCAATGGATTTATATATATGGAAATTGAAATGGTTTTGGAACTTAAGAGTGATATCTAAATTATGGTCTTAACTTTAGATAAAGAAATATTTCCATAAAGCCATATAACTTATTTCTTTACAAAGTGACAGTAAAGTTAAGCCCTTGAAATTCATATACCGTTGAATATCCAAACCATTTGAGTTTTAAAAGTTATGGTTGAAATTATGGATTTCCAAAAATATTATGCTTTGAAAATATTCGATTTTCAGATATTATGAAGTTAAAGCCTTTTTATTATTGGAAAGAAATTATATTTGGGATAAGTGGTAAAATATGGTTTTGGGTTTTGGAATGATATCGTAATATTATGGTTTTGAAATGGATTATATTCTGGTTTTAAAAGTATAAACTGTTTTAAATAACCGCGGTGTTATAATAACGATGGGTTGGCAAAGAGACCGGGATCGGATATGGACATACTCTCTGTCGATACCGAAAACCACTTTGACTAACCGTGTACGCGGTGGAGATTCCAGAATGAAGTAGGTTGGTGGCGACGATTCCTGTAAGGTAAATACGTGGACCCGACTCCCGTGAGTTGGCATAAGGTGGCTAAAACAGGAGCGATCGACGGGTTAATGAGGTCATTCCTCTGATCGGACACTCCTCTTCGATATTATACTATGACTTTGGATTGATTCAGTGGCCACTTCTATTTTTTTTTGATTTGGGGAGTTGTTTCGAGGTGGGCGGTTGCTGCGGCTTCGCGTTACCATCGGCCCGGAAGCGTAATTGGTATATCTACCCTGGCATTGCCTAGTTGTGCCGTGTCACCTACCCTATCGCGCCTTGTACGAGTTTGGTTTTCTCCCGTAGCCCGTGTGGTATCCTCTAGTGGCTTCCCGATCAGGAGGGACTATGATATTGGATGGACTACTGGGACTATTACGTGTTAAGGGCTATATGGGTAACCCCTTAACGCTATTAAAAAGTAAGTTTATTTTATAAATAGACACTATTATAATAACGCAATATACTACATAGTAAATAGTTTAACGGATCCTTAGGAGATGTAAATCCCGAGCATCTCTTGAGTTACTGTACTCATATTTATTTCTGTTTATTTAACTCACATAAGATATTCTAGTCTGACTCGAGTGTTTTTGTCTTTTCAAATTCGCTCGGGTCAGTCCGAGCGTTTCAGGATAGCAGGTTTTAGCTTTGGAGGACGAAGACGAAGATTCAGTATTATTTTATATATATAGTATTGCACCACACTCTTTCTATTCCGCTGCATTGTTGTATTGGTATGTGTAACTCTGATGTTCATTGTATAAGTGAAATAACTGTTTTGTAAACTGTTTTGAACTGTATATTTATTATTATATTTTATCCTTCCGCTGTGAGATTCTATTTGTTTTATTCCTTCTCTGTTTTTCTTATTTACCCCATAACAATCCGCCCTTGCGTATGCTTTGAATTGGCACGTGTGTCGGTTTAAAGTGTGCAAAAAGGCGGGATGTTACAAGTATGTATGTGTGTGCCTATATATATATATACACGCACATTGGAGTGATTGAAATTCCCACATTATAGCGGACGAGACCTTATACTCCTCGCATAATAGCAGATGACGCCATATACCGTGATATCCCCCACGAAGTGGGATTGGTATCTCTATATTGTGCTAATAACTGTGGATGCGGAGAAACAGGTCGGAGGGATCCAACTGAATTCATCAAAAATATTGAATTTTTTTTATTTCAATGATATATAAAATATTGGATAATTTGTGATAGATTGTGTTGGAAAATTAAATTTATGGGATGTTATGATATTGCTGGATATATTCTTGGCGGTTTAAAGTATCAAAAATATATATATTGGGGTTTTAAAGGAAAATAAAAAGGAAATTTATAAGTAAAATATTTATAGTGAAGTTGGATAAATCAAAAGTATGAATTTGGGAAAAGGTAGAAATTTTGATTTTTAAAATCCTATTAAATAAATTCCGAGTTTGGGAAAAAGAGAGATTTTTGAATAAATTCGAATAAAAGATTTTAAGGACCTAAGCGATTTTTAAATTTTAAGATTTAAATAGTTGAAAAAAAGAAGGGGGAGTTTTTGAAATAAAGTATGGAATTGATGTTTCAGATTTAAATAAGATTTTAAATCAAAAAAAGGAAATGAATCGAAAATTAGTGAGTTTTGGAATAAATTGGGTTAATTAAGGAATTTATTTAAGGATGGTGCGACGACCCAGAATTTTTGAGCATTTGAAATGGAAATATTTAATTGATTTTAAATATTTGAAAGGTTAATTTTAACTTGAATTCCAAATACCACTATTTATTTATTGAATTTAATAATTGGAAGTTGGGTGAAATATTGAATCTTCCAATAGTGCTGAGAATAATGGTGCTTTAATAGTGCTGATTCAAAAATTTAATAGTGCTGAGAATAATAGTGCTGAAATATTGAATTTTACAAGCATTTTAATAAATTTTAGAAGGCTTGTAAAATTTATATTCATAGTGCTGAGAATAATAGAAGTTTTAAAATTGAATTTAACAGTGGTTTGTTCAGTTTTGAAATTACATCGTTCAAATTGAATTTAAAAATAGCCTTCTGAGGCACAGTCTTGAAATTCGACGAAACCAATTCCATTAGATCCGTAATATTGTATTATTATTGGATTTCAAATTTCGTAGTGATCGGAGTTGTTGTGTGAACGTACGATATATAAACGCATTGAAATTTATATCGAATACTTAATAAAATAACTGATTCAAAAAGCTATCTTCTCCATGCGTTTGAATTAGGACTCGAAACCTTTTCCATTGCGTTCAGAATAGGGGTTTAACATTATAAATGCCTAACGGCATGCCTCAATAGGAATTTGGAATTGTAAGTTGCATATCCGAGACAATTTGAATTTAACTTTAAATACGAGTAAATACTTTACTTGACTAGTCAAATTAATTTCACATCAGCCTTTTTCCAGTCTTTTCCAAAGCACTGTAGCCAACCTTCTCCTGCAAGCCACCACCTTTCCACATCACGTCCCTTCTTTTACTTCACAGCCGAAGTCCAACTGTTCAAACAAAAAAAAGGGATTCAAAAGAAAGAAAAATGGCCAAAGCCTGGGAAATCAAAATCGAGTTCTTCCCCTTTTCAAACGATTCGTGAAATCAATTATTATAAAAAATAATGGAGAGGAATCAAAGTGGATTCGACTTCGACAAGGGGGGATATCACGGTCGGCGATTTTGACCTCAGCTGTAGAGGAGGCAGGCGCGTGCGAGCATGAAAGGCGATAACATTATGGGCACAACAGGTTGGAAGCAACGTGTTCGCGCATAGGGAAGCAGTGATGTCATGACAATCGTGTTGGGTATGGAGGTGGAACACGAGGCTTGGTGGCTCGAGAACATCACGCGCATGGTTGTCGGGATGTCGCAATTGAGTGGGAGGTGCAATTTATTTTGGGTTCAGTCATGCAATCGCCGATGGCGAGAGGGAGAGGCATGGCGTCGGTGGTCTCAAGGTGGAAGCTTTGCGACCACGTGCAGGTGGCAGTGGGGTTTGCGAAGGAGGGAGCTCGACTTCGAGCATCTCAAGTGGCTCTCGAGTCCTGGGATGAGTCAGTAAGGTTTTGTTTTACAATTAATTTAATTTGATTTCTGGATCTGGATTGTTGAAAAAATATATAATAATAAAAATAAAATATATATGTACATATTTACAGCATATAATTTTTTAGTGAGGTTTAAAAAGGAATTCTGCTTTAATCTATATGTATATATATGTAGGTTAAGGAAAAGAAATTTTTTAACGGTAATGTAAAGTTCCATTTTTAAGTATATACGTAGTTTAAATAAAGTAAATAGACATATACACATTTTTAATTTAGTAGTTTCAAATGAATGTAAGGTGGAGATTAATTTATTTAGTAAACTTATTTAATTTTTTTAGTTACTAAAGGATTTTTAAAGGAAAAATTAGTTAGAACTAAACCATTAGTTAATTAAATGTATTAAATAGTTCCATTTTTAAGTATATACGTAGTTTCAATAAAGTAAATAGACATATACACATTTTTAATTTAGTAGTTTCAAATGAATGTAAGGTGGAGATTAATTTATTTAGTAAACTTATTTAATTTTTTTAGTTACTAAAGGATTTTTAAAGGAAAAATTAGTTAGAACTAAACCATTAGTTAATTAAATGTATTAAATGGAAATTAATTTCTCGATTAGTTCGAATGATGATAAACCATATAATGTTTATTCAAGGTTAAATTCTGAAAGAAATCAAGCCCGTGTGGATCGGATTGCAAATCTATGGTCAAAAGTGAGTTAATCTCACTCATTTGGGTTATTTAAATTTAAATAATTAAATTTAAATAATTGGTTGAATGATTGAATTGATTTGATGTGCTATATTATATATAGTAGTATATAGTATATATTGGTGTGATTGATTTCACGCATTATATAGAGGATGGGACCCTATGTGCCGCATAATAGCGGATGACATTATATAAATCCCATATACCGCGATATTCCACCTCGAAGTGGAATTAGTATTGTTGTAACGACCCAGAATTTTTATTAATTAAAATTTGAATATTTAATTGATTTTAAATATTAATGAGTGAAATTTATAAGTCGAATAAATTTTTATTTCGAATATTGGATTTAATTGGATAATTAAATCGATAATTTAATATGTGAAATTATGGAAATAATTGAAAATTGGGTTAAATATGATTGAAAATGATTTTTAAAATTTTATTTTATCATATTGAAGTTAGAATGATATTTTAGAACTTTTAAAATCGAATTAAAAGTTTATTTGTGAAAATTGAATATTTTAATATTTAATTATCGACTGTAAATTAGCCAATTTTTGAACAGTCACAGAATTGAACGAAACTGGTTCCATTGGATCCGTAATAGTTAGTTATTACTGTATTTCAATTTTCGTAGCAATCGAAGCTATCGTTTGATCGTGGCAGCTCGAAACGCATCGAAATTGTTTTAATATTAATTTGGCGAGTTAAAATAGCTATTTTTCAAAAAGTCTCGGATTTCGACGAAACCAGTTTCATCGGATCCGTAATGTGATATTATAGTAAGGTTTCAAATTTCGTGTCGATTGGATTTACCGTTTGTCCGGTACAAATTAAAATGCCTAGAAAATCGTTTAATCGGTTTAATTTTAAATCGATCGTTTATAGCCATAACTCGCACAGATGATCGAATTAGATTCCGAAACCTGTTCCATTGTGTCCGGAACGCGGGGTAAACCCTAGAAACGCTGGTCACTGCACGTAAATCGGAGTTCGAAATTTCCGGATGAATAGTGTCTTTCGTTTTCCTATAAGTAGCCTCATTTTATCACAAAATAAAAAAAATAACCTAAACCCTAGCCGCCGTTGTTATTATCAATGGCCAGAAAGTGACAGACTTCTCCTCCATTTATCTCCCAATCCACTCAATAATTTCAAAAACCCTCAACTAGAGAATCGTAGAGCACTCCGAGTACTCCACATCCAACGGTGATGATCGAAATCGGGGTGGTGGATTGACTGCAGTACGCGTTCAAAGGTCGCGCGTTCGTTCTTGAACTGCGTGCAATATAGGGGGCCGAGTTCAAGGAGGTGGCGGCCGAGCATGGCACTCGCGTGGGCGCACGTGGTGGTGGCCTCTGATCGAGTTTTAGGCAAGCGACGATGGCTCGAAATCTAACCCTAATTGGAAGCTTTATGGGTTTCTTTGTTCGTTTCTTACCTGGGTGCGTACGCGCGTGGGAAGGAGATGGAGC
Source organism: Allium cepa (assembly GCA_030765085.1). Lineage (NCBI taxonomy): Eukaryota > Viridiplantae > Streptophyta > Magnoliopsida > Asparagales > Amaryllidaceae > Allium > Allium cepa. The sequence goes on along the minus strand of CM060936.1, from coordinate 2,387,352 downwards.
GCACGGTGGAGATGCAAGCAACATGTGATCCTACGGCTGTAAATAGATAGGTTTAAAAATTATAAAGTTTTGTTGTAATTAATTATAGTTTAAATCATGTAAACTTCAAAAATTCATAACTTTTTCATACGAGGTCGAAAATGCGCGAAACCAGTTGCGTTGGAATCGTATGGATGAGCACTACGCGATGCAATTAGATTGGAGTCGTTTGGAGTTAGTGAGAATTTTGGGTAAAATTAAACGCGTGTTTAATTTTATTCGAAATAAATCGCTAAAACGAAATTGAAATCAAGGTGAGAACTTCTCACTCAATCGAATCGGTTTCGATTTTATTTTAAATAGTTAGATTTAAAATACTTGAATGTATGTTTGAATGATGATTGTTATTTAATGATTGTTAAAATAGACATTATGCGCCGTTAGTAAGCGGATGTTATTTATTAAAAACATATACCGCGAATATTTCATAAACAGTGAAATTGGTATTATATATAATAACAATATATATATATTGGCATATGTATATATTGCAGTTGTTGATTTCCCCGCATTTTTTAGCGGATGAGACCCTATTGCGCCGTTATTAAGCGGATAATATTTTAAATCCCATATACCGCGATAATTTCGTACTGGAGCGGAATTGGTATTGTGCTAATGTTTGTGGATGCAGGAAAACAGGTTGGAGGGATCCAACTGGATTCCTCAACAGTATTTATTTGATTATGGATATTTTGATATTCGTTGATTATCATATACGATATATGATGTCGTTGTAGTCGTGATTGACTATGTGGTGTGTAGCATCATTGGATACCAAATTTTGGAATTTTAAAAGGATTTTCAAAGTGATTTTTGAAAGAATACGTTTATAAAATATTTTTGGAATCAATCCATTTTAAATAAATAAACGTTATAATTTTAAAAGTTATAAAATTATGGTTTTTGTGAAATATAGTTAAAAGCTGATTTTTGAGAAATATGAGTTAAAGATCTTATAAAGTAATTTAAATCTGGATTTTGAATATATTATAAAGGTTTAAATATAGGATTTATAAAATTTGATTATTTTATAAATCAAAAGGATGAAATTATAAAGGAATTTAAAGACGTTTTAAAGAATAATATAAATTGATTTATATTAAGAGATTTATAAATGGATATTTATAAATTGAAATATTGAAATTATAAAACGAGTTTATTATAAGTGTTTGAATGAAGTGAAAATGGATTTCATAAGTGAATGGAATTTATAAAATTTTAAATGGTGAAGTTATAAATGAAATTTATAAATAGTAAGATTTATAAATTTTATAAAGTTATTAAAAGAATGGTTTTGGATAAATAAATGAATCTTATAGGTTATAAGATTTATAATTATGAAGTTTAAAGGAACGATTTTGTAAAATAATCGTTTTATAAGCATTTGACTTATAATATGAACTTTTGGTTTATAATTGAGATATGAAATTGAATAGGTTAATAAAGGATGTATTAAAGGAAGTTGTTATAAAATAAATAGAAATGGAATTTATAAACGTTGTTTTATAAATTCGCAAACGACTTATTTTGATAAGTTAATTTTTGTAACTTATTAATGGAGTTATATTCACGTTTTAGACTGTGAATAATCCTTTGAAATAAAATGCATAGAATTGATGAAATTTGTTAACAAAATATATTCACGTTTTTGAATAGTGAATAATGTGTTAAAGAAAATGTTTTGAATGTGATGTTTTAAATAGAATTAAAACGATCTAACGATGTTTTTAAATAAGTTGAGATTCGAAACCATAGATTTCAACATTCATTGTTGAAATAGACGTTTTCGAGAAATAGAAGGAAATGGTGGACTATAACACTATTGTTATAGTAAATGATTTCCGAAAGGAAATGTTTTGAATAGTATTGGGATTTATATATCTATTTTAATTTCGAATCCCTATACTAGTGATTTTGGATTGTCATAATGATGTTTTACGTAACATTCGTTTTGGCCCAAATAAATATGTTTAAGGGAATGATTTCCTTAAAGAATGAAATATATACTTAATCTCGATTTAAGTATATTGAATATTTTCCAAAGGTTGAAAATAAATAAAATTTGTGAATTACTTATTGAATAAGTATGGAAACGTTTTCTAATATGAAGTGAATATTTAGAATTTATCTTTTTGAAGATAAATTGAAAATGGATAATTGAAATCGTATATGCATGAATATTTTGGAATATAAATTCACTATGGAATTTATAAATGAAAAGTGGAATTTGTTAAATATAAATATTGATTTATTTTTGAAGTGTTGAAATTTTATATCTTGTAAAGATATTTTGGAAAATAAATAATTTGGAAAATTATTTGGAATCTGGTGATGTTGTGCATATCCATTGATAGTTCAATAATCGACTATCAATATTTCCCTTTGAATGGGTATTTGATGTGATTTGTTTGAATTTGAATGCCACACTTATTTTTAAATAAGCGCTCACTATTCGAGTTAACCGGGAAAGGATCATGGGGTCGTATAACCCATTCCGGATATGTGATACGTCGTTATGAATTGCATTTGAAGATCGGTGTTGAAGATCAGATATTTGTGAGAGCGATAGGATGACCTGTCGATTGACTCTGCACCGAGTTGCTCCGGTATAGAGTTCTCCATATGTGATGGGGAATCCGATCAGGATTGTGGATATCCGGATTGCAAGGACTTCTTTGTAAGTGCCTTCGGTTCTGTTCGAGCCCGGAACAGACTTGTATGGATTGTATGTCTGACATTACAATTTGAGATATAAAGCTGATTTCTTTCAAATATATTTCTGTTGGTGGCGGAGAATTTATTCTCTTAGCTTAACACCCTTCTCTGAGACGTACGAGCTCAGAGGTTATGTAGTTGAAGGTTATCAGCGATATATTCCCAATTTGGTAATGTGACATGCTGAGTGTTGCTGTGAAATGATCATTGTGTTGATTATTTATGATAGGATCATTTGTTTGATCGTCTATCGTGGTGATCATTTCTATGATCATTTGTTGACCCAAAGCATGGCTTTTGTATAAAGTATGTTTTTGTGGACGAGACTTCGTCGAGCCTCACACCCCGAAAATGGTCAAAACAGGAAAGATGCAGCAAGGTTATGAGGGGTAGCGCCCTTTAGGGTATGTGCATTTCCTTCTGGAAAAGGGTGGTATCATGGTATGGAGCCCAGATACTTACTCATGTTGAAACACTTTATTATTATGGTGTGATGTTGGTTAGAGAGCTCTCGTTTAAAGGTCCCAAAGGACTGGGGGTGGCATATCTGAGGGTTTGTAATATCCCTTGGGAAAAGGGATTCCCGGCCTTGTTTGGCAGAGAACGGTTTGGTTCTCGGGTTCCAGAGGCGTTTCCATGTGGCAATGGGAAGTTCCTTGGCCTGACCATTTGTTGGAAAATCCATTCTTCAAATACGAGCCTTGTACGGTATTAGTTGTAGAACCTGCCATTTACTTATGGTGGTCACCACTGTTTGGATGGTAGCTATAGTAGGCATACGATAATGGTCGTATGTTGGCTAAGATTTATATCTTTATTTTTGAAATAATTTTTCCTACACTATGCACTAGTAATAATATCAAATGTTATTTTAAATGCGTATCAAGCATCTTTGACTATCATAAGGAGAAATGTCCTCCGATTCTGCGTTTGCATTGTGTGTGTGTGCGGGAGGCCTTATGGTAGTCTCATTTTTAAAAGCATTGCGAATTGACTTTAAAAATATTCCTCTATTTTGATTTTAAAGAAAAATAAACTGTTTTGAGTTCTCACACCAGTCACATGACTGACTTGGAGTTTATTGTTTTCCTTCCTAAACTCTGGGTGCCCACCAATTTCCACACGTGCAATTAAAAGTTAGTTTTATCAGGATATTCTGGATATTCAGGAGTTGCTGGAGGCAAGCTGGATGGCATGGCGTATTACTAGTATATAATATTTCTTTTCCGCTGTTTGTTGTTGTATGATGTTGTACATTCTGATGATATGATGTAATGAAATGTGTTGTAATGTAATAACTGATATAGTTCTTTGTTTAAAGATTATTCATTTATTATTATATGTTGTTCCGCTGTGAATTGTGAGATTCTGATGTTGTTCTGTTGTTTTCTTTCGTCCCGTTTTATTTTCTTCTGTTTCCTTTTCCCTCTATTTCCTATCTTCTCTCTCTCCTTCTCTCTTTTTCTTTTTCTTAAACATTGATAATTCGTATTTCTGTTCATCTTGAATTAATCTACGGAGATTACTGTATATTCAAGGAGTATGGATTTGCGGGTCATCACAATTGTGCTAACGTCTGTGGATGCACGGAAACAGGTTGGAGGGATCCAACTGGATTCCTCAAAATTATTTAGATTGTTTAATATTCTGTGTTATGAATATTTGGTATTCCGTGATGAATTATATTGATAATTGGAATACTGAATACTATCATTTGCTTGAATATATTTCGGTACACTGGGTTATCAAAATATTTAGAATTGGATTTTTGAAAAGATATATAAGAGTGAAATTTGGAAGTGAAATAATTATAGAATAAAAATAAGGATGAATTGGAAAGAAGTAAAAGTAATTTTAAAAAAAAACTGAAGTTAAATGGTAAAGTAGAGATTTAAAACAAGATTTAAATCAAAGTTAAATCTGGAATTCAAGTTAGTGAATCTCAGTTTTTAAACAAATAAAGTTATTTTTAAAATTTAAATTGTTTTAACAACCTGAACGTTAAAGTGCATTTTTAAATTGATTTAAATTTAAAAATGAATTTGGTTTTATATTTCTTTAAACTTCTTTATAAAATGAGTAATTAATTTGTTTAATGAAGTAAATAAATAGGTAGTTAATTACTGGTTGAGATTATCAAGAGTGATTAATATTTGTGGTTTAATTAATGATTAATTAATCAATGTAATTAATTTAGATTAGGATAAATTAGAATGCAATTAGAAATCATTAATTTATATAACTAATGATTTAATTAAGGGTTGATTAATTAAGATTGATTAATCAATAATAACTGATTTTTGAGAAATTAATTAATGTAAGTTATTAAGGATTAATGCAATTAATTATAGTTAATTAATTTGTGAAGTAATTAAAGACTAATTACTGTTTTTGGTTAAGAATAATTAATTTGTGTAATTAATTAAAGATATTACTTGAATGTAATTGAAGGATAATTAATCTAGGTTGATTAATTAAGATGGATAATTAAAGGATGATTAATTAATTGATTTGAAACTAATTAATGTCAAGTGAAGGAATCTAAGTGATTGAGGTTAGTAATTCAGTTATAAGTGATTAAATTTATTTTGGAAGTGATCAAGTTTTCTTATGGACGATTGAATGGTATTGTATGCCTTGAATGAGTTGATATATCTGATATGAAATGTTTTGTAGTATCATATGTTTGGGCGGACAGGATATTGTGGTTATCTATCAATGATGAATTGTTGTGTAAAGGGACATCCTGTATTTAAAGTTTGAAGTGTATTTCATTTGGATAACTTGGGTTAGGATGACAGGAGACTCGAAGAGACTGGGGTCGGGTATTAGAAAATACTCGAAACCATTTCGAATTTTCATAGATTGATATGTGAAATCAATAGGCTGGAATGAAATGATTTAAGTGAATTGGACTATTTAATCTAAATTTTGGTACTTAGAAAATTGATGTGTGAAATAAGTGATGTCTATACCAAATTGTGAATTTGTAAATTGATACGAGTTAACCGGGTTTTATATAAGTTGTATGCTTTGTATTCCTTGTTAGATGGGTTTACTCACGCTGGTTTCCAGCCTGACCCGGGTGTTACTTTGATGTAATGCTCGGGCAGACCGAGTATTACAGATTTTCAGGTAAGGACGTTCTGGAGCTCAAGAGGCGAGCTGGATGGCAAGAACGTATGGAGTGTTTCTGCTGTATTATATTGTTGTATATATCTGAGTCATGTTGATTGTATATGTATATATAATGTTACTCTCATGTATTAAAGTGAAATTTGACAAGTACAGTTTTCCTTTATATAACTGTTATTATATTTTATCCGCTGTGAATGTGAGATGTTGGTGTTTCTGTTCTTCTTATTCTTCTATCTCTTTCTTCTTTTTCCTAACTATCTGGAATTTTCGGGATCGAAAATTTCGGGTCGTTTCTCTTGGTATCAGAGCTTAGGTTGGTGATAACCTTGGCTTTGGTGGGGATTACTCATTTAAATAGAGTCAGTAGTACTCTAAAATGAGTATGAGTGTATAAATAGATATGAGCGCATACTTGTTATTTTCTTATATAAAGGTTTTAAATGATTTTATATAAGAATTTATTTTGATATATAAAGCAATATTTCTTTCTAATAAATATTAAGGTAATTGGTTTTATATTATTTGAAAATTTTAATAATGAGAATTAAGTGGTAATAGAAATACAACCAAATTAAAATTAAATGAAGATAAGTTTGAAATGCATTCAGAATTAAATAGTTTAAAGAGGTAAGTTGATTTGATTTAAAGGATTAAATCAACATTTAAAAATTTAACTCGAATTTATATAATTCAGGATGGTTTAAATTTGAAATTTGAATTGAATTCGTTCAAATTGAATCTGATTTGAATTAATTGGATTTGTGATTGAAGATGTATAAGTTTAAAAATTTAAATGGAAAATTTGAATTGGATTGAATTAGAATGATTTGAAATTGAAGTGGGTTCAATTGATATTAGTCCAAATTGATTGGAATAATTTGGAATTGTAATTAAAGTTGAGTAGGTTTAAAATCAAATGGAATTTGATTTGAATTTGGAAAGAAATCAAGATTGATTCAACTTGAATTGGGGTTAAATCAATTTCAATGGAAATTGAAGTTATTCAAATTGGAATTGAGTCAATTTAAATGGAAGTGAAAATTTAAATTGAATTGATGGGAAAGTGAAATGTTTTGACTCTGGACTATTTTTAATATAAATTGTTTTACTATAAGCTTATTTTTTCTAAGCTATTTAATATATACAACCTTTCTTTTTGAAGCCAAATTATTCTATATTTATTTTACAATTATTTTTGGAACTATTTAACAATTTTTCAACCGTTTTATAAACTAATTACAATTTTGAACTATTTTGCAAATTAATTACTATTTTACAACTATTTTGCAATTATTTAATTTTTTTATAACTATTTGACTATTTTCCAACTATTTTACAATTACTTAACTATTTTACAGCAATTTTACAAACTATTAATTGTTTTTCAACTACTTATCTATTTTTAAACTTTTCAAGCTATTTTCTAAATTTATGTTGGACAAAGTTTAAACTATTTATGATTAAATATCCATTTGAGATAAGAATTGAGGTGATAATCCAAATGGGATTGAAGCAATGGTGAATAAATGAATAAGAACCTAAGGGAATGTGAATAGAAAAAGGAGATTGATTTAGTTAACAATCAATGAAGATAAATACGTAGGATGTATGTATATTATTCTATTCGCATAGTGATTTGATCCAGATTCGAGCACAGAATTTCGAGATAGTTATATCGGTCCGAGTTGGGATTTTTCGCTCGATTTTCGACGGCGAACCTGGATATGGGTTGTTGATTGGTTCTAGATATTCTCTATCATAGTTAGGCTATGCAAGGAGAATGATGATTTTTGATCAAGAAACCAGATCTGAGTCCGCACTAGGAAGTCGGGTGGACGATACTAGTTCAGAAGTGAAATTGTGTGATCGAGTGAGCGATCAGATTGGTATAGCGTATGGATGATAAGTGTACATCGTACGGATTTGAATGAAATTAATATTGAAAATTTGTGAATAAGAAATGTGAAATGATTTCTTTTGAAATGAAAGTATATTTTGTGAAATATATAATGGATAAAAGTGAAAGTTGGATATTTTTATGACGATAAGTAAGATAGAAACAACTTTTAAAAAAAAAAGAGTAATCAAATTTGAATATTTGATTTTGAATAAACAAAGTTATATATCTTTGTTATATAAGATAAATCTCCCCTTGTTGAATCTATTGCCAGAAGAAAATGAATTTGAAAGTGTTTGAAGAATAAAAGGCGTTTATACAAGTTTGAAATGATCCAAAGTTTTTTTTTAAATATATATATATATATATATATATATATATATATATATAAAGGATCTTATAAGGATTTTGGAAAAAGGTTTTGGGAACCTTTGGATTTGGAAAGGCTTTTGATTTTTGGGTAAAATCAATATTGGATTTGGAAAGCCTAGTTTGAGAATTATCGATTTTGGGATAATCGATTTCGAGAAAGGAGATTTATTTGAGATTCATTCTAGGGAAAAAGGCGCTCCCTTGAAATGAACTTCTCAGGAGTGCAACAGGGTAGTACTGCCTTGAACCCTAAGAGGGGGTTCTAAAGTTGATCCTGTGAGGAGTCCGGACAAAACTAGTTCCTGAGGATTATGAGTAGTGTGTAGCGAAAGTCAAGGGCGCTGATTCCTACAGAGGCATTTGGGTTATGCTGTGACGACAGTGTAACTCGATGTCACTGCGATCTACTGTAGACCATAGCGAAAGTCATGTGTGCTGCTGAGAGCCAACCGTCTGTGTTTGATTTTATATCGGTAGACTATGGCCTATGGTAACATAGCGAAAATCATGTGTGCCGCTGAAAGCCAACAGTCTGCGTTTGATTTTACATCGGTAGACTGCGACCTATGTGGGAGTGGAGAAGTTTCATTTTTGACAGCGAAAATCGAGGGCGCTGATGCCTACAGTTACATGGACTTTTGCTGTGATGGCAACATAACCCTGAAATGTAACTGCGATCTGTTGTGGGTTCCATGGCGTAATCGAGGGGCGCGGAGTGCCTACAGTTACATGGACTTTTGCTGCGATGGAAATGTACCTTGGAATGTAACTACGACCATGGATGAGGGTGATGATTTCCAGAGCATTCTCACCAAAGATATTTCCTCTATTTTCAAAAACTATTTTCTATATTTTCAATAAAATTATTTTCCCAATTATTTTCACTGGGTGTTGAAATGGGTTTACCAAGTACTTATAGATTTTCAGTCCTACGCCTGATCAACGTATGATCGAATTTCTATGAGAACAAGGATGAACTGGTTGAGACATCGAGTTATAAGAAGTATTTTTATAAAAAGCTATTTTAATAATATTATGTGAATTTAAAAGTATTTCTAAAATTTTAAAATAAAAGTGTTGGAATTTTGGGAAATGAAAGAAAATCCAAACTGGAATTATGAAAAAAAAATTTGAGCTCAGGAAAATTTAATTAAGTGATTTTTATAATAAAAATCGAATATTGATATAAAAGTTTGAAGTAAGCTAATTAGCTAAATAAATTATTTGATAGAGTATGTTAATAAAATTTAACTCGGTTAAATAAAATGGATTGTAAGTTAGTAATGGAGTATGGAAATGAAACTTGAGATATAAATTAAATTTGACTTGAATTGTTAATGATTTGAATACTATTGAAATGTTGTCGAATAAAAAGGAAGTTGGATTGAAACAGAAATGGTTTGAATTGCAAATTAAGTTCAAGAAGGTAGAAATAAATTGAAAATGGCCTTGTAATTATTTAAATGAGTCGTGAATGAATTGAAGGCAAGTAAATGAGTTGTACATCACTTAAATTGAATGCAAGGGTAAGCAAAGCAAGTGAAAGCAAATGAATTGGTGATTGAAACCTTATTAATTACTTTTAACTGCTGTTTGGTAGGTATGGCTTATGAATCTATGTGTTAGCTATTGAAAATGAGTGAAATGTAAATAAATTTCCTATATATGGCACTTACATATTTAAATTGAGTAAGTACAGGTACCTGAAGGCCGTTTGGTTGAATTTGGACGCGCTAATTGCTAAATTAATAAGCCGCTAGCTTAAAATGCTAAATAAAGGTGCGCCTACGCAATAAAAATAGGAAATATGAACTGTGTTTGTTTTTCCGACCGCGTGGGTCGATGTATATATATTTATATCTCTTATCAAATTGCAAAAGCTCCTCCATACAAAGGAGACACTGCCAAAATTTTCCGAAAATTTTGGGAGTTAGAAAATTTTTGAAAATTTTTGGAAAATTTTTGTTGGCGGCATAAAGATTTCAAATTTGAAATTGAATAAACTAGTGGATGAAACTAATTTAAGATAATGATATGAATCAGTTATAAGTGGAAAATAAAATTCAATATTCGGAGTTGAAGATGAATTTGAATTCATATAGAAATGGGAAAACTAATTTGAATAGAAGTAGATATGAAAACTTCTGTAAGAAAATGTATAAAACTGATTTTTAAAGCTATGATTGGATATTATTGCTAAGTAGGACATGCAGGTATTATAAAGGGAAAGGAAAAATTGGTTTTGATTTCAGAAGATAAATTTGAATCGTTCGACAAAAAGGTATGTGTTTCAATTTTTGTATGAAATTTGATTGGGTTTTTGATCTAGCCACTTGGCCTTTTGTTTTCTTTTGGAATTTGGGAGACCGCAGAGGCATTTTGTAGTTGTACCGAGCTAGCCACGCAATGTAAACGCTGGCGAAATTTTTCGAAAATTTAGGGAGTTAGAAAATTTTGATAATTCAAAATTTGGTTTTAAATTAAAATTTGAATGATTGAGAAAATAGTATTATTTGAAAATTATGGGAGAGTTTGGGAAGTTTGTAAGAATGATAATGGGTCTTTTATAGAAAGATAGTTGGTAGGATGTTGAATTGTTGGTTTTGGGGATAAGTAAACGGGTATTGGACCATTCTTCCTAACTAGTAATTTCGGGGACGAAATTCTTTTAAGGGGGAAGGAATTTGACGACCCAGAATTTTGAGCATTTGAAATGGGAATATTTAATTGATTTTAAATATTTGAAAGGTTAATTTTAACTTGAACTCCAAATATCACTATTTATTTATTGAATTTAATAATTGGAAGTTGGGCGAAATATTGAATCTTCAGTTTTAAGCTTGTTAAAATAATTAGAAGGCTTGTAAAATTTATATTGATAGTGTTGAGAATAATAGAATTTTTAAAATTGAATTTAATAGTGACTTGTTCAGTTTTGAAATTATATCGTTTAAATTGAATTTAAAAATAGCCTTTCGAAGCACAGTCTCGGAATTCGACGAAACAAGTTCCCTTAGATCCGTAATATTGTATTATTATCGGATTTCAAATTTCGTAGTGATCGGAGTTGTTGTGTGAGCGTACGATATATAAACGCACTGAAATTTATATTGAAAACTTAATAAAATAACTGGTTCAAAATGCTATCTTCTCCATGCGTTCGAATTAGGACTCGAAACCTTTTCCATTATGTTCAGAATAGGGGTTTAATATTATAAACGCCTAGCGGCATGCCTCGATAGGAATTCGGAACTGTAAGTTGCATTTTCTAGACAATTTGAATTTAATTTTAAATACGAAATACTTTACTTGACTAGTCAAATTAATTTCACATCTGCCGTTTTCCAATCTTTTCCAAAGCACTATAGCCAACCTTCTCCTGCATGCCACCTCCTTTCCACATCACGTCCCTTCTTTTACTTCACAGCCGAAATCCAACTGTTCAAACAAAAAAAAAGGGCTTCAAAGGAAAGAAAAATGACCGAAGCTTGGGAAATCAAAATCGAGTTCTCCCCCTTTTCAGCCGATTCGTGAAATCAACTATTATAGAAAATAATGGAGAGGAATCGAAGTGGATTTGACTTTGACAAGGGGGGATGTCACGGTCGGCGATTTTGACCTCAGCTGTAGAGGAGGCAGGCGCGTGCGAGCATGGAAGGCGACGACATCGTGGGCACAACAGGTTGGGAGCAACACGTTCGCGTGTAGGGAAGCAGCGATGTCGTAACAATCGTGTTGGGTATGGAGGTGGAACACGAGGCGTGGTGGCTCGAGAACATCGCGCGCATGGTTATCGCGATGTCGCAGTTGGGTGGGAGGTGCAATTTATTTTGGGTTCAGTCATGGAATCGCCGATAGCGAGGGGGAAGAGGCACGACGTCGGTGGTCTCAAGGTGGAAGCTTTGCGACCACGTGCAGGTGGCAGTGAGGTTTGCGAAGGAGGGAGCTCGACTTCGAGCATCTCAAGTGGCTCTCGAGTCCTGGGACGAGTCGGTAACGTTTTGTTTTACAATTAATTTAATTTGATTTCTGGATCTAGATTGTTGAAAACATATATAATAATAAAAATAAAATATATATGTACATATTTGCAGTATATAATTTTTTAGTAAGATTTAAAAAGGAATTCTGTTTTAATCTATATGTATATATATGTAGGTTAAGGAAAAGAAATTTTTCAACGGTAATGTAAAGTTTCATTTTTAAGTATATACGTAGTTTCAATAAAGTAAATAGATATATACACATTTTTAATTTAGTAGTTTCAAATGAATGTAAGGTGGAGATTAATTTGTCTAGTAAACTTATTTAACTTTTTTAGTTACTAAAGGATTTTTAAAGGAAAAATTAGTTAGAACTAAACCATTAGTTAATTAAATGTATTAAATGGAAATTAATTTCTCGATTAGTTCGAATGATGATAAACCATATAATGTTTATTCAAGGTTAAATTCTAAAATAAATCAAGCCGGTGTGGATCGGATTGCAAATCTATGGTCAAAGGTGAGTTAATCTCACTCATCTGGTTTATTTAAATTTAAATAATTAAATTTAAATAATTGGTTGAATAATTGAATTGATTTGATGTGCTATATTATATATATAGTAGTATATAGCATATATTGGAGTGATTGATTTCCCGCATTATATAGCGGATGAGACCCTATTATTATATAAATCGCATATACCACGATATTACACCTCGAAGTGGAATTGGTATTGTGCTAACGTCTGTGGATGCAAGGAAACAGGTTGGAGGGATCCAACTGGATTCCTCAAAATTATTTAGATTGTTTAATATTCGGTGTTATGAATATTTGGTATTCCGTCATGAGCTATATTGATAATTGGAATACTGAATACTATGGTTTGCTTGAATATATTTCAGTACACTAGTTCATCAAAATATTTAGAATCGGATTTTTGAAAAGAAATATAAGAGTAAAATTTGGAAGTGAAATAATTATAGAATAAAAATAAGAATGAATTGGAAAGAAGTAAAAGTGATTATTAAAAAAACTGAAGTTAAATGGTAAAGTAGAGATTTAAAACAAGATTTAAATCAAAGTTAAATATGGTATTCAAGTTTGTGAATCTCAGTTTTTAAACAAATAAAGTTTTTTTTTAAATTTAAATTGTTTTAACAACCTGAATGTTAAAGTGCATTTTTAAATTGATTTGAATTTGAAAATGAATTTGGTTTTAAATTTCTTTAAACTTCTTTATAAAATGAGTAATTAATTTATTTAATGAAGTAAATAAATAGGTAGTTAATTACTGGTTGAGATTTATCAAGAGTGATTAATATTTGTGGTTTAATTAATGGTTAATTACTTAATGTAATAATTTAGATTAGGATAAATTAGAATGTAAATAGAAATCATTAATTTATATAATTAATGATGTAATTAAGGGTTGATTAATTAAGATTGATTAATCAATAATAAGTGATTTTTAAGAAATTAATTAATATAAGAAGTTAAGGATTAATGTAATTAATTATAGTTAATTAATTTGTGAAGTAATTAAAGACTAATTACTGTTTTTGGTTAAGAATAATTAATTTGTGTAATTAATTAAAGATATTACTTGAATGTAATTGAAGGATAATTAATCCAGGGTGATTAATTAAGATGGATAATTAAGGGATGATTAATTAATTGATTTGAAATTAATTAATGTCAAGTGAAGGAATCTAGGTGATTGAGGTTAGTAATTCAATTAGAAGTGATTAAATTTATTTTGGAAGTGATCAAGTTTGCTTATGGACGATTGAATGGTATTGGATGCCTTGAATGAGTTGATATATCTGATATGAAATGTTTTGTAGTATCATATGTTTGGGCGGACAGGATATTGTGGTTATCTATCAATGATGAATTGCGGACAGGATGTTGTGGTTATCTATCAATGATGAATTGTTGTGTAAAGGGACATCCTGTATTTAAAGTTTGAAGTGTATTTCATTTGGATAACTTGGGTTAGGATGACACGAGACTCGAAGAGACCGGGGTTAGGTATTAGAAAATACTCGAAACCATTTCGAATTTTCATAGATTGATATATGAAATCAATAGGCTGGAATGAAATGATTTAAGTGAATTGGACTATTTAATCTAAATTTTGGTACTTAGAAAATTGATGTGTGAAATAAGTGATGTCTATAACAAATTGTGAATTTGTAAATTGATACGAGTTACCCGGGTTTTATATAAGTTGTACGCATTGTATTCCTTGTTAGATGGGTTTACTCACGCTGGTTTCCAGCCTGACCCGGGTGTTACTTTGATGTAATGCTCGGGTTAGACCGAGTATTACCGATTTTCAGGTAAGGACGTTCTGGAGCTCAGGAGGCGAGCTGGATGGCAAGAACGTATGGAGTGTTTCCGCTGTATTATATTGTTGTATATATTCGAGTCATTTTGATTGTATATGTATATATGTGGTAACTCTGATGTATTAAAGTGAAATTTGATAAGTACAGTTTTCCTTTGTATAACTGTTATTATTTGTTATTATATTTCATCCGCTGCGAATGTGAGATGTTGGTGTTTCTGTTCTTCTTATTCTTCTATCTCTTTCTTCTTTTTCCTAACTATCTGGAATTTTCGAGATCGAAAATTTCGGGTCGTTTCAGATGGAATTTGATTTAAAGATCAATGAAGAGCCGATTAAGTGTGTAAAACAGTGATTAAAAGGGAAAAGGGGCCGTGGAATTTATAAACAAAGTTGTATTACTAAAGTGAAGTAATTATTAGTGGATAATTTGAAATTATAAATTCATGGTGGGAATTTTTAAGGAGATGCAAAAATCATTTTAAAAATAAATGGTGGTTTATTTTTAGAAATGGGAGAAAGAAAATTTGTGGAATTGGAACGTAAATTATAATTGGAAGTAAATCGAGAGTGATTTACAAATGATTAGATTGGCTATACTGAAGTGGGAAGTGTATTTTCTGAGAAGTTAAGTATATTTTCAAATAATGAGTTTTAAGTATTTATTATAAAGTTAAAGGTGTTTTAAAAGAATGTTTTTTAGAATTTTTTTATTATTTAATTGTTTTAAATTTTTTAAAGTAAACATTAATTAAGTTAGTTATAGTAGTTAATTATTATAAAAGTTTAAATCAGTATTATTATTTTAAAAAGGGTAATTATTCAATATTAACATTTATATAATAGCTTTATTTTAAAAGTAGTTTATGGATAAAGTTTTACTTGAGGAATTATTATATAATTTCATAACTATTAATTTGAATAAAGTGATTTAAGTAGCTTTATTTTAAATATTTTACGCATACATTTTTGGATAAAGAGATTTAATTTATTTAAAATCTAAATTAAATGAGATAAATTTTTTTTTGGAAATGGAATATTTGGTTGAATTAATTGTTTATTTGATAGTTAAATAACCGACTATCAAATCTGGACCCAAATATGACTTTGGAAATATTTAGAAGAAGTACGAAGATTATGTGGTGCAGTTACCATCCGAGGAGCTATACTGTACATATAAACTCGTTCCGTCTTCTAGGACATTTATAAAGAAATCCATCCACTAACGGTTAGGAGGTGATCTCCGATCTTATCTTCGTTTGTTTATTTCCTAGAGAACCGGGGTTGAGTTTACCGGGATATATCGAACGTTGTTTCGAAGAGAATGGGATCGGATTTGTGATCCGAAAACCACTTCAATCCAACAAGTATGTTTTCGTAAGGAAGACAAGAGTACGGAGTCGAAGATGGAGCAACTTTTTACAACATAATTTTAACAAGATAATTTTTAAAAAAACAAAACTAATTGAATTTAAAATAAAAAAAAAAAGAGGAAAAAAATATAAAGTAAATAGAAAAATAGGTAAACATCACCTTACCTTGAGCATTCCTCCATACCTTCAACATACCATGATACATGCCGTGACCATGCTTTAAACACGATCTCTTCTGTTTTATAACCCTACCCCTCTCCACTTTCTTCATTCAGACGAAAGAAAAATAAAAAGAAAAAAAAATGGCGGCCTCCCCAATCCATCTTCGTTCGACTTCAGATTAGGGTTTCGGCTTCGATTCATTTCTTCGCCGACCTTCAGCAAGTTGGGGCTTTCCAAAAATCGAAAGCGACGGCTTCGACTCGACCGCGTGCTCTTCGATCTGAGAAATTAGGGCTTCGGCTCCATTACATTTCGGTGAAAGGTGAGTCTTTTGGCTCACGATTATCTTAATGCAAGTTTTTGAATTTGTTTGAAGTGAATTTCTTGATTTCATACTATGAATTTGGGGGTTGTTCGTTGTCATCTGCTGGGTTAATTGGCATGCTGTGTTTTGATGATTGGTGGGTTTCAGTTGCTCGGTTACTTGAATCTGAACCATTTGGGGGTAATTGCGGTCTCTTGCTCGATTTGCTTGAATTTTTTTTACTGATAAAAGTAGATACTTTTTGCTCTGATAATTCGATTTAAACTGTTAAGGACATATACTATCTACGGTCGCTTGCTCGATTGTTTTAATTGATAAGAACAGATTCTACTCAATATTTGATATGTGTAATTTGTTTTTTTTTTACTGATAAGAATAGATGCTGTTTTGATAATTTGTTTTAAATTTAAATTGATAAGAACAGATACTATAATTGGTTTTGTTTTTTTTTAATTTGATAAAAAAACAGATGCTATAAATTTTATTTCTAAATTGATAAGAACAGATGCTTAAAGTAAAGTTTTGGGGGTTTGTTTAAAAGTGGGTTGTTTTGGCTTGTGGGTTGATTGTTGTGCTTGAACCTCTGCATGTATGCCATGGCTTCGAATTTAATAGATAGTGTGCTTGTGTTCCTTTTGCCTGGGGATGTATTGCTTTTCCAGTTTCTCTGAGTTATGATTTACAGTGTTCATATACCAAACTCAAACCCTTTTTCTATTTGTAAATTTGATTTTAAATTGTTTCAGATTTATTATAACAGAACTGTTCTGTTTTTAAGAAGTTTTTTTTTAAAGGTAAAGTTCAAATTTAAATCTGAAATTGAACTTAGAATGAAATTTAAATCTGAAGATGAATTCAAAATTGTTTGAATTCTTATTTTGTAATAATTTGAAAACAGAGATTCAAATTTGTTTTAAGAAGAAAAAAAAAGAAAGGTCAATAACCATCCTTCTTTCTGAACAATATGAGCAAACTCAACCTGACCAATATTTGAATAATCTGTGATGTATGATCTCCCTTGTGCTTGATTTAGAATATGATTATGATTACATGCATGGGTATGGTTAAGAATAATGATATGCATGCTAGTATTTAGGCTCTGTTCCATGTTATTCAGGTTTTCAAAAGTTGAAAAAAAAAATATCCAAACTCTCCTCCCTGAATCTCTTTAGACTTTACTATATAAATAAGAGTTGTTAGCTACATCAAAATATTTATAAAAAGAAGATGTTTCAGAATTAAAATAAGATGTTAACAAATCTGATCAAGTCTGGGCAATTATATTAGGATAATTTTTGAAGTGAGTTGAGGGGGATTTGATTTCTGTAAGGAATTAATGAATGATTACTTAATGAATTAAGGGGTAGTTGCTTTGTGTAATTGCATCGAGGGGTGATTGAATTATGTGATGAAGTAAATTTATGTTTCTACAGGCAAATCATTGTTGCCTCATTTTTTATAAGACTTAACAAATAACTGAAAGATGTAACACAATTTTAGTCAGAACCAAAGTTGCAGGAGCACTGCTGCCTTGCCATATTAATTTTTATATGTTCATCTCCAATGATTTCATTTTGAGATTTAAGTGGCATTCCATCTGCTAATATTTGATGTTTCATGACACTGTTAACTCAGCAGCGAAATTTCCAGTTTTAATGCACGTAGTTGCATTTTGTTTTTTTAAAAAAAAAAAACTGTAAATATTTGTTTTGTGGATATTTGCATTTATTTGCACCAAAAAAACTGCATATTTTCTGAAAATACTTCTATATGTGTTTCTAGAAGCCACTTGTTGCCTCTGTTACCTCTGTTGTCTCTATTGCCTGTATTGTCTCTGTGTTACCCCTGTGTTGCCTCGGCGTTGCCTTTGTGCTACTGTGTCGGCTACATTGTTTCACTGTACTTGTTGGTCTGCACTTTATGTTGCAGCTGGTCCTGCAGTTGTTATTGTTCATGCCTTCGGTTTTTGGGCATTTCTGAGCCTCTGTCTTGTTTCTTGCTTTGACATTGCTGTTTTGCTTTGTCTGATGTCTTCATGATTCCTTTGTCTATGCCTTGGCTTTGTTCGATCTGATAGCTGTGTGTTTTTGTTTGGTGAACGCGTGTCGGCGAGGCAGTGCACATGTGTGCAAAGTACATGTGTGTACTGCAGCCACACTAAAAAGTTAAAGTTGTTAATATGAAAATCCGTAATAGATTAAATTGATTCATGTGATCCATTTTATTCAGTTCATTGCAAATTTATCTACTTGAGTTAAGATTAATCCTGACTCGAGTGTTTTTGTGTTTTGCAATTAACGCTCGGGTCAGACCGAGTATTTTTACAGCTTGAAGATTTTCAGGCCGCGAAGTTAGAGAGAGGGGGATTAAAGCACTCTACTAAAGTTTTCAGTAAAATTTTTCTTTGTACTCTAAAAAGATATATTCCGCTGTATAAAAATTTAATGCATTGTGCAAACTCTGATATATGTATGTAAGAAAAAAATTCATTTATGAATAATATTATGATTATTCTGTGATTCTGTGGCTGATTCTGTTTAAACTTTATAAACTGACTAACAATTCGTCATTTTGAACGTTTCTAGTTGGTTTAATTACCGACTAGAGGCGGTCAGAGCGGCGGGTCGTTACATAAGTGGTATCAGAGCTTTGGTTTACTCAAAGCTCAGTTTATGATGTTTAATATGAATAGTTACTAGAACCACTATAAAGAAAGTGCTTTTCAAATTTAAAGAAGTATAAAATTGTTTTCTTTAAAATAAAAGGTATTTTGAAAGTTAAAATTATTTTGAAATTCCCCTCTCTAAAATGTGAGTTTGCGATAGTTTATATTCGGTGAGGTCTCGTTAGATTTGAGTTTCGATCGTTCAGAAACTCGTTATCGAATTATTGAGATTTATGAAAAAATGAAATATGAGTTAAGTGAATTAGTGAATTGGTTTAAATCGAATAACTTGAATATTTCGAGTAATAATTGTGAAATAAAAAGACATGTTAATTTGGTTATAATCAAGTGGATTATTGAATTATAACTTGAGAATTTGATTCTGAATTCTTTTGAGGAATTGTTTTCAAATATGAAGAACGAATTGGTAAATGAATGGATTATAAGTATTTAACTTATAATATGAACTTCTGGGTATATAACTGAGTTATATAAATGAAATTGAATTGAATCAATAAAAAGATTTATAAATTGAAGTTTTATAAATAGAAAAGGAATTTATGAAGATTGTTTATAAATTCAAAATCAATTGAATTTGATGAGTAATTTGTTATAGCTTATTAAAGGAGATATATCCACGATTTTGGACAGTGGGTAATCCTTTAAAAATAAAAATAAGTTGTAGAAATGATGAAATTGGTTGACAAAGTATATTCACGATTTTGGACAGTGAATATATTAGTGAATAAAACAGATATGTTTTAGGGAAGTGATATTATGAAATGAAATTTAATTGTTGATTTAACTGTAGAAATCAAACTAATTTCGATGTGAAGTTTATATTTCAAGTTTAGACTATTGTCTAAAATGGTTAATGTGGAAATATGAATTTAATGGAGCTAAATTGATGAACAATTTACTAAAGAACTAGTTGACTATTTTTGAAATAGAAAGTAAATGCAAAGTTCAAATAGAATTTAGATTTCAAATTTGAAATTGTCAACATGATAATCCATTATAGGTTTAAATAAATTCAGTGATGAATTTGAATTTAAACGTGTGGAGAATTAAATTAAGTGAAAAACTTAATATTGAAAAGTTTGAAATCGGTTTAAAACTGATATTGTGAAAAGTATGAGGAATTCAAACTATGAATTAAGTGAAGTAGAAAAAGTTAATAGTTTTAAAGATGTTTTAAAATGCATTAACTATCGAATACATAGATTTCAACACTCATTGTTGAAATAGACGTTTTCGAGAAAAATTAAGGAAATGGTGGACTATAACACTATTGTTATAGTAAATGGTTTCCGGAAGGAAATATTGTTGATAGTATTGGGATTTATATATCTATTTTAAATCCGAATCCCTATACTAGTGATTTTGAGTTGTCGTAACGATGTTTTACGTAACATTCGTTTTAACTCAAATAAATGTGATTAAAAGAATGATTTCCTTAAAGAATGGAATATATACTTAATTTTGATTCAAGTATATTGAATATTTTCAAAGTGTTGAAAATGAAAGAATTTGTGAATTACTTATTATTGAATAAGTATGGAAATATTTTCCAATATGAAATGAAAGGTTTGAAATTTTATCTTTTAAAGATAAATTGAGAAATGAATATTTGAAATTAGTTTCAAATGATTAAGTGTGAAAATTATATATCTTGTAAAGATATTATTTTGAGAAATGTGAACGATTAGTTCAATTTGGAAATTTTTCAAAGAGTGAATTTTGAGTTAAAATTGAGTTTAACTTCGACACCAAAAACAATATAAGTTCAGCTTTGAATTTTGGATAGTCGATTGGGATTGTATGTCTAATGTTGTGAATTGATGACATATCATTTGATCTCTATTAAATATATATCTGTGGTGGCGGAGAATTTATTCTTTTAGCTTAACACCCTTCTCTGAGACGTACGAGCTTAGAGGTTATATATCGATAGACATCAATTATGTGTTGAGAATTGACGATGTAACGTGAAATCCAAATCGAATGTGAAATCGATAATGAATTGGATTGTGAATGTGAATTTGGTTTGAAATAACCTTAAATTTTCAAATCGATTGAGAGGAAAATTTTAAACGTGATAGAAAATTTTGAATCCTCTATTTGTTGTGAATGTGAATTGAGTTTTCGTAACTTATATATGTGAATATAATCGAAAACTATCAGTTTAGAAAAATCATCCTGTGTAGGTTTACATAGATATGATAAGTACGAAATGTGAATGAAGTACTATATGTATATGACATATGTTTTCTAAAAACTGAGGATATGGAAATGTACCTTCCAAATTATTATGTGTGAAGGTGATTGGAACTCGGTGGAGTGTCCAGTGTAAATCGTAGCTACGTAGAATTCCCTTAGTGGAATGTCCAATGGGACTGATTTGATATCCCATTGTGTTGGGATTATCCCATTGTGTTGGGATTATGTGATTGATGCTGGCGTAATTCGAGGGGTGTGATACCTAAAGTTACAAGCGATTCCATTGAGATAGTGGCGCAACCGCCGAGTAAACTGCGATCTGGGAACCGAAGCGTAATTCGAGGGGCGTGATGCCTAAGGCTACGAGCGATTCTACTGAGATAGTAGCGTAACCGCCGTGTGGACCGCGATCTAAGGCGACAACCATGGCGAAATTCAGGAGTGATGAGAAATCTAAGTTACAAGCGATTCTACTGAGATAGTAGCGGAACCGCCGGGTGACTGTGATTCATGGGGGAACGGACTTTCCATATCCATTTTTAAAAGAATTTTTAAAAGAATTTTTAAAAGTATTTTCACTGGGAGTTGAAGCAAGTATGTTTAGTACTTGGAGATTTTTAGTCTTGCGTCTGATCAGCGTATGCCTAAAGTCTGTGAGAACGACGATGAACTTGTTAAACTTTGAGTTATCAAGTATTTTCAAACTTTAAATAGAAAATCAATAATCTGAAATTAGAATTACATAATTCTAACTTAATGAATTAAGGAAGAAGATCTTTTTGAATATCTTGAAAGTCCACAGTTTTGGATAAAATATATTATGCAAATATTTAGCATGAAAGATTTCAAGTTTAAAAATCTGAGTTTTGTAAATCAAAAAAAAATTTGATAAAAAAAAAGACTTTTGTGTCTTGATTATTGAAATCGATGAATAAAACTAGTGAAATGAAATAAATGGAATGAATCCTATATTTATTTATGAGTTTGAAACTGAGTGAAATTATGTAGGATATAAAATATCGGTGAGATTTCAGCAATCGTTTTTCCTAACTTATAATTTCGGGACGAAATTCTTTTAAGTAGGGGAGACTGTAACGATCCTAAATTTTTGAACAATTTAATTTGTAAATATTCAATTTATTTTAAATATTTAAATGATAATTTGACTTAAATTTCAAATTATCAGAATGAATTGGTGATTAAAATTTAGAATTTAATCTATTTAAAAGTTGAATAGAAATTTGAATTTTGACTTTGAAGTTGAAATTTAATATTTAACTTATATTTTAAATTTGAATTTGATAATTTAGAAAAATAATTTGGATTTAAAATAAGAATGAAAATATAATATGAAAATAAATAAAAATATATATATATATATATATAATAAAATAAATAAAGAATATACTAGATGAAATTTTTTTTTAAAAGTAAAGTTCAAATTTAAATCTGAAATTGAACTTAGAATGAAATTTAAATCTGAAGATGAATTCAAAATTGTTTGAATTCTTATTTTGTAATAATTTGAAAACAGAGATTCAAATTTGTTTTAAGAAGAAAAAAAAAGAAAGGTCAATAACCATCCTTCTTTCTGAACAATATGAGCAAACTCAACCTGACCAATATTTGAATAATCTGTGATGTATGATCTCCCTTGTGCTTGATTTAGAATATGATTATGATTACATGCATGGGTATGGTTAAGAATAATGATATGCATGCTAGTATTTAGGCTCTGTTCCATGTTATTCAGGTTTTCAAAAGTTGAAAAAAAAAATATCCAAACTCTCCTCCCTGAATCTCTTTAGACTTTACTATATAAATAAGAGTTGTTAGCTACATCAAAATATTTATAAAAAGAAGATGTTTCAGAATTAAAATAAGATGTTAACAAATCTGATCAAGTCTGGGCAATTATATTAGGATAATTTTTGAAGTGAGTTGAAGGGGATTTGATTTCTGTAAGGAATTAATGAATGATTACTTAATGAATTAAGGGGTAGTTGCTTTGTGTAATTGCATCGAGGGGTGATTGAATTATGTGATGAAGTAAATTTATGTTTCTACAGGCAAATCATTGTTGCCTCATTTTTTATAAGACTTAACAAATAACTGAAAGATGTAACACAATTTTAGTCAGAACCAAAGTTGCAGGAGCACTGCTGCCTTGCCATATTAATTTTTATATGTTCATCTCCAATGATTTCATTTTGAGATTTAAGTGGCATTCCATCTGCTAATATTTGATGTTTCATGACACTGTTAACTCAGCAGCGAAATTTCCAGTTTTAATGCACGTAGTTGCATTTTGTTTTTTTAAAAAAAAAAAACTGTAAATATTTGTTTTGTGGATATTTGCATTTATTTGCACCAAAAAAACTGCATATTTTCTGAAAATACTTCTATATGTGTTTCTAGAAGCCACTTGTTGCCTCTGTTACCTCTGTTGTCTCTATTGCCTGTATTGTCTCTGTGTTACCCCTGTGTTGCCTCGGCGTTGCCTTTGTGCTACTGTGTCGGCTACATTGTTTCACTGTACTTGTTGGTCTGCACTTTATGTTGCAGCTGGTCCTGCAGTTGTTATTGTTCATGCCTTCGGTTTTTGGGCATTTCTGAGCCTCTGTCTTGTTTCTTGCTTTGACATTGCTGTTTTGCTTTGTCTGATGTCTTCATGATTCCTTTGTCTATGCCTTGGCTTTGTTCGATCTGATAGCTGTGTGTTTTTGTTTGGTGAACGCGTGTCGGCGAGGCAGTGCACATGTGTGCAAAGTACATGTGTGTACTGCAGCCACACTAAAAAGTTAAAGTTGTTAATATGAAAATCCGTAATAGATTAAATTGATTCATGTGATCCATTTTATTCAGTTCATTGCAAATTTATCTACTTGAGTTAAGATTAATCCTGACTCGAGTGTTTTTGTGTTTTGCAATTAACGCTCGGGTCAGACCGAGTATTTTTACAGCTTGAAGATTTTCAGGCCGCGAAGTTAGAGAGAGGGGGATTAAAGCACTCTACTAAAGTTTTCAGTAAAATTTTTCTTTGTACTCTAAAAAGATATATTCCGCTGTATAAAAATTTAATGCATTGTGCAAACTCTGATATATGTATGTAAGAAAAAATTCATTTATGAATAATATTATGATTATTCTGTGATTCTGTGGCTGATTCTGTTTAAACTTTATAAACTGACTAACAATTCGTCATTTTGAACGTTTCTAGTTGGTTTAATTACCGACTAGAGGCGGTCAGAGCGGCGGGTCGTTACAAACTGCATGGGCTAATCGCAACTAATCCTGAGGATGATTCCAAAATGAATGTAGCAGGAATAGTGCCTTCGGTTCCGTTCGGACCGGAAACGAACTTGTATGGATGAATGCTTTTAGAACATTATCATAAGAGGATAATGAGCATTCTAAGTGAATTTTCCTGAAAAGGTAATGCTTATCCTCGAGCCTCATCAACCGGGAATGACTGAAAATCAGGGGAGATGCAGTAAGGCTAAGTGGGTCGCACCCGAGTAGGGTATGCCTATCACCTTTTTAGATAACCTCGGATATTACCACTACTTGTGAAAGGAGCTCGGAAAGGGTGGGAACACCCGGGGTGATAGCATATTCGGTCTATTCAGGTTAGGAATAGTCCGGTCTTGTGTAGCAGAGGATCAATGAGTGGTCCTCGGTACGGTGTTTCTAGACAGGTACCATGACAAGTGGTACCCCAGTGCCTAGTCATTAGTTGGAATCTATTCTCCAATACGTGCCCTTACGGTTTTGATTGTAGAGGCTGGTATTGCTGGAATTTAATTAATGTAACAATTTCAATTATTTGAAAAAGTATTTGTACTTAGACACTATTATAATATCAGAGGGTTTTGATATGAAATGTTTTGATTATCGTAAGGTAAAAACCCGACATGTTTATTTGTGGCATGGTCTTACGAGATAACTTTGATTTTCCAAGGATTTTGGAACTTTAATAATTAAAATTGAGTGTGTTTTCTCATGCTGGTTTTCCATGCTAACTCGGGTGTTATTTATAGTGCTCGAGTCGGGCCGAGTATTACAGATTTAGGATATTATGCTATGGAGCTCAGGAGACAAACCAGATGACGAGACGTATCACGCGTACTTGGTATATATTCTACTATTCATCGTAAGCTGTATAGTTAGCTTTTTTGAGGACGAGTTATTGTAACTGTCCTGTATCTTGCTATGGATGTATTGTACTATGATGATGTAATGTATAAAAATAGTTATAGTTCTTTTTGTGAAATGATCAGTTATTATCTACTATATATTGTCCCGCTGCGATTGTGAGATTCTGTGTTGTTGTTTCTATTTTTTCTTCTACCTCTTTCTTCTGTACCCTAATGATCTGGTATTTCCGACATTCGACTACTCGATGTGTAATGCAATGGATGTATTGATATTGATTTTCGAACGTCAAAAACCTGGATTGTTACATTTGGTATTAGAGTTGAAGGTTAAGCGAGAGCCTTGGCTCCGGTGGTGGTTACTCATTAGATATAAGGTTGGTAGTACCCTATAATGAGTTGAGAGTATTAATAGATATGAGCGTGAATTTGTTAGTGAATATAAAACTGTTTTATATTGTGTTGATTGGTTTGTTGAGTGGCTTATAGATTCTGGTCAATACGAGTAATTAACGTTATTGATAGGGATCTCTAAACACTGTAACAGAACAATTCAACATAGTATTGTTTTAAAATGGGGTAAATGAAATAATTTTACTCAAATTATTTTTGTATATAAAATAAATTTTTTTGGTAAATTATTATAGTTATATATGGTGTGCTTGGTTGTTAGTAAATGATAATATTTAATTATTACCATTGTTGTGTGGAAATTGAATAAGGAATTAAAATTATAACCAAAAAGGTTGAGAGAAACAATTCATATGCCAATAATGGAATTGGTAAATGTAAGCTATAAACATGATTTATTATATGAGATGAGATAAAATTTGTGATGTCCCGGAAATTTAGGCAATAATTATTTAATAATTTCATTGGTAATTATTTTAAAATGTGACATATTGATTTAATAAATTAATTCAAACAGGAATTCTCTTTTGAAAATTTATAATTATTTAGTTTGTTAATGATATTGTTTTCAAAGTTAAAAATATTTAAATAGTAATTTATCTTTCTTTTTTGATTTTAAAATATTTTATTTATGATGTATAAATGTTTATACATTGTAAATATAGAGATTTGGTTTTAATTTTAGTTTGTATTAAATAAAGTATATTTTCTAATTATTATATATAAATGTAAATTTGTAAATTGATTTAAATTAGTAAGTAAATATTTATTTGTTTATAAGAATAAATATAGTTTAATTTTGTTTTATAATAAAAGTTTGTTTTGTTTATTTTAAAATTGTTTTTTCCTTTAAAAATAAGACTTAGTTCATTCTTGTTTAAGTATAACATTGAAATAAAATTAAATTCAACAATTCTTTTCTTTTGAAATTTAGCTTTAGAATATTATTTTAAAAAAAAATCTCAAGTAAACATTTGAATAGTGTATATGTTAAAGACTAAGGTTAATAAAACATTTTAAACATGCTAGAAACAAGTTTGAAATAGTTAAGATAAATTTAAATACATTCATAAATTTAGAATTCTCTTTTTATTGAAAATACATGTGTTAAAATCTTAATAACTTAAAGAGACACTTGTAATCCCCTAACAAATTAATACAACAAGTGGCATTTGCTTTAAAATTTTTATTTTAATTTATTTTGACAAGAGAACATAATATAGTAAAAGCATTTGACAAAAACACATTTTCTCAATTAGAAACAGAAATCAAATTTCAGTAAAATCAAAACCAGATTTGTTAATTTCTGCAATCATTTCCTCAAACAAATGCAAATCAAAATCTGCAACCAATCTTCAAAACTGTAATCAGATAAAGCTAACATCAATTTCTTCAAACCTGGAGCTTAACATCTATATGAAGTCCAATTTAAAAATCTGAGCTTTTAGAAATGGGTCTGCATGCATACACCAACCAGAGAATCAACTTCAAGAGTAATTTAATGAAAGCAAATGAAGATAATGGTCTGCATGCCATTTTTCAACTTCAAATTTGCAAGCAATCTTCATCAAAACAGAAGATCAACTTCTGTAATCAAATGGAAGCCTGGAGCATCATGCATTTCAAAATGCAACTTCAAACAAAGTCCTGGAAATAGGAATCTGCACTTAAGTTTGTCTCTGCATCTTCATTAAATAGGTGAGTAAACTTCTTCTTTTAAAAACAGTTTTCTTTAAAAAAAAATTAAAAAATCAAACATAAACTACAGAGCTTATGTTTTCAACTGTTTTAAACCAAAACTGCTCTGTTATTTATTTTATATTTTTTTGAGAACCTAAATGCAAAAGTTGGAATCCTATTGCATGTGTGAACTTTAGCCTCTACTGATTGTTTTGAGATTGAATATGAATGTATGTTTATAAGTAGGATATTGCCTGCAGATTTGTCTTTGAGTAATTTTATATTTATTGCTATGTGGTTAATAACAGTTTTCCTGTTTCATTAGATAAATTGATAACTTCCTGTTCAATGGAAATTTGACAATGATCACTGAAGGAAATTGGTTAATAACATTATATTCTTGGTTTTAAAAATAGTTTAAGACAGTATTGTTTAACAAATGGACTGTAAAAGTTAAGATTACAGTTTAAATAAACTGCTGGAAAGAAATCATTTCTGTTTTAAAACAGAAGTAGAAAATTTGATGTATATTGTAGGTTAGTGAATTTGGGAAGGGTTAAGATGGATACTGTAGTGGATTTAGGATGTTATGATGTATCATGCCAGTGGTGTATTGATGAGAGGTTGGAGTGGATTAGGTGATGGATAATCAGAGAGAGGGGATTGGGTTTTCCAGGTTTCAAACTTAGTATTGCAGTGATGAAGTTTGGATTCTGCACATGCTTCTATAATGTATCAAATGGAGTAGGGTTTTGGGAATTTGTAGAAGAAATGTTGGTGATGATGATCAGAGAGTGAGAGTCAGGTGAATTGGTTTCCAGGTTGATTTAGTTGCATGTTGAACTCAGGTGACAGATTAGTAGTGTGCAAGGTTTTGACCCGAAGTGGAACTCGGGTGAAAATGTTTTTGACTCGGAGCAGAAGGTTTTAGAACTCGAAGTAAAATGTTGGGCTCTCGGGTTTATGGTGCAGGGTTTTGGACCAGAGAGTTTGCAGTTTTGATTTTATGGAATTCATGTTTTAAGTTGGAAGCTAAATTCAAGTATGAATTTAAACTGAGTTCAAATAAGGTTTGAAGTTCAAAGTTTTTAAAAATGGAACTTTTAAATTTAAACAAGTTTAAATTCTGTTTTAAATCAAAATTTAAAAAAACAAACAGTTTCTGGTCTTAAATCCTTAGTTTGCAGTTTTAAATGAAATTTATATTTTAGGTTGGAAACTTAATTCAAGTATGAATTAATACTGAATTCAAGTGAATTTTTGAGTTTAAAAGTTTTAAAAAAAAATTAAATTTTTAGATTTAAACAAAGTTTTAATTTCTGTTTAAATCAAAATTAAAACTGTTTCAGGTTTTAAACACTGAAAGATGTTTTGCAGTTTTTAGTGTTTTTAATGAAATTCATATTTCAAGTTGTAATGCAAGTTAACCTGAATTCAAATAGAGTTTGGAATTCAAAGTTTTCAAAAATGAAATGTCTTAAAACAAGTTTAAAGATTGGTTTTAAATCAAATTTAAAACTGTTTTCAGGGTTTAAACCTGAAAATTGTTTGCAGTTTTTAAAGTATTGAATGAAATTCAACTTTTGTGCAGGAATTGATTCAAGTGTAACTTGAATCAGAATTCAAATGTAAGTTTGAATTCAAAATTTTAAAAAAAAAATGAAATATCTTAAACAAGTTTTAAGTTTGATTTAAAATCAGTATTGGAACTATTGCAGGTTTTAGAACCAGTAATTCTACAGGTTGTAGTTTAAATAACATTCATATTTTAAAATTTCAACTTGATTCTAGTATAGGTTAAAAACTGACTCCAAATGCAGATTGAAATTCAAAATTTTTAAAGAATGAAAACTTAAATTTAAACATGATTTAAATATGGGTTTAAGTCAAGATTTTAAAACTGTTTCAGGTTATCTTTTAAAACCTGACTTTTGAATTTAAACAAGTTTGTATGTTTTTAAATTTTGAGCAGATTTAAATGATTTAAACAAGATTTAAATTGATTTTGGAATTAAGTTAAAAACCGTTTCCAGGATTCTTTGAAACTTAGTTTTAATTTCAAAACAGTTTTAAAATTTAAAAAGAATGAACATATTTCAATGTTTAATATAGATTTGAAAATAAGATTTGATTTCAAATAAGTTTTAAAACTAGGAAGAAATTTAGTTTCTATTAATATTGAATTAAACTATGAAGTGTTAATTTAGATTTATGTTAAATGGTTAAACATTTAAAAATATCAAATTTTTGGAAATGGAATTTAAATTTAGAAATGTATTGTGTAAATACATTTTGAAGGTAAATTAAGTCCTTTGATAATTAAGGATTTTACTAAATTATTTGACTTTTAAGAAATGGATTTAATTAATATTAATTAGGAATGATTATTGATAATTATTCTAAGATAAATTTTTCTTAAGTATGTAATTGGTGAAATGTTGTTAATTAATTAATAATTGTTATTAATTATCTAAGGATAATTTAGAAATTAATTAATGTAACTAATTTTGGATAATTAACTTGATTAATTAATTGAAATCTAATTAATTGTAATTTGTTAAGTAATTAAGTAATTAATTACTTATTGTAATTTATTTTGGATTGTGATTTATTTTAGTTAATTAATTTAATTCAATTACTTTTAATAAATCATTTGATGGTTTTAAGAGAGTAATTATTTAATGTAATTAGTGGAGCAGGATTACTTAGCAAAGTAATAATGATAATTACTGGAATGTAATTAGTAATTTGGATAATTACTTTTATAATTAATTAAGGAATTAATTAATAATTAATTATTGGATAATTAATTTGTTATTAAGTAATTAAAGATAGTTAATTACTTAATTGGATATTAATCAAGGTGATTAATAGTTAGACTTAATTAATAAATGTAATTAATTTTAATTAAGTAATTTATTTAAATATTAGAGATCATTAATTATTATAATTAATGATGTAATTATGATTGTTTAATTAAATATTAATTAATTAAGTGATTAATTGATTGTAATTAATAAAGGATAAATATAATTAATTATAATTAATTAATAAATGAGTAATTAAATGTTAATTACTTATGATTAAGGTTAATAAATTTAAGAAATTAATTTAATACTAATTACTTGTTGTAATTAGTGATTGATTAATCAAGGTTGTTTAATCAAGGTTAAATACTTAGGAAGTGAATTAATTAACTGGGATAATTAATTAATGGATGTTAAGCAGGATTTAAATGAGTAATTAATTTAATTCATTTTAAATTAATTAGAGATGATTGTGATTAATTTAATTCATTTTAAATTAATTGTAATTGTTGATTAGTAAATCGTTGCTTATGGATGTTATTGATTGAATGGTTGTGATCTCAGAAATGAGATGGTTGTATCTGTATGATATGAATGTATGGTTTAAGTATGATGGTTTGTGATGGATTATTTGGTTGATGATTATCTGTTTATGGATGATACAGATTATCTGTTATGATATGAATGTGCTTATCTATTGCTAGATGTAGTTTATCTATCTCTGTAAAGTAGATAGTAATGTAATGAATTAATTGTTTAAACCCTTAAGTACAACTTGGACATTAAAATGGCGTTTGGTTTCGGTGAGACCGGGATCGGGTTTCCATATTTGGATATCCGAAAACCACATCGATTCCAATTAAACGTTAGGTCGTTTATCCAAGTGGAGCAAGTGAAGACTCGAGGTGTAAGGGCTATACGTCAGTATAACTCTGTGGGTGATTCCGTAATGAGTTTGACGGAATAGTACTTATAGGTTCGAGATGGAGATTTAGAGTGCAAGGGTTATTGTCGTTAACTCTGAGGGTGATTCCAATACGAGTGTAACGAGATAATGCCTTCGGTTTCGTTCGAACCCGGAACGAACTTGTATGGATTGAATGCTTTCAGAACATCGTCGGTGGACGATGAGCATTCTAAGATTTGATGTTCTATAAAGGTAATCGTAGCCTCAAGCCTCATCAACCGGGAATGGCTAAAACAGGGGAGGTGCAGCAAAGCTTCGTGGGTCGCACCCACTTGAGAGCAAGATTTACCCCTGTCTAGAGGTCCCTTTATATTTCGGCTGTGTGGCAGTTCGTGACGACCAATCTGCGGGGTGGTCTTGTTCGGAACTGTTCAGTAAGGAACGGGTCCGGCTTTGTGTTGCAGGGGATGAAGGGAGTAATCCTCGGTACGGTGATCTAGGCCACGTACTGTGACGGGCGGTACCCCAGTAGCCCTGCCATTGTTGGAAACCCATTTTCCCTACGAGACCCTACGGTTTTGTTTGTATTATCCACTTTTGTGGCTAGTAGCTGGAATTTAATGAATGTAACAATTTCGGCTATTTCTTATTTACTTGAAAACCCTAGACACTATTATAATATCACTGGATTTCCTATCAAATGTTTTGGTTAGCATAAGGTAAAAACTTTTCCATGTCTATGTGTGGGAAGTCTTACGTGATACCTTTTGTTTTCAAAGGTTTTTCTAAAGTTAAGCAACTTTTATCCCCGTTTACTCACACCAGACCCCTGTCTGACCTGAGTGTTTATTTTCTGTTTTATTAAACTCTTGGGTACTCATATTACGTATGAGTAGTCAAGTGATTCAGGATTGCTTTGACGAGTTCTGGAGGAGATAATGGAGCAGGAGGCTTCAGCGTGTAGATATATTTAGAGGTTCCGCTGTGTTTGAGTTGAGTCTGTTCTCTCTGATGTATTTGGATTGTAATTGCTAGACAGATGTCCATAACTGTCTAGTTTTGTGTTGTATTAGCTGTATTACTCTGACGTATAAGATACTATGTAAAGTTTTATGTGATATATTATAATTTATTCGATTCCGCTGTGAGATTCTGATGTTGTCTGTTCTTTCTTTCCTTTCTTTTCTCTTTTCTATCCCTTTCTTTCTTCTTAACGATGCAACTTTATGGAGTGTGGAAGTTGGGTCGTTACAACGTGGTATCAGAGCGTTAGGTTGAGTGAATACCTAGGCTCTGTAGTGGTGTTTTCTTGAGAGAGCGTATTTGTAATTTTTAATATATATATATATATATTTCTGCCTATTTGTTGGGTTACCTGTTCAGGTTTTCCAATATAAGTAATAAAGGTAGATAGGGTAGTGGTGTGTGTAACACAACTACCAATGGTTGGAATTTGAGTGTTTAAGGTTGGAAGTGATCTGCTAGAGCAGTTTGGGCATCTTTATTAGTTCTGCAGTTAGTGAAGGATTTCACTGATCTCTGAAGGAAATCTTTTTAAGATTCGGAGTTTATCTTTGGATTGTATGCTTGGTAGCACTCGTGTGAGTGGTTTTTCTTGAGTTTAGATCTGTTGGAAGTTCTGAAGCCAGCAAAAGAATATTTTGGAAACTTTAGGAAGGAGTTCTGTCTATATTTGAGTTAAGACTCAGTTTGGCAGAGTGTTTTGAGCTTGGTTTAGGAGCGAGTTTCCTGAGAGATATCTGTCTTCTGGAAGGCTCTATTGTGAAAAGGCTGGTGTAGCTTTGAGGTTCGTTGAGCTTTTGGATAAGGAAGTTTTTGGCAGTAATAGCAGCAGTGAGTGGCCTGTTCTTCGATGATTCTTGAATCTATGTGATTCTTAAATCAGTAGTCCGGGCAGATGGAGAGCTTGTCCATTTCTTCTGGAAGCTCAGTTGGATGTGATGTTAGTGGTTAAGAGGTGGACCACTAGTTTCTTCTTTTGAAGGCTTTAGCAGTTCTGATTGTTGAAGTGAGAACGATTTCTTGGAATCTGAACTGAGTGGGATCGCAAAAGTGAGTTGCGATGGTTCGGAAGTTCTCTAAGTGATCTTCGTTTGGATTGAAGCATCTTTAGTGGACGTTTGAGTTATCAAAGTGATATTTCCTGGATATCTTTAAAGGAGTTAAGATTGGCATCCGTATCAAGAGATTGAGTTCTGTTCCGACTTGATTCTTGGAGCTTTACCGATGGTTCAACATTGTAGGAGATTCTTTGAGTATGATCTGTTTAAGTTGGCAGGATTTATTGGATCCACTTTTCTGGTTGAATTTTTGCTGTGGTGTTCGTGACTGAATCAGATAAGTCATTGAGATTTTATGGAATTTGATGAACAATGTTCCGGGATAAGTTGATCAAGTTTATACTTGTGTTCATCAACAGCATTCTCGAATCAGAGTTGCGTAGTGGAAGCATGGTGGCAGCTATTCCGGAATAGGAGCACCCGATTCTTTGGGAATTTGAGTTTTGTTTTGGATCAAAGGATTTCTACAGGAAATTCATTTCGGATCTGGAGACTTGATTGTTTTGTATCTGTTTGTTTTCCAGATAGGGTAGTATGTCTGGAGTCTTCTGATGTTTCTGTAGTAGAGTTTGTGTGGTGGATTTTGATTGATCTAGAAGTTGAAGGCGGCCCAGGATCGATATGGGAGATTTGTGGATTTGAGTATTGGATCTTTCTGTCTTCTCTTGAGGATTAAGTGTTTGGTCTACAGGATTGAATTTTTAGTTCGGATGGCTGGAATTTGAATTGTTTTTCACATATCTCTAAGGGAGTACGTGTATGGGTTGTCTCTGATTTTAGAATCAGTAGTTCTGAGAGATTTGGGAATTGATCAGGACTTGCCGGTAGTCCTGTATTCTGTTTAGATTTGTAGATCTAGATATATAGGAGCTCTAGATCTGAGTGGGGTAGTTAGTTTAGATTTTGTAGGGCGAGTGTCCCGGTGTTAGTACCTGGGAACTCTAGGGAATCTTATCCAGAATTTTGTCTGGATAATTAGAATTGTTTGTTTGAATTGGTTGCTATGGTTGCTAGTATTTGGTTGATTGTTTATGATTGCTCTTTTAAAATTTTAAAATCTATATGGGATTATTAAATTACCTTTGCTTTTAAATTTCGGGGACGAAATTCTTTTAAGGGGGGAGGAATGTGATGTCCCGGAAATTTAGGCAATAATTATTTAATAATTTCATTGGTAATTATTTTAAAATGTGACATATTCATTTAATAAATTAATTCAAACAGGAATTCTCTTTTGAAAATTTATAATTATTTAGTTTGTTAATGATATTGTTTTCAAAGTTAAAAATATTTAAATAGTAATTTATCTTTCTTTGTTGATTTTAAAATATTTTATTTATGATGTATAAATGTTTATACACTGTAAATATAGAGATTTGGTTTTAATTTTAGTTTGTATTAAATAAAGTATATTTTCTAATTATTATATATAAATGTAAATTTGTAAATTGATTTAAATTAGTAAGTAAATATTTATTTGTTTATAAGAATAAATATAGTTTAATTTTGTTTTATAATAAAAGTTTGTTTTGTTTATTTTAAAATTGTTTTTTCCTTTAAAAATAAGACTTAGTTCATTCTTGTTTAAGTATAACATTGAAATAAAATTAAATTCAACAATTCTTTTCTTTTGAAATTTAGCTTTAGAATATTATTTTAAAAAAAAATCTCAAGTAAACATTTGAATAGTGTATATGTTAAAGACTAAGGTTAATAAAACATTTTAAACATGCTAGAAACAAATTTGAAATAGTTAAGATAAATTTAAATACATTCATAAATTTAGAATTCTCTTTTTATTGAAAATACATGTGTTAAAATCTTAATAACTTAAAGAGACACTTGTAATCCCCTAACAAATTAATACAACAAGTGGCATTTGCTTTAAAATTTTTATTTTAATTTATTTTGACAAGAGAACATAATATAGTAAAAGCATTTGACAAAAACACATTTTCTCAATTAGAAACAGAAATCAAATTTCAGTAAAATCAAAACCAGATTTGTTAATTTCTGCAATCATTTCCTCAAACAAATGCAAATCAAAATCTGCAACCAATCTTCAAAACTGTAATCAGATAAAGCAAACATCAATTTCTTCAAATCTGGAGCTTAACATCTATATGAAGTCCAATTTAAAATCTGAGCTTTTAGAAATGGGTCTGCATGCATACACCAACCAGAGAATCAACTTCAAGAGTAATTTAATGAAAGCAAATGAAGATAATGGTCTGCATGCCATTTTTCAACTTCAAATTTGCAAGCAATCTTCATCAAAACAGAAGATCAACTTCTGTAATCAAATGGAAGCCTGGAGCATCATGCATTTCAAAATGCAGCTTCAAACAAAGTCCTGGAAATAGGAATCTGCACTTAAGTTTGTCTCTGCATCTTCATTAAATAGGTGAGTAAACTTCTTCTTTTAAAAACAGTTTTCTTTATAAAAAAAATTAAAAATCAAACATAAACTACAGAGCTTATGTTTTCAACTGTTTTAAACCAAAACCGCTCTGTTATTTATTTTATATTTTTTTGAGAACCTAAATGCAAAAGTTGGAATCCTATTGCATGTGTGAACTTTAGCCTCTACTGATTGTTTTGAGATTGAATATGAATGTATGTTTATAAGTAGGATATTGCCTGCAGATTTGTCTTTGAGTAATTTTATATTTATTGCTATGTGGTTAATAACAGTTTTCCTGTTTCATTAGATAAATTGATAACTTCCTGTTCAATGGAAATTTGACAATGATCACTGAAGGAAATTGGTTAATAACATTATATTCTTGGTTTTAAAAATAGTTTAAGACAGTATTGTTTAACAAATGGACTGTAAAAGTTAAGATTACAGTTTAAATAAACTGCTGGAAAGAAATCATTTCTGTTTTAAAACAGAAGTAGAAAATTTGATGTATATTGTAGGTTAGTGAATTTGGGAAGGGTTAAGATGGATACTGTAGTGGATTTAGGATGTTATGATGTATCATGCCAGTGGTGTATTGATGAGAGGTTGGAGTGGATTAGGTGATGGATAATCAGAGAGAGGGGATTGGGTTTTCCAGGTTTCAAACTTAGCATTGCAGTGATGAAGTTTGGATTCTGCACATGCTTCTATAATGTATCAAATGGAGTAGGGTTTTGGGAATTTGTAGAAGAAATGTTGGTGATGATGATCAGAGAGTGAGAGTCAGGTGAATTGGTTTCCAGGTTGATTTAGTTGCATGTTGAACTCAGGTGACAGATTAGTAGTGTGCAAGGTTTTGACCCGAAGTGGAACTCGGGTGAAAATGTTTTTGACTCGGAGCAGAAGGTTTTAGAACTCGAAGTAAAATGTTGGGCTCTCGGGTTTATGGTGCAGGGTTTTTGGACCAGAGAGTTTGCAGTTTTGATTTTATGGAATTCATGTTTTAAGTTGGAAGCTAAATTCAAGTATGAATTTAAACTGAGTTTAAATAAGGTTTGAAGTTCAAAGTTTTTAAAAATGGAACTTTTAAATTTAAACAAGTTTAAATTCTGTTTTAAATCAAAATTAAAAAAAACAAACAGTTTCTGGTCTTAAATCCTTAGTTTGCAGTTTTAAATGAAATTTATATTTTAGGTTGGAAACTTAATTCAAGTATGAATTAATACTGAATTCAAGTGAAGTTTTGAGTTTAAAAGTTTTAAAAAAAATTAAATTTTTAAATTTAAACAAAGTTTTAATTTCTGTTTAAATCAAAATTAAAACTGTTTCAGGTTTTAAACACTGAAAGATGTTTTGCAGTTTTTAATGTTTTTAATGAAATTCATATTTCAAGTTGTAATGCAAGTTAAACCTGAATTCAAATAGAGTTTGGAATTCAAAGTTTTCAAAAATGAAATGTCTTAAAACAAGTTTAAAGATTGGTTTTAAATCAAATTTAAAACTGTTTTCAGGGTTTAAACCTGAAAATTATTTGCAGTTTTTAAAGTATTGAATGAAATTCAACTTTTGTGCAGGAATTGATTCAAGTGTAACTTGAATCAGAATTCAAATGTAAGTTTGAATTCAAAATTTTTTTTAAAAAAAATGAAATATCTTAAACAAGTTTTAAGTTTGATTTAAAATCAGTATTGGAACTATTGCAGGTTTTAGAACCAGTAATTCTGCAGGTTGTAGTTTAAATAACATTCATATTTTAAAATTTCAATTTGATTCTAGTATAGGTTAAAAACTGACTCCAAATGCAGATTGAAATTCAAAATTTTTAAAGAATGAAAACTTAAATTTAAACATGATTTAAATATGGGTTTAAGTCAAGATTTTAAAACTGTTTCAGGTTATCTTTTAAAACCTGACTTTTGAATTTAAACAAGTTTGTATGTTTTTAAATTTTGAGCAGATTTAAATGATTTAAACAAGATTTAAATTGATTTTGGAATTAAGTTAAAAACCGTTTCCAGGATTCTTTGAAACTTAGTTTTAATTTCAAAAGAGTTTTAAAATTTAAAAAGAATGAACATATTTCAATGTTTAATATAGATTTGAAAATAAGATTTGATTTCAAATAAGTTTTAAAACTAGGAAGAAATT
Organism: Allium cepa; assembly: GCA_030765085.1. Lineage (NCBI taxonomy): Eukaryota > Viridiplantae > Streptophyta > Magnoliopsida > Asparagales > Amaryllidaceae > Allium > Allium cepa. Next base: position 2,349,518 of record CM060936.1, on the reverse strand, counting down.
TAGTTTCTATTAATATTGAATTAAACTATGAAGTGTTAATTAAATTTATGTTAAATGGTTAAACATTTAAAAATATCAAATTTTTGGAAATGGAATTTAAATTTAGAAATGTATTGTGTAAATACATTTTGAAGGTAAATTAAGTCCTTTGATAATTAAGGATTTTACTAAATTATTTGACTTTTAAGAAATGGATTTAATTAATATTAATTAGGAATGATTATTGATAATTATTCTAAGATAAATTTTTCTTAAGTATGTAATTGGTGAAATGTTGTTAATTAATTAATAATTGTTATTAATTATCTAAGGATAATTTAGAAATTAATTAATGTAACTAATTTTGGATAATTAACTTGATTAATTAATTGAAATCTAATTAATTGTAATTTGTTAAGTAATTAAGTAATTAATTACTTATTGTAATTTATTTTGGATTGTGATTTATTTTAGTTAATTAATTTAATTCAATTACTTTTAATAAATCATTTGATGGTTTTAAGAGAGTAATTATTTAATGTAATTAGTGGAGCAGGATTACTTAGCAAAGTAATAATGATAATTACTGGAATGTAATTAGTAATTTGGATAATTACTTTTATAATTAATTAAGGAATTAATTAATAATTAATTATTGGATAATTAATTTGTTATTAAGTAATTAAAGATAGTTAATTACTTAATTGGATATTAATCAAGGTGATTAATAGTTAGACTTAATTAATAAATGTAATTAATTTTAATTAAGTAATTTATTTAAATATTAGAGATCATTAATTATTATAATTAATGATGTAATTATGATTGTTTAATTAAATATTAATTAATTAAGTGATTAATTGATTGTAATTAATAAAGGATAAATATAATTAATTATAATTAATTAATAAATGAGTAATTAAATGTTAATTACTTATGATTAAGGTTAATAAATTTAAGAAATTAATTTAATACTAATTACTTGTTGTAATTAGTGATTGATTAATCAAGGTTGTTTAATCAAGGTTAAATACTTAGGAAGTGAATTAATTAACTGGGATAATTAATTAATGGATGTTAAGCAGGATTTAAATGAGTAATTAATTTAATTCATTTTAAATTAATTAGAGATGATTGTGATTAATTTAATTCATTTTAAATTAATTGTAATTGTTGATTAGTAAATCGTTGCTTATGGATGTTATTGATTGAATGGTTGTGATCTCAGAAATGAGATGGTTGTATCTATATGATATGAATGTATGGTTTAAGTATGATGGTTTGTGATGGATTATTTGGTTGATGATTATCTGTTTATGGATGATACAGATTATCTGTTATGATATGAATGTGCTTATCTATTGCTAGATGTAGTTTATCTATCTCTGTAAAGTAGATAGTAATGTAATGAATTAATTGTTTAAACCCTTAAGTACAACTTGGACATTAAAATGGCGTTTGGTTTCGGTGAGACCGGGATCGGGTTTCCATATTTGGATATCCGAAAACCACATCGATTCCAATTAAACGTTAGGTCGTTTATCCAAGTGGAGCAAGTGAAGACTCGAGGTGTAAGGGCTATACGTCAGTATAACTCTGTGGGTGATTCCGTAATGAGTTTGACGGAATAGTACTTATAGGTTCGAGATGGAGATTTAGAGTGCAAGGGTTATTGTCGTTAACTCTGAGGGTGATTCCAATACGAGTGTAACGAGATAATGCCTTCGGTTTCGTTCGAACCCGGAACGAACTTGTATGGATTGAATGCTTTCAGAACATCGTCGGTGGACGATGAGCATTCTAAGATTTGATGTTCTATAAAGGTAATCGTAGCCTCAAGCCTCATCAACCGGGAATGGCTAAAACAGGGGAGGTGCAGCAAAGCTTCGTGGGTCGCACCCACTTGAGAGCAAGATTTACCCCTGTCTAGAGGTCCCTTTATATTTCGGCTGTGTGGCAGTTCGTGACGACCAATCTGCGGGGTGGTCTTGTTCGGAACTGTTCAGTAAGGAACGGGTCCGGCTTTGTGTTGCAGGGGATGAAGGGAGTAATCCTCGGTACGGTGATCTAGGCCACGTACTGTGACGGGCGGTACCCCAGTAGCCCTGCCATTGTTGGAAACCCATTTTCCCTACGAGACCCTACGGTTTTGTTTGTATTATCCACTTTTGTGGCTAGTAGCTGGAATTTAATGAATGTAACAATTTCGGCTATTTCTTATTTACTTGAAAACCCTAGACACTATTATAATATCACTGGATTTCCTATCAAATGTTTTGGTTAGCGTAAGGTAAAAACTTTTCCATGTCTATGTGTGGGAAGTCTTACGTGATACCTTTTGTTTTCAAAGGTTTTTCTAAAGTTAAGCAACTTTTATCCCCGTTTACTCACACCAGACCCCTGTCTGACCTGAGTGTTTATTTTCTGTTTTATTAAACTCTTGGGTACTCATATTACGTATGAGTAGTCAAGTGATTCAGGATTGCTTTGACGAGTTCTGGAGGAGATAATGGAGCAGGAGGCTTCAGCGTGTAGATATATTTAGAGGTTCCGCTGTGTTTGAGTTGAGTCTGTTCTCTCTGATGTATTTGGATTGTAATTGCTAGACAGATGTCCATAACTGTCTAGTTTTGTGTTGTATTAGCTGTATTACTCTGACGTATAAGATACTATGTAAAGTTTTATGTGATATATTATAATTTATTCGATTCCGCTGTGAGATTCTGATGTTGTCTGTTCTTTCTTTCCTTTCTTTTCTCTTTTCTATCCCTTTCTTTCTTCTTAACGATGCAACTTTCTGGAGTGTGGAAGTTGGGTCGTTACAAAATTACAGAGTAATATTTGAATATAGATTGAAAGGATTTGAAATTTGAAATTTGGGATATTTAATTCCCGTTGAGTTTGAAAATGATTTTCAAAGGCTTTGAAGGAACAATAGTGATATTATTCGAAAATATTTTTGAATTAGAATTAAAACCTGTGAAATATGGAATAAAGATATTTAAAATGGTTTTAAAAAGAAGTAAAAGCACTAAACTCACTTCGGTTGCTGGGAATAATCTCGGTGATAACTACAACATCATCGACTTTCATTTTCGAGTTTCCAAGGAAGGGATCGCTACCTAAAATGTTTAAATTGGGATTTTTTTTTGCAAAACTGGTTTTTGTTTTGAAATTCAAAGGGATGATTTGATATATCAAGGGATTTTGGATTTCAAAAATAATTTTTAAATATTAAGTGATTGTTTAAAACCCTAGAGAGTTGATTTGAAAATGTTTATGGAATGTCAATAAGTTTGATAACTTATAAAATTTGGAAAAAATTAATGGGAATGGATATAATTGTTGAAATAGAAAATAGTTAAGTTGTAAATAAATTGGTGGATGAACAAATTAGTTAACTTGTAAGTAAATGGGATTGAAATTGAACATTGGAATGATATTTAATTTAAATTATTTTAATAAAGTGGACTAAATAAAATAAATGCTTGGAAATAAGGTTTGATTGAGATTTGAAGTAAATTAGTGAATGGGACTAATTAAAGTAATTGGTTGATTAAATATGGTTTGGGGTATGGCTGGCAGAATTAAATATGTAAGATTTAGAAGATAAATTAAGTCAAAAGGAATTGAAATTAAAATTTGAATAGAAATGGATATAAACCGAGCGATGAAGTGGAAATAAGTATAAGGAGTTGTATAAATATTTATAATAGACATAAGAAGTTGATGGTAAAATTCTTAAGTAAATTTGATATTAGAAATATACTAAGTTAATATTTGAATAAAGATTTAATAAAGTTGAGTAGAGGATAATTGTAAATTAGTGAATGGAAATTAAAATAAATGTGAACAGAAGGAATTAGATATAGCTAATAATCAATTGGAAATTTATACGTAAGTTGTATGTATATTATTTTATTCGCATAACGATTTGATTCAGATTCGAGCACAGAATTTTGACATAGTTATAATGATCCGAGTTGGGACTTTTCACTCGATTTTCGACGGTGAACCCTGGATATAGATTTGATTGATTCTGGAGTTCTCTATCATAGTATATGGCTATGCAAGGCGGATGACAGTTTCTGATCAAGGAACCAGATCTGTGTCCGCACTAGAGAGTCATGTGAACGACACTAGTTCGAAAGTGAAGTTGTGTGGTCGTGTGAAGACCCAAAATTTTTGAGAAAAAAAATTATTTTTTTAAAAAAATATATAGCTTGAAATGAATATCAGAATTAAGTGAAGTAATTATGCAAGGGGATAATCATATTTTTATCTACAGTGACGAAAGGAAAATGGTTAAGTATAAAATGAATTCTAAAATTCACATGACTGGTATATATGTGAATATTGTATAGAAAGTATATACATATGATCAGAAAAGTATGGAATGATAAAATACAAATCCTCTTGACAACTAAAAATGCATAAAACCAGTTAAGTAATATTTTGAGTTTTAAAATAATCAAGAGAGGAGCAAATGGTAAATTAAGTTAGTAAATAATAAAACTGTAGAAAGAAACACGAGAATTAGCTCGGGTATGGTAAGGTTCATTGTGAAATCTAGTCATATAAAAATAATGTGCAGATAAAAATCATGCAAAAAGCATGTGCACAGAAAAGTAGTGAGATAACTACTTTTACCAGAAATAGAAATTTAAAAGAAAATGGCAAGATTAGCCATAGGCAAGTACACAGGATTCTTTAAATTATATGGGAAAAGATGGACTTTTCCTCTATTAAAACCCTAACCAAATGATTTAAATCAAGGAGGAAGCAACAGTTTGTTTCTGGGAGGAGGAAACTGAGAAATTATTATTATAAAAAAGAAGAAGAAGCAAACTCACATTGCCTACAAGCCCAAGTATTCTCGGGGAAGAAGAGGAAGGTGAGCGGTAATCATATATGAAGCTTGAGGCATTAAGACCCATGCTAAGGGCAGCCAAGTTATATTTCTTATAAAAATTATAATATAGTTTTCTGTTGATTTTTCAGAATGAATGGTTATTGAACATGGATGATTTTCTGGTTGAACTTTTTTGGTTGAGACTTCAATTTATTTTGGTCTAATATGATGGCTTTAACCTCTGTTTTGAAATGCACTTGATATAATACTTATCTTGATCACAGAGATGGATTTTTAGTAATTCAGTTTTTATTAGAAAATGAGTTAAACATTTTTCTGAGAAGTAAGGTATCAAAGAAATAAAAGAAATAAGCAGTGTGAATAAGGAGATTCATGCTCATGTCTAGTTCTTAAAAATTGATGTGAACAAAGCAATAATATATGTGCTGATTTGTTCAGATCTTAAACCAACATGTTTTATGGGTTTTTCTCAAAAACCTTACCCTATGTTCACAGAAGAATAAATCTAGATTTCTAAATGATTTTATCAATTTAAAACAAGCACTGGGAAAAATCACAAGGAAATATGTATGAGCAGATTTTTGGAAAAATTTGATTAAATATAATATCTGTTTATAAGCTGTGGAACTTTACATAAATGCTTGTATGTTTGGATGTACTTTATGAGTAAGATCAATGATTTTTGATTTATGAAATGAAGAAAAGAGAACAAGCATTTCAGAAAAAAAAGAGTTCCTTATAAACATAAATACTCATGGTCTCTAAATCATAACGTGATTTAGAAGGAATGCCTTGATCTGCTCATTATCAGGAGGATGATGGGTATGAGCATGACTTGCTTAAGTCCTGTAGGCCTCTGTGTAAAGGGTTAACAGAACTGAGCCCCTTTACAATGCACATATGGTGTTCAATGGCAAGGAGTTAGACCGAAATAAAAATGTAAAAATGAGATTGATCAAACAAGCTATGGAAATTAGAGATTAATCCATGGGAGCATATGCATGAATGTCTGGATGAAAGGAATGAATGGATGTATGGGTGTATGATTGATAGATAAATTTATCCATGCTCAGATTTAATATGAATTGGTGTAACATTAAATTAACCTGTTCTCTGTGCAGTTTTAGAAATTTATAAAATGTTATAGTATATGATTTTCGCTCACACCAGAAATTAATTCTGACCCTATTTTGTTGCTTTGTGACATTTGGGGTGTCTCATTTTTATTAAGGCAGCTCTAGATGTTGCTGCAGGAAAGGAAGCATGAGAAACTTGCTTGCATGGATATTTGAAGATTCACTTGATTTTTATATGCTTAAGAAATATGGAAGAAGTATTGTAGTAAATAGGCTAGACAAAAACCTTATCATATTCTAAGTATTCGTAGAATTGATGTTGTTAGTTTTTCTGTGTAAAGACTATGTAAAAGATAGTGTCATATGTGTGATTAGGAGTTTTTATCTTATGCATCTGATCTGGGCATTTTTCTGATGAAGTATGATGAAGGAAATCATGCCATATAATTCGATATGTGGTCATACTTTCCTTGGCAATGTTTGCTAAATATCTGGTAACAAAAATTGATATGGATTTACAAGATAAAATATGTAATGTACCTGTTAAGTGAAGGGCTAAACCAGGTCTGGGTCAACCAGTAAGGCTTGATCATGACTTGTAAACTAATATAAGTACATGCCAAGCTTAATAACAAGGCCTATAATCTTCAATTTGGGTATTTGGTTTACTGTAGGAATTTGTGTTGCTTAGTCCATGAGCATTTCTGAAACTTGTAGACTTCACTGCCACCATACTTAACAATCTTACCATTTAAATACATGACTTGGTTGCATTTGGTCGTGATAAGTTTGAGGCAGTTTAAGTAACATGTAGTCTACCTAGATGTCAAACATAATAATAAATCCACTGCTTGATTGATCACCATCATTTGTCTTATAATCTAAGAACTAGTCAGAGTCCTTCTCAAAATGCTCATCTAAAATTTTGCTTTAGACTGATTTTGATATTGCTCCTGTCATTAAGTTTGCATATTCATGCAAGTCCATATCTAGTATGCTATATTAACTTAGCATTTTACCTGCCTGTAGTTTTTCTTCTGCCTGGTCTATAACACACACTTACCTCCAATTGTTCATAAGATTATTACCAATATCATAAATTAAGACATGAGTATATTCATCTAACATAAACATTGTTTGAATAAGAAATAAGCACTCCGGGATAAATTCCCAACTTGAGTTGTTTTTGTACTATGCATAACTTCAATGGTAAAACAATAAGCAATAGACTCCTAGATTCCCAGACATTAAAAGTATGAGAAGTTAATCCAGAAATTAAATCATTGTGCCATGAAACAAGTGTGAAGTAGATTAGTTAAATAATTGATTTGAGATATAAAACAAGGAAAAAAAAGATGGTTATATCAGAATTAAATAATAATCATAGAAATGGCTATGTAACACAAAACCTCTTATATATGAGAAACATTGTGTGATTGAATTTCTTTGCTAATTTAATTACTCTGATAGGCAAAGAAACTTTTGTATATCTTCATATATATAAAAGACATGATTGGACTGAAATACTGATATTTTTATTTTGGTAAAATATGGATCTTGGGGAAATGAATTAGAGTAGTGACCACAAAAAAAATCTCACTAAAAATCACTAAGACTAATGAAAAAAGAAGTGGGTCACTTCAGTTGGTATCAGAGCTATGTTGTTAAAACATAGCATAAATGTATTATCCAATCTTCTTGTATGGATAAATTTTTTTTTTTTAAATATAATATATACATACAATAATGATAGAAATAAATATTCGCAGTAGAAATAAATTGCAGAAAACAATTAAATTAGAAATATGACTAACTAGCTATGCAATTGAATAGTGAATCATGGTAGGAAGACCACCAAGCACTAGAGCAGGACCCTCAAATGCTGCACCATTGGTTAACTTGCAAGATTTGGTGAGAGCAGTTAGGGAAGGAGCAGTGCAGAGGGAAGAGAATCCTCATGAGGAATTGGCTAAGCTATTGAAGACATTCTCAAATTTAGGAGGCAAGGATTTTGAAGGTACTGAGGGAGTTATGGGAGTGCAGACATGGTTGAGAACTTTGGAAAGAATATTTGCAGATATGCAAATCAATGACCAAAGAAAGAGACAGATAGCTTCAAGAAGGCTCAAAGGATTAGCATTAGACTGGTGGGAAGTGATCATCACAGGGAGGCCAGAAAATGAGATAACATGGGATCAATTCAGGGAAATGCTTGAGGCAAGATTTGTCCCAGCAACAGCTAAGGCAACATTCCTTGAGGAGTTCATCAGGCTAAGACAAGGATCCATGAGTGTGACTGAGTACACTCAAAAATTTGAGAGTTTGTCTAAGTATGGAACTATGCTCATAGGAAATGAAGAATCAAAGAATTCAAGGTTTATTCAAGGACTCAATGCTAATTTGAGTAGAGCAATGTTACCATACAAAGACAGGACATTTGATCAAGTCATAGACCTTACCCTTTATTTTGAACAACATGACAATGCAAGGGAAAATTTTAGGAGCATGAGGGCTAACAATCAGAAGAAAGGGAAAAATAGAGCACATCCCTATGACAAAAAGAATATGGATAAGAAAGTGGAGGGAGCAGCTACTGGGGAAGCTAAGAAGAAAGTTACTTGTTATAACTGTGGCAAAGGACACATGAGTAATAGGTGTCAAGCATCCAAGAAGGCACCATTTAGCTGCTATAACTATGTGAAAGAAGGTCATATTAAAAGAAACTGCCCAGAGTTTAAGAAAGGAGCAAAGGTAGGAGCATTGGAAACAAAGGCAAAGGCAAATGCAGCAGAAAGCTCTGGACAATTGGAAGGTATACTTCTAATTAAAAATTACCCAATTACAGTTACATATGACACGGGAGCCACACATTCTCTAATCTCACAAGACATAGTGGATAAATTAGCTCTTACATGCAATACAGTTGAAAAACCCCTATTTATTCAAAGTCCCCTAGGTAGTTCTTGTCTGCTAGGATTGAAATGTTTGGGAGTAGAATTAAACATAGGAGGAAATGTGTTTAAATCTGACTTGTTTGTGTTAAAGTATCCTGGAATAGGAATTATTCTAGGAGTGGATTGGTTGAATAAATTCAAAGCAATTTTGAATTTGGAAAATTTTACTATTTCTTTGAAAACAACAAATGGTAAAAATATTTTAGTTATGAGTGAAATAGCTAAAATAAATTGCCTTAATCAAATATGGAGTATGACTGAAAAAGAAATAATTTTGGAAGATATAGAAGTGGTAAAGAGTATCCAGATGTCTTTGGAGAAGTAGTAGGGGTACCAGAAGACAGACCAGTTGAATTTCAAATAAGGTTAATTCCTGGATCAAGTCCTATCATCAAGAAGCCTACTAGAATAGGTCCAAAAGAATTAATAGAATTGAAGCAGCAGCTGGAGGAATTGGAACAGAAAGGCTTCATAAGGCCTAGCAGTTCAAATTAGGGTTCTCCAGTAGTGTTTGTGAAAAAGCATGATGGTACACTAAGAATGTGTATTCATTATAGAGAACTAAATAAAGTCACCATCAAGAACAAATACCCACTCCCCAGAATTGATGATCTATTTGATCAATTAAATGGGGCAAAGATCTTTTCAAGGCTGGATTTAGCCTCTGGGTTTCATCAGATGAAGGTAGAGGAAGAAAGCATTAAGTATACTGGCTTCAACACAAGGTATGGGTTATATGAATTTTTGGTGATGCCTTTTGGATTGACAAATGCACCATCATATTTTGTAGATTTAATGAATAGAACATTTAGAGATTTTCTAGATAAATTTGTGGTTGTCTTTATTGACGACATATTAGTGTATTCAAAATCAGAAGAGGAACATGCAAGGCATCTGCATCTGACTTTGTCAAGACTGAGAGCACATAATTTAAAGGAAAAATTTAATAAGTGTACCTTTTAGCAAAATGAAGTAAAGTTTTTGGGGCATATTATTTCTCAACAAGGAATTAGTGTAGACCCAAGTAAGGTTGTGGCAGTTCAATCTTGGAACAGACCCAAAACAGTGACTGAGGTGAGATCATTTTTAGGAATGGCAGGCTATTATAGGAGATTTATAAAGGACTTTGCAAGAATAGCCATTCCATTGACCAAGCTAACTAGAAAGGAGCAGCCATATGTGTGGACAGAGAAGTGTGAACAGGCCTTTACATTATTGAAGAAAGAATTGATGGAAGCTCCAGTTTTACTAGTACCAGAGGGAAATGAAGAATTAGTAGTTTATACAGATGCTAGTGGATCTGGAATAGGGACAGTGCTCATGCAACATGGTAGAGTCATAGCATATGCATCAAGGCAACTCAAGCTAAATGAAACAAGGTATGCTACACATGATTTAGAACTAGCTGCTGTAGTATATGCATTGAAGCTATGGAGACACTATTTATTAGGTGATAAGTTTGAATTGTTTACAGACCATAAGTCACTTAAATACTTGTTTTCCTAAAAAGACTTAAACATGAGGCAACATAGGTGGGTAGAATTCCTAGCTGCCTATGATCTTGATATATTGTATACCCCTGGAAAAGCTAATAAAGTGGCAGATGCATTGAGTTGACATCAAGCAAGGTTGGCAAGGTTAATGATAACTGATTTCAAGGATTTAACAATCCTCAGTGAAGTGGAAGTAAAAGAAGAAATTGGGATATTGGATGAGGCACACAGTGAGATGATTAAGTATGGCAAATTAAGTCTCATTTCCTTAAGGTCAACATTGGTTGATAAAATAGGGCAAATGCAGAACCAAGATACAAATTTGAAGGAGAAGAAGGACATGATGTCACAAGGTATGGCAGTAGAAAATTATGAAGTAGATGATAAAGGATACTTAAGGAAAAAGGGGAAACTCTGCATACCTAATGTAGAGGAACTGAAGCAAGAAGTTATGGATGAGCATCACAAAACAAAATATGCTATACATCCAGGTGGTACAAAAATGTACCATGATCTTAAGAGGAATTACTGGTGGCCAGGAATGAAAGGAGCAGTGGCAAGATATGTGGCAAATTGCTTGACATGCCAACAAGTAAAGGCAGATTATCAAAGACCCTCAGGCCTATTGCAACCTTTGGAAGTGCCTACTTGGTAATGGGAAAGCGTATCAACGGATTTTGTGGATGGTTTGCCAAGAACAAGAAGAGGCAATGATAGTATTTGGGTAGTGGTTGATAGGCTTACAAAAACAGCACACTTCATTCCTATAAATTCATACAGAAATGCCCATAAACTGGCTCAATTGTTTGTGAAAGAGATAGTGAGATTGCATGGCATCCCCAAGACCATCATTAGTGATAGAGATACTTTGTTTACTTCAAGGTTTTGGAGTAGCTTTCAAGAAGCTATGGGGACAGAACTAAGCTTAAGCACAGCCTACCACCCACAAACAGATGGGCAAAATGAAATTGTTAATAAAATTTTAGAAGATTTGCTTAGAGCATGCATACTGGATTTTAGAGGCAATTGGGAAGATCACATTTATTTAGCTGAGTTTGCTTATAATAATAGCTACCATTCCACCATAGGCATGGCTCCATTTGAGGCTTTGTATGGAATGCCTTGTTTATCTCTTGCATGTTGGATGGTGGCAGGAGAAAGAGTGTTGCTTGGACCAGATAATGTAAAAGAAACTTCTGTAAGAATTGAATTAGTGAGGCAAAGAATGAGGGTAGCTCAAGAGAGACAGAAAGCATATGCAGATAGAAGGAGGAAGCCAGTGGAATTTGAGGTGGGAGACTATGTGTTTCTCAAAGTTTCACCAATGAGGAAAATATTGAGATTTGGCAAAACAGGGAAACTATCAGCAAGGTATATTGGACCATATGAGTTTGTTCAAAGAATTGGGACTTTAGCATATAAGTTGAAGTTGCCAGAGGAACTGAGCAACATACATGATGTATTCCATGTATCTCAATTGAGAAAATGGGTGCATGATAAGGAGACCATTCTTGAATCCCCTACACATGTTGAATTTCAGGAAAAATTTGGTTTATAAAAAGGAACTAGTGGGCATTGTAGCTAGAGAAGAAAAGAAATTGAGAAATAAAATAATTAAACTAGTTAAAATCCAATGGAGCTTAGATGGAAATGACTGCACATGGGAGGCTGAAGATAGGATGAAGGATAAGTATCATAATCTATTTTCTGCTTGAAGGTATGTTTAGAACTGTAATAACTTTAAATATTACTTAAGTGTATTTGATTGATCCTAGATACATGAATTTCTGATATGTTTGAAATATACTAATAAACCAATATATAATTCTGGGACACAATTCCTTTTAGGAGGAGAGTATGTGAAGACCCAAATTTTTTGAGAATAAAAATTATTTAAGAAAAAATATATAGCTTGAAATGAATATCAGAAGTAAGTGAAGTAATTATGCAAGGGGATAATCATATTTTTATTTACAGTGATGAAAGGAAAATGGTTAAGTATAAAATGAATTCTAAAATTCACATGACTGGTATATATGTGAATATTGTATAGAAAGTATATACATATGATCAGAAAAGTATGGAATGATGAAATAAAAATCCTCTTGACAACTAAAAATGCATAAAACCAGTTAAGTAATATTTCTGAGTTTTAAAATAATCAAGAGAGGAGCAAATGGTAAATTAAGTCAGTAAAAAATAAACTGATAGAAAGAAACATGAGAATTAGCTCGGGTATGGTAAGGTACATTGTGAAATCTAGTCATATAAAAATAATGTGCAGATAAAAATCATGCAAAAAGCATGTGCACAGAAAAGTAGTGAGACAACTACTTTTACCAGAAATAGAAATTTAAAAGAAAATGGCAAGAATAGCCATAGGCAAGTACACAGGATTCTTTAAATTATATGGGGATAAGATGGACTTTTCCTCCATTAAAACCCTAACCAAATGATTTAAATCAAGGAGGAAGCAACAGTTTGTTTCTGGGGGGAGGAAACAGAGAAATTATTATTATAAAAAAGAAGAAGAAGCAAACACACATTGCCTACAAGCCCAAGTATTCTCGGGGAAGAAGAGGAAGGTGAGCGATAATCATATATGAAGCTTGAGGCATTAAGACCCATGCTAAGGGCAGCCAAGTTATATTTCTTATAAAAAAATATAATATAGTTTTCTGTTGATTTTTCTGAATGAATGGTTATTGAACATGGATGATTTTCTGGTTGAACTTTTTTGGTTGAGACTTCAATTTATTTTGGTCAAATATGTTGGCTTTAACCTCTGTTTTGAAATGCACTTGATATAATACTTATCTTGATCACAGAGATGAATTTTTAGTAATTCAGTTTTTATTAGAAAATGAGTTAAACATTTTTCTGAGAAGTAAGGTATCAAAGAAATAAAAGAAATAGGCAGTGTGAATAAGGAGATTCATGCTCATGTCTAGTTCTTAAAAATTGATGTGAACAAAGCAATAATATATGTGCTGATTTGTTCAGATCTTAAACCAACATGTTTTATGGGTTTTTCTCAAAAACCTTACCCTATGTTCACAGAAGAATAAATCTAGATTTCTAAATGATTTTATCAATTTAAAACAAGCACTGGGAAAAATCACAAGGAAATATGTATGAGCAGATTTTTGGAAAAATCTGATTAAATATAATTTCTGTTTATAAGCTGTGGAACTTTACATAAATGCTTGTATGTTTGGATGTACTTTATGAGTAAGATCAATGATTTTTGATTTATGAAATGAAGAAAAGAGCACAAGCATTTCAGAAAAAAAAGAGTTCCTTATAAACATAAATATTCATGGTCTCTAAATCATAACGTGATTTAGAAGGAATGCCTTGATCTGCTCATTATCAGGAGGATGATGGGTATGAGCATGACTTGCTTAAGTCCTGTAGGCCTCTGTGTAAAGGGTTAACGGAACCGAGCCCCTTTACAATGCACACATGGTGTTCAATGGCAAGGAGTTAGACCAAAATAAAAATGTAAAAATGAGATTGATCAAACAAGCTATGGAAATTAGAGATTAATCCATGGGAGCATATGCATGAATGTCTGGATGAAAGGAATGAATGGATGTATGGTTGTATGATTGATAGATAAATTTATCCATGCTCAGATTTAATATAAATTCGTGTAACATTAAATTAACCTGTTCTCTGTGCAGTTTTAGAAATTTATAAAATGTTATAGTGTATGATTTTCACTCATACCAGAAATTAATTCTAACCCTATTTTGTTGCTTTGTGACATTTGGGGTGTCTCATTTTTATTGAGGCAGCTCTAGATGTTGCTGCAGGAAAGGAAGCATGAGAAACTTGCTTGCATGGATATTTGAAGATTCACTTGAATTTTATATGCTTAAGAAATATGGCAGAAATATTGTAGTAAATAAGTTAGGCAAAAACCTTATCATATTCTAAGTATTCCTAGAATTGATGTTGTTAGTTTTTCTGTGTAAAGACTGTGTAAAAGATAGTGTCATATGTGTGATTAGGAGTTTTTATCTTATGCATCTGATCTGGGCATTTTTCTGATGAAGTATGATGAAGGAAATCATGCCATATAATTTAATATGTGGTCATACTTTCCTTGGCAATGTTTGCTAAATATCTGGTAACAAAAATTGATATGGATTTACAAGATAAAATATGTAATGTACCTGTTAAGTGAAGGGCTAAACCAGGTCTGGGTCAACCAGTAAGGCTTGATCATGACTTGTAAACTAATATAAGTACATGTCAAGCTTATAAACAAGGCCTGTAATCTTCAATTTGGGTATTTGGTTTACTGTAGGAATTTGTGTTGCTTTGTGTAGTTAGTCCATGAGCATTTCTGAAACTTGTAGACTTCACTGCCACCATACTTAACAATCTTACCATTTAAATACATGACTTGGTTGCATTTGGTCATGATAAGTCTGAGGCAGTTTAAGTAACATGTAGTCTACCTAGATGTCAAACATAATAATAAATCCACTGCTTGATTGATCACCATCATTTGTCTTATAATCTAAGAACCAGTCAGAGTCCTTCTCAAAATGCTCATCTGAAAGTTTGCATTAGACTGATTTTGATATTGCTCCAGTCATTATGTTTGCATATTCATGCAAGTCCATATCTAGTATGCTAGATTAACTTAGCATTTTACCTGCCTGTAGTTTTTCTTCTGCCTGGTCTATAACACACACTTACCTCCAAATGTTCATAAGATTATTACCAATATTATAAATTAAGACATGAGTATATTCATCTAACATAAACATTGTTTGAATAAGAAATAAGAACTCCGGGATAAATTCCCAACTTGAGTTGTTTTTGTACTATGCATAACTTCAATGGTAAAACAATAAGCAATAGACTCCTAGATTCCCAGACATTAAAAGTATGAGAAGTTAATCCAGAAATTAAATCATTGTGCCATGAAACAAGTGTGAAGTAAATCAATTAAATAATTGATTTGAGATATAAAACAAGGAAAAAAAAGATGGTTATATCAGAATTAAATAATAATCATAGAAATGGCTATGTAACACAAAACCTCTTATATATGAGAAACATTGTGTGATTGAATTTCTTTGCTAATTTAATTACTCTGATAGGCAAAGAAACTTTTATATATCTTCATATATATAAAAGACATGATTGGACTGAAATACTGATATTTTTATATTGGTAAAATACGGATCTTGGGGAAATGAATTAAAGAAGTGACCACAAAAAAAAATCTCACTAAAAATCACTAAGACAGATGCAAAAAGAAGTGGGTCACTTCAGGTCGAGTGAGCGATCCGATTTGATATTGCGTACGGATGATATATGTACATCGTACGGGCTTAAGTAAAGCAAATATTGAAATTTTGAAAAGGGAATTAGTAGAATAATTTTGAATTGAACGATCGAATACTATTGGTAGATAAGGTGCATGTATTTAAAAACCAAAAGGAAAATTGATGTTTTCGATTTCAAAAGATAAATTCGATTGCCTGATAAAAAGGCACGTGTTTAAATTATCGTACGAAATTTGATGAATTTTTGATCTAGCATCTTGGCTTTTGTTTTGTTTGAAACTTTGGGGCTGTAGAGAAAATTTTGTAGTTGTTCCGAGCTAGCTGCGCAAAGGAGACGCTGGCGATTTTTTTTGAACATTTAAGGAGTTAGAAAATTTTTGAGAAGATTTTGATAATTTAAAATTTAGATTTAAAATTATGTTTGGAATTATTGAGCGAATAATATCAGTTGTGATCTATGGATGAGTTTGGAAAGTTAGTAAGAGTGATAGTGTGTCTTTATTAAAATGATTGTTTTTTGGGAAGTTGTTTGAAACTGTGTGGTTTTTGGGAAATATTAAATGGGTATTGGACCATTCTTCTTACCTAGCAATTTCGAGGACAAAATTCTTATAAAAGGAAGGAATATAACGACCCTCAATTTTGGATATTTGAAATTGAAATATTTAATTGATTTTAAATATTTAAAAGTTAATTTTTAACTTGAATTTCAAATATAACCATTTATTTGATAATTAGATTATTTAATTTCATAGTTGGAAATTTGGGTAAATTGTTCAATCTGGAGTTTTAAGCCTGTTAAAAATAATTTGAAGGCTTATAAAATTTATATTAAAATACTGAAGGAAATAAAAGCTTTAAAATTTAATTTAAAGGTGATTTGTTCAGTTTTGAAAATATACGTTTAAATTGATATTTGAAAATAACCTTCCGGGGCACAGTCTTGGATTTCGACGAAACTAGTTCCATTGGATCCATAATAGTGTACTATTGTCAGATTTCAAATTTCAGAACATTTGGACTTATCGTTTGGTCGTACGAGATAGAAACGCGCCGAAATTTATATCGAAAATTCAATATAATAATTGGGTCCAAAAAACTATCTTCTTCATACGATCGAATTAGGACTCGGAACCTTTTCCATTACGTTCGAAATAGGGGTATAACATTATGAACGCCTAGCGGCACACCTCGATAAGAGGTCGAGATTTTAAGTTATGATTTCGAGACGATTTAAATTTAAATTAATATATATATTTATATTGATGGACATTTGTATTTACATCAACCTTTTTACACTTCACTTCAGTCACTGTAGCAAGTATACGTACGCACATTAACATCTCATCTTGTCTCCTCCCCATTTCCTTTCTAAATACAGACGCAAGCAGACCATTTCAAAAACAAGAAAAAATAATAATGGCCGAACGAAATCCTTTTCCCCTTCCTATTAAAAGCTCAAATCCTTTCCTTCTCCCTTCAGTTTAATGAGACCACATCCTTTCTCTCCTCTAAATGAACGAATTCATTCGCAAGCAAATCAGGAAAAAAATATAAAATGGAATGTCGAGTGCATCTCGAATCGAAAGCAAATCGTAAGGGACGAAGTTGCATTTTGTTTGGTGTGCGACTTGACATCGACAACAGGCAAGAACTTGAAGGTAGCTTGGTGAAGGCGCGATTGTCATTGGCGTGGCGTTCGATTTGAGTAGAGCGTGGGGTTGCTTGCAGATCGTGGAGGAAAGCGGGACCATGAAGCTTTGAGGGGGTAAGGCCACTGCACGTTTTGGTCGAGGTCGCATCGATTTCAAGTCAGTGGCTTCAGGTCGAGGGCACTAGGAGGGCGTGTCTGGGTTGCGTGCACGTGAGGGAAGACCGGTGGCCGAGGCGAGGAGGGCGGCTGCGGTTTTGGTTCATCGATGTCAGGTGGAGGCCGCGTGCTAGGCTTGGGTTCGAGGTGATTTAGTTATTTGGTTTAATTATAGTTATTTTAATGCAAATCAGAATTTTAGAAAAAAAATATAATATGTTATCTGACATTTTAATTATACTGTGGATAATCCTGTACCTCCCACTTTTTTAATATACATATTTGTATATATATATGTGTGTGTGTGTGTGTTTATAATAAAAAAATAGTTTATGCCGATTGATTTTTGCAAATTGGTGAAGAGATGGTTGATATTGATCAAGTACCTTATGATTTTAAAGGAAAAAAATTGAATTTTAAGTTGACTTTAAATCAAACGACTTTAAATCAAATGAATTTAATTGTCTCGATGTTAATGAAAATCCGTAAAATTTCTTGTACGAGGTTTAAAATCGAACGTGATCAGCTTGCGAATTCGTAGCTGGAATGGAATCAAAATTTGGAGTGGACTGCAAGTTAAAATAACGGTAAGTTTATCTCACTCAAATTTGGATTGCCATAGTCAATTTTAGTAGTTAAAATTTATTTTTGATAAATTGATTGAATTGATAATTATTTATCAGTGGATTGGAGATTATATATAGTAGTGCATATATATACACATGGGAGTGATCGGTATTCCCGCATTATATAGCGGATGAGACCCTATGCGCCCCGCATAATAGCAAATGAAGCCATATACCACGATATCCCCTCGAAGTGGGATTGGTATTTTTATATTGTGCTAACATCTGTGGATGCAGGGAAACATGTTGGAGGGATCCAACTGGATTCCTCAAAAATGTTGAATTTACTTTCATTTCAGTGATATATGAAATATTGGATAATCTGTGATAGATTATGTAGGAAAATTAAATTTATGCGATGCTATGATATTGTTGGATATATTCTTGGTGATTTAAAGTATCAAAAATATAGATATTGTGTTTTTAAAGGAAAATGAAAAGGAAATTTATAAGTAAAATATTTATAGCGAAGTTGGATAAGTTAAAAGAATGAATTTCGAAAAAAGTAGAAAGTTTGATTTTTAAAATCCTATTAAATAAATTATGGGAAAAAGGGAGATTTTTGAATAAATGTGAATAAAAAAGTTCTAAGAACCTAAGCGCTATTTTTAAGTATAAAGGATTTTTTTTTTAAATTTTAAGATTTAAATAGTTGAAAATAAAGAAGGGGGAATTTTTGAAATAAAGTATGGAATTGATGTTTCAGATTTAAATAAGATTTTAAACTAGAAAAAGGAAGTGAGTCGAAACTCGGTTAGTTTTGGGATAAGCCGGGTTAACTAAGGAATTTATTTAAGGATGGAATTTTATTTAAAGGTCGATGAAGAACCGATTAAGTGTGTGAAGTAGCGATTAAAAGGGAAAACGGGACTATGGAATTTATAAACGAAGTTTTATTAATAAAGTGAAGTAATTATTAGTGGATAATTTGAAATTATAAATTCATGGTGGGAATTTATAAGGAGATGGAAAAATCATTTTAAAAATAAATGGTGGTTTGTTTTTAGAAACGTGAGAAAGAAAATTTACGGGATTGGAACGTTAACTAAAACTGGAAGTAAATCGAGAGGGATTTATAAATGATTAGATGGGATATATTGAAGTGGGAAATGTATTTTCTGAGAACTTAAGCATTTTTTCAAAGAAAGAGTTTTAAGTATTTATTATAAAGTTAAAGGTGTTTTAAAAGAATGTTTTTTAGAATTTTTTTTAATTAATTGTTTTAAATTTTTTAAAGTAAACATTAATCAAGTTAGTTATAGTAGTTAATTATTATAAAAGGTTAATTCAGTATTATCATTTTAAAAAGGGTAATTATTCAATATTAATATTTATATAATAGCTTTATTTCAAAAGCAGTTTTTGGCTAAAGTTTTACTTGGGGAATTATTATAGAATTTTATAACTATTATTTTGAATAAAGTGATTTAAGTAGCTTTATTTTAAATATTTTAAGTGTACATTTTTGGATAAAGAGATTTAATTTATTTAAAATCTAAATCAAACGAGATTAAATGTTTTCAGTAGAAATGGAATATTTGGTTGAATTAATTGTTTATTCGATAGTTAAATAACTGACTATCAAATCTGGACCTAAATATTACTTTGGAAATATCTTGAAGTACGGAGATTATATGGTACAGTTACCATCCGAGGTGCTATACTTTACGTATAAACTCGTTCCGTCTTCTAGGACGTTTATAAGGAAATCCGTCCACTAATGGTTAGGAGATGATCTCCGACCTTATCTTTTTTTGTTTATTTCCTAGATAACTGGGGTTGAGTTTACCAGGATATATCGAACGTTGTTTCGAAGAGACCGGGATTGGTTGTGATCCGAAACCACTTCGATCCACGAGTATGTTTTCGTAAGGAAGACAAGAGTATGGAGTCGAAGATGGAGTAGTGAAGTGCAAGGGCTAATCCTGAGGGTGATTCCAAAATGGATGTAGCAGGAATAGTGCCTTCGGTTCCATTCGGACCGGGAACAGACTTGTATGGATGAATGCTTTCAGAACATTGTCAATGGAGGGTAATGAGCATATTAACTGAATTTTCCTAGAAAGATAACACTTATCCTCGAGACTCATCAACCGGGAATAACTGAAAATCAGGGGAGATGCAGTAAGGTTAAGTGGGTCGCACCCTAGTAGGATATGTCTATCACCTTTCTACATAAGCTCGAATATTATCACTACTTGTGAAAGGAGCTCGGAGAGGGTGGGAACACCCGGGCTGATAGCATATTCGGTCTATTCAGGTTAGGAATAGTCCGGTCTTGTGTAGCAGGGGATCGCGGAGCGGTCCTTGGTACGATGTTTCTTGACAAGTACCGTGGCAGGTGGTACCCCAGTGCCTAGTCATTATTTGGAATCCATTCTCCAATACGTGCCCTTACGGTTTTGGTTGTAGAGTCTAGTATTGCTGGAATTTAATTAATGTAACAATTTCAGCTATTTGAATAAGTATTTGTACTTAGACATTATTATAATATCAGAGGATTTTGATATGAAATGTTTTTGTTATCGTAAGGTAAAAACCTGGCATGTTTATTTGTGGCGTAGTCTTACGAGATACCTTTGATTTTCAAAGGATTTCGGAACTTTAATAATTCAAATTGAGCGTGTTTTCTCACGCTAGTTTTGCAGACTGACTCAGGTGTTATTTTACTTAAAATGCTTGGGTAAGACCAAGTATTAGAGATTCAGGATAGGATGCTATGGAGCTCAGGAGACTAGCTGGATGACGAGACGTATCATACGTACTTGTTTTATATTCTGTTGTGCATTGTAAGCTGTATAGTTAGCATTTGTGAGGACATGTTATTGTAACTGTCCAGTATTGTGCTATGGATGTATGTACTCTGATGATGTAATGTATAAAAACTGTTATAGTTCATTTTATATAAAGATCAGTTATTATCTACTATATATTGTTCCGCTGCGATTGTGAGATTTTATGTTGTTGTTTCTATTTTCTTCTTCTACCTCTTTCTTCTTTACCCTAACGATCTAGTATTTTCGGCATCCGACTGCATGGCATGTAATACAGTGGACATATTGATGTCGATTTTATGTTGTTGTTTCTATTTTCTTCTTCTACCTCTTTCTTCTTTACCCTAACGATCTAGTATTTTCGGCATCCGACTGCATGGCATGTAATGTATAAATTCAAAGATTGAAGTTTAATTTTAATTCGACGATTTAAGCCGATATTATGAAATCAAAATCGAATTTATATGAATCAAAATGATTTAAATTGAGACTTGAATTAAAATTAATTCAAGTTGGAACTGAATCAAATTTAGTTGGAAGTGAAATCGAAATCGGATTAATTTGAAATCGAAATCTATTTGAATTAAAATTGGAATCGAAGTTAATTCGAATTGAATCGAAATTGAACCGATTAAAATTGAAATGGAAATTGATTTGAATTGGAAGATTTGAAATTAAATCAATTTGACTTTGAAATCATATTCAAATAGAATATTTTAATATAAATTGTTTAAATCCTATCTTTTAAATATTCAAACTATTTTGATTTCCAAGCTATTTTATTATATATACATTTTTAATACTCAAACTATGTTATATTAAGATATTTTAACATTTTAAATTATTTTAAACTGTTTAAACTATTTTCAAAAAAACTCAAACCAGTCAAGGTTGGAATGCATATATTTAAATCGTTGACTTAAGTACGAACTGGGTTAAAATGAAGTTATAAACTAAATTAAAATTCAAAACAATTTTGGAAATCGAAATCGAGATATTGAGGCGAAAATAAATTTGAAGTTAAATAGTATATGTTGAGTAAATATGATGATTTCGAACTGAAATGATATTTTGAAAGTGAGTATGAGATTTTGATATCAAGTATGAATTATTTTCGAAATATAAAAGTACCAACAAGTTTGTAAAACGATGTTTGGTTGTTAAAGAGACCGGGGCCTTTTATTGGCATACTCTTTGTCAATATTGGAACCACTTTAACAACTGTGTTCATGGAGGAGACTCCAGAATGAAGTAGTTGGATTTGACATCGTTTTCTGGATTTGAAGAAAGAGAACGATGATGAATTGACCCCGGCACTTATGCCAATTTGAAATGACTAAAACAAGACGGCTTTACAGGGCCAAGTGGACTAATTACCCCTAGCGGACATCTGTTCTTCAATTTTCTTGGACTCGGTCCATATTATTACTCTTGTTGTTGATTTCGATTGGTGTACCTTGATTGTGAGATAGCTTCCCTTGACTTGATATGGGATGGATGGATGCGGTGGGTGGTTGTGGCTAAGATGCATTACAACCATCCCTACGACCCAAACTGGTAGGATATAGTATTCAACCTTGAGCATTGCCTCACATATCCTGTCATACTTTTATCCCTATACGAGACCCATACGATTTTGGTTTAGTGTTGTCGTATCACGGTGCATCCCTATCCCTGGACATGCTATTAGGGCGTTATATGCAAACTGTATGTCAATGCTTAAAAATGCATTAAGGGGGATTAATGTAAAGCCTTAACGCTAAGAAAAATATTTATTTTATTGATTAAACATTATATATGTAGCCTATTCTACTACATATAAATAATTTGACGGATCCTTAAGAGATGGAAAATCTCATAACATCTCTTGAGTTATTACGCGCATGTTATACACTGGATAGGAGATGTGAAACCCCGTAAAAATTTCTGACGCCATGACGCTCATGTTATATGCGATATCAATTTGACTCATATAAGAATATTTTTGTCCCGATTCGAATGATTTGTTTTTCATCACGCTCGGGGCAGTCCTGAGTTTTTCAGCGTATTGAAGATTATTCTCTGGAGGACGAAGGCAAAGATTTGGTATATTATTACTATTAATGTTTGCGCCAAAATTGGTCACAAACACCCAATATCACGAAAGCACCCGTTTACGTACTCAACTCGATAATAATCAACACAGAACTCAGCAACAATCAATATAGAATTCAGCTCTAAGTAACAAATCACAGTACTTCACAAACAACAATCACAAACACGGGATTTATAGTGGTTCGGCGTTCGTGCCTACGTCCACTTTGAAGGTTTTCTCTTTATTGCTTTGCTTGATTAAATCGATTACAACGGATTACAGTTGATAATAGCTTTGAAATCTGAATACAACAGTGATTCTGATGAATAGATTTGAATCCGGCAGAGTCTTGGTGTTCAATGGCAGAAGTTCTAGGAAGATCCCCCTTTTCTGAAGGCTTCAGGGTGCTATTTATAGGCGTTGGAGGCCCAGATCTCGCTCAAACTTCGGGAGACTTCATCTGGCACGTGAGTGGGCCCACGCGACCGACCCCACCAAGTTTCGTCTCGATCTGACATCGATTCAAAGTGATTTCGAACCCATCAAGAAATGGTCCAATCGAGCTAAAACTTGGCAGGAACAATCTTTACCTTGTATGGAAGCTACTGTGAAAATTTGGTTGTATTTGGATGTGTGGTTGAGGAGATATGATCGGTTCGAAATGGTGTTTCTCGGTTGGCTGTGGAGTTCGAACCGATCACTTCGAAACCATGACTTCCAATCCATGGACACACGTGATTCTGCAGTGACCGGCCCGTACTCCTCGCGTCGATCCTGATTTATCTCCGTGTTGACCGCTTCGAATCCATGGATTTTGCTGACTTCGTATCGATGACCGTTGGTAGTTTGAATCAATCAACTACGTAACTCTCGTGTTGACCTGCATCTGTCTAGTTCGAACCGAGGGGAGGGAGCTTCCTTCGTATCGATGGCAAGTTCGCATCGATACATGTGATGGATACGAAATGAAGCTCCGCGATGGGTTCGAAAGATCATCGATTCGAACTAGGCAATGGCGTGAATGATACAACGCTCATGGATACGAAGACGCAACCCATTAATGGATACGAAAAAGTGCTTTAGCATGGATACTGATGGGTTCGAATGCAATCGATTCGAAGTAGATGGAGAGTGATGGGTTCAAACTTGTTGAGGGGATAGCCATCTGGAGGGTTCGAACCGATCGATTCGAAGTGACCAGTATCATGCCTGATCGGTTCGAATTCGATCGATTCGAAGTTAACAGTGGCCGATGGGTTCGAACATGGAAGGAAGTGATGGGTTCGAAGGTGATGGTTTTGTGGCAAGGACATTGGATGGTTTCGAAGGTGATGGTTTCGAAGCACTCCAACGTGATGGTTTCGAGCCAGACAATGACTACCTTTCTCAAATTGAATCCATCATATCTTGAGCATACGAACTCGGATTGACTTGAAATTTGAAATGACGACTCCTACGACCTTTCTTGTCATGTCCTATCAATTTTGGCCTGATCCGGACTCGGAAAAAATTCATCGATATCCATAGCAAAGTGAAGTATAACCAATCTCTGAGACGAACTGTCTTTTGTTTTCGACCAATCTTTTGGTATCACGGCTTTGCCAAAAAGCGGGATAACATATTGCCCCCCAAAACATGCCTTGCGGTAGGAAGGTGTGTTTTGTAATGCTTTGAGTTGGATGTTCGTATCCTATTATCAACCTGCAAAGAACTTGATAGTTTCATATGGCCTCAAATGACGATCGTTCGAGATCGAGCTATTTGGGATGAAGCGCGGCCGTTCGTGGTCAAGCGCTTAACTTCAAATGACCATTGTTTCGTGATCGAGTCATTCAAAGTGGAGTGCGACCGTGCACGGTCGAGCGTATAAATCCATGCGTCGATCGTTCGGGATCGTATGCTGCTTGAGGTGAATCAGGACCGTTCGCGGTTTGCGCCGTACGTGGCATAGGATGGAATAGGACCGTTCGCGGTCGGTGCCGTTCACGGCAAATGATGAGTTGGGACCGTTCGCGGTCGACTGCCGTTTGTGGCAAATGATGATCGTTCGCGATGGTGACCGTTCGAGGTCGGATTTCATAATTAGTGAACCATGACCGTTCACGGTCGGTGCCGTTCAAGGAAGAAAGTGATCGTTCGCAATCGTGTGCCGTTCGAGGCGAATTTGTGACCGTTCGCGGTCGGATGTCGGACCTCAAGTGACGACCGTTCGCGATCAAGCCATTTGAGGCGAGGTGAGTTGTGACTGTTCGAAGTCGGGTGCCGTTCGTGGCGAATTGTGTGCCCGGGAGGGCTTGGTATTATCGATGCCAGGGTCACGTTCGGATGAGTTCCTGGATCGTTTGTCAGGGCGGTTCATCGCCATCTCAGAGCATGCCTAAGGATCGTTCGCGACCCCATACATGTGTAAGTAGCTTAGCCATTCCAGAGTTATTAGAATCAAATATCTATTAAACGGATGAGTTTCAAAAACAATGTCCAAACAAACAAAGTCTAAATGTTCAAATCAAAACGAAATGAAAGCAAAGCATGGATGTCAAAGTGTAAGTTCCCACTACGAAACGGTCAATGATCACTCAGAGCATGCCTGGAGATCGTTCGCGATCTCGCACATGTGTAAATGATTTAATTGCGTTAGTGGAAGCTTACAACTTGTTCATCGTTATTTCACTCAATTGATAACCAAACGGTGCCTTGATTCAGGGTCGCCTCTAGCTGATGTGGATGGTGGCCGTTCTGGTTTCGCCACAGGAGCTCGCCTCCTTACATATTGAAGGAGCATACCGTTCCTGATATGCCCTTCCACCTCGTCCTTCAGGTGCCTACAATCATTAGTGTTATGACCATTTAATTCATGGAATACACAGAACTTATCTGATTTCCTTTCGTCAGAGGTTGGATCCCTTCGCATTGGCCTACGTTACGGAATCTGTTCTTTGGTATCTTGATAAATTCGTTCCAGGCTCTCATTCAGCTCATTGTAGGTGGTGAATCGCGGCTCCCTCCGTTGCCGCTTTGATCTGTCTCCGTCATTCTCAATCCTTCTTTTACCTTTATCCTTGTCCAAGTCCCTTCTAGGGGGCTTTTCGTCTTTGAGTGCATAAACTTCTATCCCATCTCCTTCTTCTCTTTCTGCATTCGCATCCTCTAATCATAAAAACTTTTCTGCCTCATGATAGAATTCTCCCAGATCTACGGGTGGATCCTTAGTTAATGAATTTTTGAACTCCGTTCCGTCTGCTATTCCGGACACAGCCGCCATCATAACCATGGATGGATCCGGTCGATCCACCGAAGCTGCTGCCGCATTGAACTGTGTCAGGAAACTTCTCAATGTTTCTCCAGCCTTCTGTTTTAAAGTTGCCAACGTCATCACATTCTTGGGTCTTGTAATGTGAACTCTGAATTGCCTCATAAATCTCTCAGTTAAATCATTCCATGTTCCGATGGATCCACTATCTAATTGCCTGAACCATAACGCCGCGATATCCGCCAAGTACAATGGGAAGCACCGGGCCATAACCTCCTCTGATGCCCCCAGCACTTCCATATGTCTCATATATTTTGTCAGATGGACCGTGGGGTCCGTTCTCCCGTCATACATATCCAACGATGGTAGTTTGAAATCCGGTGGGTTCCTAGCTTGCCTGATTGCTGAAGTAAAAGGACTTCTATTAACATCCTCCAAATCTTTGTTCACCAAACCGCCTCTCAAAGCTCGCCTAACCATCTCTGCCAACCTGTCGTTGTCTCCAAGATGTAATCCTCGTTCACTACTTTCAACCTGCCCCCCGAGTTCACGAGGGAACTCTGGGATCTGCCCCCTTGACTGAGCGTTCACTCCTCTACTACTACTGGGTTGCGCAGATGCTCCTCTTTCTCTCTCCGAAACTGGATCAACGTTCTCCATGGGTGTGCCCCCTAATCCAGGTGCTATGCCGGATGGTCCTGCTCCGTTCTGGACTCCATTGGCTTCCCTATTCTGTGCTCCAAGCTGTCCTATCTGTTGGAATAAACTCTGGATCAATTCCTCTTGCCTCTTCATCATAGTCTCCATCTCGTCCCTAGTGATGAAGATCGATGGTTGATTCGCTCCTGAGGAAGCCTCTTGACTCCCTTGATGTTCGCTTCTCTCTGGCCTTGGCCTTCTACTCGACTGCTCGTCATAATTTCCTAAACCTGAACTTTCAAACTCTCTCTGAATCTGCTATCAATTGGTAGAACTCCTGAATCAGCCTTCTCAGTGAAAGCACCAAAATGTTTGCGCCAAAATTGGTCACAAACACCCAATATCACGAAAGCACCCGCTTACGTACTCAACTCGATAATAATCAACACAGAACTCAGCAACAATCAATATAGAATTCAGCTCTAAGTAACAAATCACAGTAATTCACAAACAACAATCACAAACACAGGATTTATAGTGGTTCGGCGTTCGTGCCTACGTCCACTTTGAAGGTTTTCTCTTTATTGCTTTGCTTGATTAAATCGATTACAACGGATTACAGTTGATAATAGCTTTGAAATCTGAATACAACAGTGATTCTGATGAATAGATTTGAATCCGGCAGATTCTTGGTGTTCAATGGCAGAAGTTCTCGGAAGATCCCCCTTTTCTGAAGGCTTCAGGGTGCTATTTATAGGCGTTGGAGGCCCAGATCTCGCTCAAACTTCGGGAGACTTCTTATGGCACGTGAGTGGGCCCACGCGACCGACCCCACCAAGTTTCGTCTCGATCTGACATCGATTCGAAGTGATTTCGAACCCATCAAGAAATGGTCCAATCGAGCTGAAACTTGGCAGGAACAATCTTTACCTTGTATGGAAGCTACTGTGAAAATTTGGTTGCATTTGGATGTGTGGTTGAGGAGATATGATCGGTTTGAAATGGTGTTTCTCGGTTGGCTGTGGAGTTCGAACCGATCACTTCGAAACCATGACTTCGAATCCATGGACACACGTGATTCTGCAGTGACGTGGCGCGTACTCCTCGCGTCGATCCTGATTTATCTCCGTGTTGACCGCTTCGAATCCATGGATTTTGCTGACTTCGTATCGATGACCGTTGGTAGTTTGAATCAATCAACTACGTAACTCTCGTGTTGACCTGCATCTGTCTAGTTCGAACCGAGGGGAGGGAGCTTCCTTCGTATCGATGGCAAGTTCGCATCGATACATGTGATGGATACGAAATGAAGCTCCGCGATGGGTTCGAAAGATCATCGATTCGAACTAGGCAATGGCGTGAATGATACAACGCTCATGGATACGAAGACGCAACCCATTAATGGATACGAAAAAGTGCTTTAGCATGGATACTGATGGGTTCGAATGCAATCGATTCGAAGTAGATGGAGAGTGATGGGTTCAAACTTGTTGAGGGGATAGCCATCTGGAGGGTTCGAACAGATCGATTCGAAGTGACCAGTATCATGCCTGATCGGTTCGAATTCGATCGATTCGAAGTTAACGGTGGCCGATGGGTTCGAACATGGAAGGCAGTGATGGGTTCGAAGGTGATGGTTTCGTGGCAAGGACATTGGATGGTTTCGAAGGTGATGGTTTCGAAGCACTCCAACGTGATGGTTTCGAACCAGACAATGACTACCTTTCTCAAATTGAATCCATCATATCTTGAGCATACGAACTCGGATTGACTTGAAATTTGAAATGACGACTCCTACGACCTTTCTTGTCATGTCCTATCAATTGTGGCCTGATCTGGACTCGGACAAAATTCATCGATATCCATAGCAAAGTGAAGTATAACCAATCTCTGAGACGAACTGTCTTTTGTTTTCGACCAATCTTTTGGTATCACGGCTTTGCCAAAAAGCGGGATAACATTTATTTATTCTCTGTAGGACGAAGGCAAAGATTTGGTATATTATTACTATTAATATTCCCTGCATCATGTTGTTCTACTGCATTTTTTGTTGTTGTATATATAACTCTGATAAATGTTGTATAAATTATAATCAAATTTATAGTAAACAGCTTCATGAACTGTTTATTTAATTATTATATTTTATCATTTTGCTGCAAGGTTTTTCTTCCTCTTTTTTCTTATTTTCTTAATTAACCCCATGATTTTGTATGTTCTGAATTGTTTAAGTTGGACATGTGTGGATTGTTGTTGATTTAAACCTTCCGAAAAAGGAGGGTTGTCATAATGGTTTCACGGTTATTCTATTTTGAACAAGATATTTGAAGAATGATTTGATGACTGTTTTAATATTATATAAAGAAGCTTATGAATAATTTTGGGATATTCATAAAAGGATGTTATAAATGGGTTTGAATGTCTATATAGGGAAGTTTTATGCAAGGTTTGAAAGTTTATAAAGAAGTTATATAACCAGGTTTGAATAATTATAAACACTTTTTTAAATGAGTATGGTGGTTGATAAATGTTTTGTAAATGGGTTTGGGCTAAAGCAAAAATGATTTCATAAATATGAAAATTTAAGAAGAATTTACTAAAAATAATTACAACATGAATTCGAGGTTTGGTTTTCTCGAGGTTGATGTAACATCCATAATTTTTGATAACATTATTCAGGCAATTTAATTGGATAAATTAGATAGAATAACGATGATAAGGAGATTAAGGTTTGGATAAAAATATATATAGGGCCATGCTTAACCAAAAGATAAATGGGCTTTAATTTGGTTTATTGGTTAGTTAACTTACACAAGGGCACATTAGTAAATTGGCCCATCTATTATACATGGCTATACATCCTTACTATTGTCCATTCATGTTACATTTTCTCAAGATCAAAAACACAAATCTAAAACCTAAACCAAAGCCAGCCATTACCAAGGAAGGAAAAGAAGAAATTTTAATTTGAAGCTCAGGATCAGCCAGGAAGGATTAATCAACAACAAATTACAAGTTCCTTACCAAATCTAAGGGGAATAGTAATCTCATACCATCTCTATTTTATTCTGTGGTTATATTATTTTGGATTTATGAATTAAATTTGATGATGAAATTGATGATGATACGCTTGAGATATATTGTGTTGATTTATTTTAATTCATACACTGATGAATTTACATAGTTTTGTCGTAAAACCGAGAATATATGATTCATATTACCATGGAAATTTTTTATTTTAAGTAAAACATAATTTAAAGACGGGTTTTTAATTTTTAGAATTTTCCAAGCTGTGGAAATTTTATTATTGATTTTTGATGAAAAATATGACGTAATTAGGTTTAAAATTAATTTCGAGAATTTCAGGAAGAAAATGGATCTAAAATTTTAATATGTTTAATTACATGGTGAAATCGAATTTCTTTGATTTGGGGATTTTCCCAATTGATTTACTAGGGGAAATAAATTATTTTATAGGAGGGGCTTTTTTGCAAATGTTAGTTTTGTTATATGGAAAGACTTTAACGTTATTATCCTTTGATTTAGATCTGGTATAAAAGCAGCAGTTATACAAGTAAAGTATTTAAAAAGCTTTTTGGCAGCCAATCAATGATTTCCAAGTAGGCAAGTTGTTAAAAAGAAATTATTAAAAGTTGCTATATTTCAGCCTTTAAATCAGAAATAGGTGTTTCGCCTTTATTAGTAGTACCTTTCGACTCCGTAGACTCCGCCACTTCCTAGTCAAAATCAATATAGTCGAAACCTACATGGTCGAAACAATACACTTGATTTCACTTAGGTGGTACGTAGTGGATTGGAAGGAGGGCAGAAGCTATAGTTTCGAAGGGTAAGCTTTCGATGGGGTTGAATCCCTACTTTGTTTTTATAAGTTAAAATCCTTTCCTTGTTTCACTTAAAGCTTTTGACTTAGTCAAAATGTATTTTTTTGAAATGGACTATATTTAACCTCATAAAAAAGTTTCCATGTTATACTAAAGTACTAGCTTTCAAAAGAGATCCATTTCTTTTAAATAAAAGCTTTCAAAAGAGGTTGGTTTCGACCTAGTCGAAAACCTAACAGCGACTCTACCTTTCGACCACATTGTTTAGTGATGCTTTTGAAGGGTTACCCTTGTTTTTACCTTAATTCAAATCTTTTTCCTAATTTCTTTCGAAAGGGGTTGCGGTTTCGAAGGAGATGGAGTCAGAAGGGGGTTTCAACTCTGTCCCTCAAAGTTCTAGTTTTTAAAGTCTTTTGCTTTCGTCTAGATGGTTCGATAGCATCAACATTTCCCCATATTTATCTTAGTTGGTTTCGAAATAAATACTTTCATACATAACCATTTTGACCCAAATGATGTTTTAAGATTAAACCCAATGCTTTTAAAAAGGTATTTTATTTGTTCTGAAACCTATTTTTAAAGAATGTTTTTCTTGATACCATCGAAAGTTTTCATTGGTTTAGAATGGTATGTAATTAGAGTTTTGAAAGAGGTTTTCTATGCTTTCGAAGGAGGTCATCCAGGGTTTCGAAAGTGATGTTTTGAGGTTTCAAAACAAATAACCCATTCTTATTTTTAAAGGAAAAGCCATGTCATAACTAAAGATTTTGGAAATATTATTCACATTGTTATTAACCCATAATTGTATTTTCGAAAAGGGGCAGAATAACCAATTAGGTTGACCCAGTAGTGAATATAACTTAATAGATGGAAAATTCTTAATTTAAAGATATTGGCAGGAGCCAATAAGTTTATAGTAAGCCCATGAAATCTGTTTGATATTGGCAGGGGCTAACATGTTCATAGTCAGCCCATGAAAACTATGATTTGATATTGATAGAGGCCAGTAGGTTTGTAGTTAGCCCATGAAAACTATATCCGGATTAAGATATTGGTGGTCAGCAAATAGGTCCCTAGTTAGCCCTTGAAAACTAGGATAAGAAATATGATATTGGAGTTACCAGTAGGTGCTTAGTTATCCCATGAAAACTAAGTAATTTGACAGATAGTCCATAAACATTTAACAAGTTAATTGTAACCCTAGAAACTATAAGTAAGATGGTTGATTATTATTCATACCAGGCTTTATGTCTGACCCGAAGTTTTTTTTCCCCTTAAACTCTTGGGTACTCAATTGATTTTTAGTAGGTTGAGAGTTAAGGTTTTTAGGTTTCTCTTTAGACGAATAAAGCTTCCGGAGGCATGCAGAAGGTAGAAAGTTCTTTAGAGTTATTTTATTTCTGCTGTGTGTTTTTATTCTAAAGGAAAACTGTTTAATGCCTTAGTATATGTACTCTGATCAACCAAGGAGGCATCTTTATATGTCACTCTTGGCGTATTTTATTATTATATGTTATCTGAATGTGATCTGTGATCTGGGATTATGTAATCAATTTGAAATATCATGAAATGAAATGTGGATTTTATTAGCTGTTTAAATTTTTCCATATTCTTGAGTTTCTGTGTATCAATGTAACTAATATCGCCGTATTTGGTTGCCAAGGACGAATAACTACGGATGAACACATCATCCGTAGCCATTAGTTATGGGCCTCCAAGTAGGTGGATGTTACAAGTTGGTATCAAAGCATGGTTTATGAAACTTTAAAAGAAATTTAAACCTAAAAGATTCTTTAAACTTAATCCAATGAATTAGATAATGAGATTAAGGTTTGGGTTAACGCTATAATAATGTACTTGTAATTTATATATATAGTTATATATAAGTACATATATCCAGCTCTCTTAGACAATTCTTCTATATCTTACTATGTAGATTTACGAAAATGGAGATATGAAAGCAGGAAACGAAAGAGGAAATCTTGGTAGTGGAAGCACCACAACTAATGGAAATGCTTGACCCACTACCAGGAGAAACCCAGGTCGACTGACTAATGCTAGTGACTAAAATGCTAAAGCCAATGTGGGTGTTTGAAATTCCCCAGTTGATGTGGGGGCGACGTATCAGTTCTTTGCTGTTTTGTTGCAAGCTGGAGTTGCGCTGGTGTTGTTGGAAATGTAAGAGGAGCTAATCCTCTGGCTCTAGTTGGGAATATTACTTTGCTGAGTAGAGATTACACCAGTTTGGGTGGGAAGTCATTCTTGGGAATGGAAAGTGCCGTATAGGTTCAGAATTGACTGCTGCATTGTGAGCAAATATTTACCGATATGGGTCTGAATGACGGACAAAAGAGAAGGTTGGCCTCTAGGAAGTTACATAGGTCAGCACTACACTGGTGGAATAGTGTTATTGCTGGAGTGTCGGAAGAGCAGTTAACATGGGCTGATTTTAAGACGGGATTTGAGCAGAAGTTTGTCTCTAAGTTTTCCAAGTCTTAGCCGATGAGGATATTTATGGGCTTATTTTAAGAAGGGATTTGAGCAGAAGTTTGTCTCTTAGTTTGCTAAGTCTGAGCTAATGAGGAAATTTATGGATTTAGTGCAAGGGGAGATGTTAGTAGTGGAGTATGTTGCAAAGTTTGAAGAGCTATCTAGATATGGCTATGCTATTATAGATACTGACATCAAAAGGAATGAGAAGTTTATTCGGGGACTGAGGCCCGAGCTTGCTAGAATGAACATGACACATGTCCGTGATCCTTGTAATATAGTGGTGGAGATGGCTATTTGCTATGAGGATTTCTTTGCTGATCCAGCTGAAGAAAAGTCAGTGGAAACCCAGTGTTCTCAAGGAAAGAAGAGGAAGTTCTTTAAAAAGAAGGGAGCTCAGAAGGGAGACACGGGTAAGAAGTCAAAGGCTAAGGTAGTTTTGTTATAAGTGTGACAAGAAAGGCCACTTTTCTAATGAATGTCGGTCAAGAAATAGGCAGAAGGTTGTAGTTAAGAAGAATGTGAAATGCTTCAACTATGATCAAGTTGGGCATGATAAGAATCAGTGTCCAGAGCCAGTTAGGGAGAATAAATGAAAGGTCTTTGCTATTGGATAAGCTAGGCCTACTGCAATAGATAAGGGACAGTGATGGATGGTATGATTTCAATCTAGAGTGTTTCAGCTAGAGTACTTTTTGATACCGGTGCATCAGATTCATTTATATCTCAGTGTTTGGTTGATAGATTATACCT
Organism: Allium cepa; assembly: GCA_030765085.1. Classification (NCBI taxonomy): domain Eukaryota; kingdom Viridiplantae; phylum Streptophyta; class Magnoliopsida; order Asparagales; family Amaryllidaceae; genus Allium; species Allium cepa. The sequence continues at coordinate 2,315,579 of CM060936.1, read as the reverse complement.
ATAACCCACCTATTCCGTTACTTCCTTAATGGTTGCAAATCCTACGAGAGGGTTGCAACTCTAGGGTTGAGATGTGACCAGTTAGAACTTGATTTGTTAGGTCATAAATTTGCATGCAGTTTGTATGTTATTGATTTCGTAGATTTCAGGATCATTTTGAGAATGGATTGGTTAGGTAGATACGAGGCTAGAATATTTTGCCAAGATAGAGAGATATCATCGATACACCTTGATAATCATAACCGAGTGATATTCTCAGTAGAAAATACTGATTGGAGTGTTAATGCTATGCTTAACGCTATGGAGATATAAGATGAGCTAAATCAGGTTCGGACAGCAAGAGAGTTTGAAGATGTCTTTGAGCCAGTCACTGGATTACCCACTAAAAGAGCCATTGAGTTTAAAATAGATCTTGTGCCCGGAGCTGAACCTATGAGTAAACCACCTAACAGAATGACACCAATTAAGAGGAAGGAACTCAAGGTGGAACTAGTGGATCTAGAAGGAAAGAATTTTATCGGACCAAGAAGTTCGCCTTGGGGAGCGGCCACGATGTCCTCGGTTATATGGGGTTAGTATCATGGTCAACTCAAAGTCATGTCTCTTACGAAAGCATTTCGGTTAATAATAATTATTATTCAACTAAGGACTCTATGTTTGAACTACCGAGTTGAATATGAATGACATTGGAATTTTGACCATTATTGATAAATATATCAATCGATATACGATATCGATAAGCGATTGAAATGGATTTAATTAAATAATATTTTCTGCAGGATTAAATGTGATCTTGATCCATCATGATGGTTATTATTTTCAACTAAAATGCGGAGACAAAATTAGCTAAAATGGGTTTGGGTTGTTGGGGTTTGGGTCGCTCAAATTGGGAGAGAACTGGTATGAGATGAGATACATTATTCCCTCTCTTCCATCCACTATTTAAATTTCTCTAGCCCTAATAAAAAAATACTTTTTCACTACTACTTTTTCACTACAACCGAATTTTAAATAAAATAATAATATTTTCATTTTATTATATATATGTATACATATAATTTAGTTGCATATATATAGTTCGTACTTAATTATAGTATCATTCTATGGTAATAATTGATCCTATAATTTTATACATGTTTAGTTAGAGTAATAATAATTTTGCACAGCTACAAAATATGTCTTTAAATTATTTATTATTTTCAACATTATTTAAATCAGTATACTTCCTAAATAAGTCATAAAAAACAAAATATGTTTCGAAAATTACTTTTTAAATTTTAAAAATTATTTTGGCATAAGTGTAGCTTTCGACCATAAAATGAGAATTAAATAATCAATATTGTTGTTTTAAAATTATTATAAATAATGGTCAAAACTAATTAGTTGTTTAAAAATAGATTATGATTGAAATAATTATGAAATTTTTTACCAAAATTCTAAATATCATGTAATATTTTCTAGAAATTTAAAATTTGAATAAAAAATCGTGTAAAATTTTTTCGTTAAATTTTTATCTATTTTCAAGTAAATAATAAATTATTTCATATTTTAAACTAATAAAATACATAATAAAATTTTATATTACTATACTTACTGTTTGGAATTAAAAAATATTTTTATCTTTTACTTAATACATATATATTTTTGGATATTATAAATATGTTTTTGTATGAATATATATATATATATATATATTTAAATTTTTATTTTTGATATACATACATACATACATATATTTGGTTCATATTAAAAAATTTAACATTTATGTGTATATATTTATGAATTTTATATATAAATATAGATAAATATAAATATATATTTTAAATACTTTCATATATATAAAATTATTTAGATAAAATTAACTTATACTTACACACACGCATACTCACACACACACACATATATAAGTGACAAGTTTAAATACATACATATACTTTGATGACATACAATACATATCGGATGAGCCAACATGCCCATGCGATATAAATCCTAACATCTATACACGAGCATGTTATACCTTGCATTGGCTTACGTGCTACACACACATGTATGTATATAATATAGATCCAATATGTTTATTTTGAAGTTTACCCATAACTCTTGCAATGGACTGGTCCAGTTCCGACAATGGTATAAGAGCCAAATAGCCTATACGGTCCAATTAGTCATGTTAAAGTTAACTAATTAAGCTCAAAGCCTAGTTAATAGGGTAATGTCTAGGATTAAGTTTGGGTAATCAAGTATATTGCCATACTTGGTTAAAGACCTGGCTCATAAGATATTTGTGCCTGAAAAATTTCCCCTAATAGGAGAGGCCCAATTTGAATTGGGCATTGAGCTAACTTTAAAAATTGTTTGAAAATTAAAATATAAGATTTTAGATTTAAAAGTTAAATTTAAAATAAGATATAAATATATTATAATGTTGTAATATAATAAAGTTTTTAAAATATTTGAAAAACAATGTAAGTTAATTTCAAAAAAATTAATTTTTTTAATAATTATAAAACTAATTAATTAACTAAGTTAATTAATAAAATATATACGCATGTATTATATTTTGACACATGCTATTTTTCTGTAAAATGTTAAAATAACATAAGTATATATGTATGCATGTGAATTGAATTACGAAATTAACAAAATTTAATTGTAATTGTTTAATTAAATAAATAAATTAAAGGTTAATTAAATTAATTAATTAGAAGTTAATTAAATAAATAAATTAATTAAAGGTTAATTAAATAATAATTAAATAAATAAATAAACTGAAATTTAGTTAGTTAATTAATATACACATATGTATGATATATGCGTAATACTATAAAGGTTTTAGTATGTGATGAATATTTAATGCAAATGTTATATTAAAGTAATATAAAATTAATTAAAATTCTAAATAATTAAATAAGATTTAATTATCACAATATTATACATCATACTATCATATAATTAATATGAAATATAAAAGTGATGTAATACTAAAACTTATATAAGATGAATGTATATACTAAAGGTGGAACATTAAAGAAACCTAAACATGCGTATGAAATAAATACATACATATATGTATATATACCATAATTACAGCTGTGTTTGGCACTTGACCCGCGAGGGTATTTCATAAGAAATTCGTTATTTTATAACTAGATATCACTTGATATAATATACTGAAGGTTATGAATATTCAATATAATGTTGTCCTCTATAAAATATATATTAATAAATTACTTGCATGCTCCTTAGTTGTTGTGCAAATTCAAGCTAGGGATGCTATGTGTAGTATTATTAATATATTGAATAGACAAAGTAAGATAACTATATGTATTTATTAAGCAAACTCAATGTACATATACTATACTTAGACCGTTGCAGTATAGTAGTTAAGAGTGAATAATCATTTTCAATTTGTTGAGCAAACTTAAGGTAGAAATGATATTATGACAAGTAATTATGGGTAAGGAGTTGTATCTGATACAACCAATAAGGAGTTATCCATTGTTTGTAGAGCAATGATTTGTTGAGCAAACCAGAGCCAGAATCCCAAGACAAACAAGTCCTAACACTTACTAACGAAGTCGAAAGAATTTTATGTTTTACGTAGGGTTTGGTGAAAAATAAAAGACCAGTGGGACCCAAATTAGAAAATTGAAATGACAACATTTTAACCCTTCTAATATTTTAAGAACATATGTTATGTAATGTTATAATAATCCACATTGACAAATTTCTGCATTTAATATGGTTGATAAAATGTTTATCAAGATATACATGATAACTCGCACCTCCCAACATGCACCGATCACGTTGAGTCGATAAATGCAGATCATTGGGTTTTTATACTTACTCAGAGAATAAGTAAATATATTCTAAGATATACTTGACTTCAAGGTCTCACAATAAAAGTAATACAACATGTACATATCATAGAAAAATATCATATCATAGTCTAATAAAATCATTAATACATAATTCAAATCAGAGTACAGTAAATAACAGAGTAACCCTCAAAACTTGGTACATAAAGCAAACTGTACCGATATGATAGAGTAATGCATGAAGATCAAAATAGATTAAAAGCGGTCTCCACTCCAAATATCAAGAATGGACAGTAACCTACTGTCCTATCCACTTGTGGTGGGAAAAAGATGAAAAAAGAATGGGTCAGAAAAAAGTTTGGTGAATGTGAACAAGTTTATTATGTGTTATCAAGTGTAATTAACTTTAACACTACTCTAACTGATATAGGATGTGTAACAAGTGCTCGTGAATTCCTAAAGTCCAATACCTAAGGACTTTTATCTAACATAATGGGTCGAACCTACTATTCGAACCTCACGTTAACGATAGACAAAATCAGGAACTACTCTCCCATCATATCTACCATCAACACTATCTTGAAGAGGGAGAACACCGAAAATGCAAACTCGTATAATGGCTCATTGTATGCACTCATGTTCATATCTCGATCATAGTGGTAAAATGCTCCTTATCATACTGCACTGGTATCCATCTCATAGGAACTCCCGTTAGTACTGAGCCCATATTTACTCAATACCCATAGCGTCTTATCGTACTACATAGACATCCACTTCTACCATGTTGCACCTGAAAACATGCATATGTGGATCTCCGGTTTATACTAGACTCTCTTAGAAAGTGTCGCTGATAGTGCTACGCCCATCTGTACGGAACTCGCTTGAGTCTATGCGAAATAAATAGCCGTAATCAACTCCATTTTGTAAGATACATCACCCATACAAAAATCAACCTTTGCAAAATACATTTTACCATATATAATTAATTTTTATGAAATACATCGCCCTAACTAACTTTGATAGGTAGCCAGTTCCATTATCCTCTCTCGCATATATACTTATCCCAAAGTAGCTCAACCAAACAGTTCACCGTTTATATAATTTCTAACTAAATTATATAAATTTTATTATTTAACTTGGGTCTTAGACCAAGCTTATTTTACAATTTTTATTCTAGATTGTCGATCCTTGATACCCTCATGTCCATGACTACCGGTTGACCGCTAGGGTTTCCAAGTCGGTCGATCACGAAGTAAAAGTTAAAGTTCTACAATTTTTACTTATTTGTCATTTATATACTTACATACCATTTGCAGTCTTCTAATTATTCTAATTTACTATATGATCAGTTAATTGTCAATTTAAAATTTAATTTAGGGTTTTTGGGTTTAGGGTTTGCAATTTGATATTAGACAATAACCTAGACCAACAATTAGATTAGCAAGTTACTGTAATGCAATTTCTAGGATTTCGGGATTCGAATCTAGAGTTTATCATTGTTAATAAGAAAACTTGTCAACACCCCAAATTGGAGTTTAAATTGTAGGTTGGTCCTTATAAAACTTTTTTGATTAAGTGTACAAAGTTAGGATCTTATTGCTTCCTTTGGTTAACCTTTTCGAATGGGTATTTGTTATGAAAACTCTTCCTTGTCCAACCTTTCGACCTAGTTGAAACACTATTAAGTTCCTTTTAAGTCTTTTAAACCTTCCTTGTTGACTTATCAATTTATTTCCCTGTTAATTTACATTCTAAACTTATCCGATTTGGATCTTATTTTTTTTTTAAAGAGTTTAGATCTTCATCTCAAAGTTTTTACGAATATGGTAAATCACGCTTAAATCCATTTTGTTATTGATTTTTTGATTTTTTGCGTTAAAGTCAAATTTGAGGAAGAAGGAAATTTCCAGCTACTTCGCAGGGAAGTTTTAAGCTATACGAATCAAAATTTAGCGCTACAATTTTACCTTTCTACCCTTTTGAAAGGGATTAAGGCGGCAACTTCTGTTTGGCTTTTTCAACCTCTTTTCATGGGGTCAAAAGGTAGTCTAGCGCATCCTTTAACTGACCTCATCGAAAGGTTATGTAGTTAATATGAAGTGGACCTCTTTGAAAGTGGAATTGTACTTTAGTGTATTCTATTACCTTTTCGAAGAAGTTAACTAATGTGTCTTACTAAATAATTATCGGACACATACTTTCAAAAGCATAATCTTCGTTTTATAGGTTTCAAAACCTTTAATGCATGCTTATTTCCAATTTGTTTTATTGGACGTAATCATTCATTTTTTTATAGATTGGATTGGGAAAAACATACTTTGTTGAGTAAAAAACCAAAAAAAACCTTTAACTTGGTCGAAACCTATTATACTGAATCAGGTTTTGTTGTTTGTATGCTTTCAAAGCCTCAATCCCTTTTCGACTTACTCGGAACCCTTTATAACTAATTGGATTCGATCATCATCTTATTCTAATAGTGTCGAAATGTCCTAAGTCCTTTTATTTTTACCAATATGATTCAAACCCAAAACCTTTCGACTTAGTTAGTATATATGGTTTCGACAGACTTCATATTCCCTTAGGAAAACTAGATTCATGGGTTTCGACAGTATCAAAAGGTTCTTTTGTCTTGTTTATTAAATGTTCGTTATGTATATTTTTATTCAAATTTGTTGTGTAGGTCTTAACTAGTTCCTTTTAATAACAAATTTTTTATTGAGCTTTGGACATTATTGAAGTATGTTTGTTGGGCGTCTACTTCATCTCTCTTTCGACTCTACCGAAAGCTCAACAGATTTTATTTTTCTAAACTAACTTTAACATTCTTTCAAGAATATGAAATTTCATGTATTGGTTGATCTTCGAATTATTGTAATAGGTTTTCGATATCCTTGAAAGAATACTGATTACTTAACAAATTCTAACTTCTAACCAAAATGATTTCACCTGCCAGGATCATGGATTTGAAAAAGACTTCGCAAAAACTAGAAAAAGAAACAATGCCGGTGATGGAATCTCCACCTAAGAAGATTGAAGCAACTTCTAAGCATTCCCTGATATTTACTCAGGATGAGGTTGATGCAATCCTTAGCGACTTTAGCATCACTGGGTGGAAGTTATTCCCCCAAGCGATAGCGATACAATCCAGTGCCCACCGGAAGGGTATTTTTTATACACCGCCATTCACATTGGCATGGTGGTTTTCCACCTTTTTCGGGTTTCTTGGCTAAATTCTTGATCAACTTGGGCATCGCTTCTATCCAGCTGTCTCCAAACATATATATCTATCTTCTCTCTTTGGAACTTATGTCACTGGATTTCCGAATTCCATCTCTTAATGCTGAAGTTTTGAACTACCTTCTTCGATTAATCAAACTCAGCAACGTGAATAGCTAAATATTTAGATCCAATTTCGCCAAAAAGCTAATATCAGAGGGGGTAAATAGATTCAGAGATCAGGAAACATAGTTCTTCTCGTTAAGAGCTTTTTCAACATCGGTGGGATCTTCTCTTCTCCCCGTAAGTTGATCTCCGTATTTATTTTTCCATTTTTTTACTTCCTTTGCTAATTCTATGCTTCTTTTTTAGATGCTTCTGTTAAAGAGCTAAACAAAGAGGATAAGAGAACCGTGAAGTTGCAGATTGCTGCTTCAAGTAGGATTGGGAACAGTTTAACTCTATTAAATAGCTCTAATCTAGGAAAGTAATCCCTCCTACCTGAAGGTCAGAGGATACTTGGCCAACCTCCTTTAGTCTAGCATCGGAGCAAGCACTTCCTTTCTTTGGGTGATCCGAAGAACTTCTCCCCAATGTCACCAAATTTTCGTGAGCACTCTGGTAGGATTAAATGTCACCAAATTGACTTATAATTCTTTGAATTTTCAACAGCTGCTTTTCAAGTTGGACCACTTACAAGTGATCCGGCTCTCCCCACTTCTACGTCTCGTGCTCCATCTTTGTCTCAGGCCATTGCTAGGTCAAATATAGCCACTAAAAGAAAACTGAAAAAAGTGGCCGTGGGAGAACCATCCCCTAAGAAAGCCAAGATTGTTGAAATTCCTGATTCTCCTCCACGAGAAGATAGGGAGTTTGTAGATATTGACAGAACTCTAGACAGTCCAACTATTAAAGCTTCTCTTGATCAATTTAAGAAGACTCCCACAAAGGTTGGTCCCCTCTCATGCATTTTCATCTCCATCTCTCCGGGTGTAATCGAACAAATGCACAAAGATTTAGGGACTTTGACGCCCTTCCAAGAGCTCAGTCTTTCTAGACCATTGTAACAACCCTAGATTTTTTTGCATATAATTTAAATTTGACTTTATTTTATTTTGAAATTATTTTAAAGTTGTTTTATTTCAAACATTTCATTTCTAAATATAAATTTTGATTATTATATGAATTATAATTTCAAACTGGTATAAATTGAATATTTTCCAGAAAAATGGATTTGTGGTCAAAACTGGTCAAACTTTGACTTTTAAATTTTAAATTTAACTATTTTAATTCTTAAATTTTACCTTTTAGTGTGAAAATATATTTAATAACATGAATACTACTTTTCGTTTCGTTGAAAATGGATTTAAATTGTGAAAGTTATACCCTTTACAATATTGTGTATATACAGGTTATTTAACAATATTCTTTGTTTTAATTTATATAAATGATATTTTTACTTGATATATCTTATTATAATTTGTATACTTATGTTATATTATGTATGTTTTGACTTTTAAATATTTTTAAAGTGATATTTGAATTTTTCCAAAGCTTATTGAATTTATTTTCTATTTAAAAGCCCAGATTCTATTTTCTTTGCTATTTTCTTCATTTAAATTATATTTAATTAATATTTATTTATTCATTTTTGTGAAGGCATTTTTATTTTATGTTATTATATTTATTTTTAAATATTTTCAAAGTCTGTATAATTTTTTCAAAGTTCATTCTGTTTATTTTCCATTTTTCTAGATCAGTTTGCAATTTTGTATTATTTTATTATTTTAACCTTATATAATTAATAAATATTTATATATATTTTATATTTGGTTATATTTTCGAATTTGTGACTGAAATTAATGTTATTTTCAGCAATATTAACTTATATAAATAAATTAAAGGTAATTTGAAAAGGTTTTGACTTTTGGTTTCCAATGGCTCTTTATCTCCCACCTTTTCACATTTCAACCTTACTTTTCATTCAATTGGCCACATCTCCTCATTTCTTCAACCGCCTTTTTTTTTTCCTCAAACACGTAAAACATTTTTCTTCACATCTGAAAAAAATTTCGGCCTCCATCATCTCCAAGTGTTTGGTAAATTTTATTTCTTTTTCCATTGTTTTTCTTCTTGTTTTTCTACTTGTTTATGTTGACTTTTACTTGCCTTCTCTTATACTTCAGGTTTGGCCTCACCACTCCAGCCACCATAGCCGCCTCCTCCACCACCTGAACCACCCACCACCTCCTCTCCAGCTCCAAGCCACTAACCGTTCCCAGTAGTTGATAAAACTCCACCTAAATCTACACAAACTTCACCTATATACACCATAGCCAACACCTATGCCTTCATCAACTTCAACCTTCCTTTGGCCACCACCAACTCCACCTCCACCACCCATGGATGACCTGAAACCCTCTGCCACACCATCCTCCAGCCCACTACAGAGATGGCAGTGCCTAATCTTTCTTGGGCCGAGCCAATGTTGCCTTGAATTCATGATATTTTGCCTTGTAGTTGTAATCCTTGCACATATCTCATGCATCATCACTTTTGCTCCATCCCATACATGTTTGGCCGACCTCTTATGAACCCAAACCAGATCCTTGTCCTTGCTTTAGCTGTGCCTTTCTGACCTATATCTGAAGCATTAGTGGTAGAAGGCAAGTGCAAAGACTTTGGAGATGAATTTGCATTTATCTCTAACATTGTTTAATCGTATTTTTAGTTGAAAACTTATGTTGTTTGTATTGTCTTGTTTGAATGTGTTCAAGGCAATTAATCTTTGGCTCTCGAAAACTCGAATCTTTGTCATGCTATCGTGCCTCTGAAGATCTCAATTTGTGCTTTTGATCGTTTTCTCCGGCTTATACAAGTGAGTTATTCTCACCTGACAATATGTACATATATAACTAGTATATTGACCCCTTTTGAATCTGTAAAAATGCATAACCATATCACATCTACTATGTATGATTATATGATGTTCACCCATGCTTAAACACCTGTTATATCATATGTTACTATTATATTATGTTGTTCTGCTATTTTTAACAGTTTATCACACTACAAGTTCCCTTTAGATTAGAATCACTATGGGTTGAAATAATACATACCCGAACGGACTTTAGAATAAGGGAAAATCGTTACGGGCAGAAATGATAGGCCTGAGCGATTTTCAATTTATTTCATTTACTTGGGACCGTGGGTTTGAAATGATAAAACCCGGATTTTCTTTGTAAATTACGGGTTGAAATGATATATTACCTGTATCACTTTACCTAGCATAAAAAATTATATACAGGCCCGTAGTTAAAATATTTTTTTCTAAAATTTTTAAAATATTTAGAAATTTAAATTTTATAATATTTTGATTTAAACTTAATTGAAATGATTTTTGTAATGTATTATTGATTTTCTAAGAATTTATAAGTGAAATAAATTAATGGTAAAGTTGGAAATTTGCAATATAAGTTATTTTGGAAATTTTGATTTAATTTTAAATGGAATTTAAATAACTTTGAAAATATTATAAATTTATGATATTTTGAATTTAAATGAATTTAAAATGATTTTATAACATATTAATGATTTTTGAATAAAGTTAAAATGTTAATGAATGAATATTGAGTTGAATTTGGAAATATAACTTAAATTGGAATTTATGAATTTTGTTTAAAAGTGAAATTTTGAGTAAAGTAAATAAAATGAAAATAAGGTATATTTGAAAATTAAAATTAAGTTTTAAGTTAAAATTTAATTTAATGAATTTAAATTTGAATGTTGAAATTTAATAGGTGAATTATTATTAAATCTTGATTTTTGAATGGAAATTTAACTTTATAAAATCACGAACCTAAGGAAAATTAAACGATGTTTATAAATGTGAAAATGTATGATTTTATAAGTTAAAATGTTTTAAATAAAAATATAATTGGTTGTGAAATTATATTGAATATTTGAAGTTAATTAACTGCATTTTTGAAATGCTATTAATTGCAATGTAAATGATAATACAACATTTGTAAATGCTGTAGTTGATGATAATGAACTAAAAAGCTAAATTGAATTAAAGGCTATTATAGCAATTTTTTGTAAGTGCTATAATTGTTGAATTTAGCTAAGTTTATTTGAAATTTAAGTAAACCCTATTACAACATTTTTAAAATGCTGTCTTTTGTTAAATTGAACTGTTTTGAATGTAACTTTCCGTAGCGTTTCTAAATGCTGCGAAAAGTGAATTTTCACTGTTTTGATAAACTTAAGTGAATAATGAACTTTGAAAGTTGAAAATTTCGGAAATTTAATAATTTAATTATTAAATATAATAACTTCATTTTAATGATTTAAAATGATTTTTGAAATATAAACTATTTTGAAATATGAATTAAAATGGTATTTTAAATTAAATGAAACGAATAATGATTTGAAAGGAAGTTTTGGAAAGATATGATATTTTGATATATTAAAATGATTTGAAATGAATGTGGTTTTGAAAAGATATGATATTTTGATATATTAAAATGATTTGAAATGAAGTTTTGGAAAGATATGATATTTTGATATATTGAAAAATGATTGGAAATGAAGTTTTGTAAAGATATGATATTTTGATATATTAAAATGATTGGAAATGCAGTTTTGTAAAGATATGATATTTTGATATATTAAAATGATTGGAAATGAAGATTTGTAAAGATATGATATTTTGATATATTAAAATGATTAGGAATGAAGATTTGTAAAGATATGATATTTTGATATATTGAAAAATGATTGGAAATGAAGTTTTGTAAAGATATGATATTTTGATATATTAAAATGATTGGAAATGCAGTTTTGTAAAGATATGATATTTTGATATATTAAAATGATTGGAAATGAAGTGAAATGAAGTTTTGTAAAGATATGATATTTTGATATATTGAAATGATTTGACAGGAAGTTTTGGAAAGATATGATGTTTTGAAATGGTTTGGAATTAATTTAATCTTTATTTTGATAAAGATTTGGATTTGAAATGATATTCTATTTTGAAGTATAAATATTATTTTAAAAGTTATAGCTGTGGGTTATAATAACGATTGGTTGGCAAAGAGACCGGGATTGGATATCTGGCATACTCTCTATCGATACCGAAAACCACTTTGACAACCGTGTACGCGGTGGAGATTCCAAAATGAAGTAGGATGGTAGCGAAGTTCTTGAGGTATATTACATGGACCCGACTCCCGTGAGTTGGCTTAAGGTGGATAAAACAAGAGCGATCTCGGGCCAAAAGGGGCAGCTCCTCTGGTTGGACACATTCCTTCGATACTATACTCTTACTTGTGATAGATTAGATGGCCATCCTCCGACTTGATACAGGATTGTGTTCCGAGGTGGGCGTATGTGGCTACTGCGTTACCACCAGCCCATGTGCGTAATTGGTATATCTACCCTGGCATTGCCTTGTGTGCCATGTCACCTACCATATCGAGTCTTTACTACGAGTTTCTATTTGTGTCGTACCTATGCAGTATCTTCTCATAGTCTGTCGATCAGGAGATATGCAGGTACTGTATAGACTATTTGCATTATTTGTGTTAAGGGGAATATTGGGTCACTCCTTAACGCTATTTTAAAGTAAGTTTATTTTACTGTAGACATTATTATAATAGCGCAATATTACTATACGGTAAATAGTTTAACGGATCCATAGAGTATGGGCGGTCCCAGGCATCCTTTAAGTTACTTGTACCTTATTACAGTTCACTTGAGTTGGTTTACATTATATAAGTATATATTGTCCTAACTTGAGTGTTTGTATTTTTATTTACGCTCGGGTAAGCCTGAGTTATTCAAAGATTTGGATTCCCCTTTCTGGAGATTGGAATCTCTGGAGATTATCTACTTATCTAGATTTGTCTATTCCAGTTCTGTTGTTCTATTCAGCTTGTACTTGGTTATCATCTCGAGACTTCTGTTGTACTCTATTTCTTATGTTGTATTTTATTTAACTCTGATATATTTATATAGTAGCTTCATGAATACTATTTCTTTTACTTCCGCTGCATTATTAAATACTCTGTGTCTGTGTTCTGTGATTATTATTTACTGTATATTCTGAGATTTGCCAAATTTTATTTACAACGCGGTATTTTGAGAAATTCAATTCCGACATGTGTGTCTACCTATACACTTATAATGGATGCGAATGGTTGAAAATACTGGGTGTTACGGCATCTTCCATACCTATTAGACCATCATCTTCCATACCTAAAAGAAATTTTAAAAAGATAGTCCAATCAATCTTAAACTCCTCTTTTGCCTCTATTTAGCCACCTTCTTCTATTCCTAACCTAATGGTTCATTGTCATTCCCTGGTAGAACAATAACTTCTTGTATGCTTCATATCATTTAGCCTTATTGTTACTGCTTTTCCCAAAGTTTTTTACTTATGTTATACTCTTTCTTTCAGATTTCTAAGAGCTGGCTCTCCTTGCAATATGGTGCATTGAAATCTTCCGTTGAGACATTGAGGCTTCAAGATGAAATTGAAAACTTAAACAGTTAAGTCTCTTCTCTGTCTATGGATAAGAACGAAGCTATGATGGAATTAGAAAAATTGAGAGCTTCTCCGGCTCAGTCAGAGTCTGTTATTTTCGAGAAGAGGAAAGAACATCAACTCCTTGTTGATGAATATTTGGCATTGAAAATGACTTTGAAAGAGTTCGAGAAGGAAAAAAAATCGAATGGCAACAAAAAAGTCTTCTCTAAAGAAAAGCTGAAGAAAAATAAAGATCCTCTAAAGTTGGCGATCAATGTTATTTCTGATGCAAAGCAGCGGGTGTCTCAATTCCTTGATACTTCTCTCGAGGACATCATCGTTAGTTCTTTTAAAGACACCATGCTACTTGCTTATGCCGACAATATCGATAAATGCTCAGACTAAGCTTTCTCTCACTTGAACCTGCTCTTGTCAACAGAGTTAGGAAAAAATTAAAAGAATGGAGTAGGGAGATGAAATTTCTAAAAGAGAGGAGATCGATGCCTCTAAACTTCTATTCTTCGTAGTCCCTTCCTACGAAGTTGACTCCAACTCTGAAGATGAAGGTGACAAAGATATAATCGCCGAGGTAGAAGGCGGTAACAATTATGATGATTACGATAATGGTGATATGATGATGATGAGGACAATAGTGATGATAATGTAGATGGTGCCCAAGGTTCAGGTGGTGATAGAGTGGTCACACTGATGCTCGTGAAAAAGATGATGATATCACCGAGCTTTATAAAAAATTAGTCATGATCCAACTGTTAATTAAAAATCCCACCTGAACACCCTCATCTTTCGACATTCAAGAGGAGCCTGCTAATATTAATGTGGAAGAACCAAAAGAGAAGAAGCAACTCCCTCAATCAACAATTCATGTTTCTCATTTATGTGACTCTTTGTTTAAAAGGATTTCACTTCCAAGGTAATAATAGTTTACATCCTTTATTTTAGATAAGGAGGAAACCCATCCACTCGTATAAAAACAAGCTTGAAAGAAAACAAGCAGAAATAAATGGCTTGTATAGAGAGTTAGATAAACAATTAAAAGAACACAATATTCTCTCAGACAAATATCATAGACTTAACAGAAGTGTGGTAGTGTTAGCATCTTTTAAAAATCAAGAAGCCGCCCTACGATTGAGAAGAGCACGAATTTGATATGATAGTCTTTTAAAAGAGAATCTGTGACGACCCGCAAATCCGATACCCTCTTAATCGACAATAATCCACACATGTCCGACCCAAAAGCACAGACTGATGAAAAGTCAAGAGAAAGAAAAGAAGAGAGAATAAGAGAAAAAAGAGAGAAGATAAAACCAAATAGCATAATACAGAATCTCACATCGCAGCAAAAAACATATAATATCATATCAATGATCTTTACAAAATAGAAAGTGTATATATGTACATACATCAATCAGAGTTCAACAATCAATCAGAGTTATCAACCTGTACAGTTATAATAACCTGTCTTCACAATTGCCTATAATAAACAACAACTAAGCAATGTAGCGGATAATCAATAATCAAAACTGATATGCCTATACGAAATGAAGATCTCCATCTCGCCCGCTGAAGCTCCAAAAGCATCAAATCTGAATCTGTAAATATACTCGGTCTGACCCGAGCATTGAAAGGGAAGAACGGCCGGATTAGTCTGGTAAACTAGCGTGAGAAACACACTCAACTGAATTTATTAAATTACCAAACTTTTCCTTAGTTTTCAAAACAAAAGTATCTCGTAAGACAAGTCCACACAAAAACACGGACATGTTTTTACCTTACGATAACTAAATCATTTCATATTAAATTCATCTTATATTATACTAGTGTCTAGTATTCAAAATAGCCAAAATTGTTACCATTATTAAATTCCGGCATACTGGGCTCTACAAATAAAATGGCAGGTATGTAGTGGAGTTTGGATTTCCATACAAATGACCAGGTGAAGGGACTACCTTCCAGCAGTACATCTCTAGCAGAATGCACTGTGAAACCATCACAAAGTTTCTCTACCAACACAAGACTGGCCTATCTCTATAACTAGATGGTACCGAATATGTCATCCTCCGGTCGTTACCGACCTTTACCGAGGGCCCTCTAAGCATACAAACCTCATAATCCGATACACGATGTCATAACGTGTAAAGATATATCTAGAAGAGGATGATCATATCCTACTCGGGAATGACCCACTTAGCCTTGCCACATCTAACCCTGTTTTGGACATTTACGGTTGATGAGGCCTGACGAGGCAAAGATTACCTTTCACGATCACATACAACATCACTTTGAATGTCACATGGCCATTTCCGTTGACTACTAATTGCCTTCCACAAAAATACAACCCTTAAGCTCATACGTCTCAAGGAGGGTGTTAAGCTAAGAGAAGTTTCCTTCTCCGCCACCACTGATGTACGTTTGTAAAAACCAATGTACGTATCCTATATAAATGCAATGTCAGACAAACATCCATACAAGTTGTCTAGGAACAGGACAAACTGAAGGTACTTTCCTACCACATCCTGTAGGGAAATCCCTAGGATTAGTAGCGAACAGTCCTTGCATTGGATATTTCATAAATGATGACACCATTGCTACTGGATGTATATTGGGATTTTAGCCCCAAACGATCAACAACCAGTCCCCGACTATGAAAATCCAGAATATCAATATCATCACAAGCAACCTGCACAATCGTCGCATATACATTGGTCTGAAGTGGTTTTCAGATAAATCTGATCCTAGTCTCTTCGCACTAACAACGCAAAAGCGTTTCTCAACTTCACAGAGCAACTAAATCTCATAGACTTATCATGTTTCCAACTTTCAACTTGCTATCCTTCGGGCCATGAAGGAAGCTCGATAGGTTGGAGTAATACTCCGCACTATACGAATCAACATCCTCAACACAAACGATAATCAAGCCTACACAAAAGGCTACGTACTAAGTGTATGACTAAATAGTTCCCACATCAAGTCGAGGAACTAAAATTTGGCAATGTTTGATAGTTGGTTATTTAACTATCAAAACAAACAAACAAATATTCAGTACTATAACAGTCATTAGGCCCTTTTAATTAATCTTTTATTAATTAAATCACTTGCCAAATATTCACTTCAAATTATCTTTAAAAAAGATATATCTCAAACCATTTCAACTTCTATATTGGAAAACATTTCCAAATAATTATTTAATAATAAGTAATTCACAATCAATTTATTTTCAACACTTAGAAAATATTATATATACTTAAATCAGGATTAAGTATATATTTTATTCTTTAAGGAAAACATTCTCTTTAAACACATTTATTTGGGTTAAAATGAATGTTGCGTAAAACATCGTACGACAATCCAAAATCAACAGTATAGGGATTCGATAATAAGATAGATATATAAATCCCAATACTACACAAAACATTTCCTTTCGAAAATCATTTACTATAACAACAATGTTATAGCCCATCATTTCTTTACTTCTCAAAAACATCTATTTCAACAATGAATGTTGAAATCTATGGCTTCGATACTTAACACATTTTAAAACATCTTCTAATCGATTTAACTCCATTTACAATATCAATTTTTAAAACATTTATTCAATATATTATTCACTATCCAAAATCATGAATATACTTCATTTATCAAATTCGAAGCTTCTACACATTTATTAAAAGATTATCCACTGTCCAAAATCGTGGATATAATTCCCAACCAAATTCTTTATTATTACAACATTTAATTTAAAGGTTAATTTACTGCCAAAAATCGTGAATAAAATTCCTTTATATTACAAAAAGGTTAATTTACTGCCAAAAATTTAGCTTATCAATTTCAATTGATTTCAGAATTATAAAACAATGTTTATAAATTCTATTATATTATAAAAACTTCAATTTATAAAATCAAATTCCATTATATTATTTATAAGAACTTCAACTTATAAAATCCCTTAATTAACAACTTCTGTTTATATCTTATTTAAATGCCAAAATCAAATTTATAAGTTAATTACTTATAAATCATTTATTTTACAAATTCATTTATTTTATAACTTCACAATTATAAATCTTATTCGCTTGTAAAATCCATTTATAACCTCATTTTAGCTCTTACAAAAGTCCTTTTTAAATTCCATCATTTTGAATTATAAAAATATCACTTTTATAAATCTTATATATAAACCTTTTATAATAAATCAAAAATCTCAATTTAACTTATTTATAAAATATTCAACTTCTACTTTCAAAAATCATATTTCAATTATATTTGTCAAAAATCATAATTTTTATAACAATAAAAATTACAACATTTATTTATTTAAAATAAATCAATTCCCAAATTCAATAAACGTATGCTTTCAAAAATCACTCTAAAATCCTTTTAAATTTGGAAATCATCATTTTAACATTTTTAAATTATAAAAAATAGGCCCAGTGCTGCAACAGCACCAAATACATCAATCACGGCATCCAAACATCATATATCATATAATAACAGAATATATTATAATATCTGTAAACAAAATCAATAATGTTGAGGATCCAGTTGGATCCCTCCAACCTGTCACCTGCAACAAATTTACATATTATAATATGTGTACAATGTCCGATTCGAGGCAGACGCGCGTACAAAGGTTCATCCGCTCATATACGGGAACGTATAGGGTCATCTGCTCCGCTAGGCAGGTATATATTCAAATACCAATCAATATATCATATATCATCCAAACAATCATCAATCATCATATATAATGTTTATTCTCACTTATATAAACATATCAGTAAGCCAGTAAGAGTGAGTTGTGCTCACATTGCGTCCAATAGTAGTTGTAGTGTTTTGTTTCGAATAAAATTAAACAGCCGTTTAATTTTACCCAAAATTCACACTAGCTCCAATCAACTCCAAACCAACTCCATCACGTGGTTTTCGTCAATATGAACCCAACGCAATTCGTTTCGTGCGAAATGGACCTCATATGAAAAAGTTATCACGTTTTAAACTTTATATGAATTAATATAAAATTTATTCCACAATTTTATTTTATTTTTCAAACCCACATCATAGCCATTGATTTCATGCTTCATCATCAGGGCCGTTCCCTTATTCTTCCTCCCCACCCAGGTTACACGCACGAAACAAAAGCCATGGCCGCAATTTCCATCGAATTGTCGCCATCACTACGAATGTCGAGGCAAGGATCAGGGACCGCCATTGGAATGCTCATGCTCGACTCCACCATTAGCCACCGTATAATGAAGCATAACCCCCCTGTCACATGAAAACACGTGTGCAAACAAGGACGAACGCGGCCCATTTCCCCCCTCCACGTCGCGCCATATTCGATCATCTCCAAATAGATTCGAAGAACTCGACGAACCCTATCACTTTGTAGTTGAAAGCTTCTTGAAATATTGCACGGACTGGAAGAAATTAAGGAGGGAAAGAGGACGTATTTCAGCCATTGAAATGATTAGGGTCGGCGGCTAGGGTTTCTAACCCTAGAGTTGTGAAAATAAGAAAATTATGTGGCCTTTTATAGAAAATTTACGTGCATTATTCATCCAATTAAATCCAGATATTCGGAATATCATTTATTCCGCTTATAAACTTTACTTTTAAATATTTAAAATAAATTAAATATACGAATTTCAAATGACTGAAATTCTGGGTCGTTACATTCTCCCCCACTTAAAAGAATTTCGTCCTCGAAATTACCAAGTAAGAAAAAGTCATAAAATCCATTAACTATTCAAAACAATTCGTTCAAAGCAGATTTACCAAAAATTTAAACCTTTTAACTTTTCTCAAAATCCATTAGTTAAACTTCTTATAAAAACTTTACTGAGTTTTCAAATTCATTCATAGTTATTCTTTTGAAAACCAACTAATATCGTTTAAATTTTAATTCAAAAATCAAACTTTAGTTTTCACAAATTTTTCCAATTTTCCCAAAAAAATTCTAACACCTCAAATTTTCAGAAAATTTCGCCAGCGTCTCCTTTGTGCGGTTCGATCCGAAGAAAAGTAGCAATGTATATATCACAAATATACATCTCATCATCGAGGATGAGGCATCTCGAAGGGAAAAAAGTGTAAAAGTACGATATGCAATTCGAGATATGTACCTTATATATTATTAGCGAGCATATACGGCTAACATAGCGCGAAAGCGAGCTCCAAATGCAAAGCAAGCGACATCCGCACCTACTAAACACACAACAAACAAATGAGAACATGTATATATGAAAGCAATATCAACATACAACATATACCAACAACTATATATGTCAATATAGCAAATGCAACAAAAGGCAACAAATCCAACCATCAAACTACTATCATCCAACTAACATCCATAACCAAATCAATACACTTTCACTTCTCATTAATATTTACTGAATTGATTTTCAATTTATATCACATTTGATTCATTAACATTGGATTTTATTAACATTCACTCATTCATTTTCAGTTAGTTTACATTCACTAATTCACATTCAAGTTAGTTCACTTTTAAATTCAAATCAAATCAATTCTATTTAAATTCACTTAACTTCCCATTTGAATTCAATTATTTAGCTTTCAATTTTATTAATTCAATTTAATATGAATTTTTCTATACAATCAACTAGCATCCATCTAACAAACAATGCATAACCAACACTACCAAATTTATTTAATTTACTCTCAACATTCAATTTGTTTCCACACTTTTAATTTCAAATTGGTTTAACATTCAATTGACTTTCATTCACAACTTCTTAACTTAAGTTTTATTCAATTCTTAATAACAACATTTCCAATGCTGATTCATTCTACAAATAAAGTTGAATTTCTTTATATAACTCAAGTTCACATTCATTTAATTCACTTTATTAATTTACTTCGATACCAAAATCAACTTCATTCAACGTTACTTAAGTTATCTTTTATTTCAACTTCATTTACCTTCACTTTCACTATACAACTTAAGTTCACTACTAATTTAATTCAATTTTTTTTTTAGCTTTTACTTAAGTCAAATTCATATCACTTATTCAAATTCAGATTTTGTTTTGCTTAACAAAATTGTTTAACATTTTAATAATTGGTTTTACTTACATTTTCTCACTTTATAAGTTATACAACTTATTTATTCATAATTTCGTGAACATCTACCTAAGTTCACTTCCATTCACTAAACTCATTCTTTATAATTTCAAATCCAATTCACTTTATTAACTTTCCTTTAGTTAAATTTCAAATCATATATTTATTATGCTAACTCACATTCATTTCAACTTTACCAAAGCTAAAAAATTTATTATTTCATATTATAGGTCCAAAACTCGTTTCACATATTTTTATCAATTTTAACTTAGATTTTAAATCAAATTTGTTTATCATAACAAAACTTCAATTTTCAATTTACTATTGATAGCAAATCAATGACATGGAAACTCGAAAATGATACTGATGATGCTGCAGTCATCACCCTTATTATTTCCCAGTAACGGTAGTGAATTCAGTGCTCTATATTCTTTCAACAATTTCCTTTTATTCATAAATCACATTTACAAATCTTTTACTTATATAATTTCACTTATTTTCTATTTATAATAATATAATCTCTTTAACTTTTAAAAAATAACTTCCAAAATCAACGGGATTCAAAATTTCAAATTCTCAGTTTAAATTCAATTTTATTTTCAATCACATTTACAAATATACTCATGTTGTTTAATTTCTTATATATAAGATTATTTCACAATTGTAAATCATATTAATTATAATTCCATACTTATAATTCATTTGCTTATTCAATTTATTCCTTTACAATGTTATTTTTAATTTAGATTATTCAAATAATTTTTATCAACTTGTATATATTTACATTTTTAACAACCAAACAATCAATTCAATTTTATAAACTTTAATAATTCTGAAAAATTATTTCCTTTATATATAAAATATGATCGAGGTAAAATTATTTCATTTACCCAATTTAAAATAATACTATATCGACTTGTCTCGTTTAGGTATTTGAAAATCCCTATCGATAACATGGCGTCCCACATACCGACCGGAATTCACAAGCAGCTCAACGGATAAGCAAACACAATATAAAACATTTTATATTCACTAACAAATACGCGCTCATATATATAATACACTCATCTCAATTTAGGGTGCTACTGCCCCTATCTATACTGAATACACATCAAAGCTTAGGAATATACAAAATCTACGCTTTGATACCACGTGTGATGACCCACGAATCTGATATCCTTTGAATCGAAAATAATCCACACATGTCCGACCCAAAAAGCACAGACTAAAGGAAAGTCAAGAGAAAGAAAAGAAGAGAGAAGAAGAGAAGAAAGAGAGAAGATAAAACCAAGCAGAACAATACAGAATCTCACATCGCAGCGGAAAACATATAATATCATATCAATGATCTTTGCAAAATAGAAAGTGTATATATATACATACATCAATCAGAGTTCAACAATCAATTAGAGTTATCAGCCTGGACAGTTAAAATAACCTGTTCTCACAATTGCCGATAATAATCAATAACTAAGAAATGCAGCGGATAATCAATAATCAAAACAGATACGCCTATATGAAATGAAGATCTCCATCTCGCATGTTGAAGCTCCAAAAGCATCAAATCTGAATCTGTAAATATACTCGGTCTGACTCGATCATTGAAAGAAAAGAACGCCGGATTAGTCTGGTAAACCAGCGTGAGAAACACACTCAACTGAATTTATTAAATTACCAAACTTTTCCTTAGTTTTCAAAACAAAAGTATCTCGTAAGACAACTCCACACATAAACACGGACATGTTTTTACCTTACGATAACTAAATCATTTCATATCAAATTCATCTTATATTATACTAGTGTCTAGTGTACAAATAATATTCAAAATAGCCGAAATTGTTACCATTATTAAATTATAGCATACTAGGCTCTACAAATAAAATGGCAGGTACGTAGTGGAGTTCATATTTCCATACAAATGACCAGGTGAATGGACTACCTTCCGGCAGTACATCTCTAGAAGAACGCACCGAGAAACCATCACAAAGTTTCTCTATCAACACAAGACCGACCCACCTCTATAACTAGATTGTACCGAATATGTCATCCTCCGGTCGTTACCGACCTTTACCAAGGGCCCTCTAAGCATACAAACCACATAATCAGATACACGACGTCATAGCATGTAAAAATATATCTAGAAGAGGATGATCATATCCTACTTGGGAATGACCCACTTAACCTTGCCACATCTAACCCTGTTTTGGTCATTTCCGATTGATGAGTCCTGACGAGGCAACGCTTACCTTTCACAATCATATATCACATCACTTTGAATGCCACACGGCCATTTCCATTGACTACTAATTGCCTTCCACAAAAATACAACCCTTAAGCTCATATGCCTCAAGGAGGGTGTTAAGCTAAGAGAAGTTGCCTTCTCCACCACCACTAATGTACGTTTGTAAAAACCAATGTACGTAATCTATAGAAATGAAATGTCAGACAAACATCAATAAATGAAGAGAACACTACTAATGGATGTATAAATGAAGATACTTTCCTACCACATCCTGTCGAGAAATCCCTAGGATTAGTAGAGAAAAGTCCTTGCATTGGATATTTCATAAATGAAGAGACCACTACTACTGAATGTATATTGGGATTTTAACCCCAAACGATCAACAAGAAGTCCCCCACTATGAAAATCCAGAATATCAATATCATCACAAGCAACCTGCACAATCTTCGCATATACGTTGGTCCGAAGTGGTTTTCAGATAAATCTGATCCCGGTCTCTTCGCACTAACAACGCAAAAGCATTTCTCAACTTTACAGAGCAACTAAGTCTCATAGACTTATCACGTTTCCAACTTTCAACTTGCTATCCTTTGGGCCAAGAAGGAAGCTTGATAGATTGGAGTAATACTCCGCACTATACGAATCAACATCCTCAACAAAAACGAACAAACAAATATTCAGCACTATAACAATCACTAGGCCCTTTTAATTAATCTTTTATTAATTAATCACTTGCGAAATATTCACTTCAAATTATCTTTAAAAAAGATATATCTCAAACCATTTCAACTTCTATATTGGAAAACTTCCAAATACTTATTTAATAATAAGTAATTCACAATCAAACTAAAATTTGGCAAAGTTTGATAGTCGGTTATTTAACTATCAAAACAAACAAACAAATATTCAGCACTATAACAATCACTAGGCCCTTTTAATCAATCTTTTATTAATTAATCACTTGCGAAATATTCACTTCAAATTATCTTTAAAAAAGATATATCTCAAACCATTTCAACTTCTATATTGGAAAACTTCCAAATACTTATTTAATAATAAGTAATTCACAATCAATTTATTTTCAACACTTAGAAAATATTATATATACTTAAATCAGGATTAAGTATATATTTGATTCTTTAAGGAAAACATTATCTTTAAACACATTTATTTGGGTTAAAACGAATGTTGCGTAAAACATCGTTACGACAATCCAAAATTAAAGGTATAGGGATTCGATAATAAGATAGATATATGAATCCCAATACTATACAAAACATTTCATTTCGAAAATCATTTACTATAACAACAGTGTTATAGTCCATCATTTCTTTACTTCTCGAAAATGTCTATTTCAACAATGAATGTTGAAATCTATGGTTTCGATACTTAACACATTTTAATACATCTTCAAATCGTTTTAACTCCATTTACAATATCACTTTTTAAAACATTTATTTAATATATTATTCACTGTCCAAAATCGTGAATATACTTCATTTATCAAATTCAAAGCTTCTACACATTTATTAAAAGATTATCCACTGTCCAAAATCATGGATATAATTCCCAACCAAATTCTTTATTATTACAACATTTAATTTAAAGGATAATTTACTGTCATAAATCGTGAATAAAATTCCTTTAATAACATCTAAATTTAACTTATCAATTTCAATTGATTTGGAATTATAAAACAATTTTTGTAAATTCCATTATATTATAAAAACTTCCATTTATAAAATCAAGTTCCATTATATTATTTTATAAGAACTTCAACTTATAAAATCCCTTAATTAACAACTTCTATTTATATCTTATTTAAATACCAAAATCCAAGTTATAAGTTAATTACTTATAAATCATTTATTTTACAAATTCATTTAATTTATAACTACACAATTATAAATCTTATTCACTTGTAAAATCCATTTATAACCTCATTTTAACTCTTACAAAACTCCTTTTTAAATTCCATCATTTTGATTTATAAAAATATCACTTTTATAAATCTTATATATAAACCTTTTATAATAAATCAAAAATCTCAATTTAACTCATTTTATAAAATAATCAACTTCTCCTTTCAAAAATCATATTTCAATTGTATTTCTCAAATCATAATTTTTATAACAGTAAAAATTACAACATTTATTTATTTAAAATAAATCAATTCCAAAATTCAATAAAACGTATACTTTCAAAAATCACTTTAAAATCCTTTTAAATTTGGAAATCATCATTTTAACATTTTTAAATTATCAAAAATAGGCCCAATGCTGCAACAGCACCAAATACATCAATCACGGCATCCCAACATCATATATCATATAATAACAGAATATATTATAATATTTGTAAATAAAATCAATACTATTGAGGAATCTAGTTGGATTCCTCCAACCTGTCGCCTGCAATAAATATACATGCTAGAATATGTATACAATGTCCGCTTCGAGGCAGACGCGCGTATCAAGGGGCAGACGCGCCTATACGGGAACATATAGGGTCATCTGCTCCACTAGGCAGGTATATATCCAAATACCAATCAATACATCATATATCATCCGAACAATCATCAATCGTCATAAATAATGTTTATTCTCACTTATATAAACATATCAGTAAGGTAGAAAGAGTGAGTTGTACTCACATTGCGTCCAATAGTAGTTGTAGTGTTTTGTTTCGAATAAAATTAAACAGCCATTTAATTTTACCCAAAACTCACACCTGCTCCAATCAACTCTAAACCAGCTCCATCACGTAGTGTTCGTCAATACGAACCCAATGCAATTCGTTTCGTGCGAATCAGACCTCGTATGAAAAAGTTATCACATTTTAAACATTATACGAATTAATATAAAATTTATTCCACAATTTTATTTTATTCTTCAAACCCGCATCATAGCCGTTGATTTCATGCTTCATCATCAAGGCCGTGCCCTTCTTCTTCCTCCCCTCCCAGGATACATGCACGAAACAAAACCCACGGCTGCAATTTCCATTGAATTATCGCCATCACTACGAACGTCAAGGCTAGGTTCAGGGACCACCATTGGAATGCTCGTGCTCGACTCCACCATTAGCTACCGTATAATGAAGCTCGGCCCCTGTCACGTGAAAACACGCGCACAAACAAGGACGAAAGCGGCCCATTTCCCCCCTCCACGTCACGCCATATTAGATCATCTCCGTATAGATTCGAAGAACTCGACAAACCCTATCACTTTGTAGCTGAAAGCTTCTTGAAATATTGCATGGATTGGAAGAAATTAAGGAAGGAAAGAGGATGTATTTCGGCCATTGAAAAGATTAGGGCTGGCGGCTAGGGTTTTTAACCCTAGAATTGTGAAAATAAGAAAATTATGTGGCCTTTTATAGAAAATTTACGCGCACTATTCATCCGAAAATTTTCCTAACGCGAACCGAAACGTACCGCCTGGCGTTTATAATGTTTTACCCCTATTTCAAATGAAATGGAATATATATCGAGAGCCAATTCGATCATATTTCAAAGATAGGTTTTCGAATCGACTATTTAAATTTAAAATTCACTTAAACCGATTTCTACGCGTTTTGGGTTGCCCCGGACAAACCGTAATTCCGATTGACCCGAAATTTGAAATCATATAATAATTTAACATTACGAATCCAATGAAACTGGTTTCGTCAAAATCCGAGACTATTTTAAAAATGGTTATTTTTACACGTTAATTAAATATTAAAATATTCAATTTTCACAATTTGACTTTTAATTCGATTTTAAAAGTTCTTAACATCATTCTAATTCAAATATGATTTAATTCAGCTTTATAAATCATTTTTATTCATTTTAAATCCAAATCTCAATTATTTCTGCAATTTCAAATATTAAATTAATAATTTAATTATCCAATTAAATCCAGATATTCGAAATATCATTTATTCCACTTATAAACTTTACTTTTAAATATTTAAAATAAATTGAATATACGAATTTCAAATGACTGAAATTCTGGGTTGTTACAGAATCGGAGTTGATTACACTCTTTTGGATGTTGATTGAAGAAAGGAACATCCTGGTTAACTTTTTATACCAGGCCTGTTGTAGACATCCAACCGTGGATTTCTCATACTTATGCCATTTTAGCGATGGTCTACTTAAGCATTTACACGAGAGACATTTGGATGAATTTAGATCTGATCCACATCCTGGAGCATGCTTGAGCTTTATCTCTTGTTAGATAGATTCCCCAAGAATTGCCGCCTGAGAAACTTAAATATTATAAGGACAAATTCATTTCAAAGTTACTTAAAAAGTCGACTTTTTATGAACCATATAATCAATCGTGATTACGTAATAATATTGGTTTATGAATTTCTTGTTCTTATTTCCTTTTATACTTAACTGTTTTTTATTACGTTATCACAGTATGATTGTCTCCTTGGCAGCTTTGCTTCTAAGGATTATTAAGCAAGTATGTAAATTAAGAAGAGAATATCTTCAAAAGGCTTCACATTAGGAATCTTCAAATTAGCCAGATATTTCTTTCTTAGATATTTGCAAAGACTTTACATGGAACATCCTCGTCTCCAGTTTCGATTTTCTTGGTGAAGAAAAAGAAAAGCTTCTTAAAGTAATTCAGACGTATCATATTAAATTGATATGTGTCATGATAGTCCTCCTATCGGGGAGTGGAACTATAGGAAATATCCTTCGGTTATTACCCAGAAGGATTTAATGTCCTTTTTGATTCAACGGTTAGCCTTTCGATTAACTCCTTGAATAAAGCTAAAAGGCCGTCTCTCAACTATAAATGTGAAATAAGTTATCAAATGAAATTGCACCTTTTATTTTAGCTCTACTTAAGTTTTAATCCCCTATTTTTATAATAAAGAAATTGACTATTCATGTTTTGAATTTTTTTTTTTTTTTTGGTTTAAATGGGAGTTACAGCTATCTACAGTACGAGCCTATAGAACAGATCCTGTTCAAGTAAGGTCATACTTAGATTCGACATCTCACTTTATCGATATTAGAGATAGGTTATTAGCAGATCTTGGAAAGAGAAAGCTCCTTGACGATACTTTATCTGCTCGTTTCCAAAGTAACACTGAAGCACTAAAATGGAATTGGAGATTTTTGTTTTAGAAAACAATTGTTAGAAATCTCAACGATCAGATCGCTAATTCAGAGGCGGACGTTAAGAGCAAAAACGAAATGATTTCCATATTGAAGTGTTAAGTTAAGTCAATTCCATTAATCAATTTTGATCACCAGATGTTTGAACTTCTCCAGCAAATTAGTGGTTTGGAGATTAAATTGAAAGATAGTCAAGCTCAACACGAATCTCTAGAATTCATTATGGGAAATAATATTTAGAACAACAATTTGCCAGCTTCCTCGGCCATTTCTTCTGTCAGAAAATCTACAAGGTCTACTTCCCTTAACATCCAAAAGTTCCCTACTACGACTATTCCTCCTCTTGGCTTAGACGAGAAGGTAGTAGAAGAATGGTGTAGGAAAGTTAAATTTGAGATAGTGAAGTATTTTGATGAACAACAAAAAGCAAGATACTCACAATGCACAAATGAATATGCAACTAGGATTTAAAAGTTTGAATGCGAAAAGTATCTCCTCCAGAAGCGTATTGATGATTTAGAAAGGGAGAACAAAACTCTTAATTACTAAAAGTCTAGACAAAGCTGCTCAAAATTTATGAGATGCAAATATTTATACCATATGCTTGTAAATAATTTCAAAAAATGTGTGAATTAAGGAAATTTTGTAAATATCACCTGGGCTGCAGTCCTTTCCTGCAATGTTATTTCTTAATCAACTTTTTGATAACTTGATCTATGGTTTTTGTACTTGCTGGATCTTCAAATCCTTTATTGATTTCTTTTCCCTAAAATGCATGAAATAAACAACATTCTATATCGTTATCTTGGAATCTATATAGAAATTTATCCATATCATTTGTGGAGATTAATGAATCATTATGTCAACATATGACAATAAGCGAAAGGTAATTATATCTGATTAAATATCTTGAAACTCATCATGGGTAATGATGAGAGATAACCAAGAACTCGACTTTAACCATATTGATGGAATATCGGAAGTCTAATGGTAAAAAACAATAGACTCAACCAAGGATATAAATATTTTAGAAAGTCATCCTTTAGAGATAGCTGATAGAATGTTGACAATGATCATATAATAGAATTCAAGAAATCATTGTTCGAAAATTTGTAGTAGAAGTCCAATGACCCAGATTCGGATATTAATGAATGAAATTCAAAAGTTAGGAAGTTCGGAATCCATATTAGGATATTAGCGGATGATAACCAAAAATCCATAATAATCTTCTTAATATAAGTCGTAGGCCCAAATTTGGGCATTAGTACGTAAAATTAAGTAATAGCCTCGAAACCCAGATTCGGTATTAATAAGTGAAGTTAAGTAATAGCCTTGAAACCTAGATTCGGTTATTAATAAGTGAAGTTGAGTAATAGCCTCAAAACCCAAATTCAGGTATTAACAAGTGAAGTTCCGAACTAAATAATAAAAGACCTAAAACCAAGATTTGGGTATTAATAAGCAAAGTTACGTTCTTTTCATGGATTTTGTCTTCTTTGACATGTGTAAGCCCTTTAGGCCTTGCATGTAGTTCCGGTTTGATTGGCTGCTTCTCGAGCTAGGACGTCTTAATCCATCATTTGATATTCCGCTTCTCAGGCTCGGATATCTTAGTCCGTTGTTTGGTATGTTGCTTCATGGGCCTGGACGTCTTAGTCCGTTGTTTGATATATGCCGCTTCTTGGGCTTGGATATCTTAGTCCAATGTTTGACGTGCCGCTTCTTAGGCTTGGACATCTTAGATCATTGTTGTCTGGTGTGCTTGATTAGCTTATTCTCAAGCTGGAACCAAGGACTTACCCAACCTCCCTCCAAGAGGCACCTTGACCTAGCCATAGCATGGCATGGCCAAGGGCTTGTCGATGCTTTAACCTGGTCATAGTGTGGTGTAGATAAAGGCTTACTCTAACCTCCCTCTTGGAAGCACCTTGACCTGGCCATACCGTGGTGCGTCCAAGGACTTGTTGGTGCTTTAACCTAGCTATAGCATGGTACGGATAGAGGCTTACTCTCCTTCCTCCAGAAGGTACTTTACCCTGGCCAACTCGACACTGACAAAGGCTTTGACCATTAAAGGTAGTGTCCAAGTGAAAGGAGTATTTCACTCTCAACCATGTAGATTTTTCTTAGTAAAGAAGTTCTTTATTGACTTTATCTATGATCTCTTTACAAATTCATTAATTTTGCCTTGTTTGAAACGGGGATTATCATCCCTTTAAGCGCTCTGCAGTGATTTGTTTCATAACCATTCATCAGATGGTAGTGACCGTAGGATCCTTCCCGATTCCTTTCATATTTAGTTTTTTTCTTTTCTGATGGCCAATAGTTAAGCTCTTCCTTAGTTAGCAGGTGATATGCACGTAAATGTGCATATATTTACATCCATATTTTATCTCTTTTTATTTAAATAAATATCATTGTAACATTCCTAGATTTTAGCTAAAATTAATTTGATAATATATTCAATTATTGGAATTAAATTATGAAATTATTGGTAATTAATTTTGAATTTTGTATTTAATGATGAATTGATTGGAAAATTTCCAGAATAAATAACGATATGTATTTTTAAATAGAAATTTTGGATTTGGAATTCAATAATAAATATTATAATTGAAGTTAAAAAAATTTCTATTTTTAAATAGGTATGTACGATTATCTATTACGTATATAATTTTTTTTTCAAATTTTTTTTCTTCTTTAAAGAAGTTGTATAAATATAAGTAATATTAAATGTAAACAAGAATTTATGAAAGCTTTAAATAAATGTATATATTCTTTTGGGGAATTAAATTTGATAAAGATTTAAATTATTTTCTTTTATATATTTGAAAATATATAGTTAATATATATATATAATATAGCTTTGATACGTACATATCTTTTGAAATTATAGTTTGTAAATGCTTAAAAGTATAAAAGAGAAAACATAACTTGTAAATAAAATAAAGAAGAGGGTTTAAACACAATTTAAATAAAGATGTACATTTGTAAAATGATAATACAAGAAACTTACAAGTGTCAACATGAATAAAACAAGAGGCATTTACTCTTTTAAAATTGAATTTATACAAAACATTGGAAATTAGAGAGAATTCAGGCTAATGCATTTTTCCTCCAAAATTCTTTCATATTCAAAGGTGTGGAAATTTAAAACCGAGATTAAAAACAAAACTGCAAATCAAACTTGAAAACTACAAAATATAATCCCAAACCTGAGATCAAATTCAATACAAACAACTTCAGCCTGCATGCCTGAAGCATCTTCAATCTAGATCAAACCAAAACTTCAAGAATCAAGCATTAACAATTCAACCTAATTCCAATATTAAACAAAATTTGAAGCACCCCAAACTGGAAACCAAACCCAGGACAAGCAAATGCAACTAAACAAGTAATCCAACCTAACATCAATTAAAATCAAGCTTCAGTGCAACTCAATCAAATGCAAGTAACAGATCCACCCAAATTCAAATATCAAGTTCCAGGTTTTCCATGGCCTCTCTGTTTTCAAACTTCAAGGTGAGCAAACCTTCATTTTTAAACCTTGAATCTATAAATTAAATGCCTGTGATTTATTCCTGAAGTAAAGTTGTTGCATGAATATAAATCTATCTAGATGTATATATGTATATTTATGTGAGATGCATTCCTGTGTGTATATGTATACACTCTGTTGTGTATCCAGACCCAAGAACAAACAAAGAAAAATCCATATCACCCAAACAAATTAGTACAAGGCTTTGATCTATGAAAGAAAAATGTTTATAATATTGTAAAGTTGTTTCTAAAAATAATATAAAGTAAAAATATATGATAAATAATTTGAAATTTAGAATTTACAGAGAGAATATTCGAAACAGAAAAGTTCAAGTAATTTAATTCTAAATTCTGATCATTGGATCAGATTTGCTTTGCTAAATGATGGTTTTTAAAAGAAGTTTCATGATTTATAAGTCTCCAATCGTTGAGTAATCTCGTGTTGATCGGAAATGAGAAATTGGTCAAATCCCAGTGATCGCGGTGGTTAGGAGTCTGGAGTTTGAAGTAGGAGATGGCTGATGTAATGGTGGTTGTCGGAAAAATGAGGGAAAATTTTATACTATGTCGAGGTAGTTGATCGATGTTGGTTTAGGGTTTTATACACAATTTGGGTCGCGAGTCTTCTAAGGAAAACTACGGCATCGGGGATTGATCGGTCAAAGCCGGACCTAGGAGGAAGGAAGCTCAGGGGTGTGGCGTTAATCTGGACAAGTTCGCAGGGTTTCTGGTGGTCGGTATCATCGGAGTATGGTGGCTTTTGTTGATCAAGTTATTGTCAGGTAGCCATTGAGTATATCGATTTCGATTTCAAGACAAATTATTGGACTTGGGTGATTGCTTGGCTCGGGCAGGTCATAGATGACCTGAAGGCGGCAATGACGATGGTCGGAGGCGCGGCGATGGCTTGTGCACGTGCACACATGTAATTATGTATCCGGATTGTTTTGGGTAAAGTTGTGGAAGAAGAAGAAGGCTCGGGGTTGGGCTCGAAGTTTGCATGTGTTTGTCTCGGGGAGGTCTTTGGTTCATCTCGAGTTGTTTTAGAATTGAGTACCAGGTTTCAAGATATATTAATTTTGTTTTAAAGGCAAAATTTCCAAAGTAGATTGGATTAAACAAGGTTCAAGTTTTAATTCGTAAAGGCAAATGTTTTAAAACTGTTTTGGTTTATAAAATTTGTATTAGACTAATTATATTATTTGATCTCTAATTGTTTTCAAAATAAAAATGATTTCAAGCATCTAATTTAAATGATGATGAGGTAATTAAGAAAGATAAATGATTTATCTTTGATTTATTAAAGTTTTAAGTAACTAAAGTACAATTACTTAAGGTAGTTGATAAAGTATAATTAATTAATTAAAGTAATTAAAGGATAATTACTCAATGGGATTAATTAAAGGATAATTTATATCTTAATTAAGGATAATTAATTAAGATAATTAAAGGGAAATTAATTAAGTGCTAACTAATTAATTAATGTAATTAAGGATAATTAAATAATTAAAGGTTGATTTAATTATTAATTAAGGTTGATAAATTAATATTTAAAGTTGATTAATTTATTAATCAAATGGCAATTAATTAAAGATAACTAATTAATGATCAAAGGCTGATTTATCGAGTAATCAAAGAACAATTAAATTTAATTGGTTTGTTAATTGAAGGTAATTAAGGGATGGTTATTTAATTAAGAATAATTAATTTAATGGTAATTAATTAAGGGTTAATTAATTAATTTATTAAGGGTAATTAATTAAAGGATAATTAAGATTAATTATTTAATTATTAATGGTTGATTGATTTATTAATTAAGATTGATTAATTTATAATTAAAGGTTAATTAATTTATTAAAGGTTAATTAATTAAGATGGTTTGTAATTAATTAATATTAATTAACCAGGATTAGTATTTATTCATAAGTAATAAATCTGATTTAAATTAATCAGATTATTAATTGATTTTGCTTATTGATGTATGAATTGTATGAATGCCTTGAGTTGATATATAATGATTCTGTGATGTGGATTGTTTTGATTGAGCTATGTGTGTATATTATTTATCTGTAATGTATTTACATATTTATCTATGATGCATTTACATATCGATCTGTGAATCTGTGAATGATGATAAGCGTTATAGGATTATACCGCTTATCAAATATTATTGTGCTTGAATCTGTGATGATTGATGATGGTTCACAATTGTGTAAAACCCCTGGACTACACCATACACACACAAATATGGATTGCACGAGGAAATCGGTTAAGTCACAGATAGTTGAATTAAATATTTTAAAGTTGAATTTTGAATCCAAATGATTTTGGAAATGAAAATGAGTTAAATATGAAAAGCTTTTGAAAAGGAGTTTTAAAGATGAAAGTTATTTTGAATAACTTGATAAAGTTTTGAAATTTAAATCGTTTAATTTGAATTTGAATTCAAGATATGAAATTGAATCCCGTGTTTGGAAATTATGGTTTAAAAAGGGTATATAAATTATAAATGTGTTTATATGGGTTTTAAACCATTTTTAAAAAGTATTATTTTGGGAATCTGAATTTGACCAAAGTTCTATACTTAAAGAGCATTAACTTGTGTAAATGTAATCGTATTTTTCCGAAACGAAAACTATTTGTTTTTAAATAATAATAGCTTTGATATAAAGAAAGGATTTCCAATTTATGTTGAAAGGATTTCAAGTTTAAAATGAAAATGGTTTGAAAGCCATGAATGAATCTTTGTGAAAGATTGTTGAACTTGGCTTTGAGATTTAAGAGGATCTTAAAGGTGTATCTTTTATATAAAAGATTTGGAATTGAAATTGTTTAGAAAGGCTATGAATTAATATTTGTGAAAGATGAGTAAACTTTGTGAAGTAAATCTTTTTGTTTAAAAGATTTGAAAATGGTAATATGTTTAAACCATTTGAAAAGAAAGTTTTAG
The DNA here is from genome assembly GCA_030765085.1 of Allium cepa. Classification (NCBI taxonomy): domain Eukaryota; kingdom Viridiplantae; phylum Streptophyta; class Magnoliopsida; order Asparagales; family Amaryllidaceae; genus Allium; species Allium cepa. The sequence continues at coordinate 2,281,055 of CM060936.1, read as the reverse complement.
GTTTAAAGTTGTGACTTAACTGAAATCCCAATATGCATATGTTTTTAAAAATTTCACTCATTATACGATTTAGCCGGGAGAGGACCTTGTGTCATATAACCCATTCCGAATAATGATATGACATTATGGATAGCATTTGAAGACCGGTGGTGAAGACCGGATATTTCCGAAAGCGAAAGGATAACTGGTCGAATGTCTCTGCACTGGCTGATCCCCGGTATAGAGATTTGATCACCTTTTGTGATGGGAAGTCCGAACGTGATTAGGAATTATCCGGATGTGCAAGGGCTTCTTTGTGAAGTGCCTTCGGTTCTCTTCGAACCCGGAACAGACTTGTATGGATGTGTGTCTGACATTACACTTTGAGATGTAATGCTGGTTTCTATCAAATACATTTCTGTTTGGTGGCAGAGATTTATTCTCTTAGCTTAACACCCTTCTCTGAGACGTACGAGCTCAGAGGTTATGTAATTGATGGTTACTAGTGATACATTCCCAATTTGATAATGTGGCATATGAAGTGCTGCTGATTATTTGTTGATCAAAACATGACCTTGTGAAAAAGCATAGCTTTGTGGACGAGACTGCATCAGGACCTCACACCTCGGAAATGGTCGAAACAGGAAAGATGCAGCGAGGTTGCAGGGGTCGCGCCCCTAGGGTATGTCCATTCCTTCTGGAAAAGGGTGGTATCATGGTATGGAGCCCAGATACTTAACTCATGTGGATATTGTAAATTTATTACTGTGTGATGCTGCTTTGTGGTTGATGATCCTCGGATAAAGGTCGCAAACGACCGGGGGTGGCATATTTTAGGTTTTACTCCCGGGAAGGGAGTAAACCGACCTTGTATTGGCAGAGAGCCGGGTAGGTTCTCGGGGCGTCCGTCCAGAGGCGTTCCCATGTGGTAATAGGAAGTTCCTTAGCCTGACCATTTGTTGGAAATCCAATCAAACAATATGCGCCCTTTACGATTGCAGTTGTACAACCTGCCACCTCAGGTGGTAGCTATAGCAGGCATAATATAATGGTACCTATGCCGGCTAAGATTAATATTATACTTTTGAAATGTTTTCCACTATGCACTAATAATAATATCAAAAAAGGATTTTGCGTAGTAAGCATGTTTGACTATCATAAGGAGAAATCTCCCCCAAGTGTGCGATTGTATGGTGTATGTGCCAGAAGGCCTTACGGTAGTTTCATTTTCCAAAAAGCATTGCGAATTTCAATATTTTAAAATCTTTTGTTGCTTGTTTTTAAAGATAAAACTGTTTTTGTTTGCTCATACCAGTCCCATGACTGACCGGAGTTTATTGTTCCCTTTCTAAACTCTGGGTGCCCACAATTTTCCACACGGGCAGTCTATAGTTGGTTTTTTTAAGATAATCAAATAGTAGGTGTAGATTCGATAGCCTTCGAAGTCTTTGGTCTTTGAAGCTGTTCGGATCTTGGCAATTGCATTCCGGACTGGACTTGCTTAGTTCAATTTGATTGGGAATTTGAGCTATTTCTGGATTGGTGCTTTGGAGATAGAGATTGCTGATATTGGAGTTCTCACTTGGTGGTTCAAGTTCAAGTTATCTTCCCGCTGTCAATGATATATTCTTTTCTTCCGCTGTGTTGTTATACTTAATGTGTTATAAGCTCCGGCATGAATCAGATTTCAACGATTGAATCTACGGCATTCAAGTACAGGTGAAGTACGGGTGTCGATTTTCGAACGCTGTAATTTGGGTCGTGACAATCATACTTGGGCATTTTAACATGTTTAAAACCAAAATTCAATTCTTTTCAAACCATCATATTTTCATCTTCATTCAGGGGCAAAATGGTCATTTTTGTGCATGTGTCAATTTGAGAATTTTTACTCGGGTAATTTTTATGATTTTTATAAGGTATTTTGATGCATATGCAAGAGGGATTCATGATGATATATGCATGCACAAGGAAATACAAAGGAATAAAGAGGAAATAATTCAAGTTCAAGATCATGAAGGACCCTACCCACTTACCTAAATATACAATCAGGAGCTAATGGACAACTAAGTGGAGATTAAAGCTTCATGCACATTAAACGATGGATTAATTAGTGGCAAATGGTTACTTGGTGACCACACTTCCTAAAGAGCATTTTAGGAAGCTTCCCAAAAAATAGAATTAGGGTTTTATGCATGTATAAATAGTCCTCTTATGTACATGAACATATCTTCTACTCTTTCATATTAGTTAGAAAATTAAAAGAGCAATTTGTAATGGCAATATTTCATGAAATAAAAATGGCCTCCAAGCCTCTTTCTTCTCTCTTTTCTACATGCTTTTCTTTGCTTTTATGTTAATATTTATTTCCATGCTCTCTTTCTTTTAATGTTCATAGCTTAGCTTTACATTTATGCACTAGTCTAATTAATTTTCTTCTAGTAGTTAATCTTCTTTTTCTTTGTTTATTCTCTACTTTCTTTCATTTTCAATGTTGAAAATTACATGTGTTGATTTGATAATACAAATGAGTAGCTAAACCCCTTCAATTTAGGGGTAATGAAGCTCTCAAATATTATGTAATTTCAACATTTTTATGATTTATGACCTCTTTTGGTTTGTGCTTCATGAAAGTGAATTTTGATGCAAGTTTATATAAGTGGGTTTGATAGCTTATGTTGCTTTTGCAAATGAGCTATTCTTATTCAACATAAACACAATTTACATCATCAGTTGCTAATCTGTTTTTGATCTTGAAATGAAAGTAAAAATGAAATTTGATGATCTATATTGCTAGTTACAATAGTGAATAGATCATACTTATAATAGCTTTTTCTTTGGCTTCATTTTCATGAGAATTGATAAGTGGTTTATTTGTTGTATTATAGTTTGATGGTTTGAGTTATGTTAATTAATGACATAAACAAACCATACTTATGATAAATATAACAATATTTCACTTAATATCAAAGCTAGAGATCACAAATTATTTGTTTGTTGATTTACAAAAATATGAGAGTGGATTTGCCTCTAAATTATTCTTTAGTCTAATAGTTTTTTTAAATCACATTTCAATTCTAGCTTTAGCTTCTTTTTGCAGTTAACAATTTCTCCTCTATTTGGTCTAATTTGATTGAATTGATTTTTAAACTCTAACAAATCCCTGTGGATCGACCCGTACTCGCCACGTACTAACTATTGTACGTTGTGCGCTTGCGGTAAATTTATATCAGATTTTTTTGACTATTTTCTAAACCGATAGAAAATTAGCCGATTAACAGCAGGTAAAGATTCTCAATTGATGTTGTTAAATTGCATTCCTTAGGAAGTCTCAACTTGAAGCTTGTCTTTTAAGGATGGTTTCTAGATCTTGTATTGTTTGGTTCAATAGTTTCACCCTCATCGACTGGTTACCTTTTTAACACCCTTTGGAGGTCCTGTGCTAGAAGTATTCCAGTTGTTGCTTGATGGCATTTGTGTACAAAGGCATTGTAATCTGCAATTATTCCTTAGTTAAAGATTGTGCCTTTGGTATAATGTTGAATTGTTTTCCTCATTTGATCAAACAGGTTATCACTTCCAATTTTCTTTTCTCGTAAGGCAAAGATAGGGATGAGGCCAATATGAAAAAGATTTAAGCTCCATTTTTCTAGGTCATATGACTATGCGCTTTTCTTGTTCATAATCCTTAGGGCTTCCAATCTTAGCATTTGCTTTTCATATATTTTGGAATCGTTGGTTGTTCTTAGGGAGAACCCTATTAAGTGTGGTTTAGAGGATCCTTGCTTGGATCTTTTGGTTTTGTCAACCATGATGAAGTAAAATCTAGAATATGTAAGTTTGGAATAGAATTGGGTTAGAGGAAAGCAGTGTTGGATATTCAACAAGGTCGGAGGTTTGAGTCCTCCTTTTAGCGTTAAAAATGTTGACAAGAAAACTTATCAACGTCCCAAAGTAGAGTTGAAAGTGTAGGTTGGTCCTTATAAACTTTTTTGATTAAGTAGAGAAAGTTAAGCTCTTATTGCTTCCTTTGATTAACCTTTCGAATGGGTCTTTGTTATGAAAACTCTTCCTTGTCCAACCTTTCGACCCAGTTGAAACACTTATGTTCTTTTTAAGTCTATAAACCTTCCTTGTTGACTTATCAATCAATTCGCAATGGTTGGCTCTTATTTCGTGGGGTATTTGACTAAAGGGTAGGTTTTGACTTCATCGAAAGCTTGTCTCTTTTATGGCTTTGGTATGGATCTTTTAAGTTAGGGGATTTGGGTCAAGTTCAAGGTCTTGACTCACTAGATAAGTAAGCTTTTAGAGTATAGTAAACTGGAGCTAAGAACCTAAGTGTTTTGGTAAAAATCAAACGTTTCGACTCACTCGAAAGGTAATCAAAAGAGGTTTCGACTAACTTGGAAGGAACGCTTCTAATGAAGTCGATACAAGCATAACATAATTGACTCCGGTAAAAGTTTCTAAATAGTTGCATAAGCAAAAAGAAGTCTCGCCTTTATTAATCCAATGATGTACAAACTAATACTTTCCCCAATTTGATTTCCAAATTAGGGAAAATAGATTTACAGAGTTAGAAAAATACAATAGTAGAGTGAATGAATTCAGATCCCTTAAACTAGACACCTAGGGTCTTATTTATAGGTGCAGGTTGGCACTTTTTGACTCAATGCTTTCGACCTGGTCGAAAGGTGACTTCATAGACCTTTCACCTTCTTTGACAGTTGTGCATTCGTCTACATTGCATTCGAATGGGTTTGACTGCTTCCGTCTTCATCGAAAGGGGTAGATGTGCATTTTCCCTTGTATTTCTTTGTTGTTGCAAGCATGTAGGAGTATCAAGTTTTGACTCTGTCAGTAGGTAATTCTCTAGGGTTTCAAATGTGTTGAATTGCTTTGGGTTTCGACCCAGAAGGTAGCTATCGAGCATATGCTTACGGTAAATGCGGAACCTTTCCTGATTGTTAAAGGCTTCGACCCGTTCGAAAGTCTTGATTATGCTTTTAAAAGAGCTGTTTTGATCATGGCATCTTTCTGAATGGTTTGAATGAAGGTGAAACCTTTGTTTTTTAAAGGTTTGGCATGCATGTGAAGGTTGTTATCCATTATCATTGAAAGGTATTCCTTCAACTCATTCAAAAGGCCTTCATGCATGCGGAAGCACCTGCTTCAAAACGGAATCATTGAAGTGGAAGGGTGCTTTCGCCCTTTCGACCCCTCCGAAAGGTTGTACTGTAGCATCCCTTCGACTCCTTGGAAAGGCCTTGATGATGCTATTATCTCTTGTTCTCTTTCTCTTCTATTCATCGTGGTTTCAACAAGGTCGAAGTAGTAATTGTTGGAAACAATCATATTAAATTTAAATTAGCATATTCAAATTGAGGGGTTCTAACATCCAAACCAATCAAAATAGTTTAAATTTAATTACACTAATCAATGAATCAAATTTGTGCCCAATCACCTCAGGCCTAAGCTCTTCCTAAATCTTGCACTTGAGAGTTTGCCAACCAAATCAATAGATCCCCCTTGATATGCATTTATTTTGTTGCTTTAGTCTTTTAGGTTGAAAAGATTTGATTTTAGGAATTTTAGAATTTAGGGCTGAGGAAAAAATTTAGGTAATGTTTAGTTATAGTAAACTTTCAATAAGAAATTAGGGTTTCATTAGTTAGATATATATAGGGGTATGGTTTTGGACCAGTAGCTTAGCTTAGAACATATTTTTAGAGACACTACACCATACTGCCTATTTTTGTAACACCCCATATTTTTGGTAACGTTATTTAGGAGATTTAGTTAGTTAAACTAAATAAAATAATGTGTTGATTAGGGGATTGAGATTTGATTTCAATTAAGGTAGCCGTGCCATTTAATATAAATAAATTAAAGAAGGGTTTAAAATGAATTAGAGGAGGGGTAATATAGTAAAGAGGTCATTCCTATATCTCCAAACCTTGGCCGTGTATAGTTTACACGTTCAAATCATTTAAAAAACTTTTTTTATAAAAGAGGCTGACCACCATTAACATGGAACGGGGAAGAAGAAACTAAGAAAATCTAATCCAAATAAAATTCATTCAAATCTCAAGCTCCTTTAATCTCTAAAGAAAAAGTGAATAATGTTTACATCTCTAATTTTTATTGGTTTCGGTTTTAAGGTTAAATCCATATATTCTGCAATGGTTTTCCATGTTTTTGAATGATATAATGATTATATATACTTATTGATGATGTATGTATGTTCATATAAATTTTATGACTTGTTTTCAGATGAAAACCCTATAAAATGACATCTAATTGCTTTGCGAATTTTTATGAAGATCGAAAATGATATTTTAGAGATGGTTTCAATTTTCAAAATTTTCTAAATTTTCATGGATTTATTATGAATTTTCTAGTAGAGAAAATGGTATTTTGGATTATAAAATTATTTACATGAAAATAATTTATTATTTAAGTCTGAAAATTTTATACGTTGGAAAACATATATAAAGTGATTTTGTGGAATTTTTTCATATTTTTCCAAGGTGTTTTAATGGTTATATAAAATTATTTATGGTATGAGACTTAAATGTATTATATAATTATAGAGAAGAAAGGGCTTTTCTAAATTGTGTAAATTCCCAAAAATGGAAAGATGGAAGCACTTTTAATGACAAATCTGGTAACCAATCAGAATTAGGAAAACAAGGCAAGTTAGGTACAAAAGGACAACTTTAAAGTACAAATAAACAGGTATTTAAGTTTTTGTATCCTTCGGCACTAGGTCCGCCTTCGTTCCTCCCCTTCCGACAGGGTCGAAACCAATGCATATGGTATCAGGAAACTGGTACATAATGAATTGGAAAAGGGTGAAAGGTATAGGGTCTAAACCATGGGGTTCCGAAAAAGGTGAAGCTTTGTTTTGGTTTTAAGGAAAATACGCCTGCTTACTTTAAACTAAGTTACTTTTGACCTAAATGCTTTCGACTTAGTTTAATGGTTTAAAAGGAAAGGTTTCAATTGGGTTGCTTTCTTATTTTAAATGAGTGCTTTCGACATGGTCGAAGTCTATTGCTGCCATTTTCTACCTTTCGATCCAGATGGTTTCGCAGGGACTCTTTTGTTTTCTAAAATTTGGCCACCTCTCCATTGCTTTCGAAGGGATGGTTTTGACACCATCACTTCATTGTTAAAGAAATGATTTTGAAAGAGTTACTTTCAAAGGGTATCGAAGCAGATGCTTTCGACTCTAATGGTTTTCTGATTCTTTTGCTCTACTTGAAGGAATAATCCAAATGTTTTTAATTGAAACATTTTAAAGGGATTCAAAGTAGATAACTTTGAATGGTTTCGAAAGGTTTCCACTTGTTTTTAATTGAACCCAAAGTTCTTTCAAAAGAGTTAAGTTTCGATGCTTTTGAAGGGTTTTAAGATTGGTTTCGAAAAGGGTGGTTCTCCAGGGTTTCGACAAAGATGAAAAGGAAAGTTTTTCCTGTGTTCGAAAAGCAATTTTAAATGGTTTCAAAGGTGGATGTCATATATTTTAAAGCTTTTTAAATCATCCTTTTCTACACATTATTTAGGTGGATATACTAAAGATGTATTAAGACAGTTATGTCTATATTGCTTTGATCATCCAAGGAGGGATCCTTGTATGTCGTTCTTGGCATATTATTGTAAATTATAATTAATCATTGCCTGGGAATACGTTTGGGGATTTTTGTAACTTGGGTATTATAGCTATAATAGTCGATGCCTAAAATAAGAACAATTTATTCTTTTTTATCTGTTCACTTAGTGTATTATTGATTTATATGTCCAATTAGTGTACCTATTCAGTTACTTCATTTTTTCGGCTTATTTTGGTTTTAAATTACCATTTACTTTGCTATTATCATATTGCTATTAAACCTTGTGTCATTTTTGCTAAAAAATATAAGTTTAATTATCCTTTACTCATCATCTTGTATGTATGTTAGAACTATTTTAAGCTAGTTTTTCACTTTATGTCATGTATGAAGAGGTTTAGTTGGATCTCAAAATGAAAAACCTAGTTAATAAATATTACTACACCAGATGCTTAGAGCAGGACTTTTGATTAAGAGCTTATATATTGATAGGATCTGTTTGGTTTTCAGTTAGAGTAGGTCATCCAAATTTCGCATGTTTTTATGCTTAGAGAGCAAATTTCAGATGCTATAACTTAAAATAGTCAAACAAAACATCAATATTTGTTTACATTATAATTAGTTGCATATATTATCTTACTTATAAGATGTCATTGATTCTAAGTTGTAATGACTGTAATCCCCTTTTTCCAAACAGATAAGTGATAAATAAGATTATTGATGTTTCTTTTGTAAAAATCATCTGAAACTCTTTGATTATTCATATCCAACTGCAAAATTTTATCTTTATGTAGTAGAGAATCTAAGTGCTCCTTCTTCTTGTGTATGCGGTAGCCTCCGCCCCCATCAGGTGAGTTAAAAGAAAGATCAGTTTTTAAATTTGTATTATTATTATCATCATGGTTGAAATAAAGTATACTTCCCTTTTTGTTGTAGGGTGAGTCTCTAATTTTCTTGTAGAGGTGGCCGCCACCAATAAAAGCAGTCTCATATTTGGAATTCCTGAAGCTAATAGGCATCTTCATCCAATGATTGCCACTATGTTGAAGGGGTCTACCTCTAAGAAAATCAAAATTGAATTTCCCACTCTGCAAGAAAGTTTCTAACTCATCCTCAAAATTGTTTATGCTGCAAAAAATATGATTGGGATTGTCAGAGTATTTGTGTTGACTTTCAAATTTTTTGAGTAGGATATAACTCTCCATTTCTATTTTTTTTCCATAGTTGAATGCTTCTTGTTTCCTTTTGAGTATGCATTCTTTGATTTCTTTCTTTCTATATATGAAAGATAGTTGCTGTGAGAATAGTGCTTGCTTTCCTGAAATCTTTTAATTTATCCTTGAAGTTTTCCTAAATGTATTTGATGCTTTCTCTGATGTTTTGTACAGCATGATGCTGGTTAATTTCGTGTTTTTGATTTGGCTATAAATCAAATATGTTTTGTGTAGATACAATCAAAAAATAAATGATTTATACTTTCAACATCTTGTTTGCAAAGTAGACAAACTGTTTCACCATTTTTGTTCCATTTCAAGTACCTGTCCCTTGTTGGCAACCTGTTATTAACTGCAAAAAAGTATAGTGGGACATTTTTGGACAATTCGATTCATTCCAAATAACATTGTACCAATCTACTTCAGTTCCATGACCTCTAATAAAATTCCAAGTTTTTTTTAAAAGGGAAAACCCCTTTTTTTAAAGTCTCCATTCCCGTGTGTCTTTTTGAAGATTTGGGTCAATAATAATCTTTTTTATGGCATCATTGAAAATTGAAGTAGCTGGGTGATTAAATGTATTCCAAGAATTATTTTAAAAAATGATGCTGACATTATCAAGAGACCCACCAAACCAAAGTATACTATTCCAACCCAAAAGACTGAACAAAGTTTTTCCATGTATCCATGGGTCAAACCATAGGCTGGTCTGATTACCATCTTTAAATTTTCTTTCCAAGAGTTTTAGACCAGTATCCCTACAACTTAGGATATTTTTTCCAAGAGAAAGAATAATGATTTTCAGTTTTAACAGTCCAAAAATTCTTGCTTTTAAGATATTCTGCTTTCATCCATCTAGCCCATAATAAATTCCCATTGACAAATTTCCAAAAAAGTTTGAGTTTGCAAACTTCTCTCAAATCATTTATATTTCTAAGGCCTAGAGCACCAGATTTTTTTTGGTTTACAGACCATATCCCAAGCAATTTTATGATGTTTTCCTTTCCAAATGAAATTGGCACATGCTTTTTCCAACTTATGTATAACTTTGACTGGAATATTGTGGGCTTGAATCCAATACATAATAATTGCAATGATGACAGTGTGGGTTAACTCTATCCTACCAGCTAAAGACAGAAGTTTACAAGCCCAACCCTCAAATTTATTCTATATAATGTCCAAAAGTCTAGTGCAGTCTAAATCATTAATTTGATTAACACTCAAAGGCAAGCCCAAATATTTAACTGGCAGACTGCCTTCTTTAAACTTAAGAATGTCGAGAATGTCTGATTTTCTGCTACAACCTTTACTAAAGTAAATTTTACTTTTAAAATCATTCACTTTCAGACATGCATTTTCTTCCAATTTCATAAAAATATTTCCAAATTTTTTAGCACTATGAGAGTCTGCATGCAAAAATAAAATAAGATCATCTACATATAGCAAGTGAGTAATATATGGTTTGGTCCTGTTAATAGGTTTAATATTTCCCTTAATAAGTTCAATTTCCATAAGAATAGATTTCTCAAATATTTTTCTCTTCAAAGTTGACAGTATTGTAATGATGTAAGTTTTTATGCAAAGAATTATACAATAAACAAACATGTACCTAACTTATCATCTACTCCATGGTGGACACTTTTATACAGCAATGTAATATATTCATGTGCATACGTTGGTTTAACTAATCTAGCAAGTGCCAACAATACGACGATAATTACTCCTCGAAATCAAAAAGGCATGTAAAGAATGAACATTGCGATTCTACAATGGTGACTGAAAAGCTTATCGTGAAAACTAATGCATTTAAGAAGATATTTAAAAGTTTCTTCAACATTTTGTTTACTTCAGTGGATACATAATCCTACTTCAAATGGATAATTTTCAATTACAATTTCAAACTTCGTAGTTGAGATATTCTGTAAGGCAGTGGACTTCGCAGTTGAGACAAAAATATAATTGAACATCTTCGTCTTATGCATCTAGAATATATATTATCAATAGAAATGTATCTAATGTCAAATAATATATTTACACATAACTTAGTATAAATAATTAGTAAAATTAAACTAAAAATACATGCGATAAACAAACAAAAATTACACATATGATATGAACTTGCTAGAAATATGGATTTAAACTGAAATTTTATAACTCTAGGATGACTATACTATATAGATGTACAATAAAAAAAACATTTGGACATAGTTCAAACCTGCTTGAAATCCCCAAAATCTTTTGGATTCATTTCTTTTTCTTTAGAGTGGTTTACTTTACTTTCGCATATAAGCTACAATATATCACATAAGAGTTTGTAGATGTACAAGCTAGAAGGTTTTGATCCACTATAAATTGAACACAATGGTTCGTTTCAAGGACTTTGCCGAGCTTAAAAATTGTTGTCCTATGCCCTAAGCTCCTGCCATTAGGAGCTGACTTTCGATGATGGTCAAAATTTAAAAATGGAGATACATAATTCATTGCTAGAGAGATCTTATTATTATCAAGTTTGTTTTAGAGATAGCAAAGAGCTTAAGACTCTGCTCATTTACATGGTTTTTCAATTCAATTTGTTTACTTTAAAGCTTCGCTCCTCCAATATTCCAAATGGCCACATTGCTAACAGTTTAGAGATTTACTTTAAAGCTACAGGCTGGCAACTAATATTGTTGGCCAGCCACGAGCTCATTTCAAAGTATCAGTTTGCATGTTACGCATAAACCATTCTATATTACTGCTATGAGGGTAATTAATGTTCTTACTTACCTAAACATTTTCTATTTTATACTCTATTGCTTACATATAACTTGCTATGGTTGTGTTGGAGTATCTCTAAGTGTTTTCTAAAAAATCCCATCGATTTTAGAGAATACAGTCATAATAACTTTAATCTTCGCTTATTTCTATTTCATAAAAAAAAGATCATTCATCACCATTTTAGGAGTATCATTTGTCATAATGTAGCCACTGCTCACTTCATTCCATTTTGGCAACCTAGAGATAAAGTGGGGTTAAAATTTAATTGGTTTCAATTTGCAAAAATTGAGGGGTAGAAATCATGATTGGAGATGCTATGATTTACTTAAATATCTGTAACATTCCTGTTTTTTTAAAATCAAATTTAAAATTGGAAATTAATTTTTGAAGTTTGATTGTGAATTAATTTGGTATTTTCCAAATTAAATAGATATTTATTTGTTTATTAATATAAATGTATATAAATATGATTTTTAAATAGAAATTTTGATTTGGAAATTCAATAAAATGTGAATAGAAAATTTTAAGTTTGAGGTTCAAAAATAAAATGTCTTAAATATAAATTGGACTTAAAATAATATATATTAGATTTTTGTTAATGTAAATTTGTTTCAAATCATTTTCTTAAAGTTATATAAATAGTTATAAAAGTAAAATTACAAATACAAAGGTATAAAACATAAAAACATATTATATAATTTATAAATAAAAATAAAGTGAGGGTTTAAAAAGAAGATCTATAAATAAATTAGAAAAGAGGGTTTAAACACAATTTTAATAATAAAGGAACCAATATATATATATATATATATATATACATATGTATATGAGATTAATAAAATGGTTTATATATACTTTCTTTTTAAATTACTCATGAACTAAGTATGTTTTGCATAAATATATACACCTATTTTTTGAAACAAATAAGGTAAACATAAAGTAAGTTTAATTTATATATATATATATATATATATATGAAAATATGAAAAACATAATACATTGATAAATATTAAACTAAATTGGAATATAATATAAAAAATTTATATAAAAATTAATACATAAAAAAGTACAAGTGTAAGCAATTATAAACTCAAATTAACGAGTGTAACTCAATTTGATCATGCAAAATGCAAGTGTCAACATAATATACATGTGGCAACTTCATTTCTTCCTTTGAAATTAAATTATTCAAATATGAATTTATAAACATTTTGAGATAGTTAACAAAACCTGGTGATTGTTCTCAGCTTAAAAAACTTCTCACCCTCTTCTCTACATTCTTTATCATCTTTCAAAAGAAAAATAAATTTCAAAATCTGAATCAAACCAAAAACCTGAGAAAATCAAGGCAAAATTCAGATTTAAAAACCTGGAAAAGCAAGATCAAAACAGAATACAAGCCTGAAGCAACTACTTAACTCAACATAATCAAGCTGAAATCAAAAGCATGCAACAAATTAGTTCAACATCAATCTTAGCCTGGAAGCATTAAACAAATCTGAAAGCATGCAAGTTCAAAGCAATCAGATCAACTTCAACAAGTAACAGATTCAAGAGCAAAACAAAGATCATCAGTGAAAAGAAAATAAAAAAAACAAAGCATAGTTCAAAATTTAAAACTTCAATCTTCAACCTGAGGCAAGTATCAAATTCAAAGCAGAAAGCATTTCCAATTTCAAGCTTCCAGATTTTAAAAAAAATCTGGACAGAACCTGTTTCAAATTTTCAAAACAAGATCAAGTTTCAGGTTGAATACAACTTCTAGATCAAGTATGCAAAATTCAACAAAGTAAATCAGGCTTGGATTCAAATCAATAACAGATCAAATCTAGATTTTCAAACCTGAAAACATTCCGGGCTCTACTTTCTTGTTCTCTGTTCCTTTCTGTCAAACAACACCAGGTGAGCAGATTTCTCTTTATCAGACCTTAAACCTAAATATCTTGATGATCTTTGAAGTGTGATATGAAATGTTTTTAATGGTGATGTGGATTTGTTTGCATGTCTGCAAATGTCTGAGTGAATATATGTGTGTATTGGAAATAGGACTCTGTTGTTATCACGGGCTCAACCTACTTAATAAAATTCAGTACCTCCTCATATAATTAATTTTAGGTCATGATTCGTGGATGAAAAATGACTATAACCAGGTAATATCAATATTAAAAATTGTTTCAAGTGTAATGGTAGGGTATTTATCTCAAAAATTTATATATTACAGTGGAAATGAAAACCTAGGTTAAGCTCGATCAAGTTAATTTCAACCTTTGATTAAATAATCTGAAATATTGAGAAAAATGATGAATTTTGAGATAAATATCAATATTTTTAATTGAGTAATTTGGGTAAACTCGCGAGTTGAACGTGAAATGAGTTTCTGGCAAACTGCAGCGATCGCGTGGATGGTTGGTAGCGAAGTTCAGGTCGAAGGAGGTTTACATGGTGGCGAATGCAGGAAAATTGGTGGTTGAATACTTGAATTTATAGTGTACTGTGGCGATGACATTGAGTGTTGGTAGGGTTTAAGGTCGACGAGGTTTGAGTAGGGATTTTGTCAACAGTGGTGATCGATAGGTGATCGGTCCAGGAGGAGATGGAACTGGAAGGGGTGGCGCTGCCATGGACAGAGTTTCGCGATTGATGGCGGCTCGTCGTGGTGGGGCGAGGCGGTCTTTCTGATGGTGGTTTGGGCATAGGAAGTGGTCGAGTTGAAAAATCTCGTTTTCTGATGTAATCGCTGGAGCTTGGTGGTCATGAAGTTTGTATGGGTTACTAGCGATGTGGAGGTGTGTGACGACCCGGAATTTTCGAGTATTAAAAACCGGAATATTTGATTGATTTTAAATATTCAATAGAGCAATTTTAACTTGTATTACGAATATCGCTATTTATTGATAATTAAATAATAGAATTTAACAATTAGAAATTGAGTAAATTGTTGAATCTAGAATTTTAAGCCTGTTAAAAATAATTTGAAGGCTTGTAAATTTTATATTGATAACACTGAGAATAATAGAAGTTGTAAAATTGAAATTAGCAGTGGTTTGTTCAGTTTTGAAATTTTAATCGTTTAAACTAAATTTAAAAATAGCTTTCCGAGACACAGTTTCGGAATTCAATGAAACCTGTTTCATCGGATCCGTAATATTGTATTATTACCGGATTTTAAATTACGTTTTGATTGGGGTTAGTGTGTGAGTGTACGAAATATTAACGTGGTAGGGATCTAATTGATAATAACCTAATAAAATTTAATTTAATTAATTAAGCTTCCTCAGTACGCTTCCTTTGCCTTCTCGAACACACTTTTCCTTATGCTGTTTCCTTCCTAACACGAGACCCTTCCTTCAGTTCAATTCTTACCATTTTTCTCAAAATCAAAATCGAAACAAATGATTTTAATAATGGCCGAGCAATTACCCTCCCCAAATCATTTAATCCCCTCCAATTTTTTTTCGTTCAGACGTGCTTATAAAAAAAAAAAGGGGGAAATCATGGCCGAGCTCTGTGATCTATCGCGAACGCGCAAGCTTGAAGATGGCGACTTCGTTCTCAATCGATTTGAAATCGATTCGCTCCAAATCAGCTACTTGGGCCGCTGCCGCTCTTTCTTATCGAACCACGCCTTGCCGTTCGAACTCGAGGGGATTCTCGATTGAAGGTGGAAGGCGCGAAGCGAGTTCCTGTTTTTCTTCGCAGTGGGATTCGCGACGTTCGCGCGCAGCTCGGTAGGGAAGAGTTTTGCAAGGGATTAAGAATTGGGGGTTGTGGTTTAAGATTGTCACAAAGAAGCTGCCGAAGGTGAGATTGGATTCATATAGTTGTTCGTATATGCTGTTTTCGAAAAAAAAAAAATTACAGTAAAGCAAAATTTTGTTTTGTTATTTATAAAAGAGGATATAAGTATATTATATACATATGTGTATATAGTTAAGGACGTATATAAGGATTTGAAATGCTAAAGAATTTTATAAAGGGGTAGATGATTGAATCTAAGAAAAAAATAAATATATATACATATAGTGTATATTTGGATTTTATTTAATTAACTTATTTAATTATTTGGATGCTAAAATATTCTATTAAAAGGAAATCATTTAAAGCTTAATTATTTATTCAAGTTACATTTACTGATTAAAATAAATTACCCCTGTCACTAAGTAATTTTTGGATGGAAATTTTATTTTTGGTATGGAATTGTTTAATAAATGTATTAAAGTTATTTTGTGCTAAAATTATTTTTTTTAAAATTGTAAGTTGAGATAAATCATGGGTTACAAATTATTAAATTGAATTAGAATATGTAAGGAACATTAATAGTTTAATTTATCTCAAATATTTATAAAATTATAAATTGTTATTCAAGGTCCAAATATCATGAAGAGAATAGTCAAGAGGGGAGTAGATTGTGAACAGAAAAATAAAATAAAAATCAAGTTACTAGTTATGACCAAATTGTTAATTTAAAATTAATTTATTTAAACAGTAATAAATTGTTGATTAGTTAAGTAAATTTATCGAGAAGGGAAGTTGGTAAGATTAAATAATTGGTTTAAAACCAAATGATTAGTTAAATTAATTGTTAAGTGGAAAATTGATTTTTAGATTAACTCGGATATTGATAAACCATATCAATGTTTATTTAAGGTCAAAAATCGAGAAACCAAGCCAATGTTGAAGTGGAGTGCAAATAAAATCGAAGGTGAGTTAATCTCACTCAGTTAATTTAAATTTAAAAGATTAAATTTAAATAATTGTTTGAATGGTTGATTTGATGGTTGTGCTTTAGTATGATATATTTTGGATTGATGTTTATGTTGTGTTAACATCTGTGGATGCAGGGAAAACAGGTTGGAGGGATCCAACTGGGTCCCTCAACATATATATATATTGTTTATTATTCTCTGACATGTTTTGTGGATATTCTGTGATGAATCATAATGAAATATTGAATGCTATAGCTGCTTGGATATATTTTTGAACTCCGAGTTATAAAATTTTATAGCATTGGATTCTTGGAAAGAAATAATAAAAGAAGTAAATTTTTAAGAAAATAATTATAAAGAATGTAAATAAATTAAAATGAATTGATAAGAATATTAGTGTTTCCAAAATGCTAATTAATGAATCCTGTATATGGAAAGGAATTTTTGAATAAAAAGAAAGTTAAGAAAACTTAAAATTTCAATGTTACTGTTTAAAGGAATAAAACAATTATTTCAAATTTAGGATTTAAATTATTCTAGAAGAATAAAGAAGAAATGGAAAAAAATATGAAATATGTATATTTCAGTTAAAGATGTAAAATCAAAAGGAAAATAATAACAATTATAATTAAGTCAATAATTAATGAATTCTGAAATGAACTGAATAAGTGAAGGAATTTATTTCAAATAAAATAAGTTGGAAATCAATTTGGAAAATTGATTCAATTGATTGAAGTTGGAAAAATCCTCCTCGAATAACCAAGTATGTTTTCAAAGCGAGTTTTTAAATATGAGTGGAAAGGGTTTTAAAGTTGTTTTAAAAAGCAAGTTTGAAAATTTATTATATCCAATATTTAAAATTCAAAGGGTAAGTATCTTCTCAAAATCTATTAAAGTAGTAATTACTTAAAAAGATGACCTAGTATTTTGTTTTCAAAAGTGAAAATCTAGTTTTATATTCTATTAAGTAACTTTATTTTCAAAAACACATATCGTATGTATTTTTACAAATATTGAAGAAAATTAACTTAGATGTTTAAAAGTATATTTTCAAAGTAAAGTGTTTAAATTATTTTTAAATCTAGCTTTGTACTTGGTGATTTCAGAGGAGATAGAAATATTTGGGAAAGTTGATTCTGAAAAGAAAGATGATTTTGAAACTGTTTTCAAAGGATTGAAAATAGAATATATCCTGTGAAGATAATTTGAAGGTAATAAATAATTTGGGAAAATTATTTATTGTTGAATGGATGGTTGAATGGATGTTTGTGAATAATAATTGATAGTTAAATAACCGACTATCAATATTGGACAAATACGCTGATCGTTTCGAAGAGACCGGGATCGAGATTAATTTCTCGAAAACCACTTCGATCCGGTTTATACGTTTCGTGAAACGTGTTTGGATTCGAAGATGGAGCAGTGAAGTGCAAGGGCTAGTCGCTACTAATCCTGAGGATATTTCCAAAATGGATGTAGTAGGAGTAGTGCCTTCGGTTCCGTTCGAACCCGGGACGGACTTGTATGGACGAATGCTTGCGAAACATCGTCAGGTGGGCGATGGGCATTCTAAGTGAAAACGTTCTAAAGGTAACGCTTAGCCTCAAGCCTCATCAAATGGGAATGACTGAAAATCAGGGGATATGCAGCAAGGTTAGGTGGGTCATGCCCAAGCAGGACAAGATAATTCCCCTGTCTAGATGTCCCTTATATATATTTCGGCTTAGTGGGTGGTTGGTCGCGCCAACCACGGGGTTTATCTTGTTCGGGACTGTTCAGTAAGGAATGGTTCCGGCCTTGTGTTGCAGGGGATGAAGGGAGTAGTCCTCGGTACGGTGATCTAGGCCCCGTACTGTGACAGGTGGTACCCCAGTGCCTAGTCATTGTTGGAAATCCATTTTCCCTACGAGCCTTGTACGAGTTTTGTTTGTATTACCCACTTTTGTGGCTAGTAGCTGGAATTTAATAGATGTAACAATTTCGGCTATTTTATAAGTATTTGTAAATAGACCCTATTATAATATCAGAGGATTTCTATGAAAATTGTTTTAGCTATCGTAAGGTAAAAACCCGACATGTTTATTTGTGGCGTGGTCTTACGAGATGCTTTTGTTTTCAAAGGATTTTTGAAACTTTAATAATCAATTGGGTGTGATTTTCTCACGCTGGTATTCCAGACTGACTCGGGTATTATTTAACTGTAATGCTCGGGTCAGACCGAGTATTATAGGATACAGGACAAGTTGCTGTGGAGCTCAGGAGACGAGCAGGATGACGACACGTATTCTCGTACTTATCTATATATATAGTCCGCTGTTTGAGTTGTGTATTCTGAGTTGTTGTGCATTCATTGTATGATATTGATGTTGAGCTGTGATTAATGTACTCTGATGATGTAATATATAAACAGAAATATTTGATGTTGAGTAAAGATTATTTATTATCTATTATATTTTATTCCGCTGCGATGGTTAGATTCTGATGTTGATTTTGTTTCTCTTCTTCTACCTCTTCTTCTTAAACCCAAATGGTTCGTATTTCTGTACAACTTGAGTTGATTGTTGTAGAATAGTGTTGACTCAAGGGGTACGGATTTGCGGGTCGTTACACTTGGTATCAGAGCTTAGGTTGGAGATAACCTTGGCTCTGGTGGGACTTACTCATTTAAAATAGAGTCCGTAGTACTCTATAATGGGTTTGAGCGTATTAATAGATGTGAGCGCGTACTTGTTAGTGAGTATAAATTGTTTTAATATTGTGTTGATTGGTTTATTGAGTGGCATATGAACCTTCGTCGACACAGTCTGCGCAACTGTATGGAAGGGGTTTCTAAACACTTGAATAGAACAATTGACACGATATTGTTTTAAATATGGGTAAATGGAATAATTTTACCTAAAAACATATTTTTGATATAAAGAAAGTTTTTGAAAACTATTTAGCTAATATATGGTTGCTTGGATGCTGGAAATGATAATATTAAAGTATTATCATTGTTAAGTGAAAATTTACCTAGAAGTTGAAATATAATTAAAAATTTAAGGGATAAATTCATTATAGAAAGAAATTCATAAATATGAATTATAGATGTAATTTATGAATTGAAATATAATCAAATGAGAATTTGTATGAGCATAAGCTATGCAAATGAATTATAATAAAATTTATTTAAGCAGAATTTGGAAATTCAAAATTTCAGAGATTTTGGGAATGTTATCGAAGTGTTTTGAAGATAAATGATAACATTATTGTTTTGGAGATATTTCTGAATGGAAATCTGTTTTAATTGAGTTTTGAAAGTGATATAGCATTGAATTCACTTCAGTCACTAGAAAATAAATTCGGTGATGACTGCAGCATCATCGATGTTCATTTTCGAGTTTCTAAGTGATGAATTGCTACCAAATTGATTTATTCAGAAAAGTTAGTTGTTTTTGAAAATTTCAAAGGGAATTTGTTGTGGGTAAAACCAGGATTGGTGTAACTTTTGAGAAATGTGATTTGAGATGTTGGAGATTTCAAAATGATTTGAAACCAAAGCCGGGAATTTAAAAATCCGGATAAGATAAGTTGTCAGCTTATAAATTGCGATGACTTTAAATCAGGAATGGAATATAAACTTTGAAGGTTGGAATTTAAATTTAAAGAGAAAAGTTGAAAATGAAAATTTACTTGGAGTTGGAAATAAAAATTTGATTGGATTGAAATTTATTGAATAGGCTGGAAATAATATTCAGCTGTATTCGAATTAAGTTAAGATCGAATTGAGTCAAGTAAATTCTGGGTTTAAAGTAAAATTGAATTGGAATTGATTCTTAATTGGATAAGAATTCAATTGAAATAAATAAACCAGAATAATTTATAAAAGAATTAAAATGCATGAATAAAATATATGCTTGGGTTATAAATAAGCATAAGGCTTGAGTTAAAAATAAATGAATAATATATTCAAGCCTATGAGGAATGGAATGGTGTAAATAATAAGTTGTGACTTATAAAACTGAAAATGGAATACAAATCCAAATAAATATTCAGATGAATAGAGAAATGAGAGGAAAATCCAAACTTGAATTGTAAAGTATATTGAACTAAGGAAAATAAATAAAAGTGATATTTGGAATGAAAAAAAAAAAAAATTCAAGTGTTGGATTATAAATAATGGGAGAACTAATTAGATAATAAATTAGTTAATAAAATTGAATTGTGATTTTATGATGAAGTTTGGAAATAAACTCAAGTTATAAATTAAAGCTGATTCAAATTGTTGATGAAGGGAAAGTAATTAAGAATGGAGTTGAATTGTGAGTTAATAAATTGGATGGTAAATTAAAAGTGGATAATAGAATCAGAACTTGAGTTATTAATTAAAAATTAGACTTGAAGTGTTAACAAAGTAAATATAATTTAAGAGGTATAAAATTAAAATGTAAATGGATTAAAATAGTAATGGTTTGAATGTGCAAATGAAATTCATATAAGTGAAGATAACGGGGAAAAATAGCAGGTAATAAATTGAATGAGTTGAATCTGGAAAGTTGAATTTTATAATAACCAAGTAAATGAAATTTGCAGATTTAAAATGAGATTGGATTGAAATAAAATCAAATTAAATTGAAAAGAGAACTTGGTTTGCAAATGAGAATGAGCTTAAGTGTGAAATTTGATTGAATCAAAATAAATTTACTTAAGCTGAATAGATGAAGGAGAGTTGAATTGAATTCAACTTTAAACAAAGTTTAATAATATTGGATTGGTTTTAAATCAAGTGAAAATAAATTTTAATTGAAATAAAATTCGGTGTGTTGCCAATAATATTTAATGGAATGAAAATGCTAGAATAAATGATTGTAAACCATTTAAATTATTAAGGAATTGAAATAATTTGAGACAATAAGGAAATAGAATGTTTCGAGTTTATTAGAAATGGTTCAAGTAAATGTGGGTATACTAATTATATTGAATGAATAAATGATGGAATAAATAAGTATCAAATGAAATATAGTTTAAATAAGTTGAGAAATGGTTATTGAATAAAATAGCCCGGATTGTTTTCGAGCTAAATAAAATAGATTGGAATAAACAAATATGGAATGAAATGTAAATAAATGCTTGTGAATGAATTAAAATAAAAGAGTAATTAAATTGGTAATGTAGACGGACCTAAGATGTAAATAGTTTTGTATGAACTAGTTTGATTAATAGAATGAAATGCAAGTGAATGGATTAAATTTGAAATGCAATGAAACTGAAAATTTATGGATTGTGAATAAATCCGAAATGGAATAGAATTAAGTGTAAGTTGAGTGGAGTAAATTTAAATTGATTATAAAACGCAAGTGCTTATATATTCACATAAATCTTGTCAAATTTGCATAGAATAAATATCATTGGATGTAAATGGAGGTGATTAAAATTCTATGAATTGATAAGAGTAAAATAAATTGATTTTGAAAGTAATTGAATTAAATATGAATTCAGTTGGCTTAAGAATAAATAAAATGTAAGACTGAGTTTTAAACCATTTAAATTGGTGAAGATGTATACGAACGGATTGAAAACCATTCGAATTGGATGAGAATGGTTTATAAATTAATTGAAACAGTTAGTTTAGTATGAAAACTATATATGTTGCTTACAGAAAAATGTTTAGTGTGAATTTCTTTTAGAATTCATATGTTTTAACTATTATGAATAAGTGAAATGTAGTTAAACTGCATATATTTGGCACTTACATGTTTAAATTGAGTAAGTACAGGTACCTGGAAGCCATGTGGCTGGATTCGATTGTGCTATTTGCTAAAAATAATAAGCTGCTTGCTTAAAATGCTAAATAAGGTACGCCTACGCAATAAAAATAGGAAATATGAACTGTTTTTGGTTTTTCCGACCGTGTGGGTCGATGTATATATATTTATCTCTTTTGTCAAATTGCAAAAGCTCCTCCGTACAAAGGAGACTCTGCCAAAATTTTTCTGAAATTTTGGGAGTTAGGAAAAAAAAAAATTGAAAATTTTAAAGAAATTTTTGTTAAAAGACAAAGCGAGTTTAAATTGGATACTAAAGTTAGTTGTAAATGAAACTAATTAAAATTGTGACGTGAATCAGTATAAATGAAAAATAAAATTTAAAGTTAGAGTTGAAAATAAAATTTAATTCGTATGGGAAAGAAAGAATTAATTTGAATAAGGAAGGATAAACTAAAGTGGTAAGATGAAAATGAATATAAGAAACGTATGAAATGCTAATGTTAATTTATGTAAGGAATGGTTAAATTCGTAATTGAAAATTGAATATTGCTAATGTATTCTAAGTTGATATTTGGGGAAATATTGACATTTGGTAAGAAAGTTGATAAAATGATTTTGGGAATATTGTTATTGGATATTAGTGCTAAGCAGAATATGCAGGTATTATAAAGGGAAAAGAGAATTGGATTTCAAGAGATAAATTTTAATTGCCCGACAAAAGGTATGTATTTAAATTTGGTATGAAATTTGATTGGGATTTGGATTTGGATTGAGCCACTTGGCCTTTTTGTTTTCTTTTTGGATTTGGGAGGCCGTAGAGCCATTTTGTAGTTGTACCGAGTCAGCCGCGCAAAGGAAACGCTGGCGAAATTTTTCGGAAATTTAGGGTGTTAGAAAAATTTTGAGAAAATTTTGATAAGTCAAAATTTGAGTTTAAATTGAAACGGGATTAGTTAAGCATATGGTATGGTTTGGAACTAGGGAAAGGTTTGGAAAGTTTATAAGAATGATAATGGATCTTTTATGGCAGATTGTTGGTAAGATGTTGGGCTGTTAGAAACTGTTTGGTTTTGAAAAAAAAAAGAAAAAAAAATAGTAACGGGTATTGGATCATTCTATCTAGTTAGTAATTTCGGGGACGAAATTCTTTTAAGGGGGGAGGAATGTGACGACCCGGAATTTTCGAGTATTTAAAACCGGAATATTTGATTGATTTTAAATATTCAATAGAGCAATTTTAACTTGTATTACGAATATCGCTATTTATTGATAATTAAATAATAGAATTTAACAATTAGAAATTGAGTAAATTGTTGAATCTAGAATTTTAAGCCTGTTAAAAATAATTTGAAGGCTTGTAAAATTTATATTGATAACACTGAGAATAATAGAAGTTGTAAAATTGAAATTAGCAGTGGTTTGTTCAGTTTTGAAATTTTAATCGTTTAAACTAAATTTAAAAATAGCTTTCCGAGACACAGTTTCGGAATTCAATGAAACCTGTTTCATCGGATCCGTAATATTGTATTATTACCGGATTTTAAATTACGTTTTGATTGGGGTTAGTGTGTGAGTGTACGAAATATTAACGTGGTAGGGATCTAATTGATAATAACCTAATAAAATTTAATTTAATTAATTAAGCTTCCTCAGTACGCTTCCTTTGCCTTCTCGAACACACTTTTCCTTATGCTGTTTCCTTCCTAACACGAGACCCTTCCTTCAGTTCAATTCTTACCATTTTTCTCAAAATCAAAATCGAAACAAATGATTTTAATAATGGCCGAGCAATTACCCTCCCCAAATCATTTAATCCCCTCCAATTTTTTTTCGTTCAGACGTGCTTATAAAAAAAAAGGGGGGGAAATCATGGCCGAGCTCTGTGATCTATCGCGAACGCGCAAGCTTGAAGATGGCGACTTCGTTCTCAATCGATTTGAAATCGATTCGCTCCAAATCAGCTACTTGGGCCGCTGCCGCTCTTTCTTATCGAACCACGCCTTGCCGTTCGAACTCGAGGGGGTTCTCGATTGAAGGTGGAAGGCGCGAAGCGAGTTCCTGTTTTTCTTCGCAGTGGGATTCGCGACGTTCGCGCGCAGCTCGGTAGGGAAGAGTTTTGCAAGGGATTAAGAATTGGGGGTTGTGGTTTAAGATTGTCACAAAGAAGCTGCCGAAGGTGAGATTGGATTCATATAGTTGTTCGTATATGCTGTTTTCGACAAAAAAAAAATTACAGTAAAGCAAAATTTTGTTTTGTTATTTATAAAAGAGGATATAAGTATATTATATACATATGTGTATATAGTTAAGGACGTATATAAGGATTTGAAATGCTAAAGAATTTTATAAAGGGGTAGATGATTGAATCTAAGAAAAAAATAAATATATATACATATAGTGTATATTTGGATTTTATTTAATTAACTTATTTAATTATTTGGATGCTAAAATATTCTATTAAAAGGAAATCATTTAAAGCTTAATTATTTATTCAAGTTACATTTACTGATTAAAATAAATTACCCCTGTCACTAAGTAATTTTTGGATGGAAATTTTATTTTTGGTATGGAATTGTTTAATAAATGTATTAAAGTTATTTTGTGCTGAAATTATTTTTTTTAAAATTGTAAGTTGAGATAAATCATGGGTTACAAATTATTAAATTGAATTAGAATATGTAAGGAACATTAATAGTTTAATTTATCTCAAATATTTATAAAATTATAAATTGTTATTCAAGGTCCAAATATCATGAAGAGAATAGTCAAGAGGGGAGTAGATTGTGAACAGAAAAATAAAATAAAAATCAAGTTACTAGTTATGACCAAATTGTTAATTTAAAATTAATTTATTTAAACAGTAATAAATTGTTGATTAGTTAAGTAAATTTATCGAGAAGGGAAGTTGGTAAATTAAATAATTGGTTTAAAACCAAATGATTAGTTAAATTAATTGTTAAGTGGAAAATTGATTTTTAGATTAACTCGGATATTGATAAACCATATCAATGTTTATTTAAGGTCAAAAATCGAGAAACCAAGCCAATGTTGAAGTGGAGTGCAAATAAAATCGAAGGTGAGTTAATCTCACTCAGTTAATTTAAATTTAAAAGATTAAATTTAAATAATTGTTTGAATGGTTGATTTGATGGTTGTGCTTTAGTATGATATATTTTGGATTGATGTTTATGTTGTGTTAACATCTGTGGATGCAGGGAAAACAGGTTGGAGGGATCCAACTGGGTCCCTCAACATATATATATTGTTTATTATTCTCTGACATGTTTTGTGGATATTCTGTGATGAATCATAATGAAATATTGAATGCTATAGCTGCTTGGATATATTTTTGAACTCCGAGTTATAAAATTTTATAGCATTGGATTCTTGGAAAGAAATAATAAAAGAAGTAATTTTTTAAGAAAATAATTATAAAGAATGTAAATAAATTAAAATGAATTGATAAGAATATTAGTGTTTCCAAAATGCTAATTAATGAATCCTGTATATGGAAAGGAATTTTTGAATAAAAAGAAAGTTAAGAAAACTTAAAATTTCAATGTTACTGTTTAAAGGAATAAAACAATTATTTCAAATTTAGGATTTAAATTATTCTAGAAGAATAAAGAAGAAATGGAAAAAAATATGAAATATGTATATTTCAGTTAAAGATGTAAAATCAAAAGGAAAATAATAACAATTATAATTAAGTCAATAATTAATGAATTCTGAAATGAACTGAATAAGTGAAGGAATTTATTTCAAATAAAATAAGTTGGAAATCAATTTGGAAAATTGATTCAATTGATTGAAGTTGGAAAAATCCTCCTCGAATAACCAAGTATGTTTTCAAAGCGAGTTTTTAAATATGAGTGGAAAGGGTTTTAAAGTTGTTTTAAAAAGCAAGTTTGAAAATTTATTATATCCAATATTTAAAATTCAAAGGGTAAGTATCTTCTCAAAATCTATTAAAGTAGTAATTACTTAAAAAGATGACCTAGTATTTTGTTTTCAAAAGTGAAAATCTAGTTTTATATTCTATTAAGTAACTTTATTTTCAAAAACACATATCGTATGTATTTTTACAAATATTGAAGAAAATTAACTTAGATGTTTAAAAGTATATTTTCAAAGTAAAGTGTTTAAATTATTTTTAAATCTAGCTTTGTACTTGGTGATTTCAGAGGAGATAGAAATATTTGGGAAAGTTGATTCTGAAAAGAAAGATGATTTTGAAACTGTTTTCAAAGGATTGAAAATAGAATATATCCTGTGAAGATAATTTGAAGGTAATAAATAATTTGGGAAAATTATTTATTGTTGAATGGATGGTTGAATGGATGTTTGTGAATAATAATTGATAGTTAAATAACCGACTATCAATATTGGACAAATACGCTGATCGTTTCGAAGAGACCGGGATCGAGATTAATTTCTCGAAAACCACTTCGATCCGGTTTATACGTTTCGTGAAACGTGTTTGGATTCGAAGATGGAGCAGTGAAGTGCAAGGGCTAGTCGCTACTAATCCTGAGGATATTTCCAAAATGGATGTAGTAGGAGTAGTGCCTTCGGTTCCGTTCGAACCCGGGACGGACTTGTATGGACGAATGCTTGCGAAACATCGTCAGGTGGGCGATGGGCATTCTAAGTGAAAACGTTCTAAAGGTAACGCTTAGCCTCAAGCCTCATCAAATGGGAATGACTGAAAATCAGGGGATATGCAGCAAGGTTAGGTGGGTCATGCCCAAGCAGGACAAGATAATTCCCCTGTCTAGATGTCCCTTATATATATTTCGGCTTAGTGGGTGGTTGGTCGCGCCAACCACGGGGTTTATCTTGTTCGGGACTGTTCAGTAAGGAATGGTTCCGGCCTTGTGTTGCAGGGGATGAAGGGAGTAGTCCTCGGTACGGTGATCTAGGCCCCGTACTGTGACAGGTGGTACTCCAGTGCCTAGTCATTGTTGGAAATCCATTTTCCCTACGAGCCTTGTACGAGTTTTGTTTGTATTACCCACTTTTGTGGCTAGTAGCTGGAATTTAATAGATGTAACAATTTCGGCTATTTTATAAGTATTTGTAAATAGACCCTATTATAATATCAGAGGATTTCTATGAAAATTGTTTTAGCTATCGTAAGGTAAAAACCCGACATGTTTATTTGTGGCGTGGTCTTACGAGATGCTTTTGTTTTCAAAGGATTTTTGAAACTTTAATAATCAATTGGGTGTGATTTTCTCACGCTGGTATTCCAGACTGACTCGGGTATTATTTAACTGTAATGCTCGGGTCAGACCGAGTATTATAGGATACAGGACAAGTTGCTGTGGAGCTCAGGAGACGAGCAGGATGACGACACGTATTCTCGTACTTATCTATATATATAGTCCGCTGTTTGAGTTGTGTATTCTGAGTTGTTGTGCATTCATTGTATGATATTGATGTTGAGCTGTGATTAATGTACTCTGATGATGTAATATATAAACAGAAATATTTGATGTTGAGTAAAGATTATTTATTATCTATTATATTTTATTCCGCTGCGATGGTTAGATTCTGATGTTGATTTTGTTTCTCTTCTTCTACCTCTTCTTCTTAAACCCAAATGGTTCGTATTTCTGTACAACTTGAGTTGATTGTTGTAGAATAGTGTTGACTCAAGGGGTACGGATTTGCGGGTCGTTACAAGGTGATCACGGTGATGGCCGGAGCGTCGCCGTGCGACTGTGCCGTGCACAAATGTCTTCATGAATCTGGGTGATTTTGGGATCAGAGAAGAAAAGCAATGGCTTGGGTTTTTGTTCGTGATGAACTGTGTTCGACTCGAAGCTTAATGGGTTCTCGTGATTGCTTGAGAGTGTCTCGGGGGTTTTTGGTGATTTTACTCGGGTCTGAGAAGTTTGGATTGAAAACAGTTTTTTTAAAATTTCTAAAATTTAAACAAGTTTTCGAAGTTTAGTTTTAATTAAGTTTAAAATACCTTCTTGTATAAATTTTCTTGATTTAGTTCTAATTAAGTTTTAAAATAATTATTTTTGAATAAGTTAAGTTCAAGTTTCCAAAAGCATCCTTAAGTTTATTTTTAAGGTATAAATGAGTAATTAAAAGATAAATGTTTATCTTAAATAATGTTTGATTGACTTAAGGGTTTTGAAATCTAACTATTTATTAATGATAATTTATTTTATTTAAAGGATGTAATTAAGGGATTAATTAAGTATAGTTACTTTGTGAGATTAAATTTAAGCTAATTACTTTGTGTGATTACAGTTAAGGATAATTAATTAATTAAGATTAAATTATTAAGGATAGTTAATTACTTATAGAAAATTACTTAATCAAAAGTAACTAATTAATGATTAAAATTGATAATCAAGTGATTAAAATTAGTTTGGGATTTATTAATATAAGTGATTAGGGATAATCACCTATTGTAATTAATTAAGATTAATTAATTAAATGGTAATTAATTAAGGATTAATTAATATATTGATTAATTAATTGAGGATAATTTATTAAGGGTTAATTAATTAATGTAATTAAGAATAATTAATCAAAGAATAATTAAATGATCAAAGGTTAATTATTCAATAATTATAGGTTGTTGATTCAATAATAAAGGATGATTAATTAATAATTAAAGAATTATTAAAGGATAATAAATCAGAATGGTTTTTAATAAATGAATGATTAATTAACCAAGATTAGTAATTTATTCATAAATAATTAATCTGATTTAATTTAAATCAGATAATTTAATTTATTTTTACTTATGGATGTTTGGATTCTATTGAATGTTTGAATGGTTTGATATTCCTCATATGTGATGCTTTGTGATACGAAGTATTTTGATTTGTGCTATAAAATGTGGTGTAACTTATTCATCTGTGATGTAATCTATTCATTCGTGATGTAACTTATTTATCTGTGTATATAGATAAGCGTTATTGGAATATACCGCTTATCGATATTGATATGATTGAATCTGTGATGATTGATGTTGTTGCACTATTGTGTGAAACCCCTGGACAACACCTTACACACACAAATATGGATTGCACGAGGAAATCAGTTAATTCACGGATTTTTAGTGATTTGAAAGATTGAAAATTTGAATCCAAAATGGTTTTGGAATTGGAATTGAAAGCTTTTAAAAATGAGTTTCAAAAATAAAAGTTATTTTGAATAACTTGATTGAGTTTTGAAATTTAAATAATTTGATTTAAATTTGAATTCAATATTTGAAATTGAATTCTATATTTTGGAAACTATGGTTTAAAAAGGTTATACAAGTTATAAAGGTGTTTATATGGGTTTTAAACCATTTAAAAAGTATTGTTTTGGGAATTTAAATTTAAATCCAAGTTTATACTTAAATGGCTTTAACTTATGTAAATGCAATCAGTTTTTCCCAAAACGAAAACTATTTGTCTTCAATTAATAATAGCTTTCATATAAAGAAAGGGTTTCCAATTTGTGTTGAAAAGTTAGAAATGAAATTTGTGAATTGTTTTGAAAGTTATGAATTAAATCTCTGATTTAAAGATTGGATGAGTAAATCCAATTTGAAATGGAAATTATTTTGAAATCTGCGAATAAATCTTTGTGAAATAATCGTAAACTTTGTTTCCAAATTGAAGAGAATCTTGAGAGTGTATCTTTATAGAAAGATATGGAATTGTAAATAGTTTTGAAAACTATGAATTAACCTTTGTGGAAGATTGGTGAACTTTGTGGAATAAATCTTTTTGTTTAAAGATTTGAAAATGGTAATTTGTTTAAACCATTTGAAAAGAAAGTTTTGGGTTTTAAGTTGTGACTTGACAGAAATCCCATGTCCATATGTTTTTAAATATTGCGCTCATTATTCGGTTTAGCCGGGAGACGATCTTGCGTCATATAACCCATTCCGAATAATGATACGACGTTATGGATAGCATTTGAAGACCGGTGGTGAAGACCGAATATTTTCGAAAGCGAAAGGATAACTCGTCGAATATCTCTGCATCGACTAACCCCCGGTATAGAGACTCCATATGTGATGGGAAGTCCGGACGTGATTAGGGATTATCCGGATTTGCAAGGGATTCTTCGGAAGTGCCTTCGGTTCTGTTCGAACCCGGAACAGACTTGTATGGATGTGTGTCTGACATTACACTTTAAGATGTAAAGCTGGTTTCTATTAAATACATTTCTGTTTGGTGGCGGAGATTTATTCTCTTAGCTTAACACCCTTCTCTGAGACGTACGAGCTCAGAGGTTATGTAGTTGATGGTTACTAGTGATACATTCCCAATTTGGTAATGTGGCATACGAAGTTCTGCTGATCATTTGTTGATCAAAGCATGACTTTGTGAAAAAGCGTAGCTTTGTGGACGAGACCTCATCAAGCCTCACAACCCGGTAATGTTCGAAATAGGAAAGATGCGGCAAGGTTGCAGGGGTAGCTCCCCTGGGGTATGTCCATTCCTTCTGGAAAAGGGTGGTATCATGGTATGGAGCCCAGATACTTACTCATGTGGACACTATATATTTATTACTATGTGACGTTGTTGGTGTAGAGGTACCTCGGATAAAGGTCGCAAACGACCGGGGGTGGCATATCTTAGGTGTTACTCCTGGAAAGGGAGTGCACCGGCCTTGTGTTGGCAGAGTGCCGGGTAGGTTCTAGGGACGTCCCTCCAGAGGCGTACCCATGTGGCAATGGGAAGTTCCTTGGCCTGACCATTTGTTGGAAAATCCAATCTCCAATACGCGCCTTGTACGGTTTTAGCTGTATAACCTGCCATCTACTTATTGTGGTGCCCCACTGTTTGGATGGTAGCTATAGTAGGCATAGTTCGAAATGTCTATGCTGGCTAAGATTAATATTATACTTTCGAAAAGTTTTCCACTATGCACTAATAATAATATCAAAATGGTTTTCGCGTATCAAGCATTTTTGACTATCGTAAGGATAAATCTCCTCCAATTCCGCGTTTGCATGGTGTGTGTGGCGGGAGGCCTTATGGTAGTTTCATTTTCCAGAAAGCATTGCAGATTTCAAATGTTTTATATTCCTTTGTTGTTTGTTTAGAGATAAAACTTTTTTGTTCGCTCATACCAGTCCCATGACTAACCCAGAGTTTATTGTTCCCTTCCTAAACTCTGGGTGTCCACAATTTTCGACACGGGCAGTCTAGAGTTTGGTTTTTCAGATAATCAAGTAGTAGGAGTAGAGTCGATAGCTTTTAGCCTTTGGATTTTGGCGATAACATTTCAGATCGTATTTGCTTTAACCAACTTGATGG
Organism: Allium cepa; assembly: GCA_030765085.1. Classification (NCBI taxonomy): domain Eukaryota; kingdom Viridiplantae; phylum Streptophyta; class Magnoliopsida; order Asparagales; family Amaryllidaceae; genus Allium; species Allium cepa. The sequence continues at coordinate 2,249,746 of CM060936.1, read as the reverse complement.
TGGTTCTCGCTTATTCGATTGGAGATCTTTGGAGTTTGGCATTGAAGACATTATCTTTCCGCGGTAGTTGCCTAGTTTGCTTTATCTTCTGCTGTTGTTCTTTCCGCTGCTATTTCTAGTACCTCTGATGTATATTGATATTCAGTTGTATCTGATATTGTATCTGATGTTGTATATCAAATGTATTATTCATTTTCTTCCGCTGTGTTGTTGTACTTAATGTGTTATAAGCTCCGGCAAACCAGATTCGACGTTTGGATCTGCAACATTTGAATATGGGTGACGTATTCGGTGCCGATTTTCGAAGGTCGGGTCAGGGTCGTTTCAATTGGTGTCAGAGCTAAAGGTTGAAACTTTAGCTCAGGAGTATAACACATTAGGTAGCTCATTAGAGATAGGGTTAAGTATACCCTAGAATGAGTATTCCCTAAGATATCCGTCCGTGTGCCTCCATAAATTCTCTTACTATCCACTGATAGTGAGTATGAGTGCCAGAAGAGGACGGCATAGGTGACAGGGAAGTACCACTTCCAATGGTCAATCCCTGTAACAAGAAGGAAACAACTTTTCTCTATCAATCTCTTTTGATTCAATTTCAGATTCTTTGATGTCTTCGTGGCAGCTCGAGGAAGAAGCTTCGGTGTGAGGGTGGCCCTACGAATCCTTATAGATAAGTTTCTATTTCGTATTCTCTTCGTTGGTTTTCTATCAGCTTTTCGTTTTTAACTTTGATAAATTTGAAAATTTAAATTGAAATAAATTGGTTAACTGAAATATGAAGTTAAATAGGATTGTATCGATAAAACGATTTCGATTAAAACCAAGTTTGAAATTTTTATTATGATTTCTTGTGAAGATCAAAGTCCGAAGAGGGACAAGTTGGTATATACTTTGGGGTGTTCCGACCTAAGTTGGAATCCATATCTAGTGTTTGAGAAATATGGAGGATTAAATCCATTTATCTATCATTTGGGTTCCGATACATTCTACGAATGGTTAGTTATCCCTTCGGGCTAACCGATGCCCCTGCAAAATTCGTAGATCAGGTGACCTAAGTATCTTGTGAAATATTGAATGAGTTTGTTCTTGTATCTATTGATGATATTCTGATTTGGTAAGCCAAATACAGAATAGATATTCAGTTTGACCTGGAAAACTATTTCTCTATCTTTGTGCATCCATCCTTTAGTGTCTCCCTAACAAATTTCATGGACGAAATTTCTTAAGGGGGGAATTTGTAACATTCCTGTTTTTTTTAAATCAAATTTAAAATTGGAAATTAATTTTTGAAGTTTAATTGTGAATTAATTTGGTATTTTCCAAATTAAATAGATATTTATTTGTTTATTAATATAAATGTATATAAATATGATTTTTAAATAGAAATTTTGATTTGGAAATTCAATAAATTGTGAACAGAAAATTTTAAGTTTGAGGTTCAAAAATAAAATGTCTTAAATATAAATTGGACTTAAAATAATATATATTAGATTCTTGTTAATGTAAAATTTGTTTCAAATCATTTCTTAAAGTTATATAAATAGTTATAAAAGTAAAATTATAAATACAAAGGTATAAAACATAATAACATATTATATAATTTATAAATAAAAATAAAGTGAGGTTTAAAAACAAGATCTATAAATAAATTAGAAAAGAGGGTTTAAACACAATTTTAATAAAAAAGGAACTAATATATATATATATATATATATATATATATATATATGCATATGAGATTAATAAAAAGGTTTATATATACTTTCTTTTTAAATTACTCATGAACTAAGTATGTTTTGCATAAATATATACACCTATTTTTTGAAACAAATAAGATAAACATAAAGTAAGTTTAATATATATATATATATATATATATATATGAAAATATGAAAAACATAATACATTGGTAAATATTAAATAAATAGGAATATAATACAAAAATTTTATATAAATATTAATACATAAAAAAGTACAGATGTAAGTTAATTATACACACAAATTAACAAGTGTAACTCAATTTGATCATGCAAAATACAAGTGTCAACATAATATACAAGTGGCAACTTCATTTCTTCCTTTGAAATTAAATTATTCAAATATGAATTTATAAACATTTTGAGATAGTTAACAAAACCTGGTTATTGTTCTTAGCTTAAAAAACTTCTCACCCTCTTCTCTACATTCTTTATCATCTTTCAAAAGAAAAGTAAATTTCAAAATCTGAATCAAACCAAAAACCTGAGAAAATCAAGGCAAAATTAAGATTTTAAAACCTGGAAAAGCAAGATCAAAACAGAATACAAGCCTGAAGCAACTACTCAACTCAACATAATCAAGCTGAAATCAAAAGCATGCAACAAATTAGTTCAACATCAATCTCAGCCTGGAAGCATTAAACTAATCTGAAAGCATGCAAGTTCAAAGCAATCAGATCAACTCCAACAAGTGACTGATTCAAGAGCAAAACAAAGATCATCACTGAAAATAAAAGAAAAAAACAAAGCATAGTTCAAAATTTAAAATTTCAATCTTCAACCTGAGGCAAGTATCAAATTCAAAGCAGAAAGCATTTCCAATTTCAAGCTTCCAGATTTTTTAAAAAAAAATCTGGACAGAACCTGTTTCAAATTTTCAAAACAAGATCAAGTTTCAGGTCGAATACAACTTCCAGATCAAGTATGCAAAATTCAACAACTAAATCAGGCTTGGATTCAAATCAATAACAGATCAATTCTAGATTTTCAAACCTGAAAACATTCCGGGCTCTACTTTCTTGTTCTCTGTTCCTTTCTGTCAAACAACACTAGGTGAGCAAATTCCTCTTTATCAGACCTTAAACCTAAATATCTTGATGATCTTTGAAGTGTGATATGAAATGTTTTTGAATGGTAATGTGGATTTGTTTGCATGTTTGTAAATGTCTGAGTGAATATATGTGTGTATTGGAAATAGGGCTCTATTGTTATCACAGGCTCAACCTAGTTAATAAAATTCAATACCTCCTCATACAATTAATTTTAGGTCATGATTCGTGAATGAAAAATGACTATAACCAGGTAATATCAATTTTAAAAATTGTTTCAAGTGTAATGGTTGGGTATTTATCTCAAAAATTTATATATTATAGTGGAAATGAAAACCTAAGTTAAATTCGATCAAGTTAATTTCTACCTTTGATTAAATAATCTGAAATATTGAGCAAAATGATGAATTTTGAGATAAATATAAATATTTTTAGTTAAGTAATTTGGGTAAACTCGTGAACGTGAAATGAGTTTCTAGCAAACTGCAGCGATCGCGTGGATGGTTGGTAGCAAGATTCAGGTCGAAGGAGGTTTAGATGGTGGCGAATGCAGGAAAATTGGTGGTTGAATTTATAATGGACTGCGGCGATGACATTGAGGGTTGGTAGGGTTTAAGGTTGACGAGGTTGGAGTAGGGATTTTGTCGACAGTGCTGATCGATAGGTGATCGATCCAGGGGGAGATGGAACTGGAAGGGGTGGCGCTGCCGTGGACAGAGTTTTGCGATTGATGGTGGCTCGTCGTGGAGGGGCGAGGCGATCTTTCTGATGGTGGTTTGGGCACAGGAAGTGGTCGAGTTGAAAAATCTCGTTTAATGATGTAATCGCCGGAGCTAGGTGGTCATGAAGTTTGTATGGGTTACTGGCGATGTGGAGGTGATCGCGATGATGGCCGGAGCGTTGCCGTGCGACTGTGCACGTGCACGAGTGTCTTCATGAATCTGGGTGACTTTGGGATCGGAGAAAAAAAGCAATGGCTCAGGTTTTTATTCGTGATGAACTGTGTTCGTCTCGAAGCTTAATGGGTTCGTGTGATTGCTTGAGAGCGTCTCAGGGTTTTTGGTGATTTTACTCGGGTCTGGGAAGTTTGGATTGAAAACAGTTTTTTTTTTATTTCTAAAATTTAAACAAGTTTTCGAAGTTCAGTTTTAATTAAGTTTAAAATACCTTCTTGATTAAATTTTCTTGATTTAGTTTTAATTAAGTTTTAAAATAATTATTTTTGAATTAGTTAGTTTCAAATTTCCAAAAGCATCCTTAAGTTTATTTTTAAGGTATAAATGAGTAACTAAAAGATAAATGTTTATCTTAAATAATTTTTAATTGACTTAAGGGTTTTGAAATTTAACTATTTGTTAATGATAATTTATTTTATTTAAAGGATGTCATTAAGGGATTAAGTAAGTATAGTTACTTTGTGAGATTAAATTTAAGCTAATTACCTTGTGTGATTACAGTTAAGGATAATTAATTAATTCAGGTTAAATTATTAAGGATAGTTAATTACTTAAAGAAAATTACTTAATCAAAAGTAAGTAATTAATGATTAAAATTGATTAATTAAGTGATTAAAATTAATTTGGGATTTATTAATATAAGTGATTAGGGATAATCACCTATTGTAATTAATTAAGATTAATTAATTAAATGGTAATTAATTAAGGGTTAATTTATCCATTGATTAATTAATTAAGGATAATTAATTAAGGGTTAATTAATTAATTAATGTAATTAATAATAATTAATCAAAGAATAATTAAATGATTTAAAGGTTAATTATTCAATAATTATAGGTTGTTGATTCATTAATAAAGGATGATTAATTAACAATTAAAGAATTATTAAAGGATAATAAATCAGAATGGTTTGTAATAAATGAATGACTAATTAACCAAGATTAGTAATTTATTCATAAGTAATTATTTTGATTTAATTTAAATCAGATAATTTAATTTATTTTTACTTATGGATGTTTGGTTCTATTGAATGTTTGAATGGTTTAATATTCCTCATATGTGATGCTTTGTGATACGAATTATTCTGATTTATGCAGTAAACTGTGATGTAATTTATTCACCTATGATGTAATCTTTTCATTCGTGATGTAACTTATTTATCTGTGTATATAGATAAGCGTTATTGGAATATACTGCTTAGTGATATTGATATGATTGAATCAGTGATGATCGATGTTGTAGCACTATTGAGTGAAACCCCTGGACTACACCTTACAAACACAAATATGGATTACACGAGGAAATCGGTTAAGTCACAGATTTTTAATGATTTTAAAGATTGAAAATTTGAATCCAAAATAGTTTTGGAATTAGAATTGAAAGCTTTTGAAAACGAGTTTCAAAAATAAAAGTTATTTTGAATAACTTGATTGAGTTTTGAAATTTAAAAAATTTGATTTAAATTTGAATTCAATATTTGAAATTGAATTCTATATTTTGGAAACTATTGTTTTAAAAGGTTATACAAGTTATAAAGGTGTTTATATGGGTTTTAAAATATTTAAAAGTATTGTATTGGGAATTTAAATTTAAACCCAAGTTTATACTTGAATGGCTTTAACTTATGTAAATGCAATCAGTTTTTCCCAAAACGAAAACTATTTGTTTTCAATTAATAATAGCTTTCATATAAGGAAAGGGTTTCCAATTTGTGTTGAAAAGTTTGAAATGAAATTTGTGAATTGTTTTGAAAGCTATGAATTAAATCTTTGATTTAAAGATTGGATGAGTAAATCCAATTTGAAATGGAAATTGTTTTGAAATCTGTGAATAAATCTTTGCGAAAGAATCGTAAACTTTGTTTCAAAATTGAAGAGAATCTTGAGAGTGTATCTTTATAAAAAGATATGGAATTGTAAATAGTTTTGAAAACTATGAGTTAACCTTTGTGGAAGACTGGTGAACTTTATGGAATAAATCTTTTTGTTTAAAGATTTGAAAATGGTAATTTGTTTAAACCATTTTAAAAGAAAGTTTTGGGATTTAAGTTGTGACTTAACTGAAATCCCATATCCATATGTTTTTAAATATTGCGCTCATTATTCGGTTTAGCCGGGAGAGGACCTTGTGTCATATAACCCATTCCGAATAATGATATGACCTTATGGATAGCATTTGAAGACCAGTGGTAAAGACCGGATATTTTCGAAAGCGAAAGGATAACTCGTCGAATGTCTCTGCATCGACTGGTTCCCGGTATAGAGACTCCATATGTGATGGGAAGTCCTGACGTGATTAGGGATTATCCGGATTTGCAAGGGCTTTTTCGGAAGTACCTTTGGTTCTGTTCGAATCCGAAACAGACTTATATGGATGTGTGTCTGACATTACACTTTGAGATGTAAAGCTGGTTTCTACCAAATACATTTCTGTTTGGTGGCGGAGATTTATTCTCTTAGCTTAACACCCTTCTCTGAGACGTACGACCTCAGAGGTTATGTAGTTGATGGTTACTAGTGATACATCAAATTTGGTAATGTGGCATACGAAGTGTTGCTGATCATTTGTTGATAAAAGCATGGCTTTGTGAAAAAGCGTAGCTTTGTGGACGAGACCTCATCGAGCCTCACAACCCGGTAATGGTCGAAACAGGAAAGATGCGACAAGATTGCAAGGGTAGCTCCCCTAGGGTATGTCCATTCCTTTTGGAAAAGGGTGGTATCATGGTATGGAGCCCCGATACTTACTCATGTGGACACTGTATATTTATTACTGTGTGATGTTTTTGGTGTAGAGGTATCTCGGATAAAGGTCGCAAACGACCGGGGGTGGCATATCTTAGGTGTTACTCCCGGGAAGGGAGTGCACCGGCCTTGTGTTAGCAGAGAGCCGGATGGTTCTCAGGACGTCCCTCCAGAGGCGTACCCATGTGGCAATGGTAAGTTCCTTGGCCTGACCATTTGTTGGAAAATCCAATCTCCAATACGCGCCTTGTATGGTTTTAGTTGTATAACCTGCCATCTACTTATGGTGGCGCCCCACTGTTTGGATGGTAGCTATAGTAGGCATAGTTTGAAATGTCTATGATGGCTAAGATTAATATTATACTTTCGAAAAGTTTTCCACTATGCACTAATAATAATATCAAAATGGTTTTCGCGTATCAAGCATTTTTTACTATCATAAGGAGAAATCTCCTCCAATTCCGCGTTTGCATGGTGTGTGTGGCGGGAGGCCTTATGGTAGTTTCATTTTCCAAAAAGCATTGCAGATTTCAAATGTTTTATATTCCTTTGTTATTTGTTTAGAGATAAAACTTTTTTGTTCGCTCATACCAGTCCCATGACTAACCCGGAGTTTATTGTTCCCTTCCTAAACTCTGGGTATCCACAATTTTCCACACGGGCAGTCTAGAGTTGGGTTTTTCAGATAATCAAGCAGTAGGAGTAGAGTCGATAGCTTTTAGCCTTTGGATTTTGACGATAACATTTCTGATCGTATTTGCTTAAACCAACTTGATGGTGGTTCTCGCTTATTCGATTGGAGATCTTTGGAGTTTGGCATTGAAGACATTATGTTTCCGCAGCAGTTGCTTAGTTTGCTTTATCTTCTGCTGTTGTTCTTTCCGCTGCTATTTCTTGTACCTCTGATGTATATTGATATTCAGTTGTATCTGATATTTCATCAAATATTGTATATCAAATGTATTATTCATTTTCTTCCGCTGTGTTGTTGTACTTAATGTGTTATATGATCTGGCAAACCAGATTCGACGTTTGGATCTTCGGTATTTGAATACGGTTGACGTATTCGGTGCCGATTTTCGAAGGTCGAGTCAAGGTCATTTCAATATCCATTTCATGACTCTTCCTCAAAATGTTAATATGGGCGGATATTCTCCTAATCATAGTATGCATGTCTGTTGTATTGTTATATATAAGCATTAAATAATTATTTAATTGAAATTTTAGCATTCTAGTTGCTTCATGCTTTCAAACAAGACGCTCAAGGGTGTTTTTCCTTTAACATATACTATGGGAAATGATACAAAGCCTGTTAAACATGTTTTATAAACTATAATGGGGAATACTACTTCCCTATCACATGCACTAGACTTTTCTGGTCTTGATTGTTCAACTATATATAGAGAACAAAAACAACAACAAAATGCCAATCTTGATTTATAAACAAAATATGCTATAATATACTTCAGGAAAAATGTAGCAAACTGTCAATAACCATTTAGAAATTTGATAATTTATTTGGAAAATCCCCATTTGTAATTAAGTCAGAGTCTAACACTTGTTATCTTTAGTCATAAGGAAACAATAGTAAACAATAAAAAACATTAACAAAATTTAATTATTCTCAAATTCTCTTCTTCCAAGAATGCAGCTTCTTCAGATTGTAAAAGGATAAAAATCCCCGATCACTTCTTTTTGTACTAATTCATCTTTGCGTGTTGTTTCTAAACATTAAACTTAAAAAAGAACTATTATGCATAATATTATGAAAAATCAAATGGTGTGGAATTTAATATCCATTTTCAAAAAATGATATTTCAAATTCTTGACTATAATTTTGAAAAATTGCAAACAAATAGGCCCTTGGCAAATTATTTATTCTTAACGAGAAATGCATCATAATCACCTCCACTTTATTAAAAAATGACTTGTTTTCTTTTCTAGCGTTGCAAAAGAAACGAGAAATATAAAAATAACAGTAATAAAAGGAGACATAGATTTAACGTGGTTCACTAAAAATTGTTAGTTATGTCCATGGGCAAAGGAGAGAATACTTTATTTATCTTGGGAAAGACGGATTACAGAGATACTAATGGATACTAAGAAGAAGAATAAGAAGATACAACCGAGAGGATGATTTGAACTCTACAAAATGACTCTCTTTATATAGAGACATTACTTAGGGTTGAAGACATTGATTTATGGTCATAGATCAATGCTTCATCAATTCTCCTATTCAAATGGAAATCTTTTATCCGATTGATTTTCCACTTTTGTCCAATCTGCACGCTTCTAATAATATCCCTTCTTTAGTTAGTTGATTAGGGAAATGACTGATTACGTGAATCCTACAAATCATTCTTATCCTCATCTAGATCATTTATTTCCCACTTTAATAAAAGAATCAATATATTGAGCCATTATCTCAAATATCTTTCAAATTTTCATCACTTGGAATTAACCAATTTAAGGCATATTCAACAAATCTCCACTTGACTTGAATCCTCTCACAAATAATAGATGTACCAGATGTACCATAATAATTCTAAACGTACGAATAACTCTATTGCCTCAGATTATGCCCCTGAAAGGGCACTTAGTAGCTTCTAACATTTAGCAAGTCCAAACAATGTTGAAACTTGCTATATGAAACCGGCTTGGTAAACATATCAGGTGGGTTATTAGTAGTATCCACTTTTTCATCAACTTGAAGTGCATAAGCCAAAATGTCCTCAAAACCATACCTTATGGGAGGCTTTCCATAATTAGCTCTCATAGGTCGATCAAGAGCCAGACTGTGCTGATTTCCTACTGGTGATGAAGAAACGGGTGCTTTTGTTTCTGGATGTGCATATTGATCTTCCTACTACGATTGACTTTCATCTTCGGTGACTTCTTGTTGTACCAGTCTCTTAGAACTACCAATTTTAGAAATAACACTAGTACAAAAAGTGCATATTGCTTCGCCTCATTTGCATCAGTTGAAGTAAAAACTGATGCAAATAGAACTATTTGCATCAGTTCCATCTTAATAACCGATGCAATTGGTACGTGAAGAGCAATAGGTAATAAAAAATCAAATTTGCATCAGTTATCACCAACAACCGATGCAATTGGTACGTGCAAATAGTTTTAGTCGCATCGGTTTTAAATTCAACCGATGCAACTACATTAGTTTGCATTCATTTTCTATCGGTTTGCTACTCCAACTTTCATTTTCCCTCCCCCTTCCCTTTTCATTTCCCGCTTAGCTTTCATTTATCCCTCCACTTCCCCCGTAGCCCGTTAAGAAGAAAACAAAAGCAACTTTATATTCGTTCAATTGAACGACTTCAAATCAAATTGAACGACTTCAAATCAAATGAAAACTAATGTCAATTTATAAAATCATTTCTTGATTCGAATTCAAAAGCAAAAGCAAAATCGGCTCTCGTAAGCAATTCTCAAATTCAGTTGCGGATTCTAGGGGATTCGATGCGTTGAATTTGATTTGGGGATTTCAGTCGCTGGTGGGTTGGTCACGTGTAGTTAGTCTCAGTGAATTAGGAACTCGCGATTTGGATTTAGAGAACTAACCGCAGGTTTGTTTCTTCTTCGTGTTTCTATCATGAAAAGTTCCAAATTTGGGAAGTTATCCATTATTCTTATTGTTATAGACTGTATTCGTTTTGAAATTTGGGGATTTTGTCGGCAAGTAGAAATAGAGCTCGGTGCACATTGTGCTTTTGCATAGTTCATAGTTCATGGGAATGAACTCCCAGATCTCGGATAATGATTGCTTTCTCCATCCTAATATAACCATAATCGAATAATGCCTTTAATTATAGTCGGGTAGTTGAGATTGGTTGGTGATATACAGGCAAACAACTCTTTGGGCATTTAAGTAATGTTTTTTTTTGTTTTTTTTATTTTTCCATTAAAATTGTCTTAAACTAAGCTACATTTTTGTTATAACAAACATCTCTTGAAAGTTGATAAGTAAATCTCTAAACACTACTTCTTGCTAAGTAAATTATTTTAGTGAACTTAGGGAATTTCTAAATGTATTGATCACTAGTATGTTAATATCTATATTAGTTAATTAATTTTTAAAAGCTAAAAAATTTATTTTGAATGTTGACGTGGAACCATGGAAAGCGGGTACGATTTTGTTACGAACACGCATGTAGAAGCGAAGTACGGTTATTTTCCTAAGACTCAATTTCTTGAAATTTATGGAAATGTTTTTAATTAAGTATTCATAAAAGATGCTTTGAAATACATGGAAGGATGAATCAAGTACTTGACGAGGAGATTTGTTGTGATGTGGAGTCGATGATTTAATTGGTCTGTCAAGGTCCGTAAATATTAATCAAAATTGAAAACTTATCCATTTACAATTTTTTTACATATTAATCTTTAAAAAATGCATGATATCTTTAGATTAATGCATGATGTAATAAGAGAGAAAGAGACTTTACTGCACTATTTTTGAGAAGCATTAACTTTCCTGGACAATATTATCCAAATGGTTATTTGATGATCAAGTGCATTGTTGATTGCGATGGCAGATGAGTGGAAAGCAGGATAATAACTATAGGTAGGAATCAACTTCGTACTTCTTTTCATGAGAAGGATAGAGGTACATCTGGAAGGATTTCTCAGTAGCTTCGTTTGATTTTTGATAATATAATGATGAAAAATAGGTTTGCCTTATTTTTCCTTCATTTCAAGTTCACTTTGATACATTGGTTTTGTCATTTTATGTAGGATATTTCTATTAAATAATTACCTCATAGTGCAGTAACGTACATAAGGGGGTGTAATATTCAACTATGTTCTTTCTGTACCGATACATCTTTTTTGACTTTGTGATAAAAAAAAAGTGATAGCTGGTCTTCATTTAATGGTTTAGGTGTAATCTATGAGGTATGTTAACGAAATCAATGGTAAGGGAAAGCTGTAATGACATTTTGCTTGGGCCTGTATTTATTTAAATGCTATTAATTAGCATTAAGGTGTTGTCTGCTTTTTAAATTATGTTAACTTTGAGTAGAATGAATCTTTCTACACTACTGACTATTAATATAACTGAAGTCAATTGCATCTATTAATGTCTTACTATCATCATTTGAGCATAAAACTAAACATAAAACTAAACTTAGTAATAAATAACAACTTAGTTTAAAGCAAATCTATTCAACATAAATGTTTTTGCAACAAATTAGTCATTAATAGCTACTAAACTTAGCATCAATCAATGTAATACAAAGTTACTGTAAGTAGCTTCATTGCTAATGTTACATATGCATAAGTACATTAAGTGTATCCAAAATTAAAAGGAGCTTAAGTTCAAAGTCATTTTTCCTGAATTTGGACTATGTAGTAATAAAAAAATGAAAATGAAATGGTGTTAAGTGGAAAAGTTAAGGTAGTAATAAAATCTAAAAAATATAGGACTTTGATTTATACAATTGATGTCATGACAAAGAAAAAACTGGTGTGTCCTTCCAAATTTTTCTGTAACATTTAATTTTTTATATTCTCCACTGTAAGTGTAAGTGACCATTATATTATTGACTTGAATTTTTTTAGGTGATATAATTCATGTTCAAAATGAGTTAATTTTGTTATGTTATTCTTATTATTTTATCACCAAATGAAAAATATTTAATAAATTTTGATAACAGGTTCAAAATGTGTGGCACAAGCTATATATATTATATATATATCAACACACACAAACACGCCATTATATAGTTTTTTCTACAAATATGTGACAGCTTTACCTAAATCTACCTTTAGTTATATGATACACAGTTACATACATTAAACTATGATTTTTGATACTTCTGTTACCTATGTGAAATGTGAATTCGGTGAATATGACTATAAACTTAACTTCTTAAATAGTTAAATGGAAGCTGTACTAAAAAGTGAGTTTTGTAAAAGAGCATTCAGGTTCAATTGTTTTGTGTTTTTTTTATCTATTTGATTAAGTTGCAGTGGATGATATGCTTATTTATTAGGTGTACATGATTCTTAAATAGTTTGATGATTTTGAGTTTATGCATCCTTATACTGCATCATTGAATCATAGAACTTGCATATTTTTGGTAATTTGTAGGTATTGCATTGCACATTTCCAACTGTTTGGTTTTTTTGGAAAATTGAATACCTTCGCTGATGTGGATAGCATCATTGAGGTCATAAAATATTAGAACTTATATGGTAGATTTTTGATAGTATACTTACATTTTTCCACTATACTTATTGCATGCAGATATACAGTGGATCTGCATTCAAATGGTGTTTTTTGAAGAATCAAAGGTATTATATTTCATTTCATTTCTGCTTAGTTGCTTTGGTAGTTATCAAAGGTCAAACTATTTATCTCCTTCAAAGTATTATCTGTTCCATTTTTTCTTTTCATTTCCTCTATTTTGGAGACTAGCAAAAATAATACGATGATCATATTACATACCATATCATGTAAGTTAATAAATTGTATAGGCAGAATCAGCTAATGGAATGTACTACAGTACAATAGTGAAAGTCCGGTTGACATGAAGGGTGTAGCTTCATCCAAGGGATGCACAGCATGTCGGTTGAAAAGTGTGTTGTGGCCAAACAGTTTAATATAGACAGGGAGAACGATCTTGAGACTGGGCGAGTAGTGGAGCTAAATAGGTTGTTTTTACTGCATGTCAGGAGGTGCAAGAATGGTAGTGGTGATGTTGTGTGTGAAGATGTTGATGATGTATCATGTTGAGGTGTAACAGTGAATTCATATGGGCTACAGACTTAAGCTATCCATAAGTAGCAATGAGAAGGGGCTGACCGCAGTTGGGGAGTGCAAGTCATAGACAATTGAATATGCAGTAGCAATGAACAGAGCTGATCAGCTATGATGCAGGCAATGAAACTTTAGCAATTAAGAAAGTATGAATGAGTATTGTGGTTGCAAGATGAGGTGTAATACAGAGCCGCGCTATATGAATGTATTCAGTGATGTTGCTAGGAGCTGAGCTCAGATCTGACTGAGCTAGTGAGCCTTTTAAGTGGGAGTAGTTGGCAGGTGAACCAGTTTAAGTGATCGGATCTTGATGAGTCCATATGTGTTGACTTCACATAAGCTTGATTGCCTACTGAGATAGCTGAGATGGAGGAGCTGAAGCCTGAACCAGCATTTATGTATTTACGCAAGCTTACATGTAGGTATGTATAGTTTAAAACTCCATAACTACCATTCATTTCAATGCGGTAAAGACTAAAATGCAGTAAATTATTTACCATATCATGTAAATTAATAAATTGTGCATGTTGCATATAATTATATGTTAATTTGTCATGGTCAACCGATTACAAATATATGAATGCACGTGCTTTATGTTTTAAGTACTATAATTCCTTTCTATATGTGGGTCTACAAAATATGCTTTCACTCTAATAAAAACACATATAATATACATAATTGTCTTCTTCACATAATTCAACTTCATCTGTCTCATTAAATTTATTTCCATTCGTTATTCATAGTGTATAAATTAAGAGTAGTGTTTTATTTGATGTGTTACAGGCTTACAGTGTGTGGAAATCTAGCATTGCTCGAATTCTTTAGGTTTCCCTGGATATGAGTATCTTCCCAACTATATGGTCTTAATGATCCATCACTGGTAATTTCTCTAAAACTATAGCTTGCATCCTAAATTTTCTGAAGCTTTATTCTCTAGCCCACACATTTCATTTACAAGCAGATGACTGATTTTTCTTTTCTAAGTAAACGATCAAATGATTCATTATAAGTGGTTACTTCCCTCTAATTGTGGCATGCACCACTTTTAAGATCTATTTTCCAGTCCTTCATGCATATATATTCTTAGATCTTAAAAGTTAAAACAAATGGAAATTCTATACAACTATGAAGCTTGAATATCTACATATAAGTGAAAACTGATTAATATAAAAATGGCTACAGAAAAATACTAAAAACTAAAACAATAATAACAATATAACACCTAAGTATTGTTACATTTTGATGCTTTACATTGGCTATACTTTACAATATATTGAATCTAAGTTGGAAATTCTACTTTTAAGTCATCAAACTTTCAATCTTCATATTCTCTGTTCAAACTCAAGCAGCATTCAACTGCTTCATTGTTAAAATGGTCTGAATTTTAATGGATACAAAATTAGGAGCATATAATGAATATATCAAAACCAAATGCATTATAAAAAAACTGCATTACTTATTTCCATTCATTGTGGTAAACATCAAACATGTACATATACACATACACCAAAGTGTAAGCATGTTCAATCATATATTTAAGTATTTTGCATTTTGAAACGCATAATATTTACAAATTATGTACACGGCGATTGTTATAATTCACGATGATAATGCTCAGTATGTTATGCTTCTTTATATTTTTACGTACTACAAATTTTACATCGATCAAACTTTGATATTACTTAAACTTTGTATTTGTGCCATCAGCACGGGCTCAACATACATACAAGTAAAAGTCATTTTGTAAGCAAAGATACGGCAAAAGAAAGAAAAATCGAACCATCTGAAGCAAAACAAAGCGAAAATGATTCATCTGAAGAAAAACAAAGCGAGATTGAATCGGCTGAAGCAAAAAAAAGTGAAAATGAATCATCTGAAGCAGTTTAAAGTGAAACTCAATCTTCTGAGCCAGAACAATATTCTTTCTGAAACTTAGGTATGGGTTATTCACTTTCATTAATCCTCGGTTTTTTCTTATACATATTTTGGGTGTCATGTGGAGCTCTTTCTACACTTTGTATTTTTTACAACTCAAAATCAAATGTTTTTAACTCATGATGGTATTTTGATCAATGTTTAAAGAGAGTATTCACAACATTTTTTAGGAAATGATAGGAGAAGGGTATAGAAACGATGAATCAGAGTAGGAAATGATGTGACTATTGATGGTTGAACTGCATGGGATGGTTGCAGCAATTAGGTGATGTGAAGTGAAGTATAGAGAATGGCAATTCTATGGTGTTCAGGTGAGTTAATGTGAATATGAAGTGTTTAGCAGTATAGTTTGAAATGATATGTGTGAGTAGGCAGGGAAGTATGGTATAGTATGAAATTGTACTGGTGGGTAAGTTGTATAAGGTGAGTTAATGTGAATATGAAGTGTTGGGTTGATAGGGTGGTGGTGGTTCTAGAGGACGGTTGGAAGTAGTATTTGAAGTTGATTTGGTAATATATGGTGTACTGGAGTGTGAAGTTGAATTGGCAATATATGGTGCACTGCAGGAGGTTGTATGACAGTTTTGGAGTGGTTGGATGATGTAGTAGTGGTGCACTGGTATGATGTAGTAGTTATGCAGTGTTGAAGTTGAATGTTTGTAAAGTATGCACAGAAGTTCTAAAGTGCACAGGCTGGTAAGGTATGGGTGTATGGCCCTTGCAGGGGGCGGTAAGGGATGAAAGGTTGTATATGGTCGTATAGGCAGTGGTGTGTTTAATGAATGGAGTGATGAAACTGTAATGTGGTGGAGGGGATTGATGTGTTCAGTTGCAGGGTTGCACAGGCGCTGGCACAGGGCAATTCTATGGTAGAGGAGTGTTTGTGGTGCATACAGTTGGCAATGTGGTGATGTTGTAATGTGGAAGTTTGTATATGCCGAGAGGGCAGTGAGATGGATAGTATTGAGTTTGGAGCAATGTAACAGGGATGGGGGTTGAAGTATGGAGCAGAGGAGTGTCGCAGTTATGTGTATGTGAGGCAGGGGCTTGGATGATGGCAATAGGCAGAAGTAACGATGTGTTTGGTTTGATGTTCAAGGCAGTGGTGGATTTGAAGCATGGCCGTGGTTTGTAGCTTGATGGGGGTTATACGGAGGTTATATGGAGGGCAGAAGTGTGACTGAGTGGTTGTATGGAGTGGGTTGTTTGTACTGTATGAAGTGTGGTGAAGTACTGTATAGATTATTAACACTTTAATTGATATATATATATATATATATATTTATTTTGTTATTATGTTATTCAGTTTGTATTTGCCATCAAATTTAATTTTGAATGACTGTAATATCGTATGCAATAATTGTTTGTTATAATCAATAATATATATATATGTGTGTGTGTGTACACTGTAATAATGGTTTTTGAGAATGGCTTTTTTACATCAGGTATAAATAGCTGATGCAACAGAGGGATTAGTTTGCATCGGTTGTTATAAAAAACTGATGCAATAGAGGGATTAATTTGCATCGGTTGTTATAAAAAACCGATGCAACAAGTTACTTTGTTGCCTCGGTTTTCATTACAACCGATGCAACATGGTGATATTTTGCATTGGTTGTTAGTAACAACCGATGCAAAAAGGACCTTTTTGCATCGGTTTCAGAACTGAAGCAAAAGTTTTAAGCCTGTTGCATCGGTTGCATATGCATCGGTTGTTGAACTGATGCAGAAGGGGGGTAAACAACCGATGCAAATGGCATGTTTTGTAGTAGTGTAACAATGGACTTTCCAGTGGGATTAAACATAGAATTTCAACAAAGACTACATTTCTACTTAGTATTATATTCTTTCAGATGGATCAAATTCTTTATCCTTTAATGCCATCCTCTTAGCCTACAATAATTCCTTTTTAGCTCTTGACTCTAATTTACCCTCATTTACATGATAATAAAAGTACAACCAAATGCTCTCAAATTAGAGTAATTAGCAGACTTACCCGATCAAACTTTGTAATGAGTTTTTCAGATGTATACATGTATGAGGTACACCAATTATCAGATAACATGCCTGTAACGACCCGTAATTTTCGAAAATTAAAATATTAAATTAATTAAGATTTTGCAATTTAATATTGGGAGAAATTAAAAGTTTATGATTTATTAATGAGAAAATAATTAGCATATGATTTAATAAGGTTGTTTGAGTGTAACTGAAAACTATTTTAATGTAATTGCAATCAATTGAATTAATTGAAAAGTTAATTTGGTTATAACTGTAAATAAGAAATTAAATTGGTAATTAATGAAATTAATGAGATTAAAGTATTATACTTAATATAATAAAAGGTGATAACTATAAAATAATGAACGTGATAAATTGTAAACTTATGTTAATTATATTCATAAGGTAATAGTCGATTTAATAGTAAGAGTGAAATCAAAATAGAAGAATTTATTTGAACTTAAATTTTAATAAAATAGGTTTTAATCCCATTGTAATTTAACGTTAAAATTTATGTAGTATTTAAATATTGAACTTGACATTGGAAATTTTTTTTAAAAGATTATAAATTTATATATAATCAAGAACGATGAAATGTTTAGCTTTTAAATTTGAATTTAAAGGTGACTAAATCAATTTAATAATAATTTATTTAATTAACGTGAAAATTAGCCATTATGGCCACTGTCTCGGATTTCGAAAACCAGTTTTATTGGATTCTAACAGTGAATTATTATAGGATTTGAAGTTTCGTAGCTATCGGACTTGTCGTTTGGTCGTGCAAGCTCGAAACAAGTAGAAATCAATTGAAAGAAATTAAATGAATATAATCGATTTTGAAAGCTAACTTCTGTGTACAATGGAATTAGGGTTTGAAACTGGTTCCATTTAGTTTAAAAATATTGAAAACATATATTTCAATATATTGGATGAACCAATTTCGTTTCGGAAAAGAAACGGGATTTTAGGGTCATCGTTATCATTTTGACATAATTCTATTTTTCCATTCATTCTTATCTAGCTTTTTCCAAATAAATAAATTTATTTTCTTAAACTCTAGCAGCCTTTTTCTTGTTTCTATACGTACATTTCCATCTGCTCCTTCCTTGCTACCCATTGGCAGAAACCTTAATTCCAAATTCAATTTGAAATCAAAATCAAATCGAAAATTTTAAATCAAACTATGTCATATTATATATCGTTGGAAAGCTCTCGACGAGTGTAATCTATTGTAGTAATTCGTTTTTTGATTTGGTGCATCATTTAGTCAGAAACCTGCAAAGAAACTTTAGCCGTCCGTGGCTAAGGTTTGTTATCCACAGTGGATCGTCGTTCGATCGATGATTGCATGGTACTTCATTGAAGAGGGCATCGAGGGGAGTCAATCTGTACTGTTCATTCATATTGGAGGTTGCCAGAGTTTTTCAAAATGGCTAGAAGTGTGCGGTGGCAGCACTGGCGATATGGGGTGATGGAGGCGATTGCGTGTTGATGGTGGGGCCGGCCTGAGGAGTGGAGGCGAGCGGCGACTTCGGATCTGGGTCGCGATGATTGTAGGCGGTAGAGTTAGATCTAGAAGGTGGAAGTTGGGTAAGGCTTCGTGCGTTCGAGAGCATGTCGTGTGAGAGCTAGGGTATAGGGTGCTAACGTGGTAATCTTTTTTTGCTTTGTTTATTTATTTTAAATTTTAAATTTAAAACTTCTAACTCGAATAACTTTTAGATACGAGCTCGGATTCACGCCCAGTTTTCTCTATTATGATCATATCGAAATTCCAGATGTTTTGGAATTAGTTTGGTTGCACTTTGAGACTATTGAATTTTTTGGCTTTAATTGGATTTTAATTCGACTAAAATCAAAGGCGGGTGATTAATCCACTCACGAATACTAAAACATCTTATGTTAGTTAAATTAAATTTACGATGTGATTGGAAATTTAATTAGTACCATTCGATATTTCAAATTGTCGTTTAAATTTAATTTGAGTTTATTTGAATTGAATTTCCATTTAAACTAATATTGAATTTCATTGCCAGTTAAATACATGATAATGATAACCAGTCTATTTGTTGTGATTTATTGGTTGATTTGAATGATGATTGTGATGGATGTTTAACTGTTGATATTTGGATGATTGAATATTATCTTTATTTTATATGCTGTTACCACACTGCATGTTCCCTTAGTTATTGTTAGGAAAATTACTATGAGTTGAAATGATACATACCTGAATGGTCTTGTGGATTAAGGAACAATCGTTATGTATTGAAATGATAAACTCGAGCAATTTTATGGATTTTGATTTTTACTTGGGATTGTGGGTTGAAATGAAATATACCCGTAAATTTAAATTATTGCGGGTTGAAATAATATATATCTGTATCACTTGACCATATGGTAGAAAATTATATACGGACATCGAATTGGTTACATTAAATGATTTTAAAGCCTTAAATTTTAAATCCTGTTGAATGATATTATTAAATAAAAATTAGATTTATATGAACAGAATTATTTTCAAAAACCAAGCTTTAAAATGTTGAAATTGAAATTGGTTTAAACGAATTATTTAAAGAATTTAAATTGGAATCTTAAAGTTAAATTTTGAAATATAAATGAAATTAATCAAAATCGAGTTATTGAAAATGTTTGAATATTTAAACTTTGAAACCTATTGAATTTAAATCACATTGATTTGGATCTAAACCGAAACTGAAGTCATTTGAATTGAAAGATTAAAATTGAGTTTTGTTGATTTGAAATCTGGATATGGTCCAGATTTGTTGAAATGGAAGAAACAGTTTGATTTGATAATATTTTTCAAAATAAAATTATTTTAATATGAACTGTTTCAAAATCTATTATTATAAAAATTCAGATTATTTAGATTTTCAAAACTATTTACTATATAAACCAATTCCAATAATCAAACCATTTTATATTAAACCATTTATCTGTTTAAAATCCTTAAAATATTTTAAACTATTAAAAATAATTTAAACTATTTTAAACTATTAAACTACTTTAAACTATAAAACTATTTTAAACTATAAAACTATTTTAAACTATAAAAACTATTTCAAAACTATTTTAAACTATTTAAAACAATTTATGACTATCCAAACTATTTTCAAAAATTCAACCTGTGCAAGGTAGAATTATTTATATTTAAATCCTTGATTTAAAGCTGCATATGATTAAATGATGTTATAACCTATGTTTGAATTTGAAATGATATTTTTCTAGTGAAATGACATATATTGAGTAATATGATGGTTTTGAAATAAAGGGTATTTTTGAATTGAATATGATTTTTTTTATACCAATTATGAATCGGTTTTGAAAATATAGAAGAACCAACCGATGTGAAATAAATGTTTGGTTATTAAAGAGACTGATCGGATATTGTCATACTCTCTGCCAATACTGAAAATCACTTTTACCACCGTGCACGGTGGAGAATCTAGAGCGAAGTAGGGTGGTTTGGCGAACACTGCTGTATAAGGTGTGAACGCAGCCCTGACCCCTTCGGGTCAGCTTGATATGACTAAAACAGGAGCTATACCGGGCCAAGTGAGGTCGCTCCTCCGATCGGGTATATTTCTTCGATGCCATAGTTTTTACTTTGTGATTGATTTTATGGCCACTCTTGATTTTGATTATGGAAGTGTGTCTTGAGATGGGCGGTAGTAGCTGCTATGCGTTACCACCAGTCCGGAAGTGCAAACGGTAGAATCCTACCATGGCATTTCTCACGTGCCTTGTCATATGCCTTATCGAGCCCATTACGAGTTTGTTTTGTGTCATACCTATGGAGTGCTCTCTGATAGCCCACCATTTTACAATGGAGTTTACAGTACTGTATAAACTACGACATTTATATAAAATGTGTCAAGGAGGATATGGGTAACGTCTTAACGCTATTTTAATACTTTACTTTATTGTAGACATATTATAATAGCGTATTGTACTATGTACGCAGATAGTTTAATAAATCTTTAGGAGATGGAAATCCTGAACATCTCTTAAGTTATTTCACGCACATTATACACTGGATAGGAGATGTAAAATCCCGTAAACATTTTTGAAGCCGTTACACTCATATTTATTTATGTTGATTTAAATTATGTAAGATCTTTTAGTTTTGACTCGAGTGTTTTGTCTTTTCATTATGCTCGGGTCAGCCTGAGCATTTCATTGTTGAAGACCTTATTTCTGAAAGATAAAGATGGAGTTTAGTATTATATTATCAATAATATTCCACTGCATCATGTTGTTCCGCTACATTATTTATTTAATCCTGTTGCATGTATAACTTCGATTGTATTGTAAATGTGTAACCAAATGTTATTTGTAAAACAGCTTCATGAATAGTTTATTTGATTATTATATTTTATCATTCCGTTGTGAGATTCTATGTTTTATTTTTTTTTCTCTTCTCTTATTTTTTTATTTACCCCATTAACAATCCTCCCTTTTGAATGGTTTGAGTTAACATATGTGGTATATTATTGATTTAAACCATCCAAAAAGGTGGGTAGTTACAGTCGGTATCAGAGCTTTGGTTTAGCGATACCCTAGAATAAGTTGTTTAAGCGTATATATATGAGAGAGAATATTTGTTAGTGTTATAAAAAAGTTTATATATTGTGTTAATTTGTTTTGTTTAGTATTTATAAATTCTGGTCGGTACATAGGACGCAATGACATCGATAGGGATTTCTAAACACTTAATAGGGCAGACCGACACAATATTGTTTTTGAAATATATGTAAATGGAATAATTTTACTTAGTATTATATTTTGGATATAAAAGAATAATTTTTATAAATGTATATAGTTGTAAGTGATATATTTTTTGTTAGGATGTGAAATCTTACAAATGTGGTTTATAAAATAGGATATACAAATAAAGTAAATATGAAACAGGAAATCTGAGAACTTAGGTTCTAAAGGTTTTTGAAATTTGTTTTCAAATAATTTTGGAATATAATATTAGTATTATTTGGAAGTATTTTCGGATAAATATTTTCAAATGCGATTTGACAAAAATGTTTTAAAAGAATTTTAAAAGGAAATAAGTTATGTACTCCCCTCTTCTGTCGCTGGAAAATAATTTCGGTGATGACTGTGCAGCATCATCAACGTTCATTTTCGAGTTTCAAAGTGGGAAGGCCACTGTAGTTGCTTTACTACACATTTGTTTTGATAAAAAAATTTAAATTTAAATTTCTAAATATGATTTGATATATACAAAATATACGAGTTTGTATATTATTTCAAAGTGATTAAAATGAATCCAGAATTTGAATTCTTAAGTTCCGGTTGAATTAATGATTTCAATGGTAGAAATTAAGTGAAATTTTAATAATTGAAAACTTCTAAAACGAAAAATAATTAATTAGATTCTAAGTGATTAATGAAATATTTAAGAAATTGGAAATTTGTAACTTGTAAATCAAAAGATAGGAAAATTTAGAAGATGTAGTTATTGAACATTTTGTTAACTAAAATGAATAAGGTAAACTTGTGTAACATTCAATTACATTCTTAAAACATATATATAACTTACCAGAAATGTTTAAAAAGTTGTAATATTAAATAGGAATATGTATACAGGTAAAACTTGCGTAATGAAAGTGTTCAAATGGAATTATTTCCATAAATATGAATACTGATGTACAAGAAATGTTATAAGCATAAATTAATGTTCTGAAATGCTAATAATTAGATTAATAGTAAAAAGTGAATATTATCTAAGAATATATTTATAAACTTAAGAAATGACTGAAACGATTCATCAGTAAGTTTATTACTAATTGACACTATAAAAGAAAGGATAAATGTGGATTATAGGGTAGAAACACTTAAGTATGAAATGTTTATTCATGAATATTCATATTAAATGGAAATCAAGGTATACAAGTGAATGATAAATGTGAATTAAACTACAAGGAACTTATATAACATTTTAAGAATTGATTTATTGATGATCTAAATAATTGAATGAAAATAACATATATAAGTAAATTAATGTAAATTAATGGAAAATGACATTTTATGAATGAATGAAAATGAACAAAGATGGAAAAGGAGGAAGAACAGGGGGGACAAAGGAGGAAGTTGAGGGAGCGATTGCAGAAACAAGAGAAGGAGGGGGGACAGGTGGAACCGGAGGAACGGGAAGGACAAGCGGAGGAACGGGAAGGACAGAAGTACTGAACGAGGAGAAAGAGGGAGTTGACGGTTTGATGGAGAGGGCGGGAAAAGTCAGGGGAGGCACTACACCAAAAATTACTTTTGGTGGCGCACAAAATACGCAACCATTGCTTATGGTGGCGGTTTAGGGAACGCCACCATACGACGTGCAACTAAAAAACTAATATTTTTGGTTGCGTTTTTGTAAACGCCGTTATAATGTGCCTTATTGCAGGGGTAAAAAAACGCCACTGTAAATCTTTTTTTGTAGCATGTTGAAGCGCCACCAAAAGTGATATTTTTTCAACATATTTTTTTCCGTAGCGTTTTCTAAACGCCACTAAGTAGACGCTGTTATAGATTGATCATTTTAAAGGCTGTATATTTCACAACAACAATAATTTTTTTTGTTGCGTTTTTTTCTGCCATTATATTTTTTCCGTAGCGTTTGATAAACGCCACTAAATATTTTTTATTTTTTTTTGTCTATTTCTCACATTCTGCTAGCTCGTTCACTCTCCAATTCAGTTTGTTCATAATTTACATTAAACAGTAATAATAAATAGTTCAATAATAAACAAAAAATACATGAACAAATGAACTACCATTAACACAAGTAGTACATTACCATACATTGATACAGAACTAGTACATAACCGTACATAGTCACACAACTGGTGCTAACAAAACGCTTGTTTATCCATAATTCTTTGTTGCATGCACAAGTGAAAGCTAGCACCATAAAAGTCCAACCTTGCTCTCTTCGAAAATCCAATGCCTGCACAAGTGAAATTACAACATATAGTCAAACAATTATGTTAATTCGTAAGACTTCAAATCTAATATCAAACAACTACAACATTATACAAGTATATCATACTATTATTTATAAAATTTAGTTAACTTAAACTTAGTTAATTTTATAAAACTTCTTTAATTTTAACAAAACTTAGTTAATTTTTTTTAACTTGGTTAACTTAGTTAATTTATTATTATTATTATTATTATTATTATTAGAACTTGGTTAACTTAATTATATTATTATTATAAACTTAGTTAATTTTTAAAATAAATTGGTTAATTCATCATCATTATTATTTATAAAACTATTAAATTAGTTATATTATTATTATTTATAAAATTTAGTTAACTTAAACTTAGTTAATTTTATAAAACTTGTTAATTTTAACAAAACTTAGTTAATTTTTATTAACTCAATTGACTTGGTTAATTTTTTATAGTTAACTGAATTGTATTACTATTATTAATATTATAAACTTAGTTTTTTATATACTTATTTAATTCTTGATCATCGTCATTATTATTACTTAAAACTTTTTTAAATTATTTATTATTATTATTTATAAAATTTAGTTATCTTAAACTTATTTAATTTTATAAAACTTATTTAATTTTAACAAAACTTAATTAATTTTTATTAACTTGGTTAACTTAGTTAATTTATTATTATTATTATTATTATTATTATAAACTTAGTTAATTCGTTATCATCGTCTTTATTTATAAAACTTTGTTAAACTAGTTATATTATTACTATTTATAAAATTTAGTTAACTTAAACTTAGTTAATTTTATAAAACTTGTTTAATTTTAATAATTAATTTTTATTAACTTAGTTAACTTAATTGACTTATTATTACTATTATTATTATTAAAACTCAGTTAACTTAATTATATTATTATTATTGATTAACTTAGTGGAAGTATGCACATAATAAGTGGCTACAACTTTTGATTGTGAGGTTCAAACATGTGACATCTGATTAGCCAACATTTTCGTCTTCTCTAACTAGCACCCTTGTTGGAAATTTTAGAAATACCGAAATAAAAGTGAAAAATTGCATAAGATGTGATTAAAAATGATACTCACTGCCAAGGATCGTCTCCAACTAGCATCATGTCATTTTCATCGTCGGTGTAAACAACCTGCCACTTCTTCATAGCACCAGTCAATTCTCCTTCTGTGTTGAACATTTCTTCAAGCTTGCATAAGAGGTCATGGTAATTGTAGTATTTTGTCAAGTCTACTGCTCTCCCAACTGCCATACCGTTCATGTGCACCTGTTCATATAAAAAAAATATCATTGTAAATGCATGATATAGACTTATGCATGGTACATATGCTAACTGATTAATTCTCTACCATCGTATAGGAATCTAAAAATTGTTGTTAGAAAGAGAAATATATGCATGTTTACAGCCCTAAGATTTTAAATTGCTTTTTACACTACATGTGAAGAAGTAATGCCCAAATAAAATATACGTGAACCCACCTTAGTGCAGCTTCTAGTTTGTCGGCTCTGGGTTACATGAGATGATCTAAGGCTTAAATTTTCAGGCATATTGCTAAAAGTAGGAGCATCGAATTGATTTGCATTGTTTGAAGGTTGTGATTCTTGAACAATTTCATTGCGATCTTCTTCTTCTATTGTGGTGGAGTGGCCATTGGAGTTGTAGCTTCTTTTATATTGTTAGAACTCTCTATAAGCCGGAAGCCAAAAAGTCTACAACCACCGCCAATGTTGGACTCTTGTTTTTTTCTTGGTGAAAATGATTCATTGTTATGATCTAAACGAGTTTTTGGTAGTACATTGAATTGCTTGAGACTGGTGATAGTATTGTGTTGCTGTTATGACTGAATCCAACAGAGGAAGGTTTCGAGTTTGGGGAGAACAGCAATGCAGGAGGGGAGAATGAAAAAGGTTCTTTGTTTCTTTGAGAAAATGTGAAATTTTTAATGGCATCGGATGGTGGTTTCCAAGCTCTTGGAGAAAAATTTAGAACATATGAAATAAATCAGACAAAGTGCCATGTGTGATTAACTTGAAAGAAAAAAACTTTATATGAATTTCAGCCTAGCATATACTCTCAGGTAGAATCAAACTCCTTGGCATGCAACATAATCTACTAGACATTGGAGTACAAAAAAGAGATTATACACTTACAGGTAAACATACAAAATGCACACAAAAGACATATACTAAAGTGCACCTATAATTAACACATTACTTGGAACAAAAGAGGTCATAAAGCAATCGATGAACATTAAAAATTAGATGATAATTGTAATTATCTCTTCTTACCAAATTCTGATAGATGATGATCAGGTGTTCCAGACGAAGAATTAGGCAGGAGGCGTTTACTATTTCTCCGTGTTGGTTGAGAAGATGGAGGAGGATTTGTAGTCGCTAGGGGATCAACTTCCCATGGCGAAACTTTATCGGGTCTTGCAATTGGACAAGGTTCATCCCTGACACAGCGTGGGAAGCGAATTCGATGATGTAAATCGAATCCGTCAAGGATCTCACACGATTAGCGGAAATAATCGGTGAATCGATGATAAATCGATGGATTTAAGAATACCGAAAGGCCCAAATCCGTTGATCCAAAGATACCGGATTTTAGCAAATCTTCGGCACGTTGATCGCGCACGATACCGTGAAGAGAGATCTACAATTCTTTGAGCGTTGATCAAGCGCACTTGATTCCGTGAATTGGCTTCAACGATCGTTGATTCGAGCGCACTCGAATACCGAAAGTGGAGATAGGAGATTACACTCAACTACCAATTTAAATGGAGGCACAAAGCACAAACCAAATTTTATTCAAAATTCAACAACACTTAATGATACAACTCACCCGCTATTTATTGAAGCTTACAACTTAACATACGTTACAACACTTCACATGACTTAAGAAAAATACATCACAAATAGTACAAACGACTTAACAGACAAACGGTTACAACATAACACGACTTAACAATATACGACATAAGAAAACACAATACAAACGACTTAAGAAACCAGGCATCAGAAACAGCGACTTAAGCACTTCTGTAGCTCGTTCGCGACCTAAGACTTCAGTAATTTCGCGACTTAAAGATCTGGAGCGACCTATGGTTCGTCGCGACTTAAAGAATTTCAACGACCTAAGGAAGCTCAGCGACATAACCTTTTCTCGTTCGCGACTTTTCGCTGGAGCGACCTACTGGAATGTTCGCGACTTAAGAATTTGGAAGCGACATAAACTTCGTTCGCGACTTTCGAAATTGGCAGCGACTTACGGAAGGTCGTTCACGATCTAAGGGATTCAACGACCTAAGCTGTCTGCTTGCGACCTTCACTGGAGCGACATAAGGAGCTTGCGAGTTAAACTGCAACGACCTACTGGAAGATTTGCTCTGAGACCTACTGGAATTCTGGAGCATCTTCTTCCTCGCGATTTAGGGTTTAGCGATTTGGCTTCTTTGCCTTCGTGACCTAGGGAAAAGCAATCAAGGGACGCGACTTAAGGTAAGCCGTTCATCTTTATTCGCGCTGCATCATCCTCCCCTGGTTGAAAAGAATTTGTCCCGAATTCACACTTTTTCCTTCTTCTTCGAGACGCTGTCTTCCATTCATTATCTGGTCTGATGCGACTCTGGTGATAACCACTCTTGAGATTGAGCTTGCCTTGACCCTTTGAAGATGCGGCTCGACATAAGGAACGCATGGTATAAAGCAGATGTGGCATTAGGCAGGCGGCATAAGGAAGTGATCTGAGGGAGATGACATCATGATGTCTGCGCCAATAGGAAGGTGTGATATAGAACCAAATCATAACGAAAATGCGAGACGATATAAGGAAGTTAAAAATCGCGGAGCGACTTAAGAAGTCACGACTGAAGAAGTGCGATGACTCATGCCCAGATTCTTGTCTTTCCTTATCTCGTTCAGGTGTATCATCATTTAGAATCTTCCCCTGGTGTGTTGCATCAATTTCCCCTGATTGAAATGAACTCCCACTCGCTTCTTCTTTGACATGTTTATTTTCATGAAACGGTTCCAAGCAGTTGACGTTGACAACGTCAGTAGTGCGAACATAATCAGGCAACTCCAACTGAGAGTCATTCTCTTCCTCTTGTCTTTTCAACTCTTCCTGTTCTTTCAGATTCACAAGATCATACGATCCCCGCAGTAAAATAGCATCTGGTACTAGTTCAGTTTGATGCTGAATGTCCTGTAGTGATGGTAACTCTTCGGGTAATTCCTCAAGATTTTCGACTTCAGACTCATTGAATTCTGATCCAACTTCCTCAAAAACATCAAGATCTATACTCGTTCCTTGCCCGGTCAATACAAACAATTCATTACTATTTTCCACCTTTTCAAAAGACTCTTCCAAAAATACAAGACTAGTTTCTCCAGGCAGTTCCTCAGAAATCTCATCTTCAAACTTTTCAAATATTTCAACCTCTTCATGGTTCTCAAAATCAGAACTTTTTCCATATTCAATTAACATTGATAATTCATCACCATCTTTCATTTTATTGACGAACTCTTTCAAAGATAATAAACTATCTGATTCTGCCTTCTCTTCTGTTTCACTTTCACTTTGTTCGGTCTTCTCGGAAACTAAGGAATTTACTCTTGGTTGGCTCTCATCCATAAACTCAGGTGTTAAGCCAGAATCCTCCATCGTCAAGTTATTTCCCTCAACTCTGAACACAATTTCTTCTTCCACACTATCGACATCAATCTTTGGCGGTGAAGAATAATCAACTTCTACATCCACATACTTTGACTCAATTTCTTCATCATCATCAAATTTCGACGGTTGATAAAAGTCAATTTCAGCAGTCCTTCTCAACAAGTTACATCCTTCATCTCCTGACAAAACTCCTTCATCGTTGTCAAATTTCGGTAGTTGATAAAAGTCAATTTCATCAGTCCGCTTTTTCAACAAATTACATCCTTCGTTCTCTAACTCGACCTCTTCATCTTTGTTGTCAAACTTTGGTGGTAATTCTTCGAACGATTCTGTAGGACCGACCTCTTCAAACTCTTCTAACATTGGTTAAACCTCTTCAGGAGTTTTAAGCTCTTCACTCGCCTCATACCTAACCAATGATTCAGCACTTCCTTCCGATTCTTTAACACTTTCGTTGAAAGATAATGGACTAGTCGGTTCCTCTTCCCTTTCCGGCTCGCTTTCAATAGAATCATCCACATCCTCGTTTTCACATTCTTCTACAACTAAAGCTTTCCTCTTGGGCCCCGTACATTCAATACTTCGATGGTCAAACTCCTGATAATGATAGCGCTTCATTCGGTCATCAACATCTGTCTTAATGAATCCATGTACAACTGGTTTGTTGACTCTCTTAGAAACATTTATATTGCAATTAACACCTTTATCCTGATTGCTGGATCTTGTAACCACACCCTTTCCTCGACTCCCTTGACTCAACTTCTGCAACTGTTGATTCATACAAGCTTGATAATTGTAGGGTAAGAAGTTTGCCTTCATCATCCTTTTCATCTTATCCCACGTGACAACTTTAGATTTCTTCATTCTCTTTCTGGTTGATTTAGTTTGTTGCCACCAGTCCATAGCTCTTCCTCTCAAGCTTGCAGCAACTAACTTAACTTGACGATCTTCAGGAACGTCGTTGAGTTCAATTTTTTTTTCAACCTTTGACAACCAATCAAAGAATTCCTCTGCTCGTAGACCACCTCGGAATTCTGGAATTTCTGTGTCCATCCTCGATTTCCGTGTATGACCATTTTCTTCAACATTCCTATATCGATTTTGCCCTTGATCCGGATACCGAAAGTGAACACTATCACCATGACCATCTTCTTCAAAATTAGATGAGCTTCGATGTCGACTCTGAACATTGACTCTTCTAGGGCCATGCACGTCCTCCCTACTTCCTCTTTCCCCTACTCGATATCTTTCATAATCACCATATGGCTCATGTTCGTATCCACGATAAGCTCTTCTTTCTTCATTCCGATAATCATGATTGTCTCGAAATCCACGATCTCGATTTATCGATAAGGATGGTTCTCTCCTTTCTTTATCATAATGTGGTGATACTCTCCTTTGATTTTGATTCATGTCAGACATCAACTTCTCTAACTTCCCAAAACCTTTATTGAACTTCTCTTCGAGGTTATCACTAATTCGTCGCTCTATTTGTCCGGCATCTTCTCTTTTATACAAATCTTCGACATTCTGAAATCGATTAGTTCTTCTCAGCGGCATTGTCGAATCAAACAATCTTCAAATAACTTTAACTTTCAAGAAAAAAAATTTACACACAAACTTGAACAAGCTCGGATCCAACACTGATAGGCTCGGCTCCAACAACTCAAACTCGGCCTTGTTCTACAAAAATGAACTTCACACTTCAACTTAGCTCGGCTTGAACAACAAAGTGGCGCGCAAAATCCCAACAAGCAAAAATTCAAACACTTTCCGAACTTTGATCCAAAATGATATGGATCGAAACTCCCAACTTGTTGAAACTTCACGATGAACACAATGAACTCCAAACTTCTCAACAATGCACGGCTCTACACTTCAACACAAAGTTATGCACAACTTCAATAAACAAATCTCGAATCAAACTCCCCAACTTGTTTGAAATCTCACGAACACCCAAATAAACAAACAACTCAATTCAAACTCCAAACTTCAAAACTCGAAACTTCAACACTTCTACTTGTTCCAACAGGCTCGTCTTAGCTATGATTGGCTAATTCTGGCTTTGATACCAAACTGACGCAGCGTGGGAAGCGAATTCGATGATGTAAATGGAATCCGTCCAGGATCTCACACGATTAGCGGAAATAATCGGTGAATCGATGATAAATCGATGGATTTAAGAATACCAAAAGGCCCAAATCCGTTGATCCAAAGATACCGGATTCTAGCAAATCTTCGACACGTTGATCGCGCACGATACCGTGAAGAGAGATCTACAATTCTTTAATCGTTGATCAAGCGCACTTGATTCCACGAATTGGCTTCAACGATCGTTGATTCGAGCGCACTCGAATACCGAAAGTGGAGTTAGGAGATTACACTCAACTACCAATTTAAATGGAGGCACAAAGCACAAACCAAATTTTATTCAAAATTCAACAACCCTTAATGATACAACTCACCCGCTATTTATAGAAGCTCACAACTTAACACACGTTACAACACTTCACATGACTTAAGAAAAATACATCAAAAGTAGTACAAACGACTTAACAAACAAACGGTTACAACATAACACGACTTAACAATATACGACATAAGAAAACATAATACAAACGACTTAAGAAACCAGGCATCATAAACAGCGACTTAAGCACTTCTGTAACTCGTTCGCGACCTAAGACTTCAGTAGTTTCGCGACTTAAAGATCTGGAGCGACCTATGGTTCGTCGCAAATTAAAGAATTTCAACGACCTAAGGAAGCTCAGCGACATAACCTTTTCTCGTTCGCGACTTTTCGCTGGAGGGACCTACTGGAATGTTCGCGACTTAAGAATTTGGAAGCGACATAATCTTCGTTCGCGACTTTGGAAATTGGCAACGACTTACGGAAGGTCGTCCGCGATCTAAGGGATTCAGCGACCTAAGCTGTCTGCTTGCGACCTTCACTGGAGCGACATAAGGAGCTTGCGAGTTAAACTGGAATGACCTACTGGAAGATTTGCTCTGCGACCTACTAGAATTCTGAAGCATCTTCTTCCTCGCGATTTAGGGTTTAGCGATTTCGCTTCTTCGCCTTCGCGACCTAGGGAAAAGCAATCAAGGGACGCGACTTAAGGTAAGTCGTCTTTATTCACGCTGCATCAATCCCATTGTACCTACACAAATAATTTCAATTTTAAATAGCCAACAAGTAAAAAGACACAGAAAAATACAATAGTAATGTCAAAAGATGATAGGGAATATAAGTAAAATGTATCATCCAAGTTGTTGTAAAATTCACTCAATAATTCAGATAGAACAATTTAGGAAAATGAGTTGACAGTGACAAGATGTTGTATTACAAAGGAATTTAAAAGGTCGAGTCATCTTGGCTGTATCTACCATTAGATTGGTGATAACAAACTTAATACAAAAAATGCCTTAAACATCTGTCTTCAGTGCAAACTTTATAGGCTTGTATCATTAGATAGTGAGGTACCATGTTGTAAATGTTTCTAGAACTTTATCCTAACCTGTTGAAATTGGAAACCATAAAGAACCAAAATCATTGGAAACCCAATTCAAAATATTTAGGTGTTATAGGAATCTAATTCAAATAATATATTAATCATGGTACAAAATTCACATTGAGAGAGAATTTCGTTAATTATACAGACCAAGCAAAATTCAAAATATTAATTCCAGTGGATAAACATGTACTACATACAATCTATATTTTTCCTACAAGCCCTTGCAATTCCAAGGTTGGATGGATATAAATGTCATCAAGGTCTATTGGAATTTAGAATAAATATAAAAGGATCATACCATGTAAGAATATATAGTTAAAAGACTAATATACATTTATGTAAACCATGGTTAAAAAAGTGTACCAAAGAAAATGCATTCATTTGGAAACTTTTGTCCAACCTCCATTAGTTATCTGCTCATAATGAATAAAGGAACACAATCAAGGCAACATCTAAAAATCTGAAGCGTTTCACTCAGGTTGTATCTCTTTCACCAACTCTATTCAAACATATTTGACTTGGGCAAAGCTTTTCTAGCATCTTCGATTATGGCTTTCATCATCCTTTAGCATGTGATTTCAAGCTGAGCTAAACTCAAGCACTGCAACTGCATTAGAATCGACTTCCAGACCAGTCTACAAAAATACAGTTGTGACCAAAACCATGCATATAAAAAACTAACAGCTAAATAAATAGAATTCAAAAATTAATAAACATTGCCTAAAACGATTTTCAATTGTAACTTGCTAATATCCAATTTGAATCTAGTTAGAAGCCTGAGCATTCTGAATTTGTAAAAGGAAAGGGGTACTACCTAAAAGAATTATCAGTTAAAGGAAATCAAAAATGATGTTATTGAATTTGTAAATATGCAAATATAATAAATAGGTTTATACAAACTAATGCAAATGGAACAACTAATCAAGCTCAATAGCGATAAAGACATAGAAAACTACAAGAAGGTAAAATTTAAGAGACGAAGTAAACTGAAATATTCTCAAAACAATCTGATAATATTGCAACATCCCAAACCAATGCATGTCTATTTTTAAACAATATACCTTCTCAACAATATATATTCTAGTATATTTTCATCAATCAGCCACGTGAAGGAACAACTAAAAATGAACATATACAAGCTTAAGTAGTAGCTCGTCGGATCATGGTAACCATATAATTAAATATGACATACTGATTAAATCATCTAACCAATAAAATCAATATAGTTATAATCACGTAATATGCCGAACAGATGCTTCTTTAAAGTAACTAATGGTCATGTCTTGTATGCTAAAATAATTATATTATTATTATTATTATAAACTTAATTAATTTTTATAAACATAGTTAATTCATCATCATCATAATCATTGTTATTATTTATAAAACTTTTTTAATTTAGTTATGTTATTATTTATAAAATTTAGTTTGCTTAAACTTAACTAGTTTTATAAAACTTGTTTAATTTTAACAATACTTAGTAATTTTTATTAACTTGATAACTAACTGACTATGCAGGTGTGGATTAGATACTAACTGATTATATGATTCTGTTGTATGATACGTTTTGGGTATAATGCTCACCCACATCTGGATAGGCTGATGCAAATTAATTTCAGCAAGATATTCCATATCAGGGTCTACTCTAATCTACAACAATAGTGAATCCATGCTATAACATAAATTGGTTGCTAATATTCAGTTTAGATGAATAAGATGCATAAAACATAAATAGCTCCAAAACTTACACTACCTCACACACATATCTAAATTTGCAAACGTGCGTGCATTATCATTAGATCCATCGGCTATTGGTCCCTTTTTAGGCTTTATAAACTTTTAACCTAATTTAGAATGACACTATATCTCAAGTAGTTCCCACATATCTCCATTTAAAGGTAAAGATGGACGATCAAACATCCCCCAAATTTCATGAACTTGAATGCTCATCATCCCAGACCAGCCGACTTCCCCGAGTTCCATTGTCAACATTGCCGCTGATAACATCACTAGACTTGGCAGTGCACCTTCTCATAACAGTAAATTCAATCAATTTTTTTTGCTATAAGACAAGCCCATCCTATAAGAAACCCTAAATCATGGAAAACTTTTTATACAAAAAAAGGTGATAAGCAGCAAAGTAGCCAAAACTAAATCTTAAAATAGGGCATCCATAAAATTCAATATCACTAGTTTAGCATTACCTATATTAGTTACTAACAAAGCTAAACTTAAATAAGTGCATTACGGTCAAATTCCAAGAATATGATAAGGACACAACTCACATGTGGCAACATTTGAGAAAGAGTGGAGCAGGATATTATTACATAGTACGATGCATATGTAGAATGCATAGTAATAGAAGAACGCCAATTGAAAGGTCTATAAACAGATAAATTACTGTATGTTTTTTTAATCGATGATTTCCATATAAACTTAATGAAGTCAAAATATTACCTGCGCAGTGCACCACCACTGACAGAAGAGCAACATTGTAACGACCCTAGATTTTTATTTAATTTAAATTGATAATTTAAAAGAAATTTTGAATAAAAATTATAAAATTAAATATAAATGAAAGCGAGTTTCCTCGATTCAAATAGAAAATATATATAGTCATATGGATTTGAAATTTTGTATATATGTGAATATATATGTATATATTGGATTTTAAATAAAATCTTAAATAAATGATTTTGAAGAATAAATAAATAAACTGATTTAAAAATTTATAAATGATGATAATTTGAGTTATATAAAATTATGTGTATATAGAGAAATGTAAAACAATAATTTTTAAAGTAGAATTTATGATAAATATTTATAACTAAAAAAATAGAAGTAAAATAAAATGCAAGAATAAACAAAGCTCGAATACAAAGCTAGCTAAAAGAACATAAAACCAAAATAAAGTAAAATAACAAACAAAAACCTTTCAGCCGAGACAAACAAATGTATATAAGCATGTACACATGCATTTAATGCAAGACACAATGTAAACATATAATATGAAACATAAAGTATCTATGTACATGTTTATGCAAAGCAAAATGAACTGTGCATACCAAATTCTTCAGCATGGACAAGATCATTAGCCGAGATCTTGTTTCATAAAACAAATGAAAATGCAAGTACAAAATAAAACATCTCAGCCACCATAATATAGCATATCACCCATACCTAAGTATAAACAAATCAAATATAATGCATTACCTCTAGCAAGATGTATATCACCTCAGCCATACTATTTTGTACAAACCATATCATCACTCTGTACACTTTTCTTTTATGTACATCCACTTCTACATTTCATCAGTTTCGTCCATCATAAACAAAAATAAAGTAGCATCATCTCAAAACCCATATATATCAACTTCTTTTATATATATCAATCATCCTCATCAGTTCATCTCCTTCAAGCTAAAAGGTCTGAGTAAATACCATTTCAAACTTTAACCAAAACTTCAACTGCAAACAAACTACAACCAGAGAAATCAAAGAAGGTGATTTCAGCTGGCAATTTCAAAAGCCTGATTCAAAGTAAAAGCCCTATTCAATCTAAGCAAGTGAGTAACATTTCATTTAAACAATTTAAAGAATAAATCTGGGGTACTTATAGCTGTGAAATGTGTGTATATATACACGTAATTCTCTGAATAAGTTTAAATAATGGGTGCGACCTGATGTTCATTTTGTCCTCTGTCTTAGTTTTTGAAAGCATCAGATTTTTGTTTCAAAACTCAATTGCATTTGATTTACTCGATGGTTGGGCTTAGCATTAAAACAAACATTGTTAGTATAACATATACTTAAGGTACAAATTTAATTAAGTTGAAGAAATTTTGAAGTGCTTCTGGAAACCAAGAAGAAACTGGGCAAACTCAAAATTTGTCAAAATATAAATCTCTGGTTCCATGAATTCAGGTATGTAAGTCGAATTCACACACATTAATATGAATTTTAAAGCAGTAATTCAGATTTTTAGTGATTGGGATTAAGGGCAATTTGTGTTTATCTGTTTTGGGCATTTCGAGTCGCCGTGGTCGGTCACGATGATGGGAGAGGTCAGGATTTGGGCTGGAGACGCAGGAGCTTATGGAGGTGCTGGGAAAAATGGGTGGTGGCGTCAGTGATGACGGTGGTGGCGATGGTCGTGGTTCAAAGTTTCTAAACCTAATTTGGACGTGGGGACTTGATTTGATTCGTTCGACCTTTGTGGTCGACCGAGCTGCACGCGGTTGTTGGTGATGGCTGAGGAGGGTAACGGCAAGGTGTGGTCGGCGTCGCGTCGCCCCTGGTGGTCGGAGGAAGGTATGCGAGATGGTTACAGGGATTGGGTTCGATTCTAGGAAATCGAAAAATGGCTCGATTTTGATTTAGTGGGAATTTTGGGATTTTGATTGTTTGAATAGGTTCCAGCGATCAACGATGGTGCTCTGGTGGTCTCGAAGTCGATCAGTGATGATCGACGTGGGTGTGCACGTATACGTGCGTTCGCGTGCACGGTTGCTTTGCCTGGAAAACGTGATGGGAGTAAGGTGAAAAGGAGGAAGAAAGGGGTTGCGTGAAGACAGGGGAGAGACTTGGGAAATACACGTGCGTTTCGAATTCTAACTTGAAGCATTAGCAGGGGGTCTCGGGTCGAAGTCCTGTTTCAATTTTTAACCTGAAACCTGAAGCTGTTTTGGTTTGGGAATTTTAAAACCCAAATTAAATTTTAAACCAAGATTTTTAAAGCTGAGTTCAAATTAAAATGTTAATATAAATTCAAGTTGAATGTGGAGTTTAGTTTGAACATAAATAAGTTTTAAATTTAAATTGTTTTAATAACTTAAAAGCAATTCAAAACATATTAAAGAAATTTGAAATGGAGTTGAAATTTTAAATGAAAAATTTAAGCAAGTTGAAACTAAAAGTTTAAATTTAAATTTAAATCTGAATTAAAGATAATTTGAATCCTAATTCTTAAATCAAAGAAGTTTTAATATTTAAATTGTTTAAATTTGCTTTGTGATGATAATTAAAACATTAGTTAGAAAATGTTTTAAATTTGAATTAGTAAAGATAAAATGATATGCACTCATTAAATTAGTTCAAGTGAATAATTGATTAATTTATTTAATCAAGAAATTAAGATTTGAGTTAAATTAATTAAGGTAAATAAATTTGTAAGTAAGATTCATTAATTTAATAAAGAGTTGTCTTTTAAACAAATGATTAAGGTTATTTAATCAAGTAATTAAGATTTATTAAGTTACAGTTTAGAACTTAATTAATTAAATAATCAGTGATTAAATATATGATTTTAAAGGTTAATTAAATGATAATTAACAATAGTTAAATTGGGTTTAATTACTTAAGAATAGTAATTAAATAATTATGAATAGTTAATGAGGATCATTTACTTGAAATTTATTTTGATAATAAATGTGAAAAGAATTATTCATAGAAATTTAATCTGATTTAAACTTATCAGATGATTAAATTGATCCTACTTATGGATGTTTGGATTTTATTGGATGCTGAATTGTTGATATCCCTGATATATGATGCTTTATGATTATCCTGATTTGTGTTGTGATCTGTGATATAATTTATTATTTGTGATAGATATATATATATCTGCGAATCTGTGTATGAAAGATAAGCGTTATAGTTATATCGCTTATCGAATATATTGTTGTATTTGAATCTGTGATGATTGAAATGATGTTGCACTATTGTGTCAAACCCCTGGACCACACCATACACACACAAATATGGATTTCACGAGGAAATCGATTAAGTCGCAGATTTTTGAAATAGTTAAATTTGAATTTTTTAAATTCAAATGTTTTGGAAATGGAATCGGAATAAATGTGAAAAGTTTTTGGAATGGAATTTCAAAATAAAAAATTTAGTATTTTTAAATTACTTGATTAAGTTTTGGAATTTAAATAATTTGATTTAAATTTGAATTCAATACTTGAAATTGAATTCTATGATTTGAAACTAGGGATTAACGATATTATACTAGTTATATATGAGTCAAACCATTTTCAAAGTATTGTTCCTTTGGAATTTGATTTAAAGACTGTAACTTGTATAAATGAAATAGAGTTTTTCTGAAATAAGATTGTGTTTCTAAATGATAAAAAGCTTTCATAGAAGAAACGAATTTCAAAATTATGTTAAAGGAATTTCAAGATTGAATTGAAAAAAATGATTTTTCAAGTTATGAATGAATTCTTTTTGAAAGCTATGAATTAAATCTGTTTATTTTTAACAGATTTAAAATGATGATTTATTTAAACCATTCGAAATGAAATTGTTTTGAAAGCTATAAGTTAAATCTTTGATTTAAAGATTTAACGAGTTAAATTGAAATGGAAATTGATTTGGAAAATCTGTGAATGAATCTTTTGTTTAAAAGATTAAAATGTGAAAATTGTTTAAACCGTTAAAGGTTGTGAAAATGAATCTTTTTGTTTAAAGATTGAAATGGTAATTGGATTAAACCATTTGAAATAAAGTTTTGAATTATTAAGTTGTGACTTAATTGAAATCCCATTATCCATTTGTTTTTGAAATATCGTGCTCACTATTCGGTTTAACCGGGAAAGGACCTTTGGGTCGTATAACCCATTCTGAATATGTGATTCGACGTTATGGATAGCATTTGAAGACCGGTGATGAAGACCGGGTATTTGCGAAAGCGATAGGATGACCTATCGATTGTTTCTGCACCGAGTCGCGTCGGTATAGAGACTTCCTAAGTGATGGGAAATTCGATCGGGATTGTGGATATCCGGATTTCAAGGACTTCTTTGGAAGTGCCTTCGGTTCTGTTCGAACCCAGAACAGACTTGTATGGATTGTATGCCTGACATTACAAATTGAGATATAAAGCCGATTTCTTTCAAATATATTTCTGTTGGTGGCGGAGAATTTATTCTCTTAGCTTAACACCCTTCTCTGAGACGTACGAGCTCAGAGGTTATATAGTTGAAGGTTATCAGCAATATATTCCCAATTTGGTAATGTGACATGCTGAGTGTTGCTGTGAAATGATCATTGTGTTGATTATTTATGATAGGATCATTTGTTTGATCGTCTATCTTGGTGATCATTTCTATGATCATTTGTTGACCCAAAGCACAGCTTTTGTATAAAGTGTGTTTTTGTGGACGTGACTTCGTCGAGCCTCACACCCCGGAAATGGTCAAAACAGGAAAGATGCAGCAATGTTATAAGGGGTAGCGCCCTTTAGGATATGTGCATTTCCTTCTGGAAAAGGGTGGTATCATGGTATGGAGCCCAGATACTTACTCATGTTGAAACACTTTATTATTATGATTGTGTGAATTGATTAGAGAGCTCTCGGATAAAGGCCCCAAAGGACCGGGGGATGGCATATTCGGTCAGTTGTTACTCAGTTAGGGGTAACCCGGCCTTGTGTTGGTAGAGATCCGGTTTGGTTCTCGGGGATGTCCTTCCAGAGGCATTCTCATGTGGCAATGGGAAGTTCCTTGGCCTGACCATTTGTTGGAAATTCAATTCCCAATACGAAACCCTGTACGGTTTTAGTTGTAGAACCTGCCATGGAATGTGGCGGTAACCTGCTATTGAACATGGTAGCTATAGTAGGCATAAGTGCGGAATGTCTATGCTGGCTAAGATTTATATCTTTAATTTCGAAAGAAATTTTTACTACACTATGCACTAGTAATAATATCAAATGTTTCTTTTTAATACGTATCAAGCATCTTTGACTATCATAAGGAGAAATCTCCTCCGATTCTGCGTTTGCATTGTGCGTGTGTGCGGGAGGCCTTATGGTAGTCTCATTTCTAAAAAGCATTGCGAATTGATTTTTTTTAAATATTTTGTTGTTTGTTTTAAAAGATAAACTGTTTTTGTTGCTCACACCAGTCCCACGACTGATCCGGAGTTTATTGTTTTCTTTCCTAAACTCTGGGTGCTCATTATTTTCTACACGAGCAGTCTAGAGTTGGGTTTTTCAGATAGTCAGGTTTAGTAGATTATCTAGAGTTAGTTCAGTCTTTGGATCACACCAGTCTTGCTCGTCTTGGTGCATAGTTATTGGGGGTTCAAGCTATTACTGGATTGATTCTTGGAAATGGAGTTGCAGTTCTCGGAGTTCTCTTTTGAAGACTATCTTAGAGTTATTTGTTTCGCTGCTAGATGTTATCTATTTTCTTTTCCGCTGCTATTTTATTGTATCATATCTCTGATGTATATTGATATCTATTGGATCATCTGTTGTATCAGATATTGTATCAAAGCTGTATATCAATGTATTATTCTTTTATTCCGTTGTGTTATTTACTTAATGTTGTTATAAGCTCTGGCGAATCGGATTTGAATAGTCGAATCTATGGCATTCGAATACGATATGAAGTATGGATGTCGATTTTTGAGCGGGCAAAATCCGCTTCGTTACATTTGGTATCAGAGCTAAGGTGAAACTTTAGCTCAGGAGTATAACACATTAAGTAACTCACTAGAGATAGGGTGAAGTATCCCTAGAATGAGTAATCCCTAAGATATCTGTTCGAATGTCTCAGTAAATTCTCTTGCTATCCACTGATAGTGAGTATGAGTGCAAGAAGAGAACGAGATAGGGGACAGGGAAATACGACTATAATTAGTCAAAACTCTGTAACAACAGTGGAAATAACTTTCTCTGTCAATCTCTTTTGATTCGTCTTTTCAATTCTTTTGATTGCTTCGAGACAGCTACAGAAAGAAGTTCGGTGCGTTGATGCTCTACGAATCGTTGTAGAAAATTTTTACTTCGTATTTCATCGTTTTCTTATCAGTTTTTGATTTAAACTTTAATGAATATGAATAGGAAGTTTGGAATTGAAAATTTAAATTAAATTGGAAATTTTAAATTGAGTTAAAATTGATTAGG
The DNA here is from genome assembly GCA_030765085.1 of Allium cepa. Lineage (NCBI taxonomy): Eukaryota > Viridiplantae > Streptophyta > Magnoliopsida > Asparagales > Amaryllidaceae > Allium > Allium cepa. The sequence goes on along the minus strand of CM060936.1, from coordinate 2,208,406 downwards.
AATATGAGGATAAATTGAATTAAATCAATAAAACGATTTCGTTTAAAACCAAATTTGAAATTCTGTCGTAATTTCTTGGGTTGGCCGAAGTCCGAAGAGGGAAAATTGGTATATATTTTAAGATATTTCGACTTGAATTTGGAATCCATATCTTGTATTTGAGGAATTATAGGAGATCGAATCTGTCTATCTCTGTGTTGTTTTCGTGCCTGCGAATTTCGAGGACGAAATTCTTTTAAGGGGGGAAGTTTGTAACGACCCTAGATTTTTATTTAATTTAAATTGATAATTTAAAAGAAATTTTGAATAAAAATTATAAAATTAAATATAAATGAAAGCGAGTTTCCTCGATTCAAATAGAAAATATATATAGTCATATGGATTTGAAATTTTGTATATATGTGAATATATATGTATATATTGGATTTTAAATAAAATCTTAAATAAATGATTTTGAAGAATAAATAAATAAATTGATTTAAAAATTTATAAATGATGATAATTTGAGTTATATAAAATTATGTGTATATAGAGAAATGTAAAACAATAATTTTTAAAGTAGAATTTATGATAAATATTTATAACTAAAAAAATAGAAGTAAAATAAAATGCAAGAATAAACAAAGCTCGAATACAAAGCTAGCTAAAAGAACATAAAACCAAAATAAAGTAAAATAACAAACAAAAACCTTTCAGCCGAGACAAACAAATGTATATAAGCATGTACACATGCATTTAATGCAAGACACAATGTAAACATATAATATGAAACATAAAGTATCTATGTACATGTTTATGCAAAGCAAAATGAACTGTGCATACCAAATTCTTCAGCATGGACAAGATCATTAGCCGAGATCTTGTTTCATAAAACAAATGAAAATGCAAGTACAAAATAAAACATCTCAGCCACCATAATATAGCATATCACCCATACCTAAGTATAAACAAATCAAATATAATGCATTACCTCTAGCAAGATGTATATCACCTCAGCCATACTATTTTGTACAAACCATATCATCACTCTGTACACTTTTCTTTTATGTACATCCACTTCTACATTTCATCAGTTTCGTCCATCATAAACAAAAATAAAGTAGCATCATCTCAAAACCCATATATATCAACTTCTTTTATATATATCAATCATCCTCATCAGTTCATCTCCTTCAAGCTAAAAGGTCTGAGTAAATACCATTTCAAACTTTAACCAAAACTTCAACTGCAAACAAACTACAACCAGAGAAATCAAAGAAGGTGATTTCAGCTGGCAATTTCAAAAGCCTGATTCAAAGTAAAAGCCCTATTCAATCTAAGCAAGTGAGTAACATTTCATTTAAACAATTTAAAGAATAAATCTGGGGTACTTATAGCTGTGAAATGTGTGTATATATACACGTAATTCTCTGAATAAGTTTAAATAATGGGTGCGACCTGATGTTCATTTTGTCCTCTGTCTTAGTTTTTGAAAGCATCAGATTTTTGTTTCAAAACTCAATTGCATTTGATTTACTCGATGGTTGGGCTTAGCATTAAAACAAACATTGTTAGTATAACATATACTTAAGGTACAAATTTAATTAAGTTGAAGAAATTTTGAAGTGCTTCTGGAAACCAAGAAGAAACTGGGCAAACTCAAAATTTGTCAAAATATAAATCTCTGGTTCCATGAATTCAGGTATGTAAGTCAAATTCACACACATTAATATGAATTTTAAAGCAGTAATTCAGAATTTTAGTGATTGGGATTAAGGGAAATTTAAGTTTATCTGTTTTGGGCATTTCGAGTCGCCGTGGTCGGTCACGATGATGGGAGAGGTCAGGATTTGGGCTGGAGACGCGGGAGCTTATGGAGGTGCTGGGAAAAATGGGTGGTGGCGTCAGTGATGACGGTGGTGGCGATGGCCGTGGTTCAAAGTTTCTAAACCTAATTTGGACGTGGGGACTTGATTTGATTCGTTCGACCTTTGTGGTCGACCGAGCTGCACGCGGTTGTTGGTGATGGCTGAGGAGGGTAACGGCAAGGTGTGGTCGGCGTCGCGTCGCCCCTGGTGGTCGGAGGAAGGTATGCAAGATGGTTACAGGGATTGGGTTCGATTCTAGGAAATCGAAAAATGGCTCGATTTTGATTTAGTGGGAATTTTGGGATTTTGATTGTTTGAATAGGTTCCAGCGATCAACGATGGTGCTCTGGTGGTCTCGAAGTCGATCAGTGATGATCGACGTGGGTGTGCACGTATACGTGCGTTCGCGTGCACGGTTGCTTTGCCTGGAAAACGTGATGGGAGTAAGGTGAAAAGGAGGAAGAAAGGGGTTGCGTGAAGACAGGGGAGAGACTCGGGAAATACACGTGCGTTTCTAATTCTAACTCGAAGCATTAGCAGGGGGTCTCGGGTCGAAGTCCTGTTTCAATTTTTAACCTGAAACCTGAAGCTGTTTTGGTTTGGGAATTTTAAAACCCAAATTAAATTTTAAACCAAGATTTTTAATGCTGAGTTCAAATTAAAATGTTAATATAAATTCAAGTTGAATGTGGAGTTTAGTTTGAACATAAATAAGTTTTAAATTTAAATTGTTTTAATAACTTAAAAGCAATTCAAAACATATTAAAGAAATTTGAAATGGAGTTGAAATTTTAAATGAAAAATTTAAGCAAGTTGAAACTAAAAGTTTAAATTTAAATTTAAATCTGAATTAAAGATAATTTGAATCCTAATTCTGAAATCAAAGAAGTTTTAATATTTAAATTGTTTAAATTTGCTTTGTGATGATAATTAAAACATTAGTTAGAAAATGTTTTAAATTTGAATTAGTAAAGATAAAATGATATGCACTCATTAAATTAGTTCAAGTGAATAATTGATTAATTTATTTAATCAAGAAATTAAGATTTGAGTTAAATTAATTAAGGTAAATAAATTTGTAAGTAAGATTCATTAATTTAATAAAGAGTTGTCTTTTAAACAAATGATTAAGGTTATTTAATCAAGTAATTAAGATTTATTAAGTTACAATTTAGAACTTAATTAATTAAATAATCAGTGATTAAATATATGATTTTAAAGCTTAATTAAATGATAATTAACAATAGTTAAATTGGGTTTAATTACTTAAGAATAGTAATTAAATAATTATGAATAGTTAATGAGGATCATTTACTTGAAATTTATTTTGATAATAAATGTGAAAAGAATTATTCATAGAAATTTAATCTGATTTAAACTTATCAGATTATTAAATTGATCCTACTTATGGATGTTTGGATTTTATTGGATGTTGAATTGTTGATATCCCTGATATATGATGCTTTATGATTATCCTGATTTGTGTTGTGATCTGTGATATAATTTATTATTTGTGATATATATATATCTGCGAATCTGTGTATGAAAGATAAGCGTTATAGTTATATCGCTTATCGAATATATTGTTGTATTTGAATCTGTGATGATTGAAATGATGTTGCACTATTGTGTCAAACCCCTGGACCACACCATACACACACAAATATGGATTTCACGAGGAAATCGATTAAGTCGCAGATTTTTGAAATAGTTAAATTTGAATTTTTTAAATTCAAATGTTTTGGAAATGGAATCGGAATAAATGTGAAAAGTTTTTGGAATGGAATTTCAAAATAAAATTTAGTATTTTTAAATTACTTGATTAAGTTTTGGAATTTAAATAATTTGATTTAAATTTGAATTCAATACTTGAAATTGAATTCTGTGATTTGAAACTAGGGATTAACGATATTATACTAGTTATATATGAGTCAAACCATTTTCAAAGTATTGTTCCTTTGGAATTTGATTTAAAGACTGTAACTTGTATAAATGAAATAGAGTTTTTCTGAAATAAGATTGTGTTTCTAAATGATAAAAAGCTTTCATAGAAGAAACGAATTTCAAAATTATGTTAAAGGAATTTCAAGATTGAATTGAAAAAAATGATTTTTCAAGTTATGAATGAATTCTTTTTGAAAGCTATGAATTAAATCTGTTTATTTTTAACAGATTTAAAATGATGATTTATTTAAACCATTCGAAATGAAATTGTTTTGAAAGCTATAAGTTAAATCTTTGATTTAAAGATTTAACGAGTTAAATTGAAATGGAAATTGATTTGGAAAATCTGTGAATGAATCTTTTGTTTAAAAGATTAAAATGTGAAAATTGTTTAAACCGTTAAAGGTTGTGAAAATGAATCTTTTTGTTTAAAGATTGAAATGGTAATTGGATTAAACCATTTGAAATAAAGTTTTGAATTATTAAGTTGTGACTTAATTGAAATCCCATTATCCATTTGTTTTTGAAATATCGTGCTCACTATTCGGTTTAACCGGGAAAGGACCTTTGGGTCGTATAACCCATTCTGAATATGTGATTCGACGTTATGGATAGCATTTGAAGACCGGTGATGAAGACCGGGTATTTGCGAAAGCGATAGGATGACCTATCGATTGTTTCTGCACCGAGTCGCGCCGGTATAGAGACTTCCTAAGTGATGGGAAATTCGATCGGGATTGTGGATATCCGGATTTCAAGGACTTCTTTGGAAGTGCCTTCGGTTCTGTTCGAACCCAGAACAGACTTGTATGGATTGTATGCCTGACATTACAAATTGAGATATAAAGCCGATTTCTTTCAAATATATTTCTGTTGGTGGCAGAGAATTTATTCTCTTAGCTTAACACCCTTCTCTGAGACGTACGAGCTCAGAGGTTATATAGTTGAAGGTTATCAGCAATATATTCCCAATTTGGTAATGTGACATGCTGAGTGTTGCTGTGAAATGATCATTGTGTTGATTATTTATGATAGGATCATTTGTTTGATCGTCTATCTTGGTGATCATTTCTATGATCATTTGTTGACCCAAAGCACAGCTTTTGTATAAAGTGTGTTTTTGTGGACGTGACTTCGTCGAGCCTCACACCCCGGAAATGGTCAAAACAGGAAAGATGCAGCAATGTTATGAGCGGTAGCGCCCTTTAGGATATGTGCATTTCCTTCTGGAAAAGGGTGGTATCATGGTATGGAGCCCAGATACTTACTCATGTTGAAACACTTTATTATTATGATTGTGTGAATTGATTAGAGAGCTCTCGGATAAAGGTCCCAAAGGACCGGGGGATGGCATATTCGGTCAGTTGTTACTCAGTTAGGGGTAACCCGGCCTTGTGTTGGTAGAGATCCGGTTTGGTTCTCGGGGATGTCCTTCCAGAGGCATTCTCATGTGGCAATGGGAAGTTCCTTGGCCTGACCATTTGTTGGAAATTCAATTCACAATACGAAACCATGTACGGTTTTAGTTGTAGAACCTGCCATGGAATGTGGCGGTAACCTGCTATTGAACATGGTAGTTATAGTAGGCATAAGTGCGGAATGTCTATGCTGGCTAAGATTTATATCTTTAATTTCGAAAGAAATTTTTACTACACTATGCACTAGTAATAATATCAAATGTTTCTTTTTAATACGTATCAATCATCTTTGACTATCATAAGGAGAAATCTCCTCCGATTCTTCGTTTGCATTGTGTGTGTGTGCGGGAGGCCTTATGGTAGTCTCATTTCTAAAAAGCATTGCGAATTGATTTTTTTTAAATATTTTGTTGTTTGTTTTAAAAGATAAACTGTTTTTGTTGCTCACACCAGTCCCACGACTGATCCGGAGTTTATTGTTTTCTTTCCTAAACTCTGGGTGCTCATTATTTTCTACACGAGCAGTCTAGAGTTGGGTTTTTCAGATAGTCAGGTTTAGTAGATTATCTAGAGTTAGTTCAGTCTTTGGATCACACCAGTCTTGCTCGTCTTGGTGCATAGTTATTGAGGGTTCAAGCTATTACTGGATTGATTCTTGGAAATGGAGTTGCAGTTCTCGGAGTTCTCTTTTGAAGACTATCTTAGAGTTATTTGTTTTGCTGCTAGATGTTATCTATTTTCTTTTCCGCTGCTATTTTATTGTATCATGTCTCTGATGTATATTGATATCTATTGGATCATCTGTTGTATCAGATATTGTATCAAAGCTGTATATCAATGTATTATTCTTTTATTCCGCCGTGTTATTTACTTAATGTTGTTATAAGCTCCGGCGAATCGGATTTGAATGGTCGAATCTATGGCATTCGAATACGATATGAAGTATGGATGTCGATTTTTGAGCGGGCAAAATCCGCTTCGTTACATTTGGTATCAGAGCTAAGGTGAAACTTTAGCTCAGGAGTATAACACATTAAGTAACTTAATTGAAATCCCATTATCCATTTATTTTTGAAATATCGTGCTCACTATTCGGTTTAACCGGGAAAGGACCTTTGGGTCGTATAACCCATTCTGAATATGTGATTCGACGTTATGGATAGCATTTGAAGACCGGTGATGAAGACCGGGTATTTGCGAAAGCGATAGGATGACCTATCGATTGTTTCTGAACCGAGTCGCGCCGGTATAGAGACTTCCTAAGTGATGGGAAATTCGATCGGGATTGTGGATATCCGGATTTCAAGGACTTCTTTGGAAGTGCCTTCGGTTCTGTTCGAACCCAGAACAGACTTGTATGGATTGTATGCCTGACATTACAAATTGAGATATAAAGCCGATTTCTTACAAATATATTTCTGTTGGTGGCGGAGAATTTATTCTCTTAGCTTAACACCCTTCTCTGAGACGTATGAGCTCAGAGGTTATATAGTTGAAGGTTATCAGCAATATATTCCCAATTTGGTAATGTGACATGCTGAGTGTTGATGTGAAATGATCATTGTGTTGATTATTTATGATAGGATCATTTGTTTGATCGTTTATCTTGGTGATCATTTCTATGATCATTTGTTGACCCAAAGCACGGCTTTTGTATAAAGTGTGTTTTTGTGAACGTGACTTCGTCGAGCCTCACACCCCGGAAATGGTCAAAACAGGAAAGATGCACACTACAACAAAAATGCTCTATTACAACGCCCTTTTTACAACGGGCATTGGCTGCCCGTTGTAATAGTAGGCTATTACAACGGTCCATTCAGGCCCGTTGTAATAGATGCCCTATACAACGCCTTTTTTACAACGGGCAACGACTGCCCGTTGTAATAGAATGCTATTACAATGGTCCTTTCATACCCGTTGTAATAGATGTCAACTTTACAACGTTCACAAAAGGCCCGTTGTAATAGATACCAATTTTACAACGGTCACAAAATGCCCGTTGTAATAGGTGCCAATTTTACAACGGGCTAAAAATGCCTGTTGTAATAGGTGCCAATTTTACAACGGGCATAAAATGCCCGTTGTAATAAATGTGTGTTGCCAATTTTTGACAACCAATAATTAATAATTACAATGCTTTCTTAAAATTAATATTTAATATTTATTAATATTTAATAATTATTCATTAATAATATTATATTAATCATATGTTACTAATTACTAATTATAATATTATATTACTAATTACTAACCATTAATAATATTATATTATTTATTAATATTTAATAATTAATCATTAATAATATTATATCAATCATTTATAACTTATAATAATTAATGATTATTATTAAATAATCACTGGTTATTAATTGTTATACATAATCAGTATTCCAACGGGCTTAATTTTACTTTCCAATTATTAGTAAATAATCAAATAATTAATATTAAATATATAATAATTTATAATTAATAATAAATATTAATAATTTATGATTAATAGTTACTATTAAAAATTAAAAATTAATGATATATACATATTAATATTAAATAATTAATAATAAACTTTTAATAATTGATATTTTGTAATTTATGTTTAATATTTAATATTTTAGCAATTTAAAATTTTAATAATTAATATTAAATAATTTACTATAGTTTAATAATTTAGAAATAAAATTTTTCTAAAATAAAAAAGATCCATAAAATTTAGAAATAACTAATATTAAATAATAAATAATTAATATTCAATTATAATTAAGAAGTAATAATTAATAACTAATAAATAAGAAGTAATATTTAATAATTACTGATTGATATTCAATTATAATTAATATTAAATAATTAGACTATTGAATAATTAATATTTTCATTAAATTTAGAAATCAAAATTTATTGCAAATGTATTACAACTTTGTATGACACAAAGTATTACAAGTTTTATTTAAGCTCCAAACTCTAAATTTTGGCTCCAAACTAAAAAAATTAGCTCTAGGCAAATTTATTTTCCACCCTTCCCAAATTTTAACCATTATTCTTTTTCGTACCATCCTCCTCGATTCCAAATCCAACTTAAAATAAGATCGCTCCGAATTCCACATCCAAACCTAATTCCAATTTTTCACCTAATCGAACTCCAACTACCTTCCAAGCTTCTAAATATGATCGGTTCATTTTTTATTAGATCCCGATTTCCCTCAAATCCATAACCCTAGCCCATTATTTTTTAACCTAAATCAATTCACCGCATCTTAAAAAAAGTAGAATAAGGGAGAACGACACGGCTGATAATGGGAGAAGCAGATTAGGTTGGAGCTGAGGTGGACGGAAGGGGAGGCGAGAGCTTTAGAACATGGGGAGAAGGTTGCTAAGATTCTCGTTTAGTTGGCAAAAATTAAATATTCAGGCCTGCGACACTGGTTGCTTTGTTTTCGTAAGCTTCTTGTTACCTCATTCCTGATTACATTTTATTAATTTGAATTGTCTGAAATGGTATTCTAATTAACTTTTATTGATGTTTTCTAGTGGCGTAATTTATGTTATGCAGCTAATTTTTCATATGCTAATATATGAATAGATGCACCTTTGTTACACAAGATTTTTATTCCATTAAAGGTTTGAAATGAACCATGAGTCTTTGCTCTTGCCCATTATTTCATTAAGTAAATAATACAATGGAAATTGTAGCAAATAATTGGGTGCATGAGGTTAGTTCCTCAATTGAGTAGTGCACATTCATTTGAGAAGGGTGATCTTATCTTGTGCAAATGAAGAATATTTCAGGTAGTTTTGACTGGTTGCTTCGTTTGAAATGAGTTGGAATAGTTAGTGATTCAGTCATAGATCCGATTATTTAATACGTAATGATGAATTTTAACTAAGTGGAATATCTTGAAAAATATTGTTGTTCACCAGATGCATACAGGGATTTCAATCATAGGTGTTTTGACGTAAATGAACATAAATTGTGCAGTCAAAATATCTTGGTTACTGGTTACCGGTTGCTGCTATATTTTTTTGTTAATTGCTAATTTTTTATTGGAATTTGTGTTATCATTCAGAAAAAGGAAACAGAAATTGAAACTTAAAATTGTGATTTTATACGTTTTGTGGAGTTGTTTTTATATTTATAGATGAATAGCTTATTTTATTAGTTTTGTTAGTATGATTATTTCATGTTTGCTGAAATAATGGTATTTTACTGGTAAGTCAAAACCGTTCATTGATATTCGTACTGTTTTACATCATTACGATAAGATATTTTACTGATTATTGGTAGCATAAATGATCGGTCAGTGGCCCGGCTGTATGTAGGGTGTGGGAAGATGGTTAACTGTTGATTGCGTGAATTAAATAACTAGTTGCCATTGCAACATTCTTTGGCATTGACGGGTTGATGTTAGATTCCAGTACGTCATTTCCAAGGCTTAGGTTCAAATCATAATTATTATTTGCCGGAATATGATGATTATTATTTGCCGCCCCAGTCTTAGATCTGATGAGAATCAGACACTGCTGACTGGCTTTTACATAATTCAGTCTGATTCCATTTGCTGTAGATAGTTTTTATTTTACTTTTTTGGTCAAAGTTATTATTGGAGATACGATGATACAAATTCCATACTAGTTTCTGTATTTCAAATGATGAAAGAACTATCATGCACTACCGTCTGGCTCCCGTTTAACTGTGTTAGTAGGATCAAATTTTTTTGACTTATCTTTTGTACCTGCAGTCTACCATGTAAACTAAAAGATTATCCTGATAAATAATGATTATATACAACTTAATCACCGTCTTTCGGATGAGATTGCATTCCGCTTGCACTACGGCTTGTATTAATATTTGATTTTTATTTGTGAAATACTTGATAGACCAAAAATGCCATATATTTCGGCTTGTAAACTGCACAGTTCTTAAAATTTATGCTTAAAAATACCCGATTTCAATAATTTTAAGAACTGTGCAGAATGCAGTTTGCGCTTTGTATAAATGATGAATTGCTAAAAATTATTTTATTTAATATGGTTTTTATAGAGCTACCACTAGGCCCTTTGCTCGAGAAACTTGCAAGAGAGCTTCGCCATCGGTTGGTAAGTTTTAAACTATTTTCGTTTTTTTTAAGTACTGTACTGAAACTCTGACTTTTGCCCCATTGTTGGCTAACCTATGTTTGTATTTGTTGTCAAAATAGTCTATAGTTGTTACTGAATGAAGCACTCACAAAAGTCACATCTCCTTATATTATCCCTTTATCTCATTTTTTCATAGAAGAAACTGGACTGTATATGTGTATATACACATAATTTTATTTTCATATCAGTGACCATGAATACAAAGTGGAATAAAACGCAGCTCATTCACATACACTTCCAATGCTTGTCTTTCAGAAAAATATTACCTCCATAAACTACTTCCGATGCTTACAAACAACCATCATCGCATTTTCTTGCCCACTTCTGCCTATATCACCACATATTACTGCCTTTATTCATTCATGCATCACCACATTCATCTCCAAACTGCTCTGCCATTCATATCCACCCCATACTCCAGTGCACAGTGCCAACTGAACACGTTCACTGACCCCAAACTTCACTCATCAACTTCCCCTACAACTCTTCCATCACTACCCAACACTTTCTACTGCTACCACAAATCCTCACATTCCATCTCAAACAGTCACCATTCCTCTTACCAACTGTTACCTTACACCCTCAACCACCCTCAACCTCTACAAATACTTCACTGTCTCTTCTCCCATACTTCTGCAAATAAACTGTTACACTCCATCCTTCACCCGCAATCACCATCCCACAGCATGCATACATCTCATTACCCCTACCATTCATCTAACTGCATACACTGCCTATACCATATACACTGCCACCACATACACTATTGTCTCATCCCACAACATACATACACTACTTTCTCATCTCATTACCTATTTACCTCGAAGCATGTACACTGCCACCACCAGCATCATCCACAACAAACTCAACAACTCCTCTGTCAATACAAAACAGTGCCACAAACTTTAAATACAACCATCCCCATCACCCTTCCCTGTCAACCTGTCACACATACAAACCAAAACTCCTACCAATAGGATCATCTGTTGGCTGAAACTTCTCAGTTTGTCCACTATCCACTAAAACAGATTCAGTAGCTTCAAAAAACTACTCTGATTTTAAAGTGTGTGTGAATATACAGTGCAATTGCGGCTTATAGACTAAGAAGTGTGTGAATACAATGTTTTTGTCCATAATAGTGTGTTCTATTTTTTACTTATATCCTTGAAATATCTCATGTAATTTAGTCAAGCATTAAGAAATTTCAGTGCATCCCAATAATTTTACCAAGTATAAAATACATGACATTAACATTAGTTTCTTTTAAACTTGACACACCCTGTCAACAGCTTCCTTAGATTGCTTGCATGACGTATATAGGTTTTGCTAGCCTTGCAGTTATACACACAAATTTGTGTTTGTTTGGCTTTGTTTGCTGACTCTGTTTGTATAAATTATATGAAAATACGCTTTAATAATAGTAAAGTTATTTTTTCCTGAAAAATAATAATTTGCTATTGGGTTTGTTGAAAGAGTTAACAAAACTGTAGTAGTAGTGTTTCTGATAAAACAATATATCCTAGGCACATGCATATAAAATTACCAACCTGCGTCTCTGTGTAATTTTGGTTTAGTCAATTTATTTTGGCAAGTAATTAAAAGTAATATGTCAGTTTCCACTGGAATTGCAAATTTGACATACCGTGTCTCTTGGAAATGATCATCCTCATGTCTTGTAAATAAGTTGACTAATTATTGGGGTGAATCCCGTTTTCCTCATCATATGGCATATGAACCCTTTTGTAGCTCAAATTTGATGCAAAAAAAAATTAATGCCTTGTTTGCTGAAGTTTCTTATCGATTCATGTGCTAATAAGATATTTTCTGCTATATTTCTCTATGGAACAAAAACACATTGTGATTCAAAAATAAAGTAAAAAAACCCTTTAGTTTGTTGCAAATAACTTTTGATATTATTTTATATAACATGTTGCAGCATGTTATTAGTTTATAATCTAAAGTATTTGATGGCTTATAACTCTTGGGATTAACGTGATAAACGTATGATCATGATTATCATATTCACTAAAGTCAATTTTTTTTTCTTGCAGTCACACCGCGATAGCAACAATACGCAGTAGGTTCAAGATAAGCAAGAACGAGTTATTGTGGATGGTTTGATGAAAAAAAAAGTGCAGGCTATTAAGTTGGGAGAAGAACGTAGTTGCAGAGGGGACAATAGCAAGCACTGATCCTGATGCGTCGGTACATTTTGTAAAGCTTGGAGCAGAAGCTTGGAAAGTATGGGTGGATGTAGCGGTGGAACCAGAAGCTTTTTTATTTAGGCCAAATTCAAAGATGTCCATTATTAAAGAGGCCGTTGGATCAACCGTCGCGTGGCACAAAGACTTTATATCCTTAGTCTAGTATGATTGTACTTAGAACTTGATATTTGTAGCCGACTGTTATGTATTAATGCTTTATGATTTGGGAGGTAAACTTATCTGACTTTTTGGAGTGTTGGAATTTTATGACTATCTTTTAGTCTTTTCGCATGTGATTTTGGTCCTTTGTGCGTAATATTTATTACTGTTAAATTATTCATTATTTGTACGGATGTGCTACCTATACGCTGCTGTAATTTTTTTAATTTGCATTTTTTCTGCAACGGTCAAAGCGCGTTGTATTACAATCTATTACAACGGTCAATGAACGTTGTAAAATCAGTCTACAACAACGGTCGACAGCCGTTGTCAAAAGCTTTTTTACAACGGTCAGGGAATGTTGTGAAACATGTTATCCATCTTGTATGATAGTATTTTGCAACGGGCAAAGATGCTTGTATTAAAGTCTATTACAACGGCCAATGACCGTTGTAAAAAAGTTTACTACAACGGTCTATGCCGTTGTAAAATATGGGTGACCTATTACAACATCGCCTATTACAACGGTCGGCTGCCCGTTGTTGGACACATATTACAATGGACTTTGCCCGTTGTAAAAAGCCTGTTTTGTTGTAGTGGCAGCAAGGTTATGAGGGGTAGCGCCCTTTAGGATATGTGCATTTCCTTCTGGAAAAGGGTGGTATCATGGTATGGAGCCCAGATACTTACTCATGTTGAAACACTTTATTATTATGATTGTCTGAATTGATTAGAGAGCTCTCGGATAAAGGTCCCAAAGGACCGGGGGATGGCATATTCGGTCAGTTGTTACTCAGTTAGGGGTAACCCGGCCTTGTGTTGGTAGAGATCCGATTTGGTTCTCGGGGATGTCCTTCCAGAGGCATTCTCATGTGGCAATGGGAAGTTCCTTGGCCTGACCATTTGTTGGAAATTCAATTCCCAATACGAAATCCTGTACGGTTTTAGTTGTAGAACCTGCCATGGAATGTGGCGGTAACCTGCTATTGAACATGGTAGCTATAGTAGGCATAAGTGCGGAATGTCTATGCTGGCTAAGATTTATATCTTTAATTTCGAAAGAAAGTTTTACTACACTATGCACTAGTAATAATATCAAATGTTTCTTTTTAATACGTATCAAGCATCTTTGACTATCATAAGGAGAAATCTCCTCCGATTCTGCGTTTGCATTGTGTGTGTGTGCGGGAGGCCTTATGGTAGTCTCATTTCTAAAAAGCATTGCGAATTGATTTTTTTTAAATATTTCGTTGTTTGTTTTAAAAGATAAACTGTTTTTGTTGCTCACACCAGTCCCACGACTGATCCGGAGTTTATTGTTTTCTTTCCTAAACTCTGGGTGCTCATTATTTTCTACACGAGCAGTCTAGAGTTGGGTTTTTCAGATAGTCAGGTTTAGTAGATTATCTAGAGTTAGTTCAGTCTTTGGATCGCACCAGTCTTGCTCGTCTTGGTGCATAGTTATTGGGGGTTCAAGCTATTACTGGATTGATTCTTGGAAATGGAGTTGCAGTTCTCGGAGTTCTCTTTTGAAGACTATCTTAGAGTTATTTGTTTCGCTGCTAGATGTTATCTATTTTCTTTTCCGCTGCTATTTTATCGTATCGTATCTCTGATGTATATTGATATCTATTGGATCATCTGTTGTATCAGATATTGTATCAAAGCTGTATATCAATGTATTATTCTTTTATTCCGCTGTGTTATTTACTTAATGTTGTTATAAGCTCCGGCGAATCGGATTTGAACGGTCGAATCTATGGCATTCGAATACGATATGAAGTATGGATGTCGATTTTTGAGAGGGCAAAATCCGCTTCGTTACAAACATCTCTACATCCACTGCATGAACTCTAAATCATCATGAGGCCTTCCTTTTATAAGCTTGTTCACCTCAATGTGCTAGAACAAGAAAAGGAAATTGAAATTGCATCATTTCTGATTGGTATTAAACTAAAAAAACAATACTTTCATTTAAAAAGTATAGAAGTGGACTAAAGTTGTAATGATGCCAACCAATGTTCTCATGTTGAGTCACTAAAAAATGGTCTAGACAACCATGACAATGAAACTTTACTTTTTCAAACATTTGTCCTAGTTTTATGTATTTTAGGTAATAAAAATATACGCAATCATTATTTCAAGGTGCAAAACGGTGAAAAAGGGTTAAGGGTAGAAATGAGAATAAGATAGGTTCATTGAATCGTGACGGGAGATGAACTGAATATAAATCAAAGCTATGCATCAATCGTTTCTAAAATATCTCTATTACAAAGAATTCTAGAAAGCAATAAACATAACTTGACCAGAAAATGCCTAACACTTTGTGGAGTCATCATTGAAATTTTAACCATGGCATCGACTTCATAAGTAATTACACAAACATAAATCTAACCAAAATATGAAGTGAAAACAAAATTAAACTTGGTGATCTTCAGCTTGTTAAACAAGGAATACAGTATACATACACCTGCGCATAGTAATACACAGATCACTAAAGTTATTCAACCTACACTCACACTAACCTGACCATGTCTGAAATACACACTCACATAAAAACTCTAAACACGTGCAATATCTCAACCATTTTAAAGTACAAAACAAGTCATAGCAGAGTATGAAATAGCAATGACACAAACTGGTAATATAGCCAGGCAGACATATAACAACAATGAAAAATATTCTCCAAGATTGATCACATACTGATGTATATTAAAGAAAAGCAAAAATGACATATAACCAGGACTTTTGCAATTGTACTGTGAACATATATCTCTATAGGTTATAATTGGAAGACACAAACAAGCTAACCTATACCATTGTAATCATGAATATTAAATCAAAAGATTATATTTAATTTGGAGGTGTTAGAGAAGAGCTGCATAATCCTGCATTACGATATAAGGCTCAATAGCAATTTCACAATTCAACAATGTTTGGATACTCAATGGTAATAGCTTTCAAGATTTCTTTTTTACTTATCATTCAAAGTTAAGGGTCAAGTGAAAAGATAATCTAATAAAATGAACTGAAAACATGAGTGTTACAAACATTTCCTCTCCTAATGCTGTTACAGACATCCACATGCCCAGTTACCACCCAACTATCCTTAACCTCAACTAGCCTCATCTCAACATCACTCACTGTCTTATAATATAGCACTCAAAGTGGTGGTATTGAACTATCTTTGATAGGGAAAACAACATAATCAATAACCATGTATAGGTATGAAATAATAGCAAAAAATCTACAAAGAACATGTATAAATACCACAATTATGGTACAGTCTAACCAAATAAATATCCAAATTTTAAAAAGATCCTACCATGAAAAGATGCATCTAACATATATTTATGAAACCGTAAAGAAAAATTAAAATTGTTAGAGAGTTGTGTGTGTGTATATAGAGTTTAAAACAGAGAATAAATACCACAATTTGATTTTTGATATACGGCGAAGAACTCTCGGTTATATGGCAAAGAACCAGGTAAGATATATAAGAGCAGCAAATTTCAACTTATCAAAGAATGCAAAGTACTCTCGGTTATGCTCCCAGCTAGTTATATGTATCCATATGCTCCTAGCCCTGCTTCTAGATTTTAAGCAACATTTTCTAACAAGTGATTGATAACAACCCCAAAAAAATATTAAGCTTCATAGGATTAAAAAAATTGTTATGATTTTTCCTTTTATAGAACTCCTTAAAATAAATGTTCAGAAAAAAAAATATTTTTCAGGATTTGCATTGCTTTAGCAATAAGTTTATCAAACCATAAACAAACTAAGTTTTCCTGTATTCATTTATCCATCCAAAAGTAGAGGATATATTGGATGTAAACGCAGTAAACCAATTCTTAGTAAATCGAAACTGAAAGCAGCTATAATAACAAATTCTCAAGAAACTAATTCTGATACATAAGGAAATCGATACCTAGACATCTTAACAACTGATCCATAAGAGATTCTATAAACCAAATTTAAATCTAGTAATGCAACCCCATATAGTTTTTTTCTACTATAAATTACTAGTTTCCTTATTAACAACGGTAAATCATCATTATGAACTAAAGTTAGAATCAATACCTAGTTTGAGTTGGTCAATCAACAAGCTCGCCAACGCTGGTGAGATGATGACTTAGCTTTCCTAGTGTAATTTTTTAGTACATCGTAGCCAAATAGATCATCGAAAATCAATTTAGCTTTTCCTGCTTCGTCAGTAGATCGATGGCAAAAAGGGAAGATCTAGAAGATGAAGACGAGGGATTTTGTGAGGATGAGACGAATGATTTAGGAAACGAAAATGAGAGAGATAGGAGATAAGGAGCGGCCATGGAATTTTAGCGACGAGAAAAAAATTAGGTGTTTAAAAGAGATAAGGAGTGGCTGTGGAGAATTTAGGAAAATTTTCGTGAATTATTGGCGAAAACCAATTTCCCACGTTTATTTGTTCATTTTTATGAGTTAACTTGACCAACAGTTGCATAAGCCTTCAAACGCTACCAAGAAATGCAGCAAAAAGCAAGTTTTCTTGTAGTGAGGGGTGCCCAATAAAAGATATTTGAAGCTTTTTTGATTAAAATAATGAATACATAAATAATCAATCAAATGACTTTAATTAATTGGATTTTTTGCTTTAATTGGATTTTAATTCGACTAAAAATCAAAGGTGAGTTATTTAACCCACTCACGAATACTCAAACATCTTATGTTAGTTAAGTTAAATTTATGATGTGATCGAAAATTTATTGATTGTTATTTGGTAGTTTATATTGTCATTTAAATTTAATTTGAGTTTATTTGAATTGAATTGCCACTTAAATTAATATTGAATTTAATTGGCAGTGAAATACCTGATAATGATAACCTATTTATTTGTTGTGATTTATTGGTTGATTTGAATGATGATTGTGATGGATGTTTAATTGTTGATATTTGGATGATCGGATATTATATTTTTTTATATGTTGTTACAACACCGCAAGTTCCCCTAGTTATTGTTACAAAAATCACTATTGGTTGAAATGATACATACCCGAATGTTCTTGTTGATTAGGGGGAAAGTCGTTATGGGTTGAAAGGATAACCTCGGGTGATTTTAGGGATTTTGAATTTTATTCGTGATTGAGGGTTGAAATGATATATACCCACAATTTTAAATTATTACGAATTGAAATGATATATATCCATATCACTTGACCATAGGGTAGAAAACTATATACGGACACCGTATTGGTTAAATTAAATGATTTTAAATCTTTAAATTTTGAATCTAGTTAAATGATATTATGAAATAAAAATTAGATTTATATGAACTAAATTATTTTCAAAATCCTAGCTTAAAATGTTGAAATTGGAATTAGTTTAAATGAATTGTTTAAAGAATTTAAATTGGAATCTTAAAGTTGAATTTTGAAATATAAATTGAATTTATCAAAATTAATTTATTGAAAATGTTTGAATATTTAAACATTGAAACCTATTGAATTTAAATCACATTGATTTGGATCTAAATCGAAACCGAAGTCATTTGAATTGAAAGATTAAAATTGAGTTTTGTTGATTTGAAATCTGGATAAGGTTCAGATTTGTTGAAATGGAAGAAACAGTTTGATTTGATACTATTTTTCAAAATAAAATTATTTTAATATAAACTATTTCAAAATCTATTATTTTAAAAATTCAGATTATTTAGATTTTCAAAAGTATTTACTATATAAACCATTTCCAATAATCAAACCATTTTATATTAAACTATTTTAACTATTTTAAAATCCTTAAACTATTTTAAACTATTAAAACTATTAAACTATTTAAAAATATTAAACTGTTTTAAACTATAAAACTATTTTAAACTATAAAAACTATTTTAAACTATTTATGACTATCCAAACTATTACATAAAATTCAAATTGTGCAAGGCTGAATTGTTTATATTTAAATCCTTGATTTAAAGGCGCATATGGTCAAATAATGTTATAACCTACGTTGGAATTTGAAACGATATTTTTATAGTGAAATGACATATATTGAGTAATATGATGGTTTTGAAATGAGGGATATTTTCGAATTGAATATGGTATTTTTATATCAATTATAAATCGATTTTTAAAATATTAAAGAGCCAACTTGTATGAAATAAGCATTTGGTTGTTAAGAGACCAGGATCGAATATTGTCATACTCTCTGCCAATACCAAAACCACCATCTGTGCACGTGGTGGAGAATCCAGAATGAAGTAGGATGGTTTGGTGAACGCTGCTGTATGAGGTATGAACGCAGCCCTGACCCTCTCGGGTTAGCTTGATATGACTAAAACAGGAACTATACCGGGCCAAGTGAAGTTGCTCCTCCGATCTGGCACATTTCTTCGATACCATATTTGTTACTTTGTGATTGATTTGGTGGCTACCCTTGCTTTTGATTATGGAAGTGTATCTCGAGGTGGGCTGTAGTAGCTGCTATGCGTTACCACCAGTCCGGGAGTGCTAACGGTAGAATCCAACACTAGCATTGCCTTACATGCCTTGCCAAATGCCTTATCTAGCCCATTACGAGTTTGGTTTGTGTCATACCTATGGAAGCTCCCTAATAGCCCACCAGTTTATGTTGGAGTTTATAGTACTATATGGACTGCAGCATTTATATAAAATATGTTAAGGGGGATATGGGTAATGCCTTAATGCTATTTTAATACTTTACTATAGGCATATTATAATAGAGTGTTGTACTATGTATGTAGATAATTAAATGGATCCTTAGGAGATGGAAATTCCGAACATCTCTTAAGTTATTGCACACACGTTATACACTGGATAGGAGATATAAAATCCCGTAAATGTTATCGAGGCTATTTCACTCATATTTATTTATGTTGATTTAACTAACATAAGATCTTTCAGTTCTGACTCGAGTGTTTTGTCTTTTCATTACGCTTGGGTCAGCCTAAGCATTTCAGTGTTGAAGACCTTATTTTTGGAGGGCGAAGATGGTGTTTAGTATTATATTATCAGTATTATTCCACTACATCATGTTGCTCCCCTGCATTATTTATTTATTCTTGTTATATGTACGACTCCAATTGTATTGTAAATGTGTAATCAAATATTATTTGTAAAACCGCTTCATGAACTGTTTCTTTGATTATTATATTTTGTCATTCCGTTGTGAAATTCTTGTTTTGGTTTTTCCTCTTTCTCTTATTTTCTTATTTACCCCATTAACAATCCTCCCTTTTGAATGGTTTGAGTTGACATGTTTGGTTTATTGTTGATTTAAACCATCAAAAAAGGTGGGTCGTTACAATGCTGCACTAACCGCTTCCGCCCAAAATTTTCTAGTTAATCCAGCATATTAACTGAGCTCTCTGCAGAAGTATCTCATTCATTCATTCTACTACACCGTTCTGTAGAGGTGTCTTCCTGACTGGATGATGCCTAGAAATCCTTTCATTCTTACAGAACTCGTCAAAATTAGACCAATGGAATTGCAGCCCATTATTAGTTCTTAGCTTTTTGATCTTCTTCTCAGTTTGATTTTCCACTAGCGGCTTCCACTGCTTGAAGTTTTAAAGGCTTCACTTTTATGGTTCATCATGAATACCCAAGTCATTATTGAAAAATCATCAATCAACAACGTAAAATACCCGTGGCCCCCTAAAGACTCCACATGAGAAGGACCCACAATCAGCATTAATGTAATCAAGTGTGCCATTTGTTCTGTGTATTGCTTTAGAAAACATGATGCGATGTAATGTCCTAAAAAACAATGCGCATAGAATCTGGGATCCTTGATCTTGTGACCACAAAGAAGATCGCCTTGAAGAAAATACAAAGTAACCCACATTAACAAGTCTCATATGCCATAGCTTGGTCATAATGTCTTTTTCAATCTCTGACGATGTAACAGCAACAAAACCTAATAGCGTAAAATCTTGAAGAAAATACAAAGTACCCCACATCGCATCTTTCAGAATCACATTTGAACCCTTGCAAACTTGTAAAAATCCACTTTCATTTTTGAAACCAAGCTCTTTATTATCCAAGAGACTCAGAGATATCAGATTCTTTGTCATGCATGGAATATGCCTAATATCATTCAATGTATAGAATTTACCATCATGTGTCTGTATTTTTATTGAGCCTATTCCAACTGCTTTGCAGACAAAATTGTTAGCCATAGAAATATTACCTCCATCTACCTGCTTATAAGTCGTAAACCATTCTTTGTGCAGATATATATGATAATTGTGACGCCCTACCTCTATGCCCATGCTAGCCAAGAACATTACGGTGTAATGCTGTCGACTAGCATAGAGAATAAGGCTGTGGAGGAGCGACCATCCATGTAATTTCTTTGTGCGAGCACCGATATGTCAGATAGTATAGCATGCATTTCATTTAAGGAGGAAACCCGACATATCGATACAAACTCAAAGCAATCACACAGTGGCTATATATACGTTCTTCGAAAACAAAAATAGAAATAAACATAACACAATCAGTCACAGACATCCATATCACAAAGGCGGAAAAAGATATGAATATATAACACCTAAAAGTGTACATCAGAGTAGTGGTCGAGAAATATCCACAATAACACAAAAGAATAGCAACATGTGCTATACAAAAGAATACATCTATGAGTCTATATCTCAAGAGTATACAACAAAAAACTACTAATCTAAGTAGTTAGCCAAAAGTCAGAGTAGCGGATCCAGGTGAGAAGTCAAGCAGAAGCACCTGTAACATCTCGGTCTGACCCGAGTATTGTTTACAAGAAAATAATAAACGGATCAGTCTAGCTATAAATATCAGATCACATGATATAGAATAAGAGATATGGCATAAACATATAATATCCATAATGGCATACTACTATAAGTATGTAAATTATAATCAACAAAAGATCAATAAATATCACAAGAATCTTCTCAAAGATCCAAATCCACAAAAGGGAATGACACACAAATTCAACAATGCACAAAAATTGATAAATCATATTAATGAGAATCACTAAAATTGGTGAAGCACAAAATTCCAGAAATCTACACAAGAAATCCAGAAATCACAAAAGGGGGAGGCCTATCACAAAACGGGAGTATGAAAACTCACCAACACGTGTAACATAAGGCGAAACGCTATCTCATGGTAGCTAACCATTAATTTTTGAGCCGAAGCTCCACAAGAATGGCCCGAAGACCGTGGGTCGCTACCCCACTTCTATGTGATGGTGAAACACCACACAAGCGGGGTTTAGTCTCCCTCGCAGATAAAGAGACTTCGCACAGTTGCTAGTCTAAATCACAAAAAATGATCGTCATGATCATCAAGAAGTGTCAATTACACTAAGTTAGTGAATATAAGAGTTAGGCTTCATGTCCCATAACCACTTGCTTAACTCAAATATTTACGAACATACTGTAAATCTTCACTAGGAAATTGTCACAAAAGGTTCAATCGAACAAGTCCAAGAATTAACCGACGAAGTAAACGCAAGCGTTTCATACCACATGTTTTACTAAGCCGTTTAATTAGATTTCTCATCCTAGTGAGGTAAAGGTTTGTATATACTAATAGATTGGAAAACAGTTTAAGAAAAGAGCTTTATAGTAAAATAGTTTTGAAATTGCTTTGATGAAAGAGTTTTGATATTTACTACTAGTATTGAAATCTTTATATTTTAAAGTTACAAATCACAGAAATTGATTGTAGAATCAACAAGTCATAAAAATTCACGTTCGAAGACGTGAATAAAACCCAAGGAAATCAGCTCAAAATGCATCAAAGTGGAAGTTCCCATGCGACCTAACGTGGCCGAGTTAAAGTGAAATGGAATGACCTAAAGTTAAATAGGTCGAACGACCTACCGGGTTAAAGGTCCAACGACCTAGCTGGTTATAAGGTCATGCGACCTAAAATGCGTGCGACCCATGGCCTAATGACCCATGGTCAGAAAGGGACACGACCTATTAAGGCGAGCTAAGCAAAAGGACGACTTAACGAGGTGCGACCTAATGCATTGTTAAGGCCGAGCAACCTAAAGAAAGATATCTCCAAATAAGGTTGTGCAGCCTAAGAAGGCAAACGACCTAAATTGGTCAAGCGACCTAATGGTTGCGGCATAGTGGTCATGCGACCCAGTGGTCAAACGACCTAGTAGCTGCGACCTAGTGGTCGTGGGGGTCGCGCGACCTAGTGGAAAAAAGGGTCAAGCGACCTAACTCGTGGCGAGTTAAACATAGGCAAACGGCCTAAGAGCCTAACGACCTATCAGGCGAACGACCTATCGATGGAACGACTTAAGGAGGTCGAGCTAAATGCAGGCGAACGTCCTAAAGGTGAATGACCTAAAGGAAACGACCTAACGACTAACGTCCTAACTCCGATCGAGCTAAGGCCAGAACGAGTCAAATGAAGCTGAGACGTTCCCTGGATGAACGACCTAAAGGTCTAGAGCGACCTACGACCTAGCGACTAACCACGAACGACCTAACACCAACCGAGCCAAATACGGGCAGAACAAGCTATTCTCTGTATGACTTTTCATCGCGTAAGACCTATCGATGACAGAACGACCTAAGGGCAGGAATTCACCAAAAACACTAAAAATTGGAGTTTTTGGCCAATCCAATCCAAACCAAATGCAAATGTTCATACTAAAGTGATAGGAATTCTTTTCCAACAATCCAAGATAGTTATAGACAAGATTTGTGAGATAAAAATCTCACCTTTTCACAATTTAGAGGAGAATCAAGCTTGGATGCAAAGGAAGAAGCAACCACAATCTTGAATCAATAGCTCCCCTTTGAATTTGAAGTTAGCTGTTGAAGTTGGAGTTGAAACCTAGGCTTGGAGTTTTTAATTTCCCCTTCCACTCTCCATTAATGCTAAAGCTTGAATGTTTAGGAAATAAAAAGAAGTTATGAAGAGAGAGGGAGTTGGGCTTGAGTTGTAATGGCTAAACCAACCCAAAATCCAAAGCGGAAAAGTTAGTGAAATTCCACTAACTCCAAACCTATCAAAGTTTATACTTAAAAAGTTGTAAATGACGTTTCGAACTTAATGGAAGTGGTCTCGAGTCCTAATTTGACAGTTTGCAAAAAGTAGCTTTTCGGACCAAAATCCGATTAACGGTAAAATATTCAAATAAAATATTTAAATATAAAATCGATAAATATGCGGGTTGTTACAGACTCCCCTTCTTAAAGAAATTGCGTCCTCGCAATATATAACATGGAAATAATAGTAACAACCATAAAAGCATATTAACCCAAAAGAAATATGAAGTTCACCTCAAAGTGCATGAGAAAGTAAGTCCGGATGTGTTCGCTCGATGAATTCTCTAGATTCCCAAGAGCAATCCTTAGGATTTGAGGACCATTGAACCTTCACAAGCGGAACATCTTTATTTCGAAGTCGTTTTACCTCCGAAGCAGTAATTCGAATAGGATGCTGCTCATAAGTTAAATTCGACGAAACTTCAATTTCTTCCACAACACCAGACTCAAGAATAGAATCGGAATCCCGAAGGCGTTTCCGTAATTGAGAAACGTGAAACACGTCGTGAATAGCAGAAAACTGAGCCGGTAAAGCAAGGCGATAAGCCATGGAACCAATACGTTCAGTGATAGGAAATGGCCCAATATATCGAGGCGCTAGCTTTCTCGATCGACTGAAATGTACAACACCTTTCATAGGTGAAACACGAATAAAAACAGAATCTCCCATAGAAAATTCTAACTTCCTTCTTCGGTTATCGGAATAGGATTTTTGTCTACTCTGGGCTTCTTTCATCCTATGTCGAATAAGGTCAATTTTCTCTATGGAATCTCGAATAAAATCTGGATCTAAAACCAGCTTCTCACCGGCCTCATGCCAACAAGAAGGAGATCGGCATGGCCTTCCATAGAGTGCCTCGAAAGGTGTCATACCAATACTAGATTGGAAGCTATTATTATAGGAAAATTCAACAAGTGAAATATGATCTTCCCAACTTCCACCAAAATCAAGCACACAAGCACGAAGAAGGTCTTCAAGAGTTTGATTCACGCGCTTGGTTTGTCCATCGGACGGAGGGTGATAAGCGGTGCTAAAATTAAGCTTCGTTCCTAAAGCTTTTCAAAGACTCTTCCAAAATCCACTAGTAAACAATGGATCACGATCGCTAACAATAGAAGTAGGAACTCCATGCAATTTAACAATTTCTTTGATAAAGAGTTTGGCCAACAGAGGAACGGTTCGGTTAGACCGAACGGGAATAAAATGGGCGAATTTAGTAAGTCTATCAACGATCACCCATAAGCTATCATGACCCGAACGAGAACGGGGAAGGCCATCTATAAAATCCATGGAAATTTGATCCCACTTCCAAATTGAAATTTCTAAAGGTTGCAATAACCCATCGGGCCTTTGATGTTCGGCTTTGACTAGTTGGCAAGTCATGCAACACTTAACAATGTTAGCAATATCAGATTTCATTCCCTCCTAATAACAAAGTCGCTTCATATTAGCGTACATTTTACTACTACCGGGATGAATGGTGAATTTAGAACGATGAGAATCTTCTAAAATATCTTTACAAAGATCTCCAATATTTGGTATGATAAGTCTACCAAACTTTCGAATGTCGCTACGAGAATCAATATCGAAGTCTTTCAAACCTTCAGTATCAATTTTATCCTTAATATTTTGGCCAAGAAGAGCCAATTCAAGATCTAGCCTTTGAGCGTCAAGAATGCGGTCAAAAAGAGAAGGATGAGCCTCAAGGCTACATAAAACAAGAGATGTACATAAATCGAAAACACGATCTCGAATTTCACAAGTGGATAAAATCTCGAGATCATTCCATTCGGATATCATCATGGAAACAACCGCTTGTTGCTTGCGACTAAGTGCATATGCAACTCGATTTCCCTTTCCGGGAGTATAAAGAATATCAAGATCATAAGATGCAAGAAATTCGAGCAAACGCTGTTGACGTAAATTAAGTTCCTTTTGGAAAAATAAATATTTCAAAGACTTATGATCGGTATAGAGAATAAATTTTTCTCCCAAGAGATAATGACGCCAAATATGAAGGGCGAAAACAATAGCCACGAGTTCTAAATCATGAGTGGCATATCTAGTCTCGGCTGGTTTAATTGCCTAGAAGCATAAGCAATAACACGTTCTTTTTGCATAAGAACGGCACCCAAAACAATGCGACTAGCATCGGTATAAACAATAAAATCTTGGTTCCCCTCGGGAATAACAAGAATAGGAGCATCGGAAAGGAGTTCTTTTAATTTCTGAAAAGAAGTTTCACATTTGTCCGACCAAATGTATTTAACGCCTTTCTTAGTTAAGTTAGTGAGAGGCACGACAATCTTAGAAAAGTCTTTGATAAAACGACCGTAATAACCCGCCAATCCAAGAAAGCTACGGATTTCCGTCACACTCTCCGGTCTTTTCCAATTTTGAATCGCTTCAATCTTTGAAGGATCCACTGATATTCCGGATTCGGAAATAATATGACCGAGAAACTTCACACTAGATTGCCAAAAGTGGCATTTAGAAAATTTTGCTTTTAGTTGATTACTCCTAAGGGTTTCCAACACAATCTGAAGATGCTTTTCATGTTCCTCCTCGGTTTTTGAATACACAAGAATATCATCAATAAAGATGAGAACAAATCGATCGAGAAAATCTTTGAAAACTCGATTCATAAGGTCAACGAAATAAGTTGGAGCATTCGTTAATCCAAATGGCACAACAAGCCATTCATAAGATCCATATCGAGTACGGAATGATTTTAAAGGAATGCTATCCTCTGCGATACGAAGCTGATGAAAACCGGTAGCCAAGTCCAATTGTGAAAAGACTTTAGTACCACTAAGCTGATCAAATAGATCATCAATCCGAGGTAAAGGATATTTATTTTTAATAGTAAGATCATTAAGCTTGCGATAGTCAACGCAAAGCCTAAGCGTACCATCGGATTTCTTCACGAAAATAGCCGAAGCTCCCCAAGGCGAGGAACTAGAGCGAATAAATTGCTTCGTCTCCAATTCGGATAATTATTTGCGCATCTCTTCATTTTCCTTATTGGACATGCGATAAGGAGGGCGAGTAATAGGTTTAGCTTCAGGGGTAAGATTAATTCTGAACTCAATTGCTCGCTTAGGTGGTAATCCTAAAACGGGCTCAAATATGTCGGAATATTCACGAACGACGCGAATACGAGAAATGACATCTTCCTCATCATCATTATCATCATCACGAGGATTTAAAGAATATAAAGATGCAGCCAGAGTGGAATCCGAATCTTTAAGAATAATAGAAATCTGATTTACAGATTGCGGATGTCGGAGATAAATAGTCCGCTCAGGACATAGGATATAAGCTTCATAACGGTTAAGCCAATCCATACCCAAAATCATTCCAAAGCCTAAGTAATGCATAACATGCAAATCGGCTAGGAAAGAAAAATCACATAAAATAATCTCCACATCTTTACAAAGCAAACTAAGAGTTGCGGATCCACCAACAGGATTCGCAATTCTCAAAGAAGTCATTAAAGCAACAACACTTAAAGAAAAAGTGTCTACAAGTACCTTTGATATAAAAGAATGAGATGCACCCGTATCAAAGAGAACTCTAATAGGTTGATCATGAAATAAAATAATACCATCAAGAAGGGAATGAGAAATACCTTGGCCACGAGATGTGTTGCCAGGGGCTTGAGCAACGTTTAACTTTCCCTCCTTCTTGCCTTGAAGTCTGGGGCATAAGTGTATATAATGGTCTGGGCTCTTACAATAGCGACAACAACGGGGCTTCGAACACTTGTTTGCGAAATGGTCCTTAGAACCACAGTTATAGCATTGCCCGCTACTAGGAGAAGGAGTCTTTGCAGCAGGAGTTGCTTGCTTACCCTTTTTGTTGGGGTAAGGACCTTGGAATTTATTTGGCCTCTTCTTATTGTTGAAGTTTGGTTTTTGAACCCACCACTTCAACATCACTTTCCTTATCCGCCTCTTCAAGATGAAGAGCGATATCAATTAGCTGGTCGAAAGGAACTTCTAACTTTAGAAGTAATGGCTTCTTGAGATTTTTGTTTAAGTCATAAACGAATCTCTGATTCTTCTTTAATGGGGTGTTGATGTATTCAACCCCATATTTGGAAAGCGACTCAAATGATGCGACATAATCTGTCACAGAGGATTGACCTTGAACAAGGTCTATAAAGCGTCGAGCCAAAGTTACTTTCTCAGCTTATGATACAAACTTTAACTCGAAGCGTCCTCGGAATTGCTCCCAGGTGAGATCCACTTCATTAATTTCTGAAATAAGGAGTTCATACCAGTCCAATGCTCTCTCTTGGAGCATACTGGAGGCCACCTAAACACGGTGGAGATCGATAAGGTTCATGCGAGAAAAGATTCGATCGCATGATCTTAACAAAGCTTGGACCTCGATAATAGTTTCGGAACCTTTGAATGGCTTCCCACCCAAATTGGTATAATCGCTGCACAGACGTGCAAATCCCGACTTTGGGTGAGTAGGTTCCGGATTAGCTCTAGCTGCTTGAGCGTTCTTAACTAAATCAAGAAGCTGTTGAGCAGTCATAAAAACTCCATCTTGGGGTGGAGTGCTAGATTGACCGGCGCTGGGACGACCAAGTCTAACCATTTCTCTTCCTTAAGAAAGAAAGAAGAGGAAGAAGAAGGTTATTCACCAAATAATATCAAGCAATCTTGATAGATAAAATAAGGAATCATAAAGAAAATAGAATGAATCGGTACGAAGACTCGAATTAAATCCTAAAGCACAACTCCTAAGGTGGACTTAGGACGATGATCCTTGTTAAGTTATTCTACATTGTTCCGAAGTATGGCTTGATACCAAGCTGTGACGCCCCATCTCTATGCCCACGCTAGCCGAGAACACTACGGTGTAATGCTGTCGACTAGCACGGAGAATAAGGTTGTGGAGGAGCGGCCATCGATGTAATTTCTTTGTGCGAGCACCGATATGTCAGATAGTATAGCATGCATTTCATTTAAAGAGGAAACCCGACATATCGATACAAACTCAAAGCTATCACACAGTGGCTATATATATATATTCTTCGGAAACAAAAATAGAAATAAACATAACACAATCAGTCACAGACATCCATATCACAAAGGAGGAAAAAGATATGAATATATAACACCTAAAAGTTTACATCAGAGTAGTGGTCGAGAAAGATCCATAATAACACAAAAGAATAGCAACATGTGCTATACAAAAGAATACATCTATGAGTCTATATCTCAAGAGTATACAACAAAAAACTACTAATCTAAGTAGTTAGCCAAAAGTCAGAATAGCGGATCCAGGTGAGAAGTCAAGCAGAAGCACCTGTAACATCTCGGTCTGACCCGAGTATTGTTTATAAGAAAATAATAAACGGATCAGTCTAGCTATAAATATCAGATCACATGATATAGTATAAGAGATATGGCATAAACATATAATATCCATAATGACATACTAATATAAGTATGTAAATGATAATCAATAAAAGATCAATAAATATCACAAGAATCTTCTCAAAGATCCAAATCCACAAAAGGGAATGACACACAAATTCAACAATGCACAAAAATTGATAAATCATATCAATGAGAATCACTAAAATTAGTGAAGCACAAAATTCCAGAAATCTACACAAGAAATCCAGAAATCACAAAAGGGGGAGGCCTATCACAGAACGGGAGTATGAAAACTCACCAACACGTGTAACACAAGACGAGACGCTATCTCATGGTAGCTAACCATTAATTTTTGAGCCGAAGCTCCACAAGAATGGCCCGAAGACCGTGGGTCGCTACCCCACTTCTATGTGATGGTGAAACATCGCACAAGCGGGGTTTAGTCTCCCTCGTAGACAAAGAGACTTCGCACAGTTGCTATTCTAAATCACAAAAAATGATCGTCATGATCATCAAGAAGTGTCAATTACACTAAGTTAGTGAATATAAGAGTTAGGCTTCATGTCCCATAACCAATTGCTTAACTCAAATATTTACGAACAAACTGTAAATCTTCACTAGGAAATTGTCACAAAAGGTTCAATCGAACAAGTCCAAGAATTAACCAACGAAGTAAACGCAAGCGTTTCATACCACATGTTTTACTAAGCCGTTTAATTAGATTTCTCATGTGAGGGAGGTAAAGGTTTGTATATACTAATAAATTGGAAAATAGTTTAAGAAAAGAGCTTTATAGTAAAATAGTTTTGAAATTGCTTTGATGAAAGAGTTTTGATATTTACTACTAGTATTGAAACCTTTATATTTTAAAGTGACAAATCACAGAAATTGATTGTAGAATCAACAAGTCATAAAAATTCACGTTCGAAGACGTGAATAAAAACCCAAGGAAATCAGCTCAAAATGCATCAAAGTGGAAGTTCCCATGCAACCTAACGTGGCCGAATTAAAGTGAAATGGAACGACCTAAAGTTAAATAGGTCAAACGACCTAGCGGGTTAAAGGTCCAACGACCTAGCTGGTTATAAGGTCATGCGACCTAAAATGCGTGCGACCCATGGCCTAACGACCCATGGTCAGAAAGGGACACGACCTATCAAGGCGAGCTAAGCAGAGGGACGACTTAACGAGGTGCGACCTAATGCAATGTTAAGGCCGAGCGACCTAAAGAAAGATACCTCCAAACAAGGTTGGGCAGCCTAAGAAGGCAAACGACCTAAATTGGTCAAGCGACCTAATGGTTGCGGCATAGTGGTCATGCGACCCAGTGGTCAAACGACCTAGTAGCGGCGACCTAGTGGTCGTGGGGGTCGCGCGACCTAGTGGAAAAAAGGGTCATGCGACCTAACTCGTGGCGAGTTAAACATAGGCGAACGGCCTAAGAGCCTAACGACCTATCAGGCGAACGACCTATCGACGGAACGACTTAAGGAGGTCGAGCTAAATGCAGGCGAACGTCCTAAAGGTGAACGACCTAACGACTAACATCCTAACTCCGATCGAGCTAAGGCCAGAACGAGTCAAATGAAGGTGAGACGTTCCCTGGGTGAACGACCTAAAGGTCCAGAGCGACCTACGACCTAGCGACTCAACCACGAACGACCTAACACCAACCGAGCCAAATACGGGCAGAACGTGCTATTCTATGTATGACTTTTCATCGCGTAAGACCTATCAATGACAGAAGACCTAAGGGCAGGAATTCACCAAAAACACTAAAAATTGGAGTTTTTCGCCAATCCAATCCAAACCAAATGCAAATGTTCATGCTAAAGTGATAGGAATTCTTTTCCAACAATCCAAGATAGTTATAGGCAAGATTTGTGAGATAAAAATCTCACCTTTTCACAATTTAGAGGAGAATCAAGCTTGGATGCAAAGGAAGAAGCAACACAATCTAGAATCAATAGCTCCCCCTTGAATTTGAAGTTAGTTGTTGAAGTTGGAGTTGAAACCTAGGCTTGGAGTTTTTAATTTCCCCTTCCACTCTCCATTAATGCTAAAGCTTGAATGATTAGGAAATAAAAAGAAGTTATGAAGAGAAGAGTGAGTTGGGCTTGAGTTGTAATGGCTAAACCAACCCAAAATCCAAAGCGGGAAAAGTTAGTGAAATTCCACTAACTCCAAACCTATCAAAGTTTATACTTAAAAAGTTGTAAACGGTGTTTCGAACTCAATGGAAGTGGTCTCGAGTCCTAATTTGACCGTTTGCAAAAAGTAGCTTTTCGGACCAAAATCCGATTAACGATAAAATATTCAAATAAAATATTTAAATATAAAATCGATAAATATGCGGGTTGTTACAGACTCCCCTTCTTAAAGAAATTGCGTCCTCGCAATATATAACATGGAAATAATAGTAACAACCATAAAAGCATATTAACCCAAAAGAAATATGAAGTTCACCTCAAAGTTTGATCTTTTTTCTTGTTGCAACGATCCGTTGTAATGTGCATATTCATCAACGACTAGGGCAGTATCTTCTTCAGAATTTAAGCCATCTTCTGCTACAACAAAAGTATTTGATGTTTTTTCTTGTTGCTTCTTCTTCTTTAGACATTCATGTTTCCAATGTCCCTTTTGTTTACAGTAGTTACTGATATCATTTAATTTAGGATCCTTAGAAACTGGCTTCTTGGATTTCTTCTTTCTTGAATTTCCATGTCCATTAGTACCATTCGCTACTAGTCCAACAGCCTAATTATCTGAAATTGTAACGGTCGCCTTATGGTGCAACTCTCTAGTATGAAGTGATGACCTAACATCTTCTATAGACATGGTTTCTTTCCCAACAATAAAATACGACAATGGTAAAGATACTAACAAAATTAGGGTAGCATCCTCATCTTCAACCTTAACATCAATATTACGTAATTCTAATAAGATCGTGTTTTACTGATCTAAGTTATCTTTTGGAGGTTTACTTCTCGCATAAGTAGACTGAACAGACGTTGCTTCAAAAGTAATTTGTTGGTTAGAGACTTCGTCATGTAAAGACATTTATAGCTTACTCCACAGACCATACTTTTTTCCATCCTTCGCAATCTTGGTGATGATACCATCTGCAAGACATAGCATAATTGTTAAGTGTGCCTTCTCCTCCTGAATGGCCATCTCAGTAGTCATTGGTTTCTCCTTCTTCACAAGCAACGATCACAACCCTTGTGGTATCAACAAGGCTCGCATCTTGGTCTGCCATAAACCGAAATTGTTCCTCCCCATAAATTTTTCAATCTTTATGTTAAAAGCAGACATCTTTCTCACCAAAAGAAAAACAAACTTTGATCAACCAGGCTTTGAACCAGTTTGCTGTGATAGAAATGAGAAAGATAAAAATAACAGTAATAAAATGGGATCCAAATTTAGTGTGATTCACTAAAAATTGTTAGCTTCGTCCACGAGTAGAAGAGAGAACAACTTTATTTATCTTGTGGAAGAAAGATTACAGAGTTACTGATGGAGGATAAAAAGAAGAATAAGAAGATGCAACTAAGAGGATGATTTGATCTCCACAGATTGACTCTTTTTATATAGAGATTATTACTTAGCGTTGAAGTAATTGATTTACTAAGACTTTTATTCAATTGATTTTTCAGTTTCCTCCAATTTGCATGTACACGGTATGATTTCTTCTTTAGTCAGCTGATTTGGGAAATGACTGGTTACATCGATCCAATAAATCATTCTCATCTCATCTAGATAATTTATTTTCCAATTTAAGAAAAGATCCAATAAACCATTATCTCGGGTATCTTCTATATCTTCTTCACTTGGAAATAACCATTTCAAGGCATATTCAACGTTTAGATCTTAAAAATTACTAGCATTTTGACAAAAGAATTTTTACCATACTTTGGGCAGATATTGCATGCAGAATGTATAGATTATGATATTCTTCACTTTATTTGTGTTGCTCCATAACTTATGAAAATTGAAAATATTTAAGCAATGATGGCAATGATATTGTATTAAGCGAAACATTGTTACAAAATGGCTATGTCAAAATTTGAAAATCTCCTTTATTTATCATGTATACATATGCAAATTTATAAACCTATTGAATAATAGCGAACTGTTGTTTTTTGTATTAAAATTCTATTAGAGAAGGATCTTTCAAAGTTTTGTTTCCCATTGTATTCCTGGTTCAATGGCTATGAAATTGTAATACGTGTAATAAACAATACATTTTTTTGATAGGAGAATTAGAGAACGACAAATGTGTTTCTGGTTACACTTTTGATGTCCAAAAGCTATGTTTTCATAATACAGAATTTTGGAGCTTCAAGGGCAAATGATGATCAAATTTAGTTGAATTTGGGTTTTCATATGAATTAGTTGTTTATTTCTCTTGTAAATTTCTGAGTTTATTTGCATGTAACACATCATAGAGGACTCTTTATTATTTTTGCATCGGTGTTTACTTAGCTGTTGTAGAATGTGTTTTTTAGTTATATATTGTATAATCTATTGTATCTCATTTCATATAGAGTAATGCTTTGGAAAAGAGTAACTATATATTGGAATTCTAAAGGTCTAAATTGAGAAATTTCTTAATTTTATTGATTTCTAATGCCGACAAATTCTAATGAGAACTTTTACTGATAAATATTAGCTTTTTCATAGCACATCTGTATGTGTAAAGTGACTATAGTCCTAACGAATGTTTTCTTACTGAATTTTCATCCGCTCGAAATGGTCTAACTAAGTTTAGGTCAGGTGTATGTTATTTGACTCAGTAGCTGCAAAACCAAATTTGGTGAAATTTTCTTCCTTTCTAAATGAAATTTTTAGCCATGGCCCTAAGCCGTGTGGAAAAATATAAATTAGCTCCAGCTTAGAGCCGTAGCTAAATATTAGCCATTGCACATTTCAACACGGCTCTAGGCCGTAGTGAAATCAATCGTCGCGGCCTAGAGCCATGGCGAATTGGTTTTGAGACTCTAATTCACTCATTAAACACTTCGTCCCCAATAACCATCTCAACCATTCAGATCGTGTCTTTGTAAGTCGATAAACCATCAATTTAACTTGTTTCGGGTCGACCACCATAAAGAAAGGGTCGACTGCTACCAACCGACCTTGAGACCCTTCGGTCCGACTATAACGACCCAAAATTTTCGATCCCGAAAATTCCATATAGTTAGGAAAAGAAGAAAAGAGATAGAAGAAGAAACAGAAATGGAACACATAATCTCACATTCGCAGCAGATCAAAATATAATATCAAATAAAATAATAATTATACAAGGAAAAACTATATTAGTAAATTTTCATTAATACATCAGATTTACAACATTTACACAAACACTGAAGAGTTAAAATAACTTATCAAGCTAAACTACAATAAATCACAGCGGAATACACTCTATGTTTTCCTGCCATCCAGCTCGCCTCCTGAGCTCCAGAACGTCCTTTCCTGAAAATTTGTAATACTTAGTCTGACCCGAGAATTACAACAAAGTAACACCCGGGTCAGGCTGGAAA
This sequence comes from Allium cepa, assembly GCA_030765085.1. Lineage (NCBI taxonomy): Eukaryota > Viridiplantae > Streptophyta > Magnoliopsida > Asparagales > Amaryllidaceae > Allium > Allium cepa. The sequence continues at coordinate 2,173,705 of CM060936.1, read as the reverse complement.
CCAACGTGAGTAAACCCATCTAACATGAAATACAAAGATATAAAATCTATTTGAAAGACCCGGGGTAACTCGTTCATCACTACAAGTTCACAACTTGTTATAGTCAACACTTATATTCACAATCAATCCTAAAGTACCTTTACTCAGTTTTAAATGGTCCAGTCATTTAAATTATTCCATTTCAGCCTATTATCAATCAATAAAGAAACATTGTGGGTTACAAATCAAAGTGGGTTCGGGTATTTACTGATACCCGACCCCGGTCTCTTCGAATTCAATACCATCTTAACCCAAGTGAAATACAATTCAACTTTAAATACAAGATGTCACTTTTTACACAGTAATTCATCATCGATAGATACCCACATTATCATTGTCCACTCAAACATATCATATCATAAAACATTTCATATCAGAGATATCAATCAATTCAAGGCATTTAACATCATTCAATCATTCATAAGCAAGATTGATCACTTTCCAAAATTAATTCAATTTTATCTCTAATTAAATTAATTACTAATCTTTAATCACTTAGATTACCTTTACTTAACATTAATTAGTTACAAAAAATTAATTAATCATCTTTTAATTATCCATCTTAATTAATCACTCTTGACTAATTATCCTTTAATTACAATAAGTAATCAACCCTCAATTAATTACACATATTAATTAACCTTCACCCATTCACATAAATCACATTAATCCTTAATTAATTACTTAAATTAATTATCCTTTAATCACTTACACTGATTAATTATCCTTTAATTAATCACACTTATTAAATTATTAACCCTTAATAAATTCTCTTAATTAACTAATCAATCCTTTAATTAATTACACTAAGTAATTAATCCTTAATTACTTCCTTTAAGAAATTTACCTTTAATTATTTTCATCAAGTAATTATCCCATTGGTTAATTATCCTCAATTAATTAACCTTGATCAGAAATTAATTTAACCTTTAATTACCACATAGATAAATTAGCTTTCACCATTCACATTAGTTTACTTTTAACTAATCTCCTTAATTAATTAATTTTGTAATTAATTACACTAATTAACTACCTTAATTAATCTAAGATAAATTCTTTATCTAATAATTTCTTAATTACATCATTAACTTATTAAAGATCATTGGTAATTAATTACACAATTAATATAATTACTTTAAAACGAAATTAAATTATTATCTCAATAATTTAAATATTTGAAAACTTGTATAAGCTTGTTAAGTACTTTACTTTGGAAATATCTTTATTCTTATACATATTTGAAAACTTCCTTTGCCTTGAAATCGTATTTATTTAAAATACATCATTAAGAAACATAGTAATATTTCTTTTGAAAACATTTTAAAACTTAAAAACTTTAAAAACAGTTCGTGCCTTTACTTTAAAACCTAGAACTCAAATCCCATTAAGACCCGAGTAACCATTTCCCTTTTTTTACTAAAAACTTTGTTTCTTAAAAAAACAGTATGTAAGCCAAATACACACACGAAAATCTCGAGACCATCCCGAGTCATCGCCATCGTCTTCCCACGTTTTCCCCGAGACCTCTCCATTTCTTCTCGAAAACACACTGACACACAACCACCACGTGCACGTGCACACGGTGTCGGCTCCCCTCCGACCGATGCTATGACCACCCGCACATCACCTACGACACTCTCCCCTGATCTGATCACCCAGAAACCTGATATCTTCCCTCAAGACGAAATCGACATTCCCACCATTCCTGGAACAAACAGCGCTGCCACGAAAACACCATACTCCGCCAACCTCTGACCATCTGCATCCCTGCCACCATGGCCACAACTTCGTCAAGAACCTGCGATGCCATTCTCCTACCTCCGATCGAGTTCGACTCGATGATGAGGCCATATTTACTTCGAATTCGACATCAACTCGGACTGGGTTAAAACCCTAAAACATCGTCGCCAGGTTGCTCCTGTGATCTGAATAACATCAGACTATTTTTCCTATGCTCCCCACCACTCGTTCCTCCTTTAGCAACGAGCATAATTACCCCCATTACTTCGATCGCCGGAATTTGGTCGAAACACCAGAGGCGTTTAACTCGACAATCCTCGACATCCACTAACATAAAAATCACCATATTACTATTAAAATTCACCAATTTCATAGACGAATTCGATTATACAATCAAATCAAGTAAACTTGAAAATCAAATTTTTGACATTGACTTGTTCTTCACTGTAATATTTGATTTCCTGAGATACTCACTAAACATTCTACTTGAATTAAATTTTACAATTGAGGTTTATCACAAATAAAAAACATTTTTATTCAAAGATCAAGGCCTAAAAAAAATCACTTCAAGGAAGATTTAAATTTTTAAATCTAGTCTAAAACCTATAATGACTTAAATAGAGGTATGCGTTCTAGTTCCACTCATGAACACAGCCACTAACTCACATACATATACATAAAAATCATTTTTAACAACATGCACAACATAATTCATATAATTCTTCAAGGATTAATCACATGCACATTCAGTCAAATCAGATTTTGAGAGTTTATTCACCATGTGTTTGATGATGAGCAGAGAGTTTGAAAATCTGGAACTTGGTTTTTGAATCTGAAATTTGAATCTTTGCTTGATGTATTATTGAGTTGATCTTGAATTTCCAGGTTAAAACTTGAAAGAATTGATTGTTGTTTGATTTTATTTCCTTGATTCCTTTCCTCTGGTTTATAAATTTTTGTTGGATCTGTTTGCTGATTTGAATTGAACTGATCTTTGTTGAATCTTTTGAATTTGCTTGGCTCTTGTTTTATTTCTTCTTTTACTTTGCTCAGATTTATTTTTTTGTTTGCCAGGCTTTAGTTTTTATTTTTGAAAGATAGAAAAGAATGAGGTAGAAAGTAGAGATTATACGCATAGCCTTGTTTATAAATTTTAAAATTTTAAAATAAATGAAAATTATGACACTTGTTAAATTTTAACAAATGTCATTTGCATGTTATAATTGACTCACATTTGTTAAATGAAAAGGTTTACATTTGTAATACTCATCTATTAATATGTTTTTATATGTTTATATATATTAATATTATAATTTCAATTTATTTATATTAGTGTCTTAAATATTTGTACTTAAATTTTCTCTCCTATTTATCTATATAAAATTATATACTAATAAAAATCTAATTTATTTTTAGATGTTTATTCTTTCAATTTTAAATTCAAATTCTATTTAAAATCAACTCATATATATATATATATATATACATTTAAACAATCCATATTTAATTTTGTTTGAAAATAATAATTTAGCTTATTTTAAATAATATATAGAAGAATTCATCACATATTTATCTGCTTGAAATTCCACGATATCACATTTCTCCCCCTTTAAATCTTTTCATCCTCGAAAAGGAACAAAGCCAAAATCTATTCAATACCTAAAATCAGATAAATTATTCTCTGATTATTTTTAAAACACTTTTAAAATCCATATAACATTATAAAATAGTTTTACAAAAATACTTTTTATAACTCGATGTCTCAACCAGTCCATCCTTGTTCTTATAGAAATTCGGTCGTACGTTGATCAGGCGTAGGACTGAAAATCTATAAGTACTTAGCAGACCCGTTTTAAACACCGAATGAAAATACTTGGAAAATATTTTGTTGAAACTATAGAAAATATTTTTGAAAATAGAGGAAATATCTTTGGTGAAAATGCTCTGGAAATCATCACCCTCATCCGTGGTCGCAGTTAACCCGATGGTTACGTTGACATCCCGGCAAAATCCATAGATAACTGTAGGCACTCCGTGCCCCTCGATTACGCCATGGAACCCGCTACAGATTGCAGTTAAATCCTGGGTTACGTTGCCATCACAGAGAAAGTTCATGTAACTATGGGCATCAGCGCCCTCGAATTTTGCTACCAAAAATGAAACTTCTCTACTCTACTCGACCATAGATTGCAGTCTACAGATGTTACGTTGTCTTCCCAGCAAAATCAAGCGTAGACCGTTGACACTCACCTCCACACGATTTCTGCTATGGTCCACAGTAGATCGCAGCGACATCGAGTTATACTCCCGTCACAACATAACCCAAATGCCTCTGTAGGCATCAACGCCCTCGAATTTTGCTACCCAACAATCCTCAAGAACTTCTGCTTGTCCGAACTTCCTCACAGGATCCACTTTAGAGCCTCTCCCACTTTGAGGCTCAAGGCAGTACTAACCTATGGTACTCCTAAGAAGTTCATTTCAAGGGAGCATCTTTTTCTCTAGAGCCATTTTCAAAACACTTTATACTATACACATATAGTATTTTTCAAATCATACACCTAGTATGAATCCCATATAAATCTCTTTTTCTCAAAATCGATTGTCCCAAAATCGATAATTCTCAAACCTGGCTTTCCAAATTTGCAAAATTGATTTTTCCCCCAAAAATCGAAAGCCTTTCCAAAATCCATATGTTCCAAAAACCTTTTCTCCAAAATCATTCTCATAAGATCCTCTATATATATAGATATATATAACCTTGAAAAATCTTTGGATCATTTCATACTTGTATAAAGCCCCTTTTTATACAATAAATACTTTCAAAAACCTTTTTCTTCTAGCTATAGATTCAGCAAGGGGAGTTTTACCTTATATAACAAAGATATATAGCTTTGTTTATTCCAAATCAAATATTCAAATTTGATTTCTCATTACTTTTCTTCATAAAGTGAACCTGTAATCATAGAAATTTCAAATTTCCATTTTACTTCATCATATATTTCACAAAATATACTTTTCATTTCAAAAACATTTTACAGTTCTTATCTAAAAAATTTCAATACCAATTTCATTCAAACCCGTACGATGTACACATATCATTCGTACGCTATATCAATCTGATCGCCCACTCGATCACACAATTTTACTTCTAAACTAGTATCGTCCACCCGACTTCCTAGTGCGGACTCTGATCTAGTTCCTTGATCATAAACCGTCATTCTCCTTGTATAGTCATAACTACGATAGAGAATATCCAAAATCAATCAAAGTTCATATCCAGGTTCGCCGTCGAAAATTGAGTGAAAAATCCAAACTCGGATCGACATACTATCTCGAAATTCTGTGTTCGAATCTGGATCAAATCGTTATGCGAAAAGAATAATATACGTACATCCTACGTATCTATCCTCGTTGATTATTAGCCAAATCAATTCTCTTTCTATTCACTTTCACTTTAATTTATATTCATTTATTCGGAGTTGCCTCAATCCTCATTTGGATTATCACCTTAATTTTTATTTTAAATGGATATTTAATCATAAACAGTTTGCACTCTTACCAGCTTATGTTTAGATAATAGTTTGAAAAGTTTAAAATAAATAAGTAGTTGAAAATAGTAATTAGTTTGTAAAATAGCTGTAAAATAATTAAGTAGTTATAAAATAATTGTATAATAATTAGACCATTGCAAAATAGTTTTTTTTTTAAATAGTAATTAGTTATAAGTAATTGAAAAATAGTAATCAGTTTATAAAATAGTTGTAAAATAAGTATAAAATAGTTTGGCTTGAAGAAGAACGTTGTATATAGTAAATAGCTTGGAAAAATAGATTTAAAAATAGTTTATATTAAAATAATTTATTTGAAAATAGTTTCAGAGCCAAACTGTTCCACTACCCAATCTTTATTCCAATCAATTCAATTTTAAATTTCCACTTCCTCTTAACATTGATTCAATCTTAAATCAATTTAAACAACTTCAATTCCCACTCCAAATTTAACTCTATTCAATTTCGATTTCGATTCTCAGTTTATTCAAATAATTTCAAATTGAACCAATTTCCAATTTCAATTCATTTCAATTCCAGTTTGAATTAATCTGAATTCAAGCAGAATTTATCTCGATTCTTTCAAAATTCAATTCCCATTTGAATTTGAACTCATTCAAATTCAATTTTATTTCAAACTAATCCAATTCGAATTTTCCATTTGAATTTTAAACTTATCCATCTTCGATCACAATTCTAATTAATTCAAATCAAATTCATTTTAAACTAATTCAATCTAAATCTCAACTTTAAACCATCTCGAATTATATAAATTCCAGTTAAATTTTAAATGCTGATTTAATCAAATTATCCTTTACTTTTAAATTAATAACTTATATCATTATACCATTTAATTTTGGGTTTTAAAATTCCATTTGAAATTATCTTCATTTAACTTATTTAAAAGTTCAAATAAAAGTTCAAAATAATTTTATCTTCAAAATTCAATTTATTACCTAATTTGTCTTCCAACTTTGGAACCGATTCTTAAACAATTTTAATTTACAAATTCAATTCTTAGCATTCAAATCTTAAGTTCAAAGTGATTCCATATCCTTAATTTCAAATTAAAGTTCAATTCCCTTTTATCTGAATAATGGATATATTACCACAATCCATTTCTTCATTCATTTAAACAAATACTATTCATAGTTTAAAGATTATTAATAACAATAGGATAATATTATCCAAATTATTTTAAAACATCCGTCCATTTCAAATTTCCAGATCTCAAACCCATTTTGATATCACACAAACTCTTAATTCAAATTAACCATTTAACTTCCCAAGTTAAATATCAATTTCATCTTGAAAATTCCAATTCAGGTTGTTTGCTTTAAACTTATTTAATTTCTCCAAAATTAAATTCACTTCAATCCAATCCAGACAACTTTACCCAATTTGAATTCCCATTTCAAATTTTAAACTCTTATCAATATCCTACTACTTATAAATTCAAAAACTTTATTTCACTTTGGGTTTTCATATCACATTCCAAGTAAAATTTAAAACTCAACACTTAGAGTTTATTTCAGATCATCCTTGATATCATGTATATCCCTCATATACATATTTATTTCCTTTGCATACCAAGTTATTCTTAAATTTTAAACCACGTTTGGTTTTAAATTCAAAACAGATTCCTTTAAATTTTCAAACAACTCTTGTTTGAAACATGACCCTTTCATTCAAATACATTAAATAATGTTGTTTATTATTTCTTTATCACTTTGAAACAATTTTTAAACTTTCTGGGCTTAGAATTAAAACTTCCCAATTTATACCGTTTTTCAATTTCAATTTATAAGTCATACTCGCCTAAATGTTTACTTCCTTAAAACATTTCATTTTGCTTAATCATTAACAAGTATTTCATTATTAAACACAACAACCATTTATGATAATGAACAAGATTATCATTCTGGATACCAATTCATTATTAGCTTATCCTGAAAACACTTCTACGAATTCAGGATTTTAATTTCAGTTTGGATCCATTTCAAACTTATCTTCGTTTAATTTTAATTTGGTTGTATTTCTATTACCATTTAATTCTTATTATTTTATTTAATTCCAATAATCAACAACCAATTATCTTTAATATATTTAATAATTAGAAAAAAAAATTATATATCAAAAGATAAACTTATATAAAAAAATTATAAGAGAATTACAAATACGCTCTCATATATATACTACACTCAACTCATTCTAGGGCACCGTTGACCCTTATCCTTAATGAGTATATCTACCAGAGCCAAGGTTCTCACTTAACCTTCGGCTCTGATACAAAATGTAACGACCCAAAATTTTCGATCCCGAAAATTCCAGATAGTTATGAAAAGAAGAAAAGAGATAGAAGAAGAAACAGAAATGGAATACAGAATCTCACATTCGCTGCGGATCAAAATAAAATATCAAATAAAATAACAATTTTACAAGGAAAAACTGCATCAGTAAATTTTCATTAATACATCAGAGTTACAACATTTACACAAACACTGGACAGTTAAAATAACTTGTCCAGATAAAATACAATAAATCACAGCGGAATACACTCCATACGTTCCTGCCATCCAACTCGCCACCTGAGCTCCAAAATGTCCTTTTCTGAAAATCTGTAATACTCGGTCTGACCCGATCATCACAACAAAGTAACACCCAGGTCAGGCTGGAAACCAGCGTGAGTAAACCCATCTAACATGAAATACAAAGATATAAAATCTATTTGAAAGACCCGGGGTAACTCGTTCATCACTACAGGTTCACAACTTTTTATAGTCAACACTTATGTTCACAATCAATCCTTAAGTACCTTTACTCAGTTTTAAATGGTCCAGTCATTTAAATTATTCCATTTCATCCTATTATCAATCAATAAAGAAACATTGTGGGTTACAAATCGAAGTCGGTTCGGGTATTTACTGATACCCGACCCCGGTCTCTTCGAATTCAATACCATCTTAACCCAAGTGAAATACAGTTCAACTTTAAATACAAGGTGTCACTTTTTACACAGTAATTCATCATCGATAGATACCCACATTATCATTGTCCACCTAAACATATCATATCATAAAACATTTCATATCAGAGATATCAATCAATTCAAGGCATTTAACATCATTCAGTCATTCATAAGCAAGACTGATCACTTCCCAAAATTAATTCAATTTATCTCTAATTAAATTAATTACTAATCTTTAATCACTTAGACTACCTTTACTTAACATTAATTAGTTACAAACCAATTAATTAATCATCTTTCAATTATCCATCTTAATTAATCACCCTTGACTAATTATCCTTTAACTATAATAAGTAATTAACCCTCAATTAATTACACAAATTAATTAACCTTCACCCATTCACATAAATCACATTGATCCTTAATTAATTACTTAAATTAATTATCCTTTAATCACTTACATTGATTAATCATCCTTTAATTAATCACACTTATTAAATTATTAACCCTTAATAAATTCTCTTAATTAACTAATCAACCCTTTAATTAATTACACTAAGTAATTAATCCTTAATTACTTCCCTTAAGTAATTTATCTTTAATTACTTTCATCAAGTAATTATCCCATTGGTTAATTATCCTCAATTAATTAACCTTGATCATAAATTAATTTAACCTTTAATTACCACATAGAAAAATTAGCTTTAACCATTCGTATTAGTTTACTTTTAATTAAGTGGAAATTAGGGAGGCATCCCTATCATACTTCCATATTACAAAGCGGGTCCTTGTTAAAGTTTCATTGTAAAGCGGGTCCCTGTTTTCTGGAAACGAAGAAAAATTATTGCTGAAATGTCAGCAACTTTTATAAATAAGTGCTGATATTTTACAACTTTCCCTGTCAAAGTTTCAATGTAAAAAAAACAAAGAAAAATTATTGCTGAAATGTCAGCAACTTTTATAAATAAGTTCTGATATTTCATCAACTTTTCCTGTCAAAGTTTCATTGTAAAAACAAAGAAAAATTATTACTGAAATGTCAGCAACTTGTATAAATAAGTGCTGATATTTCAGAAACTTTCATAAACGGTGTTCATAGTGTACATAAATGTTGCTGAAATGTCAGCAACTTTTATAAATAAGTGCTGATATTTAAGCAACTTTCATACACTATGTTCACAGTATACAGAAAAGTAGCGAAAATGTTAGCAACTTTTATGAAATGTTGCATCATGCTCTGCAATAATCGTGAATAAAAAACAGGGACCTAATTTACATTGAAATTTAGTGAAGGGCTTTTCGTGAATTTTGAAACTTAATAAGGACCTGTGCCAAAAGTACCCTTTAATTAATCTCCTTAATTAATTAATTTTGTAATTAATTACACTAATTAACTACCTTAATTAATTTAAGATAAATCCTTTATCTAATTAAATTCTTAATTACATTATTAACTTATTAAAGGTCATTGGTAATTAATTACACGATTAATATAATTACTTTAAAACGAATTTAAATTATTATCTCAACAATTTAAATTTTGAATTCTTGTATAAGCTTGTTAAATACTTTACTTTGGAAATAACTTTATTCTTATACATATTTGAAATCTTCCTTTGCTTTGAAATCATATTTATTTAAAATACATCATTAAGAAACTAAGTAATATTTCTTTTGAAAACATTTTAAAACTTAAAAACTTTAAAAACAGTTCGTGCCTTTACTTTAAAACCTAGAACTCAAATCCCATTAAGACCCGAGTAACCATTTCCCTATCTTTTACTAAAAACTTTGTTTCTTAAAAAAAGGTATGTAAACCAAATACACACATGAAAATCTCGAGACCATCCTGAGTCATCACCAACGTCTTCCCTCGTTTCCCCCGAGACCACTCCATTTCTTCTCGAAAACACACCGACACACAACCGCTACCGTGCACGTGCACACAGCATCGGCTCCCATCCGACCGATGCTACGACCACTCGCACATCGCCTACGACACTCTCCCCTGATCTGATCACCTAGAAACCCGATATCATCCCTCAAGACGAAATCGACATTCCCACCATTCTTGGAACAAACAGCGCTACCATGAAAACATCATACTCCGCCAACCTCCAACCATCTGCACCCCTGCCACCATGACCAGAACTTCGTCGAGAACCTACGATGCCATTCTCCTACCTCCGATCGAGTTCGACTCGATGACGAGGCCATATTAACTTCGAATTCGACATCAACTCAGACAGGGTTTAAAACCCTAAAACGTCGTCGCCAGGTTGCTCTGGTGATCTGAAAAACATCTGAATATTTTTCCTATGCTCCCCGCCACTCGTTCCTCCTTCAGTAACGAGCACAATCACCCCCATTACTTCGATCGTTGGAATTTGGTCGAAACTCCAAAGGCGTCCAACTCGACAATCCTTGACATCCACTAACTTAAAAATCACCATATCACTATTAAAATTCACCAATTTAATAGACGAATTCGATTATACAATCAAAGCATGTAAACTTGAAAATCAAATTTTTGGCGACTTGTTCTTCACTGTAATATTTGATTTCCTGAGATACTCGCTAAACATTCTACTTGAATTAAATTTTACAATTGAGGTTTATCATTTATAAAACATTTTTACTCAGAGATCAAGGCCTAAAAAAATCATTTCAAGGAAGATTTATATTTTTAAATCAAGTCAAAAACCTATAATGACTTAAACAGAGGTATGCTTTCCCGTTCCACTCATGAACACAGCCACTAACTCACATACATATACATAAAAATCATTTTTAACAACATGCACAGCATAATTCATATCATACTTCAAGGATTAATCACATGCACATTCGGTCAAATCAGATTTTAAGAGTTTACTCACCTTGTGTTTGATGATGAGAAGAGAGACTAAAAATCTGGAACTTGGGTTTTGAATCTGAAATTTGAATCTTTGCTTGATGTATTATTGAGTTGATCTTGAATTTCCAGGTTAAAACTTGAAAGAATTAATTTTGTTTGATTTTATTTCCTTGATTCCTTTCCTCTGGTTTATAAATTTTTGTTTGATCTGTTTGCTGATTTGAATTGAACCGATCTTTGTTGAATCTTTCGAATTTGCTTGGCTCAGGTTTTATTTCTTCTTTTACTTTGCTCAGATTTTTTTTGTTTTCCAGGCTTTAGTTTTTATTTTTGAAAGATAGAAAAGAATGAGGTAGAAAGTAGAGAATATACATCCAGGCTTATTTATAAATTTTAAAATTTGAAAAGAAATGAATATTATGATACTTATTAAATTTTAACAAATGTCATTTGCATGTTATAATTGACTCACATTTGTTAAATGAAAGAACTTAGGTTTACATTTGTAATTCTCATGTATTAATATGTTTTTATATGTTTATATATATATATATATATTATAATTCCAATTTATTATTATAAATGTCTTAAATATTTGTACTTAAATTCCCCTATTTATCTATATTATGCTAATAAAAATCTAATTTATTTTAAGATGTTTATTCTTTGAATTTTAAATTCAAATTCTATTTAAAATCAACTCATATATATATACATTTAAACAATCCATATTTAAATTTGTTTGAAAATAATAATTTAGCTTATTTTAGATAATATATAAAAGAATTCATCACATATTTATCTGCTTGAAATTCCGGGATATCACACCGACCTGTGGCCTTATAAATTTTCAAATTATATATTTTTTAAAATTAGTTCATTCTGACACCCTTAACTCCTTTATACTGATTCAGATCTCGACATTTATATATGAAAATCACTTATAAAACTGCTACGAACAAATGATGCAATTTTCGTAGCCAAACTCGAATGTCTGTGAAAATTTTCCTTTAAGTCCTTATTTTATTTTAATTTAATTTTCTTATTAAATTACTCTTAAATTTTGGGGCATTACGTTTTCCCCTTAAAAGGATTTCGTCCACGAAATCTTCGAGGACGAAAAAAATAATGCACACACTACAACCAATAACTACAACCATCTACTCATCCACTATCCATGAGCAATCACGGTCCTTAACAACTTTTCTGATGCAACATATACATATGCAAAGTGAAATGCACGTGAAACTATACTATTGCAAAAGAGTAGTCAGTCAACGGATTCATTCGACCTCAGGTCATGCAAAATGCTTATGAGATGCATCCAAATGTATTCAATACCCTAAATGATATACTTGTAATTCTATATGCATGCACAATAATTCAAACATATGCAACATCCATATGCATAAATCCACTAGCACAACAATGATAAAGAAATAGCATGCAATTTGGTGTGAATGTGCATGTGTGTACCTAGACGATATATTACTCTAACATGCAACAGAATATAATGTGAACAATACATATATTATATCATCATCCATAACATGTCATATTAACACTTTTACAACCGTTCCTTTCATCCAAAGATCTCTGCCTAAAGGGTATACCGCCTAAGTCCCATTCATAAGAAACATACATGTATGAGAAGCTTAAATTTAAGAGGTACCATAAAAGAGTTATGGGTGGTAAGCTCGGATCTTTTCCTTAGGCTTCCATGTACCCTTCATTGGATTGTCTCCCCGTTGGACTTTGATAAGTATAATCTTCTTCTTGCAGAGTCATTTTGTACCATACTATAGAATACATGTGGGTGCATGGTGAATAAGTGACTCTCACTCAACCTCCACTTCCTCTAACTAACTCAACTCGACTACAGTGGTTGTATCATGCAAGCACTTTCACAAGTGTGATACATGGAAAACAACATGTACCCCACCAACTTCTTCGGAAGCTCTACTCTATACGCCAACTTCCCAACTCTAGCCACTATTTGGAAAAGCCCTACAAATCTCAGTACTAGCTTCCTTGACCTACCAAATCTCATCACATGCCTATGGGTTGAAATTTTCACGAATAGCATGTCTCCCACTACGAAATCTAGCTCCGTACACTCCTGTGAGCATAGGATTTTGGCCTATCCTTAGCACTCTTCATCCTTCTTCAAGTCAGATCCACCTTCTCTGATGTTTGTCTCACCACATGAGGCCCAAGGATAATCATATTTGTCATATCCCACCAGCACGATGGTGATCTCATGGTCTGTCATAAAACGCCTCAAAAAGTGTAATTCCAATGCTTGCTTGATAACTGTTATTGTAAGTAAACTCCACCAATGGTAGGTGACCCTCCCATGAACCTCCAAAGTCTGTAATACACATCCATAGTACTCTACAAGCTGATAATGCTTCCAAATCTTTCCACTCAGCAATCATAGCCAATACTGCATTCTGATGTTTTATGCTAAGTGCATCCGCTACCTTATTTCCTTTACCAGGTGTGTATCCAATTCCAAAATCAAAAGCTGCAATAAACTCCAACCATCTCTGCCGTCTCATGTTCAACTTCTTCTAAGAGAACAAATACTTCAACGACTTATGATATAATTAAAGTTCAAATTGCACTCACAAAAGGTAATGCCTCCACATCTTCAAAGCAAATATAATGGCAGCTAACTCCAAATCATCTGTAGGGTACCTAACTTCATGCGGTTTGGGCTGTCTAGAAGCATAAGAAATCACATTACCTCTTTGCGTCAACACAGCTCCCAATCTTGTTCCATAAGCTTCAGTATAAACAATCAAATCTTGATTTCGCTCCGGAACCACCAACACTAGTGCATGGGTCAATAAGTGTTTCAAGCTCTGGAATGCTTCCTCACGCTTATCAGTCCATGCAAACTTCACATCTTTTCACGTAAGCTTAGCCATCGGTGCAACTATCTGTGAAAAATCCTTTATAAACAATTGATAATATCCAGCTAATCCAAGAAATCTCTATGTCTCGGTCACTGTCTCGGGTCTCTTCCAATTTTTCCCCACCTCAATCTTAGTCGGATCTACGGACAACCCTTTCTCTGAGACTACATGATCAAGGGATTTCACTTCCTTCTTCCAAAAATGACACTTCGAAACTTAGCCTTCAATTGATGCTCCCTCAACATTTCAAGCACGACTCTAAGATGAACTTCATGTTCCTTCTCAACCTTGGATTATATCAAAAAATCATCCATAAAGACCAACATAAATCTATCTAGGTGCTCTTGGAAAATTTGATTCATCAAATCCACAAACAATGTCGACGCGTTTGTCAGTCCGAACGACATAACTAACCATTCCTATAATCCATACCTTGTCCTAAATGCCGTGAAAGGAAAACTATCCTCTGCTTCTCTATGCTGATGAAATCCTATCACCAAATCTAGCTAAGAGAATACATTGGCTTCACTTAACTGATAAAACAAATCGCCAGTTCTCGGCAATGGATATCGGTTCTTTACCATCTTCTCATTCAATTTACGATAATTGATACATTGCCTCAGCGATCCATCCAGCTTTTTAGTAAACACTAGAGCGGCTTCCCAAGGTGAGCTACTCGGTCGGATAAAACTCTTGCCTTCCAAATCCAACAACTGCACCTTCAACTCTTTCATCTCTGTAGGTGTCATCTTGCTTGGCGGCCTACTCATCAGTTTTACTCCAGGTACCAAATCAATCTGTAACTCAATGGCCTGTTTCGGTGGCAGCCAACTACCGGTTCAAACACATCAGCAAATTCTATAACTACAAAAAATCGATGCAACTCATTCTCCAACTCCATAATACCCAATAAAGCATTCACTTCGAAATTATGGTTCTCTACGCTATGAACTATCTGATCACCACAACCAGGGTGACTAAGTGATATTTTTCTATCATGGAAAAATATCATAGCATCATATTTACTTAATCAATCCATCCCAAGGATAATCCCAAATCCTACAAAATCAAACACATGCAAGCAGCAATCAAAAGTATAACCAAGCAAGTTAAACTTTAAATAGTCACACCTCATCCTAAGTGTTGCATATCCTCATATTGGATTCACAACCCTTAAGGAAGTAAAAAGGTCTGTGGGTTCTGTACATAACCTATCGATCAAATAATATGATATAAATGAATGCGATGCTCTAGTATCAAATAATATCCTAATTGATATGCCCTGAATCAAAAGCGTACCTTCCATCACAGACTTTCCTTTCTCAGCAGAAGTTGGTTTAGAGGATGATGGCTCCAAAGCAAAGACCTTTCCTCTTCCTGCCTTGGCAGCTTTAGGACACTTATTCTTATAATGCCCTATCTGATTGCAATTATAGCATTGCACATTCTGCTTCCCCACAACCAACCTTCCATCTCTCAAAAGGCACTCATTAGCATAGAGACTCTTCTTATCACACTTGTAGAAAACTATATTTTCTTTCTTTTTCTTGGCGGATCCTCCTTTCTGAGCACCCTTCTTCTTGAAGAACTTCCTCTTTCTCACCCAAGGATCCTGGAAATCAACCGGCTTCTCTCTAGCTGAAATAACAAGCATCTCATCATGGTGAATAGTCATTTCCACCACCACAATTAGAAGGATCTCGGATATAGGCCACAGTCATTTTTCCTAGCTCTGGCCTCAATCCTCTAATGAATCTCTCATTCCTTTTGACATCAGTGTCAACCAAAACCTAACCATATAGAGATAGCTCATCAAACTTAGCAGCATACTCAATCACAGACATCTGTCCTTGGATAAGATCCATAAACTTCCTCATCAATGCCAACTTGACAACCTCAAACAAGAACCTTCGCTTAAACCTTCTCCTGAAATCAGCCTACGTCAGGTCTTCTTTCGGAACTCTAGTTGCCACACTAATCCAACAATGAAGCGCTAACCATTGCAACTGTCTACAGGCTAGCTTCTCTTCTCTCCATCATTCAAGCCTAAATCTATAAAGACCCTTTCATAGTTCAATGACCATTTCTCAACTTCAACAGCATCCTCTGTTCCAATAAACGGCTTTCCTTCCAGACTTATATAGTCTCTACTCAGCTTAACATAGTTATATCCAACTGGGACTATAGGATTGGCTCCACCAACATTTCCAGTAGCTCCTGCTTGCAAAAGATTTGCCAACAACTAATACAAAGCTCCCATATCCACTTGGAGAACCCCAGTACCCACATTCTCAACTTGAGCCTAACCTAAATCCCTTCTAGCATTTGGCCGGTCATTTTCATTAGTGGTGGTGCTATCTCCTCCAAGGTTAACTCTGCCTCTTCTTCCTTCCATATCTGTATTCAACCCTTGTGAGATACAGATGAATAGCCTAACCAATATAGGAGTCTAGAGATATAGAGTATACTTATATAAATATATATACAAAATACAGTACATTATTATAGCATTATCCCATACACCGATTTTATCTCTAGTCACTAAGGATTATGTTTTCAAACCATTTTTAGTTAGTATTTCACAAACCATGCTTTGATACCAAGCTGTAACATCTCCTATCTAGAGGCCCAAAACTAGGCACTGTAGATACTACAGTCATCTATAGTATTAGCTTCCGGCAACTAAATACGACGATGTTAATGGTATTTACAATATTAGAAGCACTTGAATATGAAACAAAACACAGATTTCAATATAACTTTTTACTTCACTACATTTCAAAACCAGATGTTTCACATTTTCGAAATATAATCCTTATTCGTTCCCAGGCACAGATCAAATAAACTTATTACAAATTATACCAAGAGTAGTATATGAAGATACCCCCTTGGATGATTAGAGTCATATGGTCATTTTGGACCCAATACAATCACAGTGGAAATACATCAAAACATAAACATGAACAGCAAGTCCTAATTAGCTATCTATTTTCCTCCTACATGCCTCCGGTAGCTTATTCGTCAACATTCTAAAACCTAAAAAAGACCTTAATCCCTCAGCCTTCTCAAATTAATTTTGAGCACCCGAGAGTTTAAGAGGAAAACATAAACATCAAATCAGACATTAAGCCTAATATGAATAATATATACATTCCGGTTTAATATGTTAAGTGAGACCACGCCGCTTAGCGAAACAGGTTTCCCTTCACTAACATCCTTTTTAAAACATTTCTTTGCAAAACCTTTTTAACACCATATTCTGTCTATCTTCCCCATCCACAATGATTAAAACATATATTTTTTAAACATTTTGATGATATGCATACGTGAAAATAATTAGGATTCCCCCCTCCCCTATTAGACTTTAATTGCCTTAAAGAGGAACTGTCCCTTCTGTATTCATTTTACTTAAATCGATGCAGACTATCCATCTCACCTATAGTTTTCCTAGGATGAATATAAACCCTTCATTAAATATATGGAGACTATGCATCCCCTATATTATGTTGACTGTCCATCAAACATCTCATAGTTTTCCAAGGATGACTATAAAACCTTCTCCAATCATATGGAGACTATCCATCTGGATGTTGACTATCCATCAAACATCTTATAGTTTTTCCAGGATGACCATGAACCCATCACTTGGCGACTTAACTCATGCTACCCCGTGAATATAATTATCTCATGCTATCCACATGATTGACCTATTTCCATTAGTCCCTATTTTTGGTTATATTTTGATTATCTCCTGCAATTTACATGGTTAACCTATTCCCATTGGTATCCCTAATTTAGGTTATATTCATTATAATTTACTTGGGTCGGAAGGTTTAATGCCGTAAAAGGCTAAAATATGCTAAAAGTATGATTTCTTTGTTTTTAACTTAAAAGTATAACTTTTCAACTAACCTGCCCTTGTTTGTCAAATTCTCATTGGTTAACAAATAATTTTCAAGATTGTGCTACTACTATTTTTAGAATTAAATACTAAATTTTACTTTATAAAATGCCCCTTCTACTTAATTAAATATATAAAACATTTAAGTCCCATACCTTAAATAATTTTATATATTTATCAAATCACTTAGGAAAAATCTAGAAAAATTCCAAAAGATCTAATTTAATGTATTTTCCAACATAAAAACAATTTCAAACCCAAATAATTATTTATTTAGTTGTAAATAATTTATAACCCAATATATCATTTTCTTCACTAGAAAATTAACGTTAAATCCACGTTAATTCGAACAATTATAAAAATTGAAACCCATGTCTGAAATATCTTTTGTGATCTATATTTAAATTTTCAAGGCATTTGGATGTCATTTAGTAGGATTTTCATGTCAAACATATCATAAAAGCTAACATGAACATATATAATTTATCAACAATCATATATATAACTTTAATCATCAAAACATGGCACATATTTAAAAAACATTTCAGATCTAATTCTAAAACCATAATCATAAGAAAATGGGATGTAGTAATTATTCACCTTAGCATTGAGATTAAAGGTTTAAGATTTGATGTTGATTATGTTGATTATCTTCCTTCTCTTGAATCCTAGCTTTTATCTTCTCTTGAGAATAATAATGGTGGCCGACTGTAGGTATTTTTAGTTTAAATAAAATAAAATGAACGTGAGTTTCATTTCCTAAGGGTTTAGGATATAAGCCCTTTCTATTTCTTATATTGCCCTTCTCATTTCCTAACACATTTGCTTATGTTATCTTATTTTAATTTGCACGTTAACATGGCATGGCTACCCTTAATTTAGTCAAAACTCAACCTATTAATCTTCACATTATTTTATTTAATTTAGCCAAATAAATACTCTAAATAAGTTATAAAAATATAGGGTGTTACACTTCAAGATCTCATAATGGAAGTATTAAAAATGAATATATCATAAAAAAATATCATATTAGAGTCTCAAAAAATTATCAATACATAATCCAAATTAGAGTAGAGTAAATTGCAAAATAACTCCTGAAATATTATACATAAAACAAATTGTACTGATATGCTAGAGTAATACATGAAGAGTGAAATAGAGTAAAAGTGATATCTAAAATAAGCATGACTCTCAAAGAATCTAGAATGGGTCAGTCACCTACTGTCATGTCCACTATCGTGGGAAACAAAAGGAAAAAAATGGTTTTGTCACCTGCTGTCATGTCCACCTATGATGAGAAAGAGAAGGAAAAGGAATGGGTCAGAAAAAAGTATGGTGAATGAAAACGAGTTTAATATGTGCCGAATAAGTGTAATTAACTTTAACACTACTCTAACTAATATAGCGTATGTACCAAGTGCCCTTGAATCCCTAAGGTTCAATACCTAAGGATTTTTATCTAGTATAATGGGTCGAACCTACTGATCGGCCAAATCGGGAACTACTCTCCCATTATATCTACCATCAACACTACACTTAGAGATGAAGGATACTGAAAATGCAAACTCGCATAATGACTCATTATATGCACCCATGTTCTTCTCTCTATTGTATTGGCAAAATGCCTCTTATTGTATTGCACCAGTTTCAATCTCATTGGAACTTTTGTTAGTACAAGGCCCCAATTTACTCGATACATAAAGCCGCTCATTGTACTACATCGTCATCCACTCGTACCATGTTGTGTAAGAAAACATACGTACCTAGATCTTCCATTAGTACCGGACTTTCTCAAAAAGTGTCTCGACAGTGTTGTGCCCACATGTACGGAACACCCCTGAGCCTATGTGAAATGAATTAACCTAATCAATTCTGTGTATACGAGATATATCAGCTATACCAAATGACTAGTTTAATTGTCAATTTACAATTCAATTTAGGGTTTGTGGGTTTAGGGTTTCCAATTTGATAGTAGAACAACTATCAACACCAATAATTAGATTATCAAGTTCAAGCAATTCAATTTCTAGGGTTTTAGGATTCTAATCTAGGGTTTAGCATATTAATTTTAAACTTACCATATTCAAATTCAAGGTTTCTAACATCCTAACCAATTAAAATAGTTTTAAATTGAATTACACTAATCAGCCAATCAAATTCGTTCCCACCCACCTTAAGTCTAAGCTCTTCCTAATGCTTGCGCCTGAGAATTTTCCCCCTAAATCGATAGCTTCACCTTGATTCACCTTTATTCGGTTGATCTGAGTCTTTTAGATTGAATACATTTGATTTTACAAATTTTATAATTTAGGGTTTAGGGTAAAATTTGGGTAGAGTTTAGTTACAATAAACTTTCAATAGGGAATTAGGGTTTCATTTATTAAATATTTATATGGGTAGGGCTAAGCTTTGGGTCATTATATTAGCTTAGAAAATATTTTAGAGAATCTGGTTCACTCATCAAACACTTCATACAAAAGCAACCATCTCGACCGTTCAAATTGTGTCTCTGTAAATCGAGAAACCATTGATTTAACACATCTCGGGTCGAAGACCCCCAAGCATAGGTCGACTGCTATTGGTCGACCTTGGCCCCCTTTGGGTCGACCGATGGCCTTATTGATTTGTATATGTAAGTTTTTTATTTAGTTTTAGTTCATTCTAGCATTCGTAAATTCCTCGTACTAACTAGAATCTCAACATGTTATATATGAAAATCGTCCAGAAAATCGCTAGGAACACAAAAGTGTATGTTTCGTAGGAAAATTTGAAATTCTAATAAAGTTTTCTTATAATTCCTTATTTCATTTTAATTTAATTTTCTTATTAAATTCCACTTAATTTTCGAGGTGTTACAATATACAAATGAACTTGACGAATAGAAATATGACATATATGTATTAGCAAAATGATTATTACATGTGAACATTTCTATACCCATGCAAGTGCTAAATTTTACAGTTTGTAATTTGTTTTCTTACGTGTTGAGACCATGTATTGCAATATACGAGCGTGAAACTCTAAAGCAATACAAGGCTATAGATTTTGATCCATATACTATTGCATATATATGTTATATGGGGAACAATCACAGTTCCTAATCTATGATCCTTCGATGAAGTTAGTTCGTTCGAAACAAACAAACAAATCATGTTATAATATCAAGTATTCAAAGTTGATTGATTACAATAAAGGTCGTAATGTGTTAAATGTAACACTAGACCAAAACTATAAGATAGATCTAAGAACTCGATTGTGAGATGTTAATTTGACCAGTTTACGTAAGGTGCAACATATATGATGTCCTTAAATGTTATGGATGATCGAGTGTGCTTTTTAAAGAGATCATTATGATATTGTAGGAAGGGATTTTTTTGAATGGTTTGACTATTTAAAAAGAATAAAGAGTGTAAAAAAGTAGATTGATTTAAAGTACAGTAGGAATGAAGAGAGTGAACGGTCACTTCTGCTTCATAAAGAAACATTTGAAATGAGAATTATAATAATAGTTGATATTTAACATTGGAATAATAAATAAAATTTCCATTCCGAAATGTATTTTTCATATAGATAATTGTTTTTCTTAATATTTACTTCTTTAAGTTCAAGATATATGATCAAAGAACTCCTCTGTAAATTAACTTCATTACATGAAATAAATAATTTATAATAAGTAAATGATGGACCTCCAAATTCAGTATGTTATTATAGTAATAAAGGAAATAGAGAGAGCATACCACATAATACTTATTGATTGCATCAAGTTATGAAAATTGTTTTCGTAAAGCATACCAAACATTATATATGAAATGATGGCTATTTTTCAATGTCGACAAAAAAATAGACATAGTTATATTTTATTGTGAATATTATAAATAGCCGTTATGAAATAAAACTATAAGGTGGTATTTATTTTCATCAAAAAAGTGATGCATTGGAAAATATAGAAGTATATAAAATCATTTACAAAATTTTTGGAATTATAAACTAAGCCGTAGTTCTAAGAAATAATTTTATTATATGATTATGAATCATATGTTACTAATTAATTATATCTTAAACAATTAAGGGCTATGAACCCATTTAGTGGGAGCATCATAAGAGTAGATGAACTCTTCAGATTGATACAAATTGATGTATTCAATTGCTAGTCTATTAATACCAAATCGGTTCCACGTACTTAGTTATATTTATCGATGATTTATCGCCGACATAGACATGTGTATTTGATACACAGTAGTGCGCTTATGATAAAATCATAATGTATAAAAAGAATGTAAATAAGATAACATGTAGTTGTAGGGCAGAAGGAATATGCGAAAAATAGGTTCAAACGGGAATAGAAAGAACTTGTTCACGCGCACTAGCCACAGTAGGGGACCAAGGAGTAAGAATAAAGGGTTGACCATCGAAAAAAGAAGGCTCGGCCTCAAGCACAAGACTACGTTCCTCGGGGGAGGAAAACTTAAGGAAATAGTAAGAGTCAACCAACTTAACACGTAAGTTACCACGAAGTTTCCAGGCCCGACGACAAACAGAGCCGCATCGTGAAGGCGGTGGGAAGGGTCCAAAAAGAAACCAACAAGATGATCAGACCAAAAGTCCATACCACTGTGAAGGCGGTGGTTTGAATTGGTTAGCGTGTAACGTAGGGAAATTGAGATGTTTTGATTTGAATACCGTCGCGCGTGAAAAATTGGTGTATGCAAAAGCCCTAATTGAGATATCCCCAGATAAGCCATTTCCTTCTTCTATTCCTGTCCAGCTTGCTGTTGGCCATGTTGTGGAGGTCCGTGTTCGCTATGGTTGGGTACCTGATATTTGTTCCTCCTGTCGCTCTTTTGGCCACCTGGCTATTGCCTGCAAGCATGCGGTTGATACTGTGATTGCTCCTAAGATCCCACTGCCTCACCCACTGACTAGGATTTGGGTTCCTAAGGTTTCTTCCACAGTTGTCCCTCCTCATGTTGTTCCTTTGCCTTACTCGGGTCCGCCTCCTACATGTGCTCCTTGCCCTGCCTCTCCACCTGCTTTGCTGGACGCTGGTGGTGTTTCTGCGATTCCTGTTGAAGCCCCTGTTCCTGGTCCTCCCTGTCCCTCTATTGCTTGGGATGATGCTGAGAGGTGTTGGGTTGATTTCATTTCTGATATGAGATTTAACCCATTGGCCGATTCTTTCTTCAGATTTATTTCTGATGATCAGCATGACCTTAGATGTCTTTATTACAGACCTTCTGGTGTCTTTTTGGTTCTTGACTTGGATGGTCATTTTGAGGGTAGGAATTCTACCTTGCTTGCTGATTAATCCTGGGATCGCACCTTAATATACTCGTCTGATTCAGTGGCTTTTGATCCTTGTCTTGCTTCCCGTTTCCGCCCCTTCGCTAGTATGTTGGGAAATGTCCCTCTGGTGTCTTCCCATGTTGTTGTGGATGATGGAGATTCTTCGTCTTCTGAGGAGTAGTTAATTTCGCTTTTCCTTTTGTTGTTGTGATATGCCTTTCACACACCAGTGCTGTTTATTTTCTTCATTACTTAATAGTTAAGGTGTTTTACCTTACTCCTGTACTTCAATTTTTATTACGTCCGTAATAAAAAGTGGACGGTCCACTATAAAACCGGCTTGCCTTGCAAAAAAAAGAAAGATAACATGTAGTGGATATGATTCGATTTGATCGAATGAGTGAGTATATTGGAAGGAAATCTAGATGTACCTTAATGTGAATAAAGATTCAATGTCAAAAGTCATTTCTCCCCATGTTACCCAATAATGTATTGATAGGGAGTAATCGAACTTTGTTGGACAAAGTATGATTAATTGTAAGTAGAATTGAGTTAATTTCTTTCTATAAGGTCATGTACTTAAGAGTAGTAAACAAATATAAAATTAATTCCTCTAAATAGAAGTTTACAAAGTCATACAAGATATGGGTTTATAAGAAATTCCAACATATCCTAGGCCAAGGAGTTGGTAGGTAGTACGGATCAAAAGTCTGCATGTATAACTATTTGTGAGGGATCCTTTATGAATCTTCCCAAAGTAGTTTGGGAAAAATTTCCATTGGATGACATATTTATGGTTTGAAAATATGTTTTGTAAACGAAAATAAAATCAGTTTTATATATCAAGATATTCATTAAACGTTTATGAATACCTATTCCATTGCAATGAGAAATAATTGTTGTTTCTAGATATGCCAACTTCATAGTTAAGGAATTCCTTTGAGAAATTACTTGTAGTAAAATGGAATTGGATACGATCCAAGGATAAAATTGATTAATATTAGGTAAAATGAAATTAACTAACCTAAATGAATACATTGCATTAGAGTGTCTAATAAGTATTCTTGCACATTAAAGAGAAACTATATGTTTTTTATAAATGTTGAAAATATATATAATTCTTAATTGTTCAGTTAAACCATCCAAAGTATTAACTCTATGATATGGTATGATGCGCTTATCTAAAATTGATTCCAGGTACATTACCAAGATATTATTTTGATAGTCGTATCTAAAGGAAAATGATCCATTAGCCTGCAAATGTATCTTTAGGAGAGAGAAAACTGCAGTTGGAATATAGTAAGCCACATTAATAAGAATAATATTGAATTTCAGTTGTTGAAATTAATGTACAAGATTCACCATTTGATCTACTCAATTTAATTTGGATTTACGCATAAAATATCACTTAGTGTAACTTTTGTGTTTGGTACATATGCGTTGAAACAGAAAATCCTAACTAGTGATTTAGAATAGACTGTTTACACATGATAACGAAAGTGTTTCGAAGTCAATGGGAGCGATATTAAGTTTGTGAGTTTACGGATATGATCCAAGAAACGATAGAAAGTATCATTTCATAACATTGTAATTGAATAAATATTTTGATAGAAATATCAAATACTTTGACTATCAATCAAAATATAAAGGAAGCATGTGTTCTTAAGAAAGAACGTTAAAAGGTACATTGATATTTCTAAACTATAAGTAAACAATACATTGTTGATATATAATGACGTACTTGTGTTAAAATTGGCCTTGACTATTTTAACGATCGATACTGGATTTGCAAATGATGTCTTTTATAGTAAGTATAAAAGAAACATGGAATGTCTCAAATCGATATGTAAGGACACCTTATTAAAATATTTAATACATAACATGTACGATGAATTCATTATGCATTGGCAATAAGAATTATCATACTTGTTATGTTTCTGCGATATCATGAGTTTTTTATGTATTTAATGCCTAAAGAAAATACAAATCCAAATTGGTATCACTAAATGATTATTTGAAATATTCTCATGTATTTATGAAATACTAGAGAATTGTTTTCATAAGTAATGAACGAGTGTTCGGACTATTATTCGACCACATTCTAGTGGATCTCGAATTTACAATTGAGTTTTTAGAGTATTTAGTGAAGAAGTCAAAAGATCAATAAGAAGCAGGGTCTGAATCCCCTATTTAATTGCTATAAGGCCGGTACTTATAGAGAAACTGCTCTGTAGATCCAGGTATCTATGTAGAACAAAGTCCAGATGCAAGTCCAAGTGTGCAGAAGGGAGCATGTCAGCCCAACAACCAAAAAAAAACCTCTCGGTACTGAGAATTTCCTCTTGATATAAGTGGTATTTATTGGTAAAAGTCATTCTCTTTTCTTTATCTTGTCATCCTATCTCTGATCCGATGCATTTCAATATCGTTTCCTTGAAGGTTGAACTCTTTTTGATAATCTACTCGATATCGCTTGTCCTTTTCTACTTATTTTCTTTCTTCTTAAAAATCCTAGACTTGCTTATCTATTCTCTTGGAAAAGCACTTTACCATGATTGCTTGAAGGACTTGGAGTAAAAGGAGATTAGGATCCCTCAAGTGGGATAAAAACCTCTCGGTACCGAGAGGTTTGTCTCGGCATCGAATGGTCCACTTGGCTAAATTTACTTTGAAACTTTGTAAGTCCAACTTTCTTGTCTTTCTAAGCATAGTTCCTAGTTCATGAATTGTGTGGTCTTGCTTTTGGCCTTCTAATTGTAGTCGAAATCTACATAGCTAAAAAATTGAGTAACACTTGCCCCCCAAACTACGACTTTGTTTCACGCTTGATAGCATCATTACATTCTTGGGTCAGTAGATATGAACTTTTAACTATCTTATGAACTTATTCACAAAGTGGGTCCACGTGCTTATAGAACCATTCTCTAGCTACCTGAACCATATTGCTACTAAATGTGTCAGATAAAACGGGAAGCACCATCCCATCACCTCCTTATAAGCACCCAACACCTCCATACATCGAATAAACCTCATTAGATGAGCTATTGGATTCGTCTTTCCATCGTACATACTAACATTGAAAACTTAAAATCGGGAGGATTACTCAATTTTCAGACGCTAAGGTTGAACAAATTCCTGTTTATGTCCTCCAAACTCTTGTCTGAGGGTCCACCTCTCACTATCTTTCTAATATCTTTGTCATCCGGTTGTTGCCATCTAACGAAAATCTTTGATCACTAGGCATCTTCCTTTCCCCTACTTTTGTGTTAGAACTCTGGCACATACTCCTACAATTACATCCTTACATTCTGAGCTGCACTTCTACCATTATTCTGCTCTCGTTCCAATGGAGAAACTCTGGCATGTCGTCATCTATTTTTTGCACATCTGCTTTTTGTCTTGCGTTTCAGGCCCTAACATCTTCCGTTCATGGCATCCAAGGTTGCTCCAAGCCTATTCTAACGGTGCCCCTAAGTATATTTCTCTTGGTACCAAGAGCATTGGGGTTGGTACTGAGTAGTCTTAGTCATGGGGACATTGTTTCGGTTTGTTCCATTCCAACTCCAGATGCTCCTGTATTAGTTTCTCGTCCTTGGTTTTGAATTCTAGCAGCTCCAGCTATTCCTTATTATCGCATCTTTCGGATAAATCCCTTCAGCTTTTCCTATTTAAGTCATTATTCCATCTTGCATCTCCTTCATCATTCTCTCTACTCTTTTCTGGTCATATATATTGATTGATTAGAGTTTGAGGACACCTCTTGGCTGCCCCATGAGTTATGTGACTTTCTTTTATCTTAGATCTAGTGTTAGGTCTCTTCATCTTCTCCAATCTTTGGATTCGAGCTTTAAGTCGTGAAATCTAGCTCCTTCTTAATGAGGGCACCAAAAATGTTTGTACTAAAAATGGCACGAACACCTTGAAATCAGTTGAACAAATAGTTCTAATAAAATGAATGAAAAAATAGTAGAGAAAATATGATTTTTATAGTGGTTCAATGAATTCTCCAGCCTACGTCCATTTTAATATTTGTTATTCGTTTTTTTATTTCCAAGTTACAACAAATTATATCAAATCTCACCATAATCTAGTGGATCTTAGATCTACTATTGAGTTTGTAGAGTATTGGGGAAGAAGTTAAGAGATTAAGAAAAAGAAAAGTCTGAATCCCCTCTTTAGTTGCTATAGGGCCGCTATTTATTGAGAGACCGCTCTATAGATTTAGGATCCATAAAGAACAAAGTCAGATGCAAGTCCAAATGTGCAAAAGGGAATATACTTACCCAGCAACCAAAAAAGGCCTCCCGGTGCTAAGAGGTTCCTCTCCGTACCAAATAGTTTTCATTGGTGAAAATCAGTTTTTTTTTATCATGTTAGCCTATCTCTGATTCGATGCACTTCAAACTCTTTTCCTTAAAGGTTAAGCTCGTTCTGATAATCTACTTGATACCGCCTATCTTTTCTGCTTTCTTTACTCTCTTCTTAGTAATTCTTAAAGTTGCTTGCCTATTCTCTAGGAAAACCTATTTACCATGATTCTTGAAGAAGTACTTGGAGTCTAAGGAGATTAAGAGGTCTTAAGTGGAAGAAAACCTCTTGGTACCTGTAACGACCAGGTTTTTCGATCCTTAGAAGTTGACACGAATACACCCACGGTATTCACGTGCCGAGCAAATAAGTGCCAAAAAGATGGATAATAGGGGAAAAGAAGAAAGAAGAAAACAAAACAACATAGAATCTCATAGCAGATCGAATAATCTGTAATATACAAAAAAAATCTTTACATAAAAAAAAATCTTTACACAATCGGAGTACACTAACCTATTTCAGTTCGGACAGTTATAACAACCTGTCCGTACAACTTCTGATAAATACAACCAGTAGATAACACAATTAAACACAAAGAAGTATATAGATATATCTTGGACCTCCAGCTTGTCTCCTAAGCTCGAATGCATCCAAAGCAATATGTAAATATGCTTGGTCTGACCCAAGCATTGAATGGAAAGACCACACCGCACATAAACACGGATGATTTTTACTTTACGATAACCAAAACATTTTCTATAGAAAATCCAGTGATATTATAATAATGTCTAGGGTTTTCAAATAAATAATTAACATAGCCTAAATTATTGATCAACTAAATTCTAGCATAACAGGTATACAACAGAAACCGTAAAGGCTCGTATTGGAAAGCGGATTCAATATTATGAAAAGGTAAGGAACTACATTCTGACGGTACATCGCTAGATAAAATGCACCGGGGTTTGATAAGAACATCTTCTACCCCTACCACATAGGACTAGCCTATCACTTGACTAGTAGTACCGAATATGATCACCACCTTTGTTAATGGGCCCCGAAGCATACATGAGTAGATAGTATTCGATCTAAATTTGGGATGACCATACCCTGATGGGAGTGACCCAAATAACCCTGTTGCATGCTCGAATTTTGTCATTTCCCAGCTGATAAGACTTGAGGTTACATTTTACCTTTATATAGCACTTTCCAATTAGAATGCTACATTTCCTTCCAGTCGATGAAACAATGTCAACATTCATCTATACAAGTCATTCAGTAGATGAATGAATTGACGGCACTACTTCTACTACATCCGTTTTGGAATCACTCCTAGGATTAGTAGCAAGCAGCCCTTGCACTTCAAATAGCTCCATCTTCAAGTTCCATCATCTTCAAGATGTCTTCGCTTCGAAATGCCTGAGTTAGATCGAAGTAGTTTTCAGATAAAATATCTGATCCCAATGTCTTCGAAACAAGTTCGATAGTTTTCGGCAAACTCAACCTCGGTTCTTTAGAAAATAAATAGTCAAAGATAAGAGCGGAGATCACCTCCTAACCATTAGTGGATGGATTTCCTTATCATTTGTCCTCGAAGAAAGAAACAAGATCTATATGCTAAGTGCAACATCATCGAAAGTGACTGCGTCATATAACTCATGTGTTTCTCCTATATATTTCCAAAGTTAGGTTTTGGGTCCATATTTGATATTCGGTTATTTATTTATCCATAATCGCATATCCAAATCAGGGATTTATTTCCAAAATAAAACCAACATTAGTTAAGCACATAGGCAACCACTAGCCTCCTTAATTAATCATTTCATTAATTAAATTTGTCTTATAAATACTTGTGTCAAAATACTTTTACAAAGATAAATTCATAAACCCAAGTATTTTCAATAATTAGAAAACATCTATATACATATCACAATGGTATAAGTATATTCACAAGAGTGAGAAAGATTTCCCCTTTTTGTACAATTCAAAAATCATTTATAAAGTCCTTTATAAATTATTTCTCAAATCGTTTATAAACACTTTATAAATCCATAAAACTCAATATAAAACTCCTCTTATAATTCTATAAACCCATTTTTAAAATTCGTTTATAAATATCTAACTATTTATAAAACTCCTTTACCTTGTAAATAATCTTTCATTAAGTCTTCAAACCATTTTATAAAACTCCCCTTATAAAACCCCAGTCCAATTATAAAACTCTATTTATTGGTCTTGAAAACATTTATAAATAAAAAAAATCATTTACCTCAAAACACTATTATATATTAATAATTATTAATTTCAAAACATCTTAAACCAATAATTAATAATTCAAAACAATATTAAATCAACAATAATGATAAATCTTTACCATTATTATAAATAGTAATAATTTATTTCAAAAACATTATAAATAAATCCTTACTATTAATTTCATACCATATTAATTATTTAAATAATTAACTTACCGAAATATTAAAATATTGATGAATAACTTTAAAACAACATTAAATCTAAATAAATAATCTTCAAAATAGTATTAAATGTAAATAATCTTAAAATAATATTAAACATAAATAAATAACTTAAAAAAGGTTTAAAAAGGTCAAAGTAAAATTGAAGTTAAATAATTTAAAACAAAATATTTCTAAAACCAAATTTCAAACTTAAAATCATTTTTGTCTCAAAAGCCAACTTCAAGTCGAATGGCGGTTTATAATGTGACGCCCCACCCCAAGACCCACATTAACAAAGAGTATTATGCGGAGAATAGGGCTGGTTAGAAGCGACCATCTATAGTCTTGTCTTAAATATCTATTGAATACATCGATTAGTGCTCTATATTATTTTTTTGATATCTCAAGTGGATCGACATATCCAACAAATGCTTAATACAAAACTACAGGTGGCTATAGGATCTATCAGAACAAAATACAACAACTCAAATGCATAACACATCACAGAATAGAAAAAAGGTACATATATACATATATATACTGATAATCCCAATACAACACAAATAATACATCATAAGTGGTATGATGACCACAATATACACACGAGTCAAAACAATATACATATCAGAGTAGTGACAAAAAGACTACAACAAAAAGGGCTAGCAGATATGTCCATGCGAAAGCATAATAGGCTATGTCCAAAAGGGTACCTAACCTGAAACACCTCGGTTTGAGCCGAGTATAAAATACACGAGTTAGTTTAGCTAAACAAATCAGTTTATAAGGATAAGTGATAATATAAGCATAAGGCAAGGTGATAATCTTCTCAAGTGAGAAGGAATAATTCAAGAGTATGTGGTTACCTCACATGGCATAACTAAGTAGGTATAGTAATTTCAAGTGATATAAGGATATCACTAAATATGAATGCAACTCAAAGGCGATAAAACTTCATAACAAATCTCACAATAATAGAACACCACATCTCATCGGCGTATCACAAAATATCAAATATAGTTTAGGAGAAAAACATAACTCCGAAGAGGAGAAACCCCAAGCCCGCCATATCGGCAAACTCAAAAGCAACTCAAGAAATCACCATCTCAAAACACGCCATAAGGCAAATGCATATATCTCCATATATGAGGATATAGTCCCAAATAAACGCCAAAAGGCAAATCTCATATAATGACGCCAAAAGACAAATCTCAAATGGTAACGCCAAAAGGCAAATCTCAAATAGCGCTAGTGTAGGCAACTCAAATTCCCATAAGGTGATCGCCATATATATACATACATACATATACATATATATATATAATGCCTTGAATGGCCGACCACGAAAAAGGCGATACACTAGGGAAATCACAATAATCAATGAAATCATATCAAAAGTTTTGAACGTGCTTATAGCCGAAGCCTACCAAGTACTGCTCTCTCTCAAATATGGTACCACGCCCGAAGGCAAATACGCCTCAATGGAAATATACGCCGCAATGGCAAACGTATCGAAGGCAAATACGCGGCAATGGAAAATACGCCGCAATGGCAAACATCTCTAGGACAATGACCCGAAGGTCCAGTATCGGCAATACGTCTCGAAGACAAATGTGTCATGAACTCTCGGATAGGAACCCAAATAGTGTTAACGTGTGTCCCATACCATACGTTTGTACTAAACAGTTTACTAACTGCTAGTAAATTTCACACTCAAAGCAGTAAAAAGTTTACCTCATCTCATCGATAAACTCGACCCGAAGGTCAAAACGATCAAACAGACAAGTTGGGAATTAAACGATAATATAAACGCACATGTCCCATACCACGTGTTTTACCAAACTATTTAATTCTCCTTCTAATTCGCTCGAATAGTGCAAAAACGTGTATTTTACATAAAAATGATTTACTTTGAAAAACAAGCTTTAAAAACCCTTTTTGAAATCAATTTTAAAGAATAACTAGATTTTATATTTGAAAATACTTTTAAAATATTATATAATAATAATTTGAAATGCCCTTTTTTTTAAATTATTTCAAAAAGGTTTGGAAAAATTCGTGCTCGGAAACGAATAAAAACCCAAGAAATCACTCAAACCGATATTCGAATTCAATCCAAAGTAAATTCAAATTTAATCCAAAATTTGAAATTTAAAATCTCGAAAATTTGGCCAGTCTATTGATAGACATCATGGCCTCAAAATATTTTGAAAATGTCACAAAAACATGAAGTAAAAGTCAAAAGTTGGATGGAAAAAGAACATAAAAATGCATATGAAAAACAATACCCAAGGCTGAAATCTTCTCGGGGTTCAACTTTCAGACATAATTTGAAAGGATAAATAACCTCATAATGGTCTAAAATTTGATACACATGAAGTAGATCAATTTATCTATGAAGTGGAAAAGGATTCACTGAATTCTGGTATGAAATGCTAAAGACATGAAATCTCAAACATGAACACAGACCAAGTTGAATTCTGCCCAGGTCTAAAACCCTCTCGGGTTCAAATTATAGACATTGAACAGGTGTGAAAATTGGTGAGCACATAGGAGAAAACTTCAGCTTTCAAAAAAAGGAATCGATTAACTAAGACTGGAAATGAAAAGGTTATGCTATCTCAAACATAGACTTAGGCCATGTTTGCAGCAGTTCAAAAACAAAAATATACAGGCCTGAAAACCATCTCGGGTTCAACTTTTAGGCATGAAACAGAGGACCAAACGACCTCGGATTGAGCTAAATGGTATGCATATAGTAGAAAACATTAAATTTCAAGCAAAAAAAGAATCGATGAATTCCAGCACGAAATAAAAGAGATATGCTGTCTCAAACATGGACTTAGACCATGTTTGCAGCAACTCAAAACCAAATGTGTACAGGCAAAAATCTGGGTTTGAATTGATTTTCTACCACTTCTTTGAACATCCAAATGACAATATTTTTCAAAAAAAATTTGCGGAGACTAAGATCAACATGCAAACTATCAAATGAAAGAAATCTGACAGTATTTCATTGTTAGAATCAAAAGCTACAGGCTTTCAAAGTAGCAATGTGTAACAGTTTTACTGAGATAAAACAAATTCAGAAATATATATACAGAAGCTACAAATTTCACTGCTTTTGAAATTTTTGAGCTTGGCTTAGCTAAATTATGTGAGTATTCCAACTCACCTTGCTGTAGCTGAGTAAATACCCAGATTAAAGCAAAAAGATTGAAGTTTGGCTTGAGTATTGACCTCTAGGAACTTGTAGAAAGAAGATATAGTACATGTAAGCAAAATTTACAGTAAACTAGAAATCAATTTCTCAAATCAGGAATTTGATGAAATTATAAGGGTTTGGAGTTTGATTACCTTTTGATTTACAGTCTAGTTTGCTAAAAATCTCAGCTTGTTGATATAATTTGGAGTTACGAGCTTGAAATTTGAAAATTGGAGAGGTGGGTTTCTTTTTTTCTATTCTCTGGTTTGAGAAGAATAAAGGTAATGTAAATGAACGTACTAGTAATTTTTTTCCTCATTTTCTCATTAACAGGTTAAGTCTAATGGGCTAATGGACCCAGAATAAAAAATAAAATGGCTAAGGTTAAATAATTCACACTTATAACAAAATGGCTTTATATTTTCACTATACACTAAACCAAAATGCATTTTCCTTCAAATTTTACACAACAAAAATATGTAAATTCGTATACTTATGAAATAAAACATTTTACATCACATAAAAAGAATATTTTATATTTTTAAAACATTTTTATTATTAAAACCCTTTAGTTTACAAAAACACGCTATTTACTCAAATAAATGAATAAAATCTTGTTTTTAACTTCTAAAATTCACCAAAAATACTTTTCTTACCTAGAAAAATATTTCAAACCATTTCCAAACATAATTTATGACCAAAACTCAATTCTAAACCAAATTTCACTTTTTATTTAAATAAACAACCTTTAAAAATTAAATACTTCCTTTAAAAATTATTAAAGAAAAGTAATTGGCAATAATTAATAAAATTATTGCATTTTCTCCAAATAAAAACCATTTTCCATTCATTATTAATCCAAACAAAATAAAATAAAGTATGGAACTTTATTTTCCCATTTTTTTAAATTCCACATTGTTTATGCCAAATAAACAATATAAAATCCTCAATTTTATTTTAAATCACAATATTAAATTATAACTCTATTACAATTCAACGTTGTCAAGTAATCTCCAAACTATGGTTGTTACAGACTCCCTCCTTATAAAAGTTACGTCCTCGCAATTTCTAGGTAATAGTTTGTATTCAACATATTAATTTAGTTAAGCAAAGGAAGATAGATAAGCTCAAGTTTAAAATTTCTCACCCTCAACACAAAAATGAAATTATTGGGGTTTTGAGTTTTATTACCTTTTGATTTACAGTCTAGTTTGCTAAAAATCTCAGCTTGTTGATATAATTTGGAGTTATGAGCTTGAAATTTGAAAATTGAAGAGGCCGGTTTCTCTTTTTCTATTCTCTAGTTTGAGAAGGAAAAAGGTAATGTAAATGAACGTATTGGTAATTGTTTTCCTCATTTTCTCATTAACAGGTTAAGTCCAATGGGCCAACGGACCCAAAATTAAAAGAAAATAAAATGGCTAAGGTTAAATAATTCACACTTATAACAAAATGGCTTCATATTTAAACCATCCACAAAACCAAAATGCATTTTCCTTCAAATTTTACACAACAAAAATATATAAACTTGTATACTTATGAAATAAAAAAACTTACATCACATAAAAAGATTATTTTTTATTTTTAAAACATTTTTAATATTAAAACCCTTTAATTTACAAAAACACGCTATTTACTCAAATAAATGAATAAAACCTTGTTTTTAACTTTTAAAATTCACCAAAAATACTTTTCTTGCTTAGAAAAATATTTCAAACCATTTACAAACATAATTTATGACCAAAACTCATTTTTAAAACAAATTTCACCTTTTTATTTAAATAAACAACCTTTAAAAATTAAATACTTCCTTTAAAAATTATTAAAAAAATAATTGACAATAGTTAATAAAATTATTGCATTTTCTCAAAATAAAAACCATTTTCCATTGATTATTGATCCAAACAAAATAAAATAAAGTATGGAACTTTATTTTCCCATTTTTTAATTCCAAAATTCATTTTTTATTCCAAATAAACAATATAAAATCCCCAATTTCATTTTAAATCACAGTATTAAATTATAACTACCGTTATAATTCAATAATGTCAGGTAACCTCCAAACTAGGGTTGTTACAGACTCCCCTCTTACAAAAATTACGTTCTCGTAATTTCTAGGGAATAGTTTGTATTCAACATATTAATTTCGTTAGGCAAAGGAAGATAGATAAGCTTGAGTTTAAAATTTCTCACCCTCACCACAAGATGAAATTATTGGGGTTCGGAATTTGATTACCTTTTGATTTACACTCTAGTTTGCTAAAAATCTTAGCTTGTTGATATAATTTGGAGTTATGAGCTTGAAATTTGAAAATTGGAGAGGTGGGTTTCTTTTTTTCTATTCTCTAATTTGAGAAGCAAAAAGGTATAACGACCCAAAATTTCGACCTTGAAAATTCGACATTAATACATTCGCCGTAGAAAAGCTGAGCAATCGAACGCCGAAAATTTCAGATTGTTAGAGAAAAGAAGAAGAAGAACAGAAAACAATAACATCTTGCATTCGCAGCGGATTAAATATAATATCAAATAATAACATTTATACAAAGAAAGTTGTAATTGTTACTTTACATTCAACATATCAGAGTACAACCATTTACAAATAAACTAGACAGTTATAATTAACTTGTCCCATACCACAATAAAATCAAACTCAAATACACAGCGGTAAACTCCATACGTTCCTGCCATCCAGCTCACCTCCTGAGCTCCAGAACGTCCTAACCTAAAAATCTGTAATACTCGGTCTGACCCGAGCATTACATCAAAGTAACACCCAGGTCAGGCTGGAAACAAGCGTGAATAAACCCATAAAATTTGAAAATACAGAAATATATGACTTATTAGAAAGCCTGAGGTAACTCGTACCTCACAGCGAGTTATTAACTTGTTAAAACCAACACTTATTTCACAAATCAATCCCTAAGTACCACTACATAGTTTCAATGGTCCGGTTTACTTAAATTATTCCATTCCAGCCTATTGATTGCACATATCAAATATATAAAGAATTATTGTAGATTATAAATCGAATTGGTTTCGGGTATATACTGATACCGGACCCCTGTCTCTTCGAAACCAATGATATTCTTTAAGCCAAATGTTTAAGTTTAAACAATATAATTTATTCAGGATCTCATATTCACACAAAAATTCATCTCAGATAGATAACCCACAATATCACAATTCAACCAAAGCATCACAAATCACATATCAGAGATATCAAATAATCAAAGTCATTCAATATATCTTAATCATCTATAAGCAAGATTAATTAGTCACACCATTTCTAATTAATTTAAATAAATTAAATTAATTACTACATTCACTTTTAAATCTTGCTTACTTAATATTAATTAATTACAAACCAACTAATTCATTGTCCCTTAATTATCCCTCATAATTAATTATCCTCAATTAATTATTCTTTAATTACGTTAAATAATTAGCCTTTATTAATTAATTTTCTTTAACCATTCACATTAATTAACCTTAACTATTCTCATTAATTAATTTACTATAATTAATTACATTGACCTTTAATTAATTACATTAATTATTCTATAATCACTTAATTTGATTAATTACCTTTTAATTAATCACATTCATTAACCCACCCTTTAATTAATTTCCTTAATTAATCGATCCTTTTGTCATCCATTTAAATTAATTATCCATAATTACTTTCATTTAAGTAATTATCTCATTGGTTAATTATCCTTAATTAATTAACCTTTAATTATTAATTAATTTAACCTTTAATTACTAATTAAATTAATTAACCCTTAATAAATTAATCCTTTAATTATTTCCATTAAGTAATTATCATTTAAGTAATTAACCATTAATTAATCTCTAATTACCAATTAATTAATCTCTAATTAATTAATATATAACCCTTAATTATTAATTAATCCTTAATCATTAATTAATTAATTTCTCTTTAATTACTTGATTAAATTAATTAATCTATAATTACCCAAAAATCCTAATTCAAGATAAACATTAGACCTATACTTTATATTTGAAACTTGTTCTTGAAAATTTGATAAATATTTATACTTTTAATACTTATTTCTATTGGCTTTGAAACTTTACTTTTGCTTATAACACTTGATTTATTTATTATCAACTATGCAAGAATACTTTGGTATAGGCCCGAGCCCAACCATCATTTACCCGAGCCAACCCCGGTTCCTACCCCGAGCCAACCTACCTCAATCACTACATCGATCAAACTCGAGAACAACCCCGAGCAAATCTCCATCTTCCCCAAAGCATTGAATCACAACAATAACTACAGATATTGACGAAGACTCGTGCATGTGCACACCATGCCCATGCCTTTCCGACCGACCCTCCGACCACCATCTAGTCGCCAACAACCCACTCGAACAGTCCAACCAACCTGCTTCCTCGATCGAGCTAGAAATCAAAATTGAGCCAGTTAACCTCAATTGGAACCAAAACGATCGACCAAAAACTTCGTCGCATTCCCACCGCCAGTCACCAGAACCCTCGACACCCTGACCAGAGCTTCGCCGAAGTCCTAAGCTTCCATTCCACCCACTCCGACAAAGACCGATACTTCGACGACGTCGCACCACTTCGAAAATCGAAGTCAACCAAAACAGGACCCAAAACCCTAGTTTGCCATTACCCGATCTCCGCGGTGATCTATAATTTTCCTTAGCAATTTTCCCATGATTATCGATCAACAACCAATCTCCGGTCTCCAACCCGACACCGCCGAGCCATGCGATCGTCTGAATTTGACGAGAATGCGAATACCGTTCAACTCAGAAATTCTCCCCAAATATAAACTTCAAATTTATGGAATGATTATCAAAAATCATCATTTTCTAATACAAATCTGAATAAGAAATCCAAACTCAAAATTATGGACATTGATTTTTGACTTATCTTTGATTTCTAACTTTGTACTTCCATTTTCAAAATATTTACCCAATATTGTCCCTTGAATCTATTTTTAAAAATGAAGTTATACACATACAAATACCTTTCATTTAGAGACCAAAGTCTAAATTGTTTAGGTGGGATGTTTGAGATTTTTGATCCGGTTTAAAAACCTGTAATTATGAACAGAAGCATCTCTTCCCTATTCGCAGACATGCACACCTATTTACACACACACACAGATATATATATATATATATATATATATACATAGAATAATATTTACATTCATGCAAGCAATTATCACCACTATACTTCAAGTATTAATCACAAACATCCAGATATATCAACATATTCAAGTTTAAATTGGTTAGTTTTACTCACAATTTAAAATAGAGAGACAGGCTTTTGATTTTGATCTGGAACCTTGAATTGTTTGCTTGCTTGATATTTTGATTTTGCATTGCAACTTGAAACTGAATCTTTGTTGATGTTTATTGAGATGATCTTGTTTTAAATCTGATATGATTTTTCTTGGGTTTGCTAATCTTTTGTTTACAGGTTCTTGATTTTGATTTTCTCTGGTTTTAAATTGTTTACAGGTTACTAATTTTGTTACTTTTGAAATGAAAATAGAAAAAGATTGAAAGAGAGAGTGTAGGTATATTTATAGACTTAACTTATGATTTTAAAAATAAAAGAAAATAAAAGAAAATGGTGACACTTGTTAAAATAGCTTACATTTGTTAAAACTATGTGCTAATATTACAACACTTGTAATTAGCATGTGTTTATTATTTTTAAATGTTTTTATAAAACTTTTATATAAAATTTTATATCTAGTAAATACATTTCTTAATTTATATTTATAAAATCTTTTAACGAAACTAATGTAAAACTAATTATATACTAATAAAAATCATATACATATATATTTTTTAATCTAATTTTATTTTAAGATATTTATTCTTTGCATTTCCAGTTCAAATTCAAATTTTACTTAAAATCAACTCACATCTACATAAATATATCAAACACATAATTTATTTGTTTTTAAAATAAAATTTTGCCTACTTTAAATAATTACATTAGAAGATTATCAAATCAATATTTATCCATATATAAATATTTATTATCATATTTATTTGTTTAACTTATATATCAGTGTTTTCAATAGTTAAAATCAGATAATTATCTAATTACCTGATGCCCAAAAATCCGAGTTATCACATTCCTCCCCCTTTAAATCTTTTCGTCCTCGAAAAGGTACTAATTAAGCTCGAATTTATTAAAATTCTTACTGTCAGCTTAAATTGCTCTTTGATCATTTTTAACTATAAACTGTTTTATTTAGAATTTTTAAAAACACTTTAAAATCTATATAATATTACCAAAATATTTCTTTAAAAATACTTTTTATAACTTGATGTTTCCATAAGTCCATCCTTGTTCTCACAGAAATTCAGTCATATGTTGATCAGGTGTAGCATTGAAAATCTATAAGTACTTAGCAGACCTGTTTTTAACACCCAGTGAAAATATTTGGAAAACATTTTCAAAAACTTTGTGAAAATATAGAAAACATTTTTGAAAATAGAGGGAACATCTTTGGTGAGAATGCTCTGGAAATCATCACCCCCTCCATGGTCGCAGTTAACCCGATGGTTACGTTCCATCCCGGCAAAATCCATATATAACTTTAGCGCGCCCCTCGATTACGCCATGGAACCTACCACAGATTGCAGCTACATCCAGGGTTACGTAGCCATCATGGCAAAAATTCATGTAACTGTAGGCATCAGCGCCCTCGAATTTCGCTGCCAAATGAAACTTCACCACTCCTACATAGGTCGCAAACTACATCAATCGAGTCCCAATGTAGCCTTAGGCTCTCACGGCCTCTCGACTTTCACTATGTCTTCATAGATCGCAGTCTTTCGATGTTACGTTGCCATCATGGAAAAATCAAACGTAGACCGTTGGCTCTCAGGGCCATACGACCTCTGCTATCGTCCGTAGTAGATCGCAGTGGCATCGAGTTACACTGTCGTCGCAACATAACCCAAATGTCTCTGTAGGCATCAGTGCCCTTGACTTTCGCTACCCACAACACAAAATCCTTAGGAACTTCAGTTTTTCCGGACTTCCTCCTTGAATCCAATTTAGAGCCTCCCTCTTAGGGCTCAAGGCAGAACCACCCTGTGGATCTCCTATGAAGTTCATTCCAATGGGAGCTCCTTTTTTCCCAGAGCCAATCTCAAAACGTTTTATACTATACACTTATAGTATCTTTCAAATCATACCCTTTATGATTCACATCAAAATATCCTTTAGACAAAAACGATATCCCACATCGATAGTTCGAACTTGGCTTTCCAAACTTCCAAAATTCATTTTTTCCAAAAATCAAAAGCCTTTCCAAAATCGATAGGTTCCAAAACCTTTTTCCCAAAATCATTCTCATAAAGCCATTTATATATATATATAAGATATATGTATATCCTTGAAAAATCTTGGATCACTTCATACTTATATAAATATTTTTCAAAAACCTATTCTTCTGGCTATAGATTCAACAAAGGGAAATTTATCATATATAAGAAATGTAACGACCCTAAATTTTGGACAATTTAAAAATGAAGATATTTAACTAATTTTAAATATTTGAATAACGGTTTAATTTGAATTCTCATTATAACTATGAATTTGGCGATTAAATAATAAAATTTAATCTATTGAAAGTTGAATAAAAATTTGAATCCTCGGTTTGAAGCTAATTAAAAATATTTCAAAGGCTTGTAAAATTCGTATTGATAATACTGAAGATAATAGCAGCTTCAGAATTGAATTTGAAAGTGATTTGTTCAGTTTTGAAATTTTGTCGTTTAAATCGATATTTAAAAATAGCCTTCCGAGGCACAGTCTCGGAATTCGACGAAACCAGTTCGATTGGATCCATAATATTGCATTATTATCGGATTTCAAATTTCGTATTGATCGGAGTTGTTGTGTGAGCGTACGACACATAAACGCGTTGAAATCTATATTGAATTCAAATTAAATTTATATTTATATTGGTAAAGATTTCTTTCACGTACAAACTTTTCTTCCTTAAATCACGCCTAAAATCACGACAGTAAAATCGTGCAAAGCATGGCCGCGTACATCTTTCTCTCGTTCGAAATCAAAGTTTTAAATCTCGTTTCTGTTTAATTTCGTTTCGATTCAATTCAACAGCCAAAGAAGTGAAATAAAAATAGCCGAGCCTCTCCTCCTCTTTCAATAATCATATCAGGTAGGGCCATGGAGGGAGCAACAAAATAGAATAATCCCAAATCGCAACCATGAGGAGGGCGAGCCGATCTCGCGTGCGATTAGAGGCGAACGGGCTTCAAGGCTCAACGATGCGAATTTCGACGACAGCAATTTGGATCGCGAATTGGTGCCGAGCATCGAAGCGTTGGGCGTGTGTGGGGATTTCGAGGCTGAGACGCAGTTCGACGATGCGGTGGTCGCGATGTTGGGTGGACTGGGTCGCGGGCTCGCGTGAAGGCAGCAACTTCGATGACTTTGGGTTGTTCGCAGGCGAAGTCTAGATGCGGTGAGGTAGTAATTTCTTTGTTTATTAACTTAATAATAAGTAAATAAGAACATACAATACCGTGTAGGATGATTTTGTTTCAAGATATAGGTTAGAAGGAATTGTATATGTATTAGAAACGTTTACAGTTAAAAGAATCCTGTTGTTTGTTTACGAGGAAGGAAATGTAGATAATGGATTTGATCTATATTTTATTTTTACAGAAATTATAACACACATACTTATATAAACAGAATGTATAAGATTGGGTTTGAAGAAAAATATATAGGAAGTTCTGAAGAAAACATAAATATGTATACACATTTTCAACTCAATAGTTATTTTGAAAATATGTGTTTAGGGTGATTTATTTATTTAATAAACTTATTTAATTTATTTTACATCACCAAAAGATTTTTGAAAGGGAAATTAGTTTAAAACACAAAAGTGTTAGTTAAGCAAATAGTAATTAACTGGTTGACTAATTCAAATATTAATAAAATCGTATAATTGTTTATACTAGGTTAAAATCTGTAAAGAATCAATCTGGGATGAAAATGGATTACAAAGTAAAAGGCTAAGGTGAGAACTTCTCACTCAGAATTTTTGCTGTTTGGTTAATTTTAAATATATAGATTTAAAATTTGATTGATTGTGTGATTGGGTGTTGATTGTGAGTATGGATGATTTTTATTATCTATTATATTGAAATAGACCCTATACGCCGCCTGTTAAGCGGATGTTATTTATTAAACCCATATACCGCGATATTCCACTCGAAGTGGAATTGGTATTATATATGTACTTGGAGTTGATTTCCCGCATTATATAGCGGATGAGACCCTATTGCGCCGCATAATAGTGGATAATATTTTATAAATCCCATATAACGCGATATCCCATCTTGAAACGGGATTGGTATTGTGTTAATGTATGTGGATGCAGGGAAACAGGTTGGAGGGATCCAACTGAATTCCTCAAACGGATTGAATTTGTTTCGATGTTGTGTGTTTATAATCCTTGTGTGATTATCTTTATGATTGAAATTGTTGAAGGCTAAAATTTAGCCGAATATAATTCTGGCATCATTAGATACCGGAAATAAATAAAATTTGATTTTTGAAATAAATAGTATATTAAAATGAATGGTTTAAATTGGGTTTTTTGGAATTATTATAAACGATTTATATAAAAGATTTATAAAATTGATATTTATAAATTAAAATATTGTGATTTTAAACAAGTTTTTATAAGTGTTAAAATGAAGTATAAAGGGATTTCATAAGTAAATGAAATTTATAGATTTATAAATTATGAAGTTATAAAATGAATAGATTTTTGTAAAATAAAAGATATATAGGTAATTAACTTATAAATTAGATTTTTTTGGTATAAAATTGAGTTATAAATTGAATTGGTTAATAAAGGAGATTTATAAATTGAAGTTTCTATAAAATAGAATGGAATTTATAAACATTGTTTTATAAATCCGTAATCAAATAAATTAGATAAGTAAATATAGAAAATTTTTAAGGAATTATATCCAAGATTTTGGACAGTGGATAATCCTTTAATTAAATATGTGGAAGTATTGAATTTGGTAAATGATTTATATCCACGATTTTGGACAGTGGATAATTTTTTGATAAAAGTGTAGAAATACTGAATTGGGTAAATAAAGTATATCACGATTTTTGACAGTGAATATATTATTAAATAAAATGGATATGGTTTGGGAAAATGATATTATAAAAATGAAGTTAAACAATTTAAAGACGTTTTAAAAGTGTATTAAGTATCGAATACATAGATTTCAACAGTTATGGTTGAAATAGACGTTTTCG
Organism: Allium cepa; assembly: GCA_030765085.1. Classification (NCBI taxonomy): domain Eukaryota; kingdom Viridiplantae; phylum Streptophyta; class Magnoliopsida; order Asparagales; family Amaryllidaceae; genus Allium; species Allium cepa. The sequence goes on along the minus strand of CM060936.1, from coordinate 2,130,138 downwards.
AGAAAGAAGGAAATGGTGGACTCTAACACTGTTGTTATAGTAAATGATTTTCGAAAGGAAATGTTTTATATAGTATTGGTATTTATATATCTATTTTAATTTCGAATCCCTATACTAGTGATTTTGGGTCGTCGTAACGATGTTTTACGCAACATTCGTTTTGACTCAAATAAATGTGTTTGAAAGGATGTTTTCCTTAAAGAATAAAATATCTACTTAATTTTGATTTAAGTATATTGAATATTTTCCAAATGCTGAAAATAAATAGATTTGTGAATTACTTATTATTATTATTAAATAAGTATGGAAATGTGTTCCAATATGAAGTGAAATGTTTAAAACTATATCTTTTAAAGATAAATTTAAAATGAATATTTGAAATCGGTTTGAAAATCGTATATTCATAGATATTTTGGAAATGTAAATTCACTATGGAATTTATAAAAGAAAGGGGAATTTGTTAAAATAAACGTTGATTTATTTTTGAAATGTGGAAATAATATATCTCGTATAGATATTTTTGGAAAATAAATAATTTGGAAAATTATTGGAATCTTGTGATGTTGTGCATGCCTATTGATAGTTAAATAACCGACTATCGATATTTACGTTTAAATAGGTATTTGTTGTTATTTGCTTGAATTTAAATGCTACACTTATTTCTTTTAAAATAAGCGCTTATTATTCCGGTTAGCTGGAAAAGGACCTCTGAGTCGTATAACCCATTTCGAATAGTGATACGTCGTAATGGATAGCATTTGATGACCGGTGTTGAAGACCGGATATTTGTGAAAACGGAAGGATTACCGTCGAATGTTTCTGCATCGGCTGATCTTTGATATAGAAATTTATTACCCTTTGTGATGGGAAGTCCGGTCGTGATTAGTGAATATCTGGATTGCAAGGGCTTCTTTGGAAGTGCCTTCGGTTCCGTTCGATCGCGGAACGGACTTGTATGGATGTGTGTTTGACATTACAAAATGAGATGTAAAGCTGGTTTCTATCAAATATATTTTCGTTGGTGGCGGAGAATTTATTCTCTTAGCTTAACACTCTTAGAGGTTATATAGTTGATGGTTACTAGCGATACACTCCCAATTTGGTAATGTGGCATACAAAGTGTTGTTGAGCAATTGTTAATCAAAGCACAGCTTTATTATAAAGCATAGATTTGTGGACGAGACATCGTCAGACCTCACACCCCAGAAATGGTCAAAACAGGAAGGATGCAACAAGGCTATTAGGGGGTAGCGCCCCTTTAGCGTATGTCATTCCTTATGGATAGAGGTGGTATCATGGTATGGAGCCCAGATACTTAACATATGTTGCTGCTGCAAATTTATTACTTTGTGGTTATTGAAACCGAGGATCCTCGGATATAGATCGTTTACGATCGGGGGATGACATATTCATGTCAGTAGTTACCCAGTTAGGGGTAACCCGACCTGTGTTGGCAGAGATCCGGTTAGGTTCTTGGGTCGTCTTTCCAGAGGCGTACTCATGTGGCAATGGGAAGTTCCTTGGCCTGACCATGTGTTGGAAATCCAAAGAAACAATACGAACCTTGTACGATTTTAGTTGTAGAACCTATCATTCACTTATGGTGGCGCCCCACTGTTTGGATGGTAGCTATAGTAGACATAAGTGCGAAATGCCTATGTTGGCTAAGATTTATATTATACTTTCGAAATTATTTTTCTACACTATGCACTAGTAATAATATCAAATGTTTCTTTTTAATGCATATCAAGCATCTTTGACTATCATAAGGAGAAATCTCCTCCAATTCTGCGTTTGCATTGTGTGTGTGCGGGAGGCCTTATGGTAGTCTCATTTTCCAAAAAGCATTGCGAATCTATTTCAAAATATTCCTTTGTTTGTTTCTAAAGAATAAACTGTTTTAAGTTCTCACACTAGTCACATGACTGGCCCGGAGTTTATTGTATCCCATCCTAAACTCTGGGTGCCCACAAATTTCCACACGGGCAGTCTAGAGTTAGGTTATCAGGATATTCTGGAATTCGGGAGTTGCTATAGAAATCTGGAGGCGAGCTGGATGGCGTAGCATACTACTAGTATATGTTGTATTTCTTTTCCGTTGTTTGTTATTATAAACTTTGATAATGTAATGCAATGTGATGTAATGTATAAAATGTAATAACTGATATAGTTCTTTGTTTTAATGATATTCATTTATCTATTATATGTTGTTCCGCTGCGATTGTGACATTTTGATATTGTTTTGTTCTATCTTCTTTCTTCTTCTATCTTTTTCTTCTTCTTAAACCCTAAGAATTCGGTTTTCCGGCTTTCGATTGTTCGGCAGTTGATACAGTGGACATATTGATGTCGATTTTCGGAAGTCGAAGAATCGGGTCCTTACAAAGTGGTATCAAAGCATATGGTTAAGCGACAACCATGGCTCTGTTGGGAATTACTCATTAGAGATAGAGTCAGTAGTACTCTACAATGAGTTTGAGTGTAATAATAGATATGAGCGCGTATTTGTCAGTGAATATGAAATTGTTTTGTATTGTGTTGACTTATCGGTTGATTGTTTATAGATTCTGGTCGGTGTAGTCTAGCTAACTGTGTTGATAGGAGTTTCTAAACTCTTAAACAAGATAAACCGACACGGTATTGTTTTAAAATCGGGTAAATGGAATAATTTTACCCAAAACTATTTTCGTATATAAAAAGAATGATTTTCTGTAAATTACTACAGTATATGGTTGCATGGTTGTTAGGAAGTAATAATATTAAATTATTATCATTGAAATTGAATAAGAAATTGAAATCGTAACTCCAAAGTTAAGAAATAAATTCACATACAAATGGAATTTGAGAATGTAAATTATAAATGTGATTTATAATTAGAAATAGAATTCCAGAGAAGTTTATTAGAAATGTTTTGAAAAGAATTTGAAAATTTTGGAGATTTGGAAAGTTTAAATCCTTTTTTGATTTGAAAATGAATTTCAAAAGATTGGAAAAATGTTTTGAATGAATGAAAAGATCTAAACTCTTTTCGGTCGTTGGAAAATAACTTCGATAATGACTGCAGCATCATCGATGTTCATTTTCGAGTTTCCAAGAGAGGAATTGCTGCCAAATTATTTAAAATTTGAAGTTGTTTGAGAAACTGGGTTTGGTTTTGGAAATTCAAAAGATAATTTGAATTGATTTCTAAAATGGTTTTTAAAAGGTTGAAAAGACTTTGGAATCCTATTTAAAATATTTATGGGAACAATAAATGAGTCGATAACTTATACAATTTGAATTTTGATAGAATAAATTTAATTTAAAGGATGGAGTTAAATTAAAGTAAGTATAAGTGAATCAATTAAATGAAGTGAATTTGAAGAAAGGTCTAAGGAAGCTAAGTGAAATGATTACTTAAAGAAAATTTATTTTGTTGAAAATAAATTTGGAGTAATTAAAATGAATTGGAATTGAGTTTGAATCATGGAAAATAAATTGAGAATAAATGAATAAATTTACAATTGCAATTAAACGAAAGTGAAATTGAAATTTGAGATTCATTTCGAATTTGTAAGCAAATAAAATTGAATTTGATTTAAGCAAAGCGAAGTATTGAAATAAAAATTAGTAAGCGAAACTAATTGAAGAAAAAGAAAAAAAACCAAATATATATGGTCTGAAATGAATTCAATATTTATAAATAAAAGGTAAATTAAATTCATACGGAATTTGAAATTTTGTTTAAATATAAGTGGTTGTAAACTTAAATGGTGAATTGAAATTTAGATGAATTAGTAAATGAAACTAATTTAAAATAGCGATATAAATCAGTTGTGAATAAAGGATAGCTGATAAAATTCAATATTCAGGAGGTAAACTAAATCCAAATAGAATTGAAATTGTAAATTGAATCCAAATGAAATTGGAAATGTAAGATTGAATGAAAATGAATGTATAACTTCAATAATAAACTAAAAATGGTATACGAAGTATATATTGAAAATTTTGTGCTGGAATTGGCAAAATGGTTTGAATGTTGTAATTGGATACTACTGCTAGTAGGATATACAGGTGTTATAAAGAAAATTGGGATTTGATTTTCGAAGATAAATTTGAATTGCTCGAAAAAGGTATGTATTTAAATTTCAATATGAAATTTGATGATTTTTCTTGTCCAACTGCTTGGCTTTTCGTTTTCTTTTTGAAATTGAGGGCCCGATGTGGTTTTTTGTAGTCGTACCGAGCTAGCCGCGCAAAGGAGAGTCTGGCGAAATTTTTCGAAAATTTAGAGTGTTAGAAAAAATTTGAAAATTATTTTTGAAATTTTAAAATTTGAATTTAAATTTAAATTTGAATTGTTAAGAAAACAATGTTGTTTGGAACTTATAATTGAAGTTGGAAAGCTAGTTGAAATGATAATGGATCTTTAGTAAAAAGATTTGTTTTGGTAAGTTGATAAAACTGATTAGTTTTGGAACAATAATAAACGGGTTAAGAATCGTTCTTCCTAACTTGTAATTTCGGGACGGACTTCTTTTAAGGGGGAAAGTTTGTAACGACCCTAAATTTTAGACATTTTAAAAATGAAGATATTTAATTAATTTTAAATATTTGAATAACGGTTTAATTTGAATTCCCAATATAACTATCAATTTGGCGATTAAATAATAAATTTAATCTATTGAAAGTTGAAAAAAAAATTGAATCCTCGGTTTAAAGCTGATTAAAAATATTTCAAAGGGTTGTAAAATTCGTTGAAGATAATAGCAGCTTCGGAATTGAATTTGAAAGTGATTTGTTCAGTTTTGAAATTTTGCCGTTTAAATCGATATTTGAAAATAGCCTTCTGAGGCACGGTCTCGGAATTCGACGAAATCAGTTCCATTGGATCTGTAATATTGTTATCGGATTTCAAATTTCGTATTGATCGGTGTTGTTGTGTGAGCGTACGACACATAAACGCGTTGAAATCTATATTGAATTCAAATTAAATTTATATTTATATTGGTAAAGATTTCTTTCACGTCCAAACTTTTCTTCCTTAAATCACGCCTAAAATCACGACAGTAAAATCGTGCAAAGCATGGCCGCGTACATCTTTTCCTCGTTCGAAATCAAAGTTTTAAATCTCGTTCCTGTTTAATTTCGTTCCCATTCAATTCAACAGCCAAAGAAGTGAAATAAAAATGGTCGAGCCTCTCCTCCTCTTTCAATAATCATATCAGTGTAGTGCCATGGAGGGAGCGACAAAATAGAATAATCCCAAATCGCAACCATGAGGAGGGCGAGCCGATCTCACGTGCGATTGGAGGCGAACGGGCTTCAAGGCTCAGCGATGCAAACTTCGATGACAGCAATTTGGATCGCGAATTGGTGCCGATCATCGAAGCGTGGGGCGTGTGTGGGGATTTCGAGGTCGATACGCACTTCGACGATGCGGTGGTCGCGATGTTGGGTGGACTGGGTTCGCGGGCTCGCATGAAGGCAGCAGCTTTGATGACTTTGGGTTGTTCGCCGGCGAAGTTTGGATGCGGTGAGGTAGTAATTTCTTTGTTTATTAACTTAATAATAAGTAAATAAGAACATACAGTACCGTGTAGGATGATTTTGTTTCAAGATATAGGTTAGAAGTAATTGTATATGTATTAGAAACGTTTACAGTTAAGGGAATCCTGTTGTTTGTTTACGAGGAAGGAAATGTAGATAATGGAGTTGATCTCTATTTTATTTTTACAGAAATTGTAACACACATACTTATATAAACAGAATATATAAAGATTGGGTTTGAAGAAAAATATATAGGAAGTTCTGAAGAAAACATAAATATGTATACACATTTTCAACTCATTAGTTATTTTGAAAATATGTATTTAGGGTGATTTATTTATTTAATAAACTTATTTAATTTATTTTACATCACTAAAAGATTTTTGAAAGGGAAATTAGTTTAAAACCCAAAAGTGTTAGTTAAGCAAATAGTAATTAACTGGTTGACTAATTCAAATATTAATAAAATCGTATAATTGTTTATACTAGGTTAAAATCTGTAAAGAATCAATCTGGGATGAAAATGGATTACAAAGTAAAAGGCTAAGGTGAGAACTTCTCACTCAGAATTTTTGTTGTTTGGTTAATTTTAAATATATAGATTTAAAATTTGATTGGTTGTGTGATTAGATGTTGATTGTGTGTATGGATGACTTTTATTATCTATTATATTGAAATAGAACCTATACGTCGCCTATTAAGCGGATGTTATTTATTAAACCCATATACCGCGATATTCCACCTCAAAGTGGAATTGGTAATATATATGTACTTGGAGTTGATTTCCCGCATTATATAGCGGATGAGACCCTATTGCGCCGCATTATAGTGGATAATATTTCATAAATCCCATATACCGCGATATCCCGTCTTGAAACGGGATTGATATTGTGCTAATGTTTGTGGATGCAGGAAAACAGGGTGGAAGGATCCAACTGAATTCCTCAAATAGATTGAATTTATTTCAATGTTGTGTATTTATAATCCTTGTGTGATTATCTTTATGATTAAAATTGTTGAAGGCTAAATTTTAGCCGAATATAATTCTGGAATCATTAGATACCGGAAATAAATAAAATTTGATTTTTGAAATAAATAGTAGATTAAAATGAATGGTTTAAATTGGGATTTTTGGAATTATTATAAACGATTTATATAAAAGATTTACAAAATTGATATTTATAAATTAAAATATTGGGATTTTAAACAAGTTTTTATAAGTGTTAAAATGAAGTATAAAGGGATTTCATAAGTAAATGAAATTTATAGATTTATAAATTATGAAGTTATAAAATGAATAGATTTTTGTAAAATAAAAGATTTATAGGTAATTAACTTATAAATTTGATTTTTGGTATAAAATTGAGTTATAAATTGAATTGGTTAATAAAGGAGATTTATAAATCGAAGTTTCTATAAAATAGAAATGGAATTTATAAACGTTGTTTTATAAATCCGTAATCAAATGAATTTGATAAGTAAACATAGAAATTTTTAAAGGAATTATATCCACGATTTTGGACAGTGGATAATCCTTTAATTAAATATGTGGAAGTGTTGAATTTGGTAAACAATTTATATCCACGATTTTGGACAATGTATAACCTTTGATAAAAGTGTGGAAATACTGAATTGGGTAAATAAAGTATATCGCTATTTTTGACAGTGAATATATTATTAAATAAAATGGATATGGTTTGGGAAAATGATATTATAAAAATGAAGTTAAACAATTTAAAGATGTTTTAAAAGTGTATTAAGTATCGAATACATAGATTTCAACAGTCATGGTTGAAATAGACGTTTTCGAGAAAGAAGGAAATGGTGGACTATAACACTATTGTTATAGTAAATGATTTCTGAAAGGAAATGTTTTTTATAGTATGGTATTTATATATCTATTTTAATTTCAAATCCCTATACTAGTGATTTTGGGTCGTCGTAACGATGTATTGCGCAACATTCTTTTGACTCAAATAAATATGTTTGAAAGGATGTTTTCCTTAAAGAATAAAATATATACTTAATTTTGATTTAAGTATATTGAATGTTTTCCAAATGCTGAAAATAAATAGATTTGTGAATTACCTATTATTATTAAATAAGTATGGAAATGTGTTCCAATATGAAGTGAAATGTCTAAAACTATATCTTTTAAAGATAAATTTAAAATGAATATTTGAAATCGATTTGAAAATCGTATATTCATAGATATTTTGGAAATGTAAATTCACTATGGAATTAATAAAAGAAAGGGAAATTTGTTAAAATAAACGTTGATTTATTTTTGAAATGTGGAAATAATATATCTCGTATAGATATTTTTGGAAAATAAATAATTTGGAAAATTATTTGGAATCTGGTGATGTTGTGCATGCCTATTGATAGTTAAATAACCGACTATCGATATTTACCTTCAAATAGGTATTTGTTGCGATTTGCTTGAATTTAAATGCTACACTTATTTTTTTTAAATAAGCGCTCATTATTCGGGTTAGCCGGGAAAGGACCTCTGAGTCGTATAACCCATTCCGAATAGTGATACGTCGTAATGGATAACATTTGATGACCGGTGTTGAAGACTGGATATTTGTGAAAACAAAAGGATTACCGTCGAATGTTTCTGCATCGGCTGATCTCTGATATAGAAATTTATTACCCTTTGTGATGGGATGTCCGATCGTGATTAGTGAATATCCGGATTGCAAGGGCTTCTTTGGAAGTGCCTTCGGTTCCGTTCGATCCCGGAACGGACTTGTATGGATGTGTGTCTGACATTACAAAATGAGATGTAAAGCTAGTTTCTATCAAATATATTTCCGTTGGTGGCGGAGAATTTATTCTCTTAGCTTAACACTCTTAGAGGTTATATAGTTGATGGTTACTAGCGATACACTCCCAATTTGGTAATGTGGCATACGAAGTGCTGTTGAGCAATTGTTAATCAAAGCACAACTTTTGTATAAAGCGTAGCTTTGTGGACGAGACTTCGTCAGACCTCACACCCCGGAAATGGTCAAAACAGGAAGGATGCAGCAAGGTTATTAGAGGGTAGAGCCCCTTTAGTGTATGTCATTCCTTCAGAATAGAGGTGGTATCGTGGTATGGAGCCCAGATACTTAACCTATGTTGTGGCTGCAAATTTATTACTTTGTGGTTGTTGGAATCGAGGATCCTCGGATATAGATCGTTTACAATCGGGGGATGACATATTCATGTCAGTAGTTACCCAATTAGGGGTAACCCGGCCTTGTGTTGGCAGAGACCCGGTTAGGTTCTCGGGTCGTCTTTCCAGAGGCGTACTCATGTGGCAATGGGAAGTTCCTTGGCCTGACCATTTGTTGGAAATCCAAAGAAACAATACGAACCTTGTACGATTTTAGTTGTAGAAACTATCATTCACTTATGGTAGCGCCCCACTGTTTGGATGGTAGCTATAGTAGGCATAAGTGCGAAATGCCTATGCTGGCTAAGATTCATATTATACTTTCGAAATTATTTTTCTACACTATTCACTAGTAATAATATCAAATGTTTCTTTTTAATGCGTATCAAGCATCTTTGACTATCATAAGGAGAAATCTCCTTCGATTCTGCGTTTGCATTGCGTGTGTGTGGGAGGCCTTATGGTAGTATCATTTTCCAAAAAGCATTGCGAATCTAATTCAAAATATTCCTTTGTTTGTTTTTAAAGAATAAATTGTTTTAAGTTCTCACACCAGTCACATGACTGGCCTGGAGTTTATTGTTTCCCTTCCTAAACTCTGGGTGCCCACAAATTTCCACACGGGCAGTCTAGAGTTAGGTTATCATGATATTCTGGAATTCGGGAGTTGCTATAGAAATCTGGAGGCGAGCTGGATGGCGTAGCATACTACTAGTATATGTTGTTTTTGTTTTCTTTTGTTTGTTATTATAAACTCTGATAATGTAATGTAATGTGATGTAATGTTTAAAAAGTAATAACTGATATAGTTCTTTGTTTTAATGATATTCATTTATCTATTATATATTGTTCCGCTGCGATTGTGACATTTTGATATTGTTTTGTTCTATCTTCTTTCTTCTTCTATCTTTTTCTTCTTCTTAAACCCTAAGAATTCGATTTTCCGGCATTCGATTGCTCGGCAGTTGATACAGTGGACGTATTGATGTCGATTTTCGGAAGTCGAAGAATCGGGTCCTTACAAAGTGGTATCAAAGCATATGGTTAAGCGACAACCATGGCTCTGTTGGGAATTACTCATTAGAGATAGAGTCAATAGTACTCTAGAATGAGTTTGAGTGTAATAATAGATATGAGCGCGTATTTGTTAGTGAATATGAAATTGTTTTTTATTGTGTTGACTTATCGGTTGATTGTTTATAGATTCTGGTCGGTGCAGTCTAGCTAACTGTGTTGATAGGAGTTTCTAAACTCTTAAACAAGATAAACCGACACAGTATCGTTTTAAAATCGGGTAAATGGAATAATTTACCCAAAACTATTTTCGTATATAAAAAGAATGATTTTCTGTAAATTACTACAGTATATGGTTGCATGGTTGTTAGGAAGTAATAATATTAAATTATTATCATTGAAATTGAATAAGAAATTGAAATTGTAACTCCAAAGTTAAGAAATAAATTCACATACAAATGGAATTTGAGAATGTAAATTATAAATGTGATTTATAATTAGAAATAGAATTCCAGAGAAGTTTATTGGAAATGTTTTGAAAAGAATTTGAAAATTTTGGAGATTTGGAAAGTTTAAATCCTTTTTGATTTGAAAATGAATTTCAAAAGATTGGAGAAATGTTTTGAAGGAAAGAAAAGCTCTAAACTCTTTTCGGTCGCTGGAAAATAACTTTGATAATGACTGCAGCATCATCAATGTTCATTGTCGAGTTTCCAAGAGAGGAATTGCTGCCAAATTATTTAAAATTTTAAGTAGTTTGGGAAACTGGGTTTTGTTTTGGAAATTCAAAAGATAGTTTGAATTGATTTCTAAAATGGTTTTTAAAAGGTTGAAAAGACTTTAGAATCCTATTTAAAATATTTATGGGAATAATAAATGAGTCGAAAAACTTATACAATTTGAAGTTTGATAGAATAAATTTAATTTAAAGGATGGAGTTAAATTAAAGTAAGTATAAGTGAATCAATTAAATGAAGTGAATTTGAAGAAAGGTCTAAGGAAGCTAAGTGAAATGATTACTTAAAGAAAATTTATTAAGTAGAAAATAAATTTGGAGTAATTAAAATGAATTGGTATTGAGTTTGAATTATGGAAAATAAATTGAGAATGAATGAATAAATTTACAATTGCAATTAAACGAAAGTGAAATTGAAAGTTGAGATTCATTTCGAATTTGTAAGCAAATAAAATTGAATTTGATTTAAGCAAAGCGAAGTATTGAAATAAAAATTAGTAAGCGAAACTAATTGAAGAAAAAGAAAAAAACCAAATATATATGGTTTGAAATGAATTCAATATTTATAAATAAAAGGTAAATTAAATTCATACGGAATTTGAAATTTTGTTTAAATATAAGTGGTTGTAAACTTAAATGGTGAATTGAAATTTAGATGAATTAGTAAATGAAACTAATTTAAAATAGCGATATAAATCAGTTGTGAATAAAGGATAGCTGATAAAATTCAATATTCAGGAGGTAAACTAAATCCAAATAGAATTGAAATTGTAAATTGAATCCAAATGAAATTGGAAATGTAAGATTGAATGAAAATGAATGTATAACTTCAATAATAAACTAAAAATGGTATACGAAGTATATATTGAAAATTTTGTAATGGAATTGGCAAAATGGTTTGAATGTTGTAATTGGATACTACTGCTAGTAGGATATACAGGTGTTATAAAGAAAATTGGGATTTGATTTTCGAAGATAAATTTGAATTGCTCGAAAAAGGTATGTATTTAAATTTCAATATGAAATTTGATGATTTTTCTTATCCAACTGCTTGGCTTTTCGTTTTCTTTTTGAAATTGGGGGCCCGATGTGGCATTTTGTAGTCGTACCGAGCTAGCCGCGCAAAGGAGACTCTGGCGAAATTTTTCGAAAATTTAGAGTGTTAGAAAAAATTTGAAAATTATTTTTGAAAGTTTAAAATTTGAATTTAAATTTAAATTTGAATTGTTAAGAAAACAATGTTGTTTGGAACTTATAATTGAAGTTGGAAAGCTAGTTGAAATGTTAATGGATCTTTAGTAAAAAGATTTGTTTTGGTAAGTTGATAAAACTGATTAGTTTTGGAAAAATAATAAACGGGTTAAGAACCGTGCTTCCTAACTTGTAATTTCGGGACGAAATTCTTTTAAAGGGGGAAGTCTGTAACGACCCTAAATTTTGGGCAATTTAAAAATGAAGATATTTAATTAATTTTAAATATTTGAATAACGGTTTAATTTGAATTCCCCATATAACTATGAATTTGGCGATTAAATAATAAAATTTAATCTATTGAAAGTTGAATAAAAATTTGAATCCTCAGTTTAAAGCTGATTAAAAATATTTCAAAGGGTTGTAAAATTCGTATTGATAATATTGAAGATAATAGCAGCTTCGGAATTGAATTTGAAAGTGATTTGTTCAGTTTTGAAATTTTGCCGTTTAAATCGATATTTAAAAATAGCCTTCTGAGGCACGGTCTCGGAATTCGACGAAATCAGTTCCATTGAATCCGTAATATTGCATTATTATCGGATTTCAAATTTCGTATTGATCAGTGTTGTTGTGTGAGCATACGACACATAAACGCGTTGAAATCTATATTGAATTCAAATTAAATTTATATTTATATTGGTAAAGATTTCTTTCATGTCCAAACTTTTCTTCCTTAAATCACGCCTAAAATCACGACAGTAAAATCATGCAAAGCATGGCCGCATACATCTTTTTCTCGTTCGAAATCAAAGTTTTAAATCTCGTTCCTATTTAATTTCGTTCCCATTCAATTCAACAGCCAAAGAAGTGAAATAAAAATGGCCGAGCCTCTCCTCCTCTTTCAATAATCATATCAGTGTAGTGCCAAGGAGGGAGCGACAAAATAGAATAATCCCAAATCGCAACCATGAGGAGTGCGAGCCGATCTCGCGTGCGATTGGAGGCGAACGGGCTTCAAGGCTCAGCGATGCGAACTTCGATGACACCAATTTGGATCGCGAATTGGTGCCGAGCATCGAAGCGTGGGTCGTGTGTGGGGATTTCGAGGCTGAGACGCAGTTCGACGATGCGGTGGTCGCGATGTTGGGTGGACTGGGTCGCGGGCTCGCGTGAAGGCAGCAGCTTTGATGACTTTGGGTTGTTCGCAGGCGAAGTATGGATGCGGTGAGGTAGTAATTTCTTTGTTTATTAACTTAATAATAAGTAAATAAGAACATACAGTACCGTGTAGGATGATTTTGTTTCAAGATATAGGTTAGAAGGAATTGTATATGTATTAGAAACGTTTATAGTTAAGGGAATCCTGTTGTTTGTTTATGAGGAAGGAAATGTAGATAATGGAGTTGATCTCTATTTTATTTTTACAGAAATTGTAACACACATACTTATATAAACAAGATATATAAAGATTGGGTTTGAAGAAAAATATATAGGAAGTTCTGAAGAAAACATAAATATGTATACACATTTTCAACTCATTAGTTATTTTGAAAATATGTATTTAGGGTGATTTATTTATTTAATAAACTTATTTAATTTATTTTACATCACTAAAAGAATTTTGAAAGGGAAATTAGTTTAAAACCCAAAAGTGTTAGTTAAGCAAATAGTAATTAATTGGTTGACTAACTCAAATATTAATAAAATCGTATAATTGTTTATACTAGGTTAAAATTTGTAAAGAATCAATCTGGGATGAAAATGGATTACAAAGTAAAAGGCTAAGGCGAGAACTTCTCACTCAGAATTTTTGTTGTTTGGTTAATTTTAAATATATAGATTTAAAATTTGATTGATTGTGTGACTGGATGTTGAGTTTGTGTATGGATGATTTTTATTATCTATTATATTGAAATAGACCCTATACGCCGTCTATTAAGCGGATGTTATTTATTAAACTCATATACTGCGATATTCCACCTCGAAGTGGAATTGGTATTATATATGTACTTAGAGTTGATTTCTCGCATTATATAGCGGATGAGACCCTATTGCGCCGCATAATAGCGGATAATATTTTATAAATCCCATATACCGCGATATCCCGTCTTGAAACAAGATTGGTATTGTGCTAATATCTGTGGATGCAGGGAAACAGGTTGAAGGGATCCAATTGGATTCCTCAAATAGATTGAATTTGTTTCGATGTTGTGTATTTATAATCCTTGTGTGATTATCTTTATGATTGAATTTGTCGAAGGCTAAAATTTAGCCGAATATAATTCTGGCATCATTAGATACCAGAAATAAATAAAATTTGACTTTTGAAATAAATAGTAGATTAAAATGAATGGTTTAAATTGGGATTTTTGGAATTATTATAAACGATTTATATAAAAGATTTATAAAATTGATATTTATAAATTAAAATATTGGGATTTTAAACAAGTTTTTATAAGTGTTAAAATGAAGTATAAAGGGATTTCATAAGTAAATGAAATTTATAGATTTATAAATTATGAAGTTATAAAATGAATAGATTTTTGTAAAATAAAAGATTTATAGGTACTTAACTTATAAATTAGATTTTTGGTATAAAATTGAGTTATAAATTTAATTGGTTAATAAAGGAGATTTATAAATCAAAGTTTCTATAAAATAGAAACGGAATTTATAAACGTTGTTTTATAAATCCGTAATCAAATAAATTTGATAAGTAAATATAGAAATTTTTAAAGGAATTATATCTATGATTTTGGACAGTGGATAATCCTTTAATTAAATATGTGGAAGTGTTGAATTTGGTAAACGATTTATATCCACGATTTTGGACAGTGGATAATCTTTTGATAAAAGTGTAGAAATACTGAATTGGGTAAATAAAGTATATTCACGATTTTTGACACTGAATATATTATTAAATAAAATGGATGTGGTTTGGGAAAATGATATTATAAAAATGAAGTTAAACAATTTAAAGATGTTTTAAAAGTGTATTAAGTATCGAATACATAGATTTCAACAGTCATGGTTGAAATAGACGTTTTCGAGAAAGAAGAAAATGGTGGACTATAACACTATTGTTATAGTAAATGATTTCCGAAAGGAAATGTTTTATATAGTATTGGTATTTATATATCTATTTTAATTTCAAATCCCTATACTAGTGATTTTGGGTCGTCGTAACGATGTTTTACGCAACATTCGTTTTGACTCAAATAAATGTGTTTGAAAGGATGTTTTCCTTAAAGATTAAAATATCTACATAATTTTGATTTAAGTATATTGAATATTTTCCAAATGCTGAAAATAAATAGATTTGTGAATTACTTATTATTATTAAATAAGTATTGAAATGTGTTCCAATATGAAGTGAAATGTTTAAAACTATATCTTTTAAAGATAAATTTAAAATGAATATTTGAAATTGATTTGAAAATCGTATATTCATAGATATTTTGGAAATGTAAATTCACTATGAAATTTATAAAAGAAAGGGGAATTTGTTAAAATAAACGTTGATTTATTTTTGAAATGTGGAAATAATATATCTCGTATAAATATTTTTTGAAAATAAATAATTTGGAAAATTATTTGGAATCTGGTGATGTTGTGCATGCCTATTGATAGTTAAATAACCGACTATCGATATTTACCTTTAAATAGGTATTTGTTGTGATTTGCTTGAATTTAAATGCTACACTTATTTTTTTTAAAATAAGCGCTCATTATTCAGGTTAGCCGGGAAAGGACCTCTGAGTCGTATAACCCATTCTGAATAGTGATACGTCGTAATGGATAGCATTTGATGACCGGTGTTGAAGAATGGATATTTGTGAAAACGGAAGGATTACCGTCGAATGTTTCTGCATCAACTGATCTCCGATATAGAAATTTATTACCCTTTGTGTTGGGAAGTCCGGTCGTGATTAGTTAATATCTGGATTGCAAGGGATTCTTAGGAAGTGCCTTTGGTTCCGTTCGACCTCAGAACGGACTTGTATGGATGTGTGTCTGACATTACAAAATGAGATGTAAAGCTGGTTTCTATCAAATATATTTCTGTTGGTGGCGGAGAATTTATTCTCTTAGCTTAACACTCTTAGATGTTATATAGTTGATGGATACTAGCGATACACTCCCAATTTGGTAATGTGGCATACGAAGTGCTGTTGAGCAATTGTTAATCAAAGCACAGCTTTTGTATAAGGTGTAGCTTTGTGGACGAGACTTCGTCAGACCTTATACCCTGGAAATAGTCAAAACAGGAAGGATGCAGCAAGGTTATTAGGGGGTAGCGCCCCTTTAGTGTATGTCATTCCTTCTGGATAGAGGTGGTATCATGGTATGGAGCCCAGATACTTAACCTATATTGTTGCTGCAAATTTATTATTTTGTGGTTGTTGGAATCGAGGATCCTCAGATATAGATCAGTTACGATCGGGGGATGACGTAATCGTGTCAGTAGTTACCCAGTTAGGGATAACCCGGCCTTGTGTTGGCAGAGATCCGGTTAGGTTCTCGGGTCGTCTTTCCAAAGGCGTACTCATGTGGCAATGGGAAGTTCCTTGGCCTGACCATTTGTTGGAAATCCAAAGAAACAATACGAACCTTGTACGGTTTTAGTTGTAGAACCTAACATTCACTTATGGTGGCGCCCCACTGTTTGGATGGTAGCTATAGTAGGCATAAGTGCAAAATGCCTATACTGGCTAAGATTTATATTATACTTTCGAAATGATTTTTCTACACTATGCACTAGTAATAATATCAAATGTTTCTTTTTAATGCGTATCAAGCATCTTTGACTATCATAAGGAGAAATCTCCTCCGATTCTGCGTTTGCATTGTGTGTGTGTGCATGGGGCCTTATGGTAGTCTCATTTTCCATAAAGCATTGCGAATCTATTTCAAAATATTCCTTTGTTTGTTTTTAAAAAAATAAACTGTTTTAAGTTCTCACACCAGTCACATGACTGACCTGGAGTTTATTGTTTCCCTTCCTAAACTCTGGGTGCCCATAAATTTCCACACGGGCAGTCTAGAGTTAGGTTATCAGGATATTCTGGAATTCAGGAGTTGCTATAGAAATCTGGAGGCGAGCTGGATGGCGTAGCATACTACTAGTATATGTTGTATTTCTTTTCCGTTGTTTGTTATTATAAACTCTGATAATGTAATGCAATGTGATGTAATGTATAAAATGTAATAACTGATATAGTTCTTTATTTTAATGATATTCATTTATCTATTATATGTTGTTCCGCTGCGATTGTGACATTTTGATATTGTTTTGTTCTGTCTTCTTTCTTCTTCTATCTTTTTCTTCTTCTTAAACCCTAAGAATTCGGTTTTCCGGCATTCGATTGCTCGGCAGTTGATACAGTGGACATATTGATGTCGATTTTCGAAAGTCGAAGAATCGGGTCCCTACAAGAAACATATATAACTTTATTTATACCAAATCAAATATTCAAGTTTGATTTCCCTTGTAAATTTATTCACCATACCACTTACTTTTCATAAAGTGAATTTCAAAAGATATCCAACTTCCACTATATTTCTCAAAATATACTTTTCTTTTCAAAAATCATTTCTCATTTCTTTCAAAATTTCAATATCAATTTATTTCAAGCGCGTACGATGTACATATATCATCCATACGCAATATCAAATCTAATCGCTCACTCGATCACACAATTCCACTCCGAACTAGTTTCCTCCACCCGACTTCCTAGTACGGACTCAGATCTGGTTCCTTGATCAGAACCCGTCATTCTCCTTGCACAGTTATAACTATGATAGAGAATTTCTAGGACCAATCAAAAATCCATATCCCAGGTTCGCCGTCAAAAATCGAGTGAAAAATTCCCAACTCGGATCGATATAATTAACTCGAAATTCTATGCTTGAATCTGGATCAAATCACTATGCGAATAGAATAATATACGTACATCCTACGTATTTATCTTCATTGATTATCAGCTAAATCAATTTTCTTTTACCTCACATTCATTTAGATTTCTATTCACTTATTTAGAATTGCTCAATTCCCATTGAGTTATCACTTCAATTCTAAACAGTTTGCACTCTGACTAGCTTAAATTTAGAAAATAGTTTGAAAAGGTTAAAAATAGATAAGTAGTTGCAAAATAGCAATTTGTTGTAAAATAGCAGTAAAATAGTTAAGTAATCATAAATAGTTGTAAAGTAGTTAAATAGTTGTAAAATAGTTAGATAGTTGCAAAAATAGTTGTAAACTGTAATTAGTTTGTAAAATAGATGTAAAATAGTCATTAGTTTGTAAAACAAATGTAAAATAGTAATTTGTTTTCAAAGTAATTGTAAAATAAGTATAAAATAGTTTGGTGTTAAAAAGAAAGGTTGTATAGTAAATAGCTAGGAAAATAGATTTAAAACCGTTTATATTAAAACAATTTATTTGAAAATAGTCTCAGAGTCAAACTGGTTCAATTTCTCATCACTTTTCAATTTCCACTTCAATTGATTCAATTTCGATTTAATTTGAATTAACCTCAATCCCTATCCCAAATTCAAATCAATTCCAATTTGAATTTAAACTTATTCAACTTCAATCACAGTTCCCACTTAATTCAAATCAAATTCAATTTGAACTAATTCAATTTAAATCTCAACTTTAAACCATTTCGAATTATATAAATTCGAGTTAAATTTTTAAATGCTTATTTAATTCCTTAAATCAAATTAACCTTTACTTTTAAATCAACGGCTTGGATCTTTAAACCATTTAATTCTGAGTCCAAATTCAAAATTCCATTTTAAATTACCTTTACTTAACTTATTTCAAAGTTCACATAAGAGTTCAAAACTTTTTAAATGATTTAATCTTCAAAATCCAATTTATTACACAATTTTAACTTCAAAACCAATTCTTAACAAATTTTCAGCAAGCTCATTTCTAACATTTAAATCTTTAAGTTCAAAGCAATTTCCCTTTCATAAGTTCAATCTTATTTCTATTTTATTTCAGTAATGGATGTACATTATCTCAATCTACTTTTTAATTCATTTGAATAATCCAATTCACGGTTTCATGGATTATTAATAACAATAGGATGATATCAGCATAAGCCAAAGTAAATAAAAATCCAAATTATTTAAAACATTCACCAATAGCATCCATAAATATCATACATTACCCATTTCCAGATCTCAAATCCGTTTGAGATCACACATAACTCCCATCTCAAATCAACCCATTTAACTTCCTAAGTTAAATTTCAATTCATTTACTCCAGTCAATCTTACTAAAATTGAATTCTTCATTTCAAATTTTAATCTTCTTATCAATATCCCTTCTCACTTATAAATTCAAAGACTTATTTCACTTTGGCTTATTACATCACATTTCAGGGAAATTCAAAACTCAACACCTAGTGTTTACTTCCAATTTTAAACCATTCTTGGTTTTTAATTCAAAACAATTTCCTTTGAAATTTTCAAAACACTCTTGTTTAAAACAAGATCCCTTTATTCAAAAATATTATGAATAATCTTATAACACTTTGAAACAATTCCAAATTCCAGACTTAGATTTTAAAACATCTCAATTTAGATCCACCTCAGTTTCCAAGTCATACTTATCTAAATGTTACTTTCTTAAAACATTTTATTTAGTTTATCATTGTTTGTTATAAAAAAAATCCCATTATTAGACACAATAACCATTTATAATAATAACCAAAATTATCATATCTGGAAACCAATTCACTATATATTATCTTATAATTTATTGGAAAATAAAATCAGGGTCACTTAATTCAACCTTCTGAAAACACTTCTACAAATTCAGGATTTTATTTTCTAGTTTGAATCCATTTCTAGCTTATCTTATTTATATAGTTCATATTATCTAATTCCCATTTGGTTGTATTTCTATTACTACTTAATTCTTATTATTACTTTTAAATTCAAATAATACAACAACCAATTACCTTAATATATATTAGAAAACTATTGCTTTATATATCAAAATATAAACTTATATAAAAACTAATTTCAAAACCGTTTTAAAATCATTTTATAAGAAAATAACGAATACGCCCTCATATACACTACACTCAACTCATTCTAGGGTACCATTGACCCTATCCTTAATGAGTAAACCCACCAGAGCCAAGGTTCTCACTTAACCTTTTGCTCTGATACCAAATGTAACGAACCATAATTTCGACCTTGAAAATTCGACATTAATACATTCACCGTAGAAATGCCAAGCAATCGAACACCGTAAATTTCAGATTGTTAGAGAAAAGAAGAAGAAGGAAGAAAAAGAACAGAAAACAACAGCATCTCACATTTGCAGCGGATTAAATATAATATCAAATAATAGCATTTATACAAAGAAAGTTGTAATTGTTACTCTGCATTCAACATATCAGAGTACAACGATTTACAAATAAACTGGACAGTTATAATTCACTTGTCCCATACTACAATCAAATCAAACTCAAATACACAACGGTAAACTCCATACGTTCCTGCCATCCAGCTCACCTCTTGAGCTCCAGTACGTCCAAACCTGAAAATCTGTAATACTCGGTCTTATCCGAGCATTACATCAAAGTAACACCTGGGTCAGGCAGGAAACCAGCGTGACTAAACCCATAAAATTTGAAAATACAGAAATATATGACTTATTTGAAAACCTGGGGTAACTCGTACCTCACAACGAGTTATAAACTTGTTAAAACCAACACTTATTTCACAAATCAATCCCCAAGTACCACTACATAGTTTCAATGGTTCGGTTTACTTAAGTTATTCCATTCCAGCCTATTGATTGCACATATCAAATCTATGAAGAATTATTGTATAATATAAATCGAAGTGGTTTCGGGTATTTACTGATACCCGACCCCGGTCTCTTCGAAACCAATGTTATGCTTTAAGCCAAATGTTTAAGTTTAAACAATACAATTTATTCTGGATCTCATATTCACACAACAATTCATCTCAGATAGATAACCGAAAATATCACAGTTCAACCAAAGCATCACAAATCACATATCAAAGATATCAAATAATCTAAGTCATTCAATATATCTTAATCATCTATAAACAAGATTAATTAGTTACGCCATTTCTAATTAATTTAAATAAATTAAATTAATTACTTCATTCACTTTTAAGTCTTTCTTACTTAACATTAACTAATTACAAACCAATTAATTCATTATCCCTTAATTATCCATTATAATTAATTATCCTCAATTAATTATTATTTAATTACGTTAAGTAATTAGCCTTTATAATTTAATTTTCTTTAACCATTCACATTAGTTAACCTTAACTACTCTCATTAATTAATTAACTATAATTAATTACATTATCCTTTTATTAATTACATTAATTAATTATTTTATAATCACTTACTTTGATTAATTATCTTTTAATTAATCACATTCATTAACCCACCCTTTAATTAATTTCCTTAATTAATCAATCCCTTAATTATCCATTTAAATTAATTGTCCATAATTACCTTCACTTAAGTAATTAACCTTTAATTATTAATTAATTTAACCTTTAATTACTAATTAAATTAATTAACCCTTACTAAATTAATCCTTTAATTATTTCCACTAAGTAATTATCATTTAAGTAATTAACCATTAATTAATCTCTAATTACCAATTAATTAATCTCTAGTTAATTAATATATAACCTAAATTATTAATTAATCCTTAATCATTAATTAATTAATTTCTCTTTAATTACTTGATTAAATTAATTAATCTATAATTACCTAAAAATCCTAATTAAATTCAAGATAAACATTAGACCTATACTTTATATTTGGAACTTGTTCTTGAAAATTTGATAAATATTTATACTTTTAATACTTGTTTCTATTGGCTTTGAAACTTTACTTTTGCTTATAACACTTGATTTATTTATTGTCAACTATGCAAGAATACTTTGGTACAGGCCCGAGCCGAACCCATCATTTACCCGAGCCAACCCCGGTTCCTACCCCGAGCCAAACTACCTCAATCACTACATCGATCAAACTCGAGAACGACCCCGAGCAAATCTGCATCTTCCCCGAAGCATTAAATCACAACAACAACTACAGATATTGACGAAGACTCATGCACGTGCACACCGTGCCCATGCCTTTCCGACCGACCCTTCGACCACCATCCAGTCGCCAACGACCCACTCGAACACTCCGACTAACCCGCTTCCTCAATCGAGCTAGAAATCAAAATCGAGCCATTTGACCTCAACTGGAACCAAAACGATCGACCAAAAACTTCCTCGCATTCCCACCGCCAGTCACCAGAACCCTCGACACCCTGACCAGAGCTTCGCCAAAGTCCTAAGCTTTCATTCCACCCACTCCGACGAAGACCGATGCTTCGACAACATCGCACCACCTCGAAAAACGTAGTCGACCAAAACAGGACCTAGAACCCTAGTTTGCCATTACCCGACCTTCCCGGTGATCTAGAATTTTCCTGAGAAATTTTCCCATGACCATCCATCAATAACTAATCTCCGGCCTCAAACCCGACACCCTCGAGCCCCGCGATCGTCAGAATATGGCGAGAATTCGAGTACCGTTTAACTCAGAAATTATCCCCAATATAAACTTCAAATTTATGGAATGATTATCAAAAATCATCATTTTCTAATACAAATTTGATTAAGAAATCCAAAGTCAAAATTATGGACATTAATTTTTGACTTATCTTTGATTTCTCACTGTATATTTTCATTTTCAAAATATTTACCCAATATTTTCCCTTGAATCTATTATTAAAAATGAAGTTACACACATACAAATACTTTTCATTCAAAGATCAAGTCTAAATTGTTTAGGTGCGATGTTTTAGTTTTTTGATTCGGTTTTAAAACCTGTAAATTATGAACAAAAGCATCTCTTCCCTGTTCCCAGACATGCACACCTATTTACATATATATGTGTATATATATATATACATACAATAATATTTACATTCATGTAAGCACTTATCACCACTATACTTCAAGTATTAATCACAAACATCCAGATATATCAACAGATTCTAGTTTAAATAGGTTAGTTTACTCATAGTTTAAAACAGAGAGACAGGCTTTTGATTTTGATCTGGAACCTTGAATTGTTTGCTTGCTTGATATTTTGATTTGAATTGCAACTTGAAACTGAATCTTTGTTGATGTTTATTGAGTTAATCTTGTTTTAAATCTGAGATGATTTTTCTTTGGTTTGCTAACCTTTTGTTTATAGGTTCTTGATTTTGATTTTCTCTGGTTTTAATTGTTTATAGGTTGCTGAATTTGTTAGTTTTGAAATGAAGATAGAAAAAGATTGAAAGAGTGAGTGTAAGTATATTTATAGACTTAATTTATGATTTTAAAAATAAAAGAAAATAAAAGAAAATGGTGACACTTGTTAAAATAGCTTACATTTGTTAAAACTATATGCTAATATTGCAACACTTGTAATTAGCATGTGTTTATTATTTTTAAATGTTTTTATAAAACTTCTATATAAAATTTTCTATTTAGTAAATACATTTCTTAATTTATATTTATAAAATATTTTAAAGAAACTAATATAAAACTAATTATATACTAATAAAAATCATATACATATATATTTTTAAATCCAATTTTATTTTAAGATATTTATTCTTTGAATTTCCAATTCAAATTCAAATTTAAAGTAAATTCAACTCACACATATATACATATATCAAACACATAATTTATTTGTTTTTAAAAGAAAATTTTGCCTATTTTAAATAATTATATTAGGAGATTATCAAATAAATATTTATCCAGATATAAATATTTATTAACAGATTTATTTTTTCAACTTATAAATCAGTGTTTTCAGTTGTTAAAATCAGATAATTATCCAATTACCTAATGCCCAAAAATCCAGGTTATCACAAAAGTTAATGTAAATGAACGTACTGGTAATTGTTTTCCTCATTTTCTCATTAAAAGGTTAAGTCTAATGGGCCAATGGACCCAAAATTAAAAGAAAATAAAATGGCTAAGGTTAACTACTAGTTCACACTTATAACAAAATGGCTTCATATTTACACTATACACAAAACCAAAATGCATTTTCCTTCAAATTTTACACAAGCAAAATATGTAAACTTGTATGATTATGAAATAAAACATTTTACAACACATAAAAAGAATATTTTATATTTTTAAAACATTTTTATTATTAAAACCCTTTAGTTTACAAAAACACGCTATTTACTCAAATAAATGAATAAAATCTTGTTTTTAACTTCTAAAATTCACCAAAAATACTTTTCTTACCTAGAAAAATATTTCAAACCATTTCCAAACATAATTTATGACCAAAACTCAATTCTAAACCAAATTCACCTTTTTATTTAAATAAACAACCTTTAAAAATTAAATACTTCCTTTAAAAATTATTAAAGAAAAGTAATTGGCAATAATTAATAAAATAATTGCATTTTCTCCAAATAAAAACCATTTTCCATTCGTTATCAATTCAAAAAAAAAAAAAAGTATGAAACTTTATTTTCCCATTTTTTTAATTCCAAAATTCATGGTTTATTCCAAATAAACAATATAAAATCCCCGTTTTATTTTAAATCACAATATTAAATTATAACTACCGTTATAATTCAATATTGTCAGGTAATCCCCAAACTAGGGTTGTTACAAACTATCCCCTTATTAAAATTACATCCTCGCAATTTCTAGGGAATAGTTTGTATTCAACATATTAATTTCCTCAAGCAAAGGAAGATAGATAAGCTCGAGTTTAAAATTTCTCACCCTGAACACAAGATGATAGAAAACCAAGATAAGATTGCTCAATTAATTCAATGGTTTCCCAAGTGGGATTACTGGGATTTGCGGACCATTGAATTTCTATGAGTAATACATCCCTATTTCGAAGGCGTTTCACCTTTGAAGCAAAACACAGATAGGATGTTACGCAATAGATAAATTGGGTGAGATCGATTCCGAAGAAGCTTCACGAATAGAGTCGAGATTTAGTCACTACTCTATCCCGAACTCTAACCCACAAGATGATAATCTATATGACTTTCCGTATAACACTACGAAGGGAGTCATACCAATATTTGATCGACAACTATTACGGAAAGAAAACCCAATAAGAGGTAGGTGGTTTTCCCCCATTACCACCAAACTCATATGGCTGCATAAATGCAAGTCGTTAAATAATTGCACAAAGGCATGTTAAGACTCAAGGAATAGATTTTTAAACTCTCTCTTACCAATCAAATATTTTTAAAGTTTTCCAACCCATTATCTTCAAGATTTAAAATTCTCAATTTTCAACACTTGAAAATTTCCAAAGCTTCTTACTTAGATTTTAAATTTAAATTCATTACTCTTCATTAGAGTAAATAAAGTTTAAGTTGTTTATTCTCTAATTCTTCCATAGGTATTCACTAGTTGGAAAATTGTATTTTTTTTAATTTATTTCTCAAATTTTCTAAGTGTTAGAAATTTCAGGAAAAATCGGCGGAGTCTCCTTGGTACCAAGGCCATATACAGTATTACAAAAATAATTTATATAATATACATCAACCATTAGGTCGGAAACACAAAATATACCATTATTTAACTCTTAAAATTAATTCGAAAACATACATTTATTTTTAGCATCTTAAAGCGAGTTTGCACAATCTTATATATAATTTTTTTTACTTAAAATATAGTCCAACTATCCTCTTTTCACCTGTACTTAACTCAAATAAATGATATTAATTCATGTTCATAAATAAGAAGTGCTACATTTAATTATTAAGGAGAAATAGATTAATTTCATATCTGAATTTTTTTATAAAATGGAAGTTATTCTACTTAGTCTAAGCTTTCCAACAATATAAAGATCATCAAAATCGGATTTACGGCTTGAAAGTTATGCTAGATTTATTTTCATCTTAATCTTAGAAATTTCTTAAGAGGACAAAAATGTCTATCCACTTTCAAGCCCATTTTAGACTCAGTGAAAAGCAAAAATTTTAAAGTGGTAAAAGAGAACTTTATAGCTTACTGAAAGCTCTTTAATTTGCAAAAAGATTGAGCTCTTTTAGAGTTTTAAATCTCAAGTTATCGTAGTTTTAATACAATACTTTTCTAAATGAAATTTCGGTTTTTAAAATCAATTTGTAATTTGAAATTCTCCCAATCCATTTTAATTTCAAACAAAGCCAAAGCGAATTACTGAGCCCTTGCCTCTATCACAGCCGACCTTAGATATAATTTCGTTCCGTCACATTCTGTACCTAAAGGGTTTGCTCCATTCTTTGTGATCTCCGTATCTCTATCTCGCTACCTATATATCTCTTTTCTGACAATGTGAGTGCGACTTACATAGTGGTGAACCCTGTTTTAAATGATCTTCTTTTTCCCTGGAAAGCTAAGACATACAAAATTATGATCAACTTTATGTAATCATCAAAAAAACAATTAACTATGAAAATTCATTTTGGAAGAGATAACCAATCTCTTCCATTATCAAGAGATGATTATTGATTATCCACCAAATTTTTTTTTGGAATATATATAAAGTTTAAAATTATTCTTACAATTTAAAATGATTATACTACATGAATTGTTCATTTATCAAAACAGTCAAAATTCGCATTTCCACTTGTCACAAAAATTAAATTTCCATCTAATTATCAACATAAAACAAATTAAAGTCGATAATTAATTCAAACTTGTTTTCAAAAGAATTTTGCAATTTCAAACCCATAAGTTTTAATACCATTTAAGTTTAAAACAAAAACTAGCTCACAAATTTATACCAAATGTTCTAAACTAACACTTTTTTATTTTCTCTTAAGATAGAGTTTGTAACGACCCGTATTTTACGTGTCGATATGTCGTAAAAAATTTAAGTCGTTAGTGTTGTTTATGTTATCTCTAGCATAAGTCGTATGGAAAGTTATCTCAGTTGCACGAGCTAGCATGGTTGGCCGAGTTATAGGAAGTTAACTCGTATGTTAAGTGTTGAGTCGTTAGCGACTTATAGAGTTCAGCCGAGTTAAGAGGTAGACGACCTAAAGCTTGGGTCGTGATGGCCGGGTTAGTAAGGCTAACGTATTACCGAGTTAAAGGGTCACCGAGATAAGGTAGTGACCGACCTATAGTGCTTAACCGACTTAAGGAGGTTAGTGGTTTAAAGGTTGGCCGACTCATAGGGGAGACCGACTTAACAGTGTTGCCGACTTAGGAGTTGCCGACTTAACGGGATAAGTGGTTTAGGGTTTGGGCAACCTTAAGAAGTGAGCGAGTTAAAGTTTGGCCGAGTTAAGAACTGACCGACCTAAGGGAGTTACCGGTCTAACATATAGCGACCTAGTGGTTACCCCTGTATGTGGTTAGGTCGGTAGGTCGGGTATATTGTTAGGTCGGCAATGCGGCTTTGGGTTGGGTCGGCATCTGGTTTAGTTGATAAGTCGGCAAGGTGTGTTAGATAGTTGGGTCGGCAGTGTATGTTGAGGCGTTGGGTCGGTTATGCCGTGTTATAACTAGGTCGTGTGGCCCCGTGTCTTTTGTTAAGTCGCAGAACGACTTAGTGTTAGGTCGGCCATGTGGTATCTCTGTTAGGTCGTTAGGTCGTGTACCTGTTGAGTCTTGGAGTGGTTTATGTGTTAGGTTGGCAGAGTGTTGGGTCGGCAAGGTTAGGTCGGCGGCGACGTAGGGACGGCCGAGATAAGGGTTTTCCAGCCTATAAATAGAGGGCTTTGGCTCACTTTTTGGCACCGGTTTTTGAAGCAACGAAGTGCTGCCATTTTGAGAGCTCGACTACAGCATTTCTTCATCTTCTTTTCTCCATTCCAATCTAGTTCTAACATCCATCCAAGATCGAAGATCAAGATCAAAGATTCAAGGGCAAAAGTTGAAGATCTTCATCCGTTCGAGTGAGATTTCATCGATTGAAGCGAGATATTGCCGGATCAAGCCTTGATCTTCGCTGTCCAGATCTGTAGTGATTAGTTTTCGAAGTGTTTGGGTGATTTGGTGAGTGGTAGTTATCTCTCACGCGGACCCAAAGGAGTATATTGGATTGGTGGTTTGTTGGAGTGTTGTAGATAGTGATTTTGTGCATTTTCCTTAGATCCAAGTGTAGATCCATTGTTTGTGAAGATGTTTACCTATGCAAGTTCATTTATTAAGTTATAGAAGCAAAACCCATGTTTTATATTTGATAGATCTATGCTAAAAACCTATGATTCATGCATGTTAGATTTGTACTCATTTATTTACGAAATTGCCATTATAGTTAATATTGCTCATTAGATCTTGTTTGAATGATTGATTGTTTGAATGTATGATTGATTTGATTGTTTCCAAGTTAGCTAGTAGTTGATTTGGAACAAGATGATTGAAGATGATTCGAAAGCTAAGTGGAAAGGCTCTTGAATGGTGAAAGCTGCTGGTGGCATATGACGCGGATGTGGAAGCTCATATGTATGGATTGGATGATGTTGAGATGGGACTTTGCCATAATGCGAGGAGGCAAACCATGATGTTGAGTTGGGACGGGTCATGACGACGCTCCAAGCACGGGCTACGACGACGTGCAAAGTTATGTTGATAACTCGGTGATGCGATCCGGGTTGGTGATAATGGTTAGCTTGAGAGGCGCTTGAGCTAATATGGAAGTAGTCGTCGAGGAGGATGACTAGGAGGCTAAGATCTTATCGTTGTTGAAGGTTCTAGCATGCTCAAAGCAAGAGTACGTTGGAACGGGCTGCGACGACGTTCCAAGCACGGGCTGCGACGACGTGCTAGTACTCTGGGTAGTTGCGAAAATTCCTAGGCACGGGCTGCGACGACGTGCGGAGTTATGTCTAGAACCGGGGTTACCATTAGCCCTTGACAGGTGGTCATTCAACTAACGGTGAAATCAAGGCAATGATAACAGTGATAGCCAGAGTCATGGATGGTTGATTGTATTATCATTCGGTCTCAAGAGCAGTGTTTTCTGGGTGCTTATCTGATCTTGGTTTAGGCCTTGGGGGTTTGTATTTGGAAAACATCGCCCTTGACTCGAGTGGTTATTGTTTTACCTTAATTATCTCCTATGTTATGCTTGCTTCTCCTTAGTGTGTGTCTGGGGGCTATCACTGTAGAAAGAGGTGGAGTGGGATGGTTTGGTTCCTATTCCTTTTATCCTTTATGCTCTTTTGGTATGTTTGGTAGTTAATTTACTGCTCACTAAGACTTTGTCTGACTCAAGGTTTTATGTCTCCTCTTATTACCTTGGGCTGTTCATCCATGTTGGGATGAGCAGACTAGGTAGTAGGTGACAGGTGCTGTTCTTGGAAATCTACGCTGATGATGATGAAGACGAGCAGGAGGCTTTGCATATTAGTTTTCTTACTATATGTACTGGGTGTTCCGCTGTTGTATCTGATTGAGTGTTATGTAGTGAGGCTTTGATGTATGGATGATTCATATGTTTGTATAAAACTACTATGATGCTTATATGATGATTTTCTGTTATGGAGCTTCACTATATATTTCTCTATTGTATTTTATCCATGCGCTGTGAGTTGTACGATAGAGTTTGCTGTTTTATTTTACCCTGACTATCGTCCATAGCTACCTGGCACGTCTTTCAGCGCACTATTCTCTTCTTTTGGTGCGGGAGTCATGGGCGGTCGTCACAGAGTTTTATATCTATCCTCTACTATTACTCAAATAACTATGTGTCAAAACAAATTTTTATAGTCATCATTAATAAATTATACTAAACTATTCAATTAATATTTTAATTTTTCAAACCAAAGTATTTTTTACCTTAAATACATCATTTTATTAATCAAAGCATCAAATGAAATTTTATTCTAATTAAGACATCCCCTTATTTAGAATTATTCACTTTTACTTACCCAAATTATCGTATTCAATTTCTCAAATTTCAAATAATATAAGGGTATTGCCTCGCCATTGATTTATAGTGAATGACCCCTTCGATTGGCTGTAGAGTTGATCAAATGATCAAAACTACCTCGCCACTCCTCCAATGCTCACTGTGGCTCAATGGTTTGACTAAATATTTTAAATAAAAAATAAATACTCTGTCGTATTAATTATTTCCAAACTTTACTTATTAAAACTCAATTTACCATTTCTGACTGTCTCATCATAGTGTTTAAGAAATTTCTACCGATAACATTGATCAGGCATATCAACCAGAATTCTTAAAGCCCTTGATGGACAACCCCACATAAAAATCATTTGCTTAAAAAAAATACCTCATATATAATACTCAAAATATTCTTTATTTCTCTCTGAAATCAAATTTCACTTAAAGACATATCTTCAATTTGAAAATTTTGAAAACTCAATTACAACTTATACTCAAAATCAAAAACACAAGAAGAACTCATCAAGGTATTTCCAGAATACTCGATTAACAAGACTGATGGAATAGACTGGAGCGTTCATTATTCCGAACGGCATAGCAAACCACTCACAAGAACCATACGAGTGTGGAATGCGATAAGAGGAACGCTATCCTCCACAATTCATAGCTCATGAAAATCGGTATAAGGTCAAGTTGAGGAATGACCCTAGCACTACTTAATGGATTAAAAAGAGATCAACGTGATATAAGAGTAAGGTTAAGATATCTTCTCAAATGAGAAGAAGAACACTAACAACATATCATTATTTCAAGTGAAGAAATTTCACAAGGTATATCAACAATTGAGTATCCAAAGAGGATATCACAAAAGGAGGCAAGAACGACAACATCGGTTAAATTTAATGAATTACCTCATTTCCTTAGTGGACATCCTCGTGGAAGGATGAGCGAAAGGCTAAGAATTAGGAATGAGGTCAATACATTCTCGATTTCCCGATGGAGTGACAAACCCGAATGGACTCACAGAAATCAACAAAGTCATAATGACTGGAATTCAAGATATACCATCAACATATTGAAACCCAAGAGTGAATACCGATACTTCAGAATCATCATTAACGTTCCGAAGAACAAGATACAACAAAACAACCAAAATTAGGATACCTAAATATAGGATCCTTCGAATCACAGCATGCGGCTTAATAATACGCAAGCCACTCCATCTCAAATCATTCCAAACTCTAGTTAGAAATAGCATGCTAATTCGCAAAAAAGATAAGCTACAAGGAACAATCCCAAAATCCTCAAACATCATACCAAATATTGAGGATCCCCTCAATAGGATTCACAATCCTCAAAGAAATCAAAAGATAACAACATCAAAAATCATCAACAAATACTTCCTATATAGATGGCTGTCAAGCACCCGTATCGAAAAGGACTCGAATAAAACAATCATGGTTAGGATTACTCTTAAGATAAGATATAATCAATTCGATTATGGAATACTACGGAATAAAATATATTCCTAGACATATCCCGAACTTTTATCTCAACTGACATGACAAGATAAAGGACGCGATGATTAAGAGATTCGTAACACTTGTACTATACTTGGATGTATAGTAATATATGCTTCTATTATATGTTTATCATATTTTGTTTTTAACTCAGCTCTGATACCAAGCTGTGATGCCCCACCCGAGATCCACATTAACAAAGAGTATTATTGGGTAATGCTGTTTGCTAATGCAGAGAATAAGGCTGGTATGGAGTGACCATCTATAGTCTTGTCTTAAATATCTATTGAATACGTCGATTAGTGCTCTATATTTTTATTTTTTTAATATCTCAAGTGGATCGACATATCCAATAAATGCTTAATACAAAACTACAGGTGGCTATAAGATTGATCAGAACAAAATACAACTCAAATGCATAACACATCACAGAACAACAAATATATATATATATACGTATATACATATATACTTATACATCCCAATAAAATACAAAAAATACATCATAAGTGATATGACAACCACAATATACACACGAGTCAAAGAAATATACATATTAGAGTAGCGACAAAAAGACTACAATAAAAAGGGCAAGCACATATGTCCATGCGGAAGCAGAATATGCTAAGTCCATAAGGGTACCTAACCTAAAACACCTCGGTCTTACCCAAGTATAAAATACACGGGTCGGTCTAGCTAAACAAATTAGTTTATAAGGATAAGTGATAATATAAGCATAAGTCAAGGTGATAATCTTCTCAAGCGAGAATAAATAATTCAAGGGTATATGGTTACTTCACATGGCATAACTAAGTAGGTATAGTAATTTCAAGTGATATAAGGATATCACTAAATATGAATGCAACTCAAAGGCGATAAAACTTCATAATAAATCTCATAATAAAAGAACACCTCATCTCATCGACGTATCACAAAACATCAAATTTGGTTTAGGAGAAAAACATAACTCCAAAGAGGAGAAATCCCAAACTCGCCATATCGGCAAACTCAGAAGCAACTCAAGAAATCACCATCTCAAAATACGCCATAAGGAAAATGCATATATCTCCATATAGGAGGATATAATCCCAAATAAACACCAAAAGGAAAATCTCATATAATAACGCCAAAAGGCAAATTTCAAATAATAACGCCAAAAGGCAAATCTCAAATAACGCCAGTGTAGGCAACTCAAATTCCCATAAGGTAAATGCCATATATATATAAAGCGGCTTGAATGGCCAACCACGAAAATGGTGATGCACTAGGGAAATCACAATAATCAATGAAACTATCTCAAAGATTTTGCACGTGCTTATGGCCGAAGCCTACCAAATACTACTCTCTCTCAAATATGGTACCACGCTCGAAGTCAAATACGTCTCAATGGACAAATACCCCGCAATGGCAAATACTTCGCAATGGAAAACGTCTCGAAGACAAATACGCCACAATGGAAAACGTTTCTAGGACAATGACCCGAAGGTCCAGTACTGGCAATACGTCTCGAAGACAAATGTGTCACGAACTCTCGCATAGGAACACGGACAATGTTAACGTGTGTCCCATACCACACATTCGTACTAAACAGTTTACTAACTGTTAGTAAATTTCACCCTCAAAGCAGCAAAAAGTTTACCTCATCTCATCGGTATGCTCGACCCGAAGCTCAAAACGATCAAATGCACAATTCGAGAATTAACCGATCAGATAAATGCATGTGTCTTACACCAAGTGTTTTACCAAGCCGTTTAATTCTCCTTCTCATTTGCTCGAATAGTGCAAAAATTTGTATTTAATATAAAAATAATTTACTTTGAAAAACAAGCTTTAAAACCCTTTTCCAAATCAATTTTGAAAGCCATATTTGAAAATTCTCTTATTATAGAGAATAAATAGATTTTATATTTGTAAATATTTTTTAAATATTATATAATAATAATTTTAAATTCCAATTTGTTTTAAAATTATTTCAAAATGGTTTGGAAAAATCCGTGCTCGAAAATGAATAAAAACCCAAGAAATCACTCAAACCGATATTCGAAGTAAGTTCAAATTTAATCCAAAATTTGAATTTCAAAATATCCAAAATTTGGCTAGTCTATTGATAGACATCATTGCCTCAAAATATTTTAAAAATATCACAAAAAATGAAGTAAAAATCAAAAGTCGGACGGAAAAAGAACATAAAAATGCATAAGCAAAACAATACCCAGGTCTGAAATCTTCTCCAGGCTCAAATTTCGGACATAATTTGAAAGGCTTAATGACCTCGGAATGATCTAAAATTTTACATACATAAAGTAAAGCAATTTATCTATGAATTGGAAAGACATTTACTGAATTCCTATATGAAATGCTAAAGTTATGAAATCTCAAAGATGGACTTTGGCCATGTTGAATTCTGCCTAGGTTTAAAACCCTCTTGGGTTCAACTTACAGACATGGACAAGTGGCCAGATGATCTCTGATTGAACTAAAAATTGGTGTGCACATAATAGAAAACTTTAGCTTTCAAAAAAAAATCAATGAACTCCAACTGGAAAAAAAGTTACTCTGTCTCAAACATGGACTCTGGCCATGTTTGCAACAGTTCAAAAACAAATGTACCAGCATGAAAATCATCTCGGGTTCAACTTTCAGGCATGAAAAAGAGGACAAAACACCTAGAACTGAGCTGAAAATTAGTATGCGCATAGTCGAAAACTTTATCTTTCAAACATAAAAAGAATCAATAAATTCCAGCAAGAAATGAAAGAGATATGCTATCTCAAACATGGACTCAGACCTTGTTTGTAGCAACTCAGAAAACAAAATGTGTACAGGCAAAAATCTGAGTTTGAATTGATTTTCTACCAATGTTTTGAACATCCAAATGACAATATTTTTCAACAGAAATTTGCAGAGATGAAGATCAACATACGAACTACCAAATGAAAAAAACCGACAGTATTTCATTGCCAGAATCAGAAGTTACAGGCTTTCAAAGTAGCAATTTGAAACAGTTTTCACCGAGATAAAACAAATTTAAAAATAAATATAGAGAAGCTAGAAATTTCACTACTTTTGCAATTTTTGAGCTTGGCTCAGATAGATTATGTGAGTATTTCAACTTACCTTACTATAGCAAAGAAAATACCAGGATTTAAGCAAAAAGATTGAAGTTTGGCTTGAGTATTGACCTCTAGGAACCTGTAGATAGAAGATACAGTACATGCAACCAAAATTTACATTAAATTAAATACATATTTCTCAAATCAGGAATTTGACGAAATTACTGGGGTTTGGAGTTTGATTATCTTTTGATTCACACTCTAGTTTACTAAAAATCTCACCTTGTTGATTTAATTTGGAGTTATGAGCTTGAAATTTGAAAATTTGGGAGGTGGGTTTCTTTTTTCTATTCTCTGGTTTGAGAAGGAAGAAGGTAATGTAAATGAAGGTGCTGGTAATTGTTTTCCTCTTTTTCTCATTAAAGGTTAAGTCTAATGGGCCAATGGACCCAAAATTAAAAGAAAATAAAATGGCTAAGGATAAATAATTCACACTTACAACAAAATAGCTTCATATTTACACTATACACAAAACCAAAATGCATTTTCCTTCAAATTTTACACAAGAAAAATATGTAAACTTGTATACTTATGAAATAAAACATTTTACATCACATGAAAAGGTTATTTTTTATTTTTAAAACATTTTTATTATTAAAACCCTTTAATTTACAAAAACTCACTATTTCTTCAAATAAATGAATAAAATCTTGTTTTTAACTTCTAAAATTCACCAAAAATACTTTTCTTAATTAGAAAAAATGTCAAACCATCTCCAAACATAATTTATGACCAAAAATCATTTTTAAATCAAATTTCACCTTTTTATTTAAATAAACAACCTTTAAAAATTAAATACTTCCTTTAAAAATTATTAAAAAATAATTAGCAATAATTAAAAATATAATTGCATTTCCTCCAAATAAAAACCATTTTCCATTCCTTATTAACCCAAACAAAATAAAATAAAGTTTGGAACTTTTTTCTCATTTTTTTGATTCCAAAATTCATTGTTTGTTCCAAATAAACAATATAAAATCCCCAATTTTATTTTAAATCACAATGTTAAATTATAACTACCGTTATAATTCAATATTTCCAAGTAATCTCCAAACTAGGGTCGTTAAATATAATATTTTTAAAATACTAATTTTAGGCCAATAGTTATCCCACGTTTAACCAATGTCGATATTGATTTTCTATCACTGCATGTTTTAAGTTTTGAATATATAACAATATCATAACCAATGGTGTCAAACAATCAGGTATCATATCCAATGATTCATATAATAGGAATATTGATGAGAATAATCAAACAATGGCGAGGAATCCCATTAGATCCCTCCAACCTGTCCCCTGCATCGCAAACAGTATATAATCATAAAATATGGGCCATCGGCTACTAGGCAGGTATATAAAAAAGGTCATCCACTCTAGGGGCTGGAATAAAAACCCAAACCAACTAATATAATGGTAAATCATCCAAACGTCCAGTCAATAATTCTTATCAACAATATAACATACTGGTTAACCAAAAAGGTGAGTCTAACTGACCATTATTCAAGTTGTCGCTGAAGCATTCTAATTCCATCCAAATTCGAACGAATTCAAATTCAGCATAAAATTCTACTGGCTCCAATCTTCAACAAACCAGTTCCATCATGTAGCTAACGCTAATATGATCCTAACAGAAAAATCTATGTGTTAATACAATTTAATATGTTTCAAATTCAACACATTCATTGATAAACTTTTTAATTCTAAAACAAAGAATTTCCACAAACCAAAACAAAAGGGCCAAGCCCACTTAAAAACCAACCCGCAACCAAATAGAACAGGATCTTCCTCCTGTAGCTTAATCCCTCCCTGTACATGCCATTGCACTTGTACGTGGACACGCTATATCCGCCTCATCTCACTAATCGACACTCTAACGCTTCCATCGTACTTCCAAATGAAAACTCTACACATCAGACCCCTCAAAAACACCTCCTAAGCACCGCCTAAGAGCATGACCCATCATAGCTAAAGCAATCAAACGCCTCCAAGTTCGAGAATGCATGACATATATAACCACCAATTCGATCCAAGGTGCAATCTTCCTCCATGAACAACCCCGTATCCTCCAAATCCATAATTGTCCACCGTAGCGGAAGCAAAATCCAACCCTAGCTTTCAATGTCTATGAATGACCACCATGAAATGATATCAAGACTCCCCTAAAAATACTACATCACCCGATGATTCCAACGATGCCAACACCGCCGTCCAATTTGAAGCGAATAGAGAGATATCAATTTTTAAAGTTTATGTTCATAAATTTCCTCTTTGCTATAATATCTTGCCCATCGCTCGATGAAATTCTAAGTGAACAATTTCTAAAAATCATGTGGACCGATATGAACAACTTTTGTTTTGGAACTATAAGCTAATTTTGATCATTTTGGGAGTAATTGATTTTAGAAGTTGTGAAAGGGGAGTTTTTCATTGTTGTAAATCGAGAAAATAAGGAGAAAGAGCGATGATATTTTTCCTGCATCTATTTTTATACTTGCGAATATCTAGACAGAGCAAATTCAAAGGACAAGTCCCACATAATGAGGCATGGAACAAGCAAGATTTTTAGGCAAGAATCATGCCTTCAAACTAGCCTAGAAATAAGGCAAAGATTAAGGAGGCCATACATAGGCATGGTGGAGGGATATGTATGGGGTATGGTAAGCAGTAAGGAAGAAAAAGAGGCATTGTGTACTTAATTGATTTTGTGATATGTTCTGTATACGAGTGTCCGCTACACAACACGATATCCGCGTACGAGTAGCGAATGATGGGAAACAGAGCACGATCACTAATCACATAGTAACGTGATCTCAAAACAACACTTAACACACTGGATATTAAATTCTATTAAATTTCAAAAATGTTGACGTTCAACATAAAATACGTCAAACAAAAAAATTGAATATTTCCTAAATTAATAATTATGGAAAATTTCTATAGATTAAATTAAAATACATCATCGAAAATCAAGTAGTTATTTGAAACTTAATTTATTATATTTTGAAAACCCCAATTCAAATATTTAAAACTAATTAATATTCCAAAAATCATGGAGATAAAATGCCAGTTTGTTACTTCTCAAAATCATTTATTTGAAATGTTATCAAATTTCTAACTACAAAACTATGGAAAATTTTGGCAGCATCTCCTTTTAATGGCTAGGTCGGAAAAACTACAAATCGTCACTGTAGATTCAAATAACCAAAGAAAACAAAAGCCAAGTGTTTCAATCATAAAACCATCAAACCAACAACAATATAAACATTTACTTATTTTTTGGGCAACAAACTCCACTTAAGAAACCTAAAAGTGTCAAGCAGCCTTTACTTCTATGAACATGCATCTTAATTACACATAATGTCCAACCATATAAATTCTAAATATATAATTTACATTTCCGAATGACAACCATTTAACATGGTAAGCCCGTAAGATGTAAATATTCCATCCATATGCAATATCAAATCCTACCGCTCGGTCGATCACATAATTTCATTTTCGAATTAGTATTGCCTATTGGCTTCTCTAGTGCGGACTCTGATCCAGTTCGTAAGTAAATACCGTCACCCTCCTTGCATGGCCATGCACTATAATAGAGAACTCCAGAGTCAATCAAAAATCCGTATCAAATATTCACCATTAAGAATTGAGTGAAAAATCATGTTCGGACCGATGTAAATTATCTTGAAATCATGTTCCCGAATCTTGATCAATAGTTATGTGAATAAAGTAATATACATATAACTTATGAATTTGTTTCAATTGGTTTCTCATTATTCAAATTCTTTTATTTGCATTCATTTATTTGTAATCATCATTCACATTG
Source organism: Allium cepa (assembly GCA_030765085.1). Lineage (NCBI taxonomy): Eukaryota > Viridiplantae > Streptophyta > Magnoliopsida > Asparagales > Amaryllidaceae > Allium > Allium cepa. The sequence goes on along the minus strand of CM060936.1, from coordinate 2,092,132 downwards.
CTTTATTCACGTTCATTTATTACTTAGTATATTTCTTTCAATACTAATATCACTTAAGAACCATTCTATCACATTTTATTTAAGTTAATATAAACATTTTATACAACACTTCTCATGTTTATTTTCACTTTACAACTTAAGTTCTTATCTATTTCAAATTAATTTAAACTTCAATTTCATTCAACTCATTTCATTGTTCAATTTCAATATTCAATTCTATCAAACAACATTCTAAATCATATTCAATTTGCTAATTTATTTGATTAGTTTGTTTCATTAATTCATTTCAAATCACAATCCATTTGATTTCAAGTATCATTTCATTTAATCGAAGTTAAGTTAAATTTCATTTAATTTTTTTTCTTAGCATTCATATTCAATAATTTAAAATTTTGTTTTAACTTATTATTCCACAATTTATAAGTTACAAAAACTAATTTCTTATCATTTTAACAAAATACTTAAATAAAAAGTTTTAAAATTTTAAACACTGTTTTATTTCAACCCTATTTTGAAATAATACATAATATATTTTGCTTTTTGTACAACAAATCATATTTGCGATTTAAGGTCAAAATTTATTTTACCAAAAAAAATCTCTTATGGTAGCAATTCCTCTCTTGGAAACCGAAAAACGGATGTCGATGATGCTGTAGTCATCATCGAAATTATTTTCCAACGGCCGAACTGAGTTCGGTGCTTTCTTAACACTTTTAAATTCCATTTTAAAAATTTTCCACTCAAAAATATTTTTTGAATAATATTATTATTCTTTTCAAAACTTTGAAAAACAATTTTCAAAATCAACGAAATTTAAATTCTCAAATTCTCAGCTTTTAATCCTTTTTATTTACAGATCATATTTATAGATTTCCCTTATATATGGTTTCACTATGGTTATATAAAACCATTTCTTAATTATTTATCTTTGTTTATATTATAATAATAACAAATTTCATTAGAACATAAACAACAAACAATAAACAAAAAATGACATTAATCAAATATTATCATTCGCTAACACTCAAACACACCATATGCAGTATAATAATTCTACAAAATTATTCCTTTATATATAAAATATAATCGAGGTAAAATTATTTCATTTACCCGATTTCAAAACAATATTATATCGAATTGCTATGTTTAAGTGTTTAGAGTTCCTTATCAATAATGCCAGTTACTCGTATTGACCGGAATCTATAAACCACTCAACAGATCATCAACACAATATAAAATACTTTTAGCTCATATACACACACACATACACACTCTCTCAAACCCATTTTAGGGTCCTATTGACCCTATCTATAATGAGTATCCCACCAAAGCCAAGGTTCTCGCTTAACCTTGCACACTGATACCAACTGTAACGACCAGGATTTTCAATCCTCAGAAGTCAACACTAATACATCCACGGGATTCGCGTGTTGAAAACCAAGTGCCGAAAAGACGGATTATAGGGGAAAAGTAAAAGGGTGAAAGAAGAAAACTAAACAACACAGAATCTTTCAAAGGAATGAATAATCTATAATGTACATCAAAATCATTACAAAAGAAAAAACGTAATATACATACACCAATCATAGTACACTAACCTATTTCATCCCGGACAGTTATAACAGCATGTCCTTACGACTTCTAACAAATACAACCAACAAACAACACATCGGAACATAAAGAAATACTTAGATACATCTTGGACCTTCAACTCATCTCCTATGCTAAAATGAATCCAAAGCAATCTTTAAATATGCTCGGTCTGACCGAAGCATTGAAAAGGAAAAACGCCGGATTAGCCTGGTAAACCAGCATGAGAAAAATACACCTCAAATGGAATTTAATGCTTATAAAAAACCTTTCAAATAAAAATATCTCGTAAGAACATGCCGCATATAAATACAGATAGGTTTTCACCTTACGATAAGCAAAAAAAGTTTCAACAGAAAATTCGGTGATATTATCATAATGTATAGGGTTTTCAAGTAAATAATTAACATAGCCGAAATTGTTACATTATTTAAATTCCAGCATAATAGATATACAACTAAAACCGTAAGGCTTGTATTGGAGAATGGATTCCATACTATAACAAGATATGGAATTGCCTTCCGATGGTACACCTCAAAATAAAATGCACCGGGTTTGACAAGAACATCTTGTACCCCTACCACACTAGACTACAGACTAGCAGTAATGAATGTGATCGCCCCTTTTGTTAAGGGCCCCGAAGTATACACAAGTAGTAACCGGTCTAGATTTAGGATGATCATACCTCGATGGGAGCGACCCACATAGCCCTGCAACACGCCCGATTTTTGTCATTTTCTAGTTGATGTGACTTGAGGTTATGTTTTACCTTTGTATAGCACTTTCCGCTTGGAACTACCTTGTCTTCCAATCAACGACACAATGTCAACATTCATACGTACAAGTCATTCAAGAGATGAACGAACCGAAGGCTCTGCTTCTACTACATTCATTTTGGAATCACTCTTTGGATTAGCAGCAGACAGCCCTTGCACTTCAAAGAGTTTCGTCTTCAAATTCCATCATCTTTAAGATGTCTTCACTGCAAAACGCTTGAGTTGAATCAAAGTGGTTTTCGAATAACATATCCCACCCCGGTCTCTTCGAAACAACGATCGATATTTTCTGGTAAACTCAACCCTGATTTTTTAGGAAGTAAATAGTCAAAGATAAGAGCGACGGTCACCTCCTAACCATTAGTGGACGGATTTCCTTATCCTAGGAGAACGAAACAAGATTTATACGCTCAGTACATCATCATCGGAAATTACTGTGTCATATAACTCACGTGTTTCTTCTAGATATTTACGAAGTTACGTTTCAGGTCTATATTTTCTAATCGGTTACTTAACTATCCACAACCACACATCAAATCAAGGATTTATTTTCAAAAGAAAAACCAACATTGGTTTTGCACATAAGCAACCACTAGCCTCCTTAATTAATCTTTTCATTAGTTAAATTCAACTTGTATATACCCATGTCAAAATAATTTTACAAAGATATATTCAAAAACCCTTATATTTTCAATACTTAGAAAACATCCGTATCCAAAAATCGTTTATTAACTCCTTTATAAATTATTTATCAAGTCTTCTATAAACTCTTTACAAATCCATAAAACACATTATAAAACTCCTCTTATAATTCAACCAACCCATTTCTAAAATTCGTTTATAAATTTCTAACAATTTATAAAACTCCTTTACCATGTAAATAATCTTCCTTTAAGTCTTCAAACCATTTTATGAAACTCCTCTCATAAAACACAAGTCCATTTATTAAACCATATTTATAGGTCTCAAAAACATATATAAATAAAAAAATCATTTACTTTAAAACACTATAATATACTAATAATTATTAACAGTAAACATCATATATAATAATTATTAACTTAAAACATCTAAAACTTATAACTAAAAATTTCAAAACAATATTAAATAAACAATAATAATAAATCTTTACCATTATTATAAATTGTAATAATTAATTTACAAATCATTATAGATAAATCCTTATTATTAATTTCAAACCATATTAATTATTTAAATAATTAACTTTTCAAAATATTAAAATATTGATGAATATAAAACAATATTAAATATAAATAAATAAGCTTTATAAAAATATTAAATATATCTTAAAATAATATTAAATATTAAAACAATATTAAATATAAATAAATAACTTAGAAAATATGGATAAAAAGGTCGGAGTAAAATAGAAGTTGAATCCTTTTAAACCAAATATTTTCAAACCAAATACAAATTTGAAATCATTTCCTGTCTAAAAAACCAACTCCAACTCGAATGCCGATTTATAGTATTTTTAAAGTACTAATTTGAGGCCTATAGCTATCCAACGTTTAACAATGTCAATATTGATATTCTATCACTAAAGGGTTTAGGTTTTGAACATATAACAATGTCATAGCCAATAGTGTCAAACAATCGGGTTTGGTATCTAATGGTCCATACAACTAGAATATTATTGAAAAAAAATCCAACAATGGCAAGAAATCCCATTGGATCCCTCCAACATGTCCCCCTACATCACAAGTAGTATATAATCATATAATATGGGTCATCCATTACTATGTGGGTATATAAAAATGGTCATTTGCTCTAAGGGCGGGAATAAAAACCCAAACCAACTAATAAAACAATAAATCATCAAAACATCCAATCAACAATTTTTATCAACTATATAACATACTGGTTACCAAAAAGTTGAGTTTAACTCACCATTATTCCAGTTATCGCTGAGACATTCTGATTTCATCCAAATTCAAATGACGTTCGAATTCAACGTAAAATTCCACTAGCTTCGATCTTTACCAAACCAATTCCATCGTGCAGTTAACATCAGTATGATCATAACACAAATATCTGTGTGTTAATCAGATTTAATATGAGGGAGTTATAATGTTTCAATTTCAACACATTCATTAATAAACTATTAATTCTAAAACAAAGAATTCTCAACAACCAAAACAAACAGGACGAGCTCACTTAAAAATCAACCCACAACCAAATAGAGTAGGACCTTCTTCCTGTAACTCGCTCCCTCCATGTACATGCCATTGCACTTGTATAGGCACGTTCTATATCTGCCTCCTCTCACTAAATCGACACTCTGATGCCTTCATCGTTCTTTCCAATGGAAAATCTACATGTCGGACCCCTTGAACCCACCTCCGAAGCATCGCTTAAGAATGCGACCCGTCATAGCTGAAGCGATCAAACGCATCCAGGTCCGAGAATGCGCCACATCTATAAGCACCAATCTCCACAAAAATTCGATCTGAGGTGCAATCTTCCTCCACGAACTACCCCGTACCCTCCAAATCTATAATTGTCCACTGTAGCCGAAGCAAAATCCAAACCTACCTTTCAACGTCTGTGAATGGCCACCATAGAATGCCACCAACCTCCCCTAAAAATATTACATCACCCGACGACTCCAACGACGTTGAGGCTGCGTTCCAATTCGAAGCAGATTGAGAGATATCAATTTTTGAAGTATATGTTCATAAATTTTCTCTTTTTGAAATTTGGCAATATCTTGTTCGTCGATCGATGAAATTATGAGCACTCAATTTCTAAAAAACACGTGGACTGATATGAACAACTTTTGTTTTGAAACTATAGGCTAATTTTGATCAGTTTGGGAGTAATTAATTTTAGAAGTTTTAAATAGGGAGTTTTTCTTTTGCTGTAAATCAGGAAAATAAGGAGGAGAAATGTTATTTTGCCTGTGTCTATTTTTATACTTGCGGTTATTTGGATATAGAAAATTCAAAGGACAAGACCTACATAATGAGGCATCGAACAAGCAAGGTTTTTAGGCAAGAATCATGCCCTCGAACTAGCCTTGAAACAAGGTAAAGATCTAGTACGCCATAAACATACATGGTGGAGGGATGTGTACTGGGCATTGTAAGCAGTAAGGAAGAAACAGAGTTGTGTACTTAATTGATTTTGTGTTATGTTGTGTATTCAGGTATTGTTACACAACACGACATCCGCATATGAGTCGCGAACGACGGGAAACAGAACACAATCGCATACAACACTCTAATGTGATCTCTAAACAACGCTGAACACACTGGTTATTAAATTTTATTAAATTTCAAAAACGTTGACGTTTGACGTAAAATACATCAAGCGAAAAAATTTGAATATTTCCCAAATTAAATTTATGGAAAAATCCTATAAATTAAATTACATCATGAAAATTCAAGCATTTATTTGAAACTTAATTTATTATATTAAATTACCCTAAACCAAATATTTAAAACTAATTAATATTCCAAAAATCAAGGAGACAAAATTCTGGGTCGTTATAGTACCAAGAGGTTCCTTTCGGTAACAAGTGGTCCGCTTAGCTAAATTTTTCTTTAAAACTTTGTGAGTCAAACTTTCTTGTCCTTCTAAGCATGTTTCCAAGTTCGAGAATTGTCATGTCTTCCTTTTGGTCTTCTAATTCTAGATGAAATCTGCTTGGCTAAAACGTGGTTAATACATCCTTAGCGGTTTCTTTGCATTTTTGAGAAGTACTATAAGAGTACCTATTACCGAAAAAAAATCAAAGTTTAAAAGATTTAAGAATTGGTCAACAAAATGACTAAAGTTGGAGTAAAAGGAGGTTATAAATAAACTTTAAAATATAACTTGTTTTTGAGAATTTTCTTGAACAAATTGGTAGATATCCTTGTGGGTTTACTTCCAAGTTTTCATGTACGCTAAGGGTAATACTTACTGTAAAATTTCAAGTCCTATATCATTAATAAATTGGTGAAAAATGGTAGCAAATTTCAAGCTTTTATATGTTGTTTCTTTAACAAGACTTTAACAACATTTATAAATGCTTTGGTAGATTGTTTGAGGTTTTAGGAGTCTAAAAATGATATTTAAATTTGGTATTTTTTTAACAACCCTGCTTTCTATGCCGCAAAATAAGTAAATTTAATTTAATAAAAATATTTGAATTCAATATTTGATAATTGTTATTTTCGAAATAAATATTTATTTAATTGAATGCTATTTATAAAAGGTTTTATTTAAATAAATTGAATTAAATTAATAAAAAAAATTCCAAATAATTTATTAAATTGAATAACTTGTTTTAGTTGAATATAAAATAATTTTAAAGTGTAAATTAAATTTGATTTGAAATTCAATTACAATTTAATGAAGAGAAGACTAAAAGTAAATGTGCAAAATAAATTAACTAAAACAAGCTCAAGGCCCAAATCCTTTTTTACTTTCATTGCATCTGGTATTCTCTCGATGTTTCTTCCCTATAGCCCATAAGGCTTAACTTCCCGTCATTTACAATTTAAGCCCCAATCTCCTATTGATGAAGAGTACACTTAAAAAAATTGGCAACTTTAGGCGGAGCTCAATGCCGAAGGCGACGAACGGGAGTCGCGAAGTTGATTTTCGCATGTGAAGTAGGGTGCTGACTGAGGCATATGCAACTGAAGCAGGTGGCGTTGATGTTGAGGCATGTTGATGGTATTACATGTGCAGTGGTGATAGGGTCAATGAGGGTGGTGGATATTGCTATGCGTGTCGGTTTGACTGCCAAGGAGGCGAGGTTACTACTATGTTGGAGGTTAAGAGGATGTGGTGTGATGAGTATGTCCATCTTATGATGATGACTAAAATGGTAGAGACGATCACAATTGCAGTAATATCCTCGCTTGAAATTTTCGATGAGTTTTTACACTCACACACCGATATGTAATCTTATAAATCATGAAATCCTTGTTTTTTTGTTGACGCTTAGACTGTAATCATGTTTATGCTCGGTGTTTTGTCTATGTGTGCATGAAAGTTTGTCTGTGTATTTAGGCTTGGTGTGTGTAGCTTTGGGTTGTAAGTGAATGTGTTTGTGTGAGATTGTGTTAATGTGCATAGCGTATGTATTTATATATGTGTTATGTTGTATGTTTGTGGGTGTTGTGTGCATGTGTTTATCTGTGTTTGTGTATGTGCATGTAAATGTGTGCATGCATCTATGTATGAGTGAGTGTAAGTGTAGATATGTGTGTGTAGTTGAGTTTTATGTGTGCGTGGGTGAGTTTCCTGGGTGTTTGGCTATGTCAGCGTATGTGTAAGGGTGCATGGCTATGTTGTGTGAGTGCCTAGATTGCTGTGTATAGATGTTGTTGCTCGTGTTGTGTATGGATATGTGTGCACCAGTGTGTATGAGTTTGAATATTTTTCAAACATTATGTTTCAATGTTGTGCAAATTAAGTATTGGTCCTGGTATTGTTGTACACTGGTATATTATGTATTGTTCTAGCCTGAGGCACGCGTGTTAATTATTTTTATTGATATTGTAGTCTAAGGGAATATTCACATGTAAAACACTTATAGCCTTATTCTCCGTATTATCTAACGGTATTATTCTATAGTATTCTTGACTAGTATGGGTATATAAATGTGGGATGTTTACAGTTGGTACAAGAGCAGATTCAAAGCAGTACCTTATATATAAGAGACACGAGTAGTCTTGACCTTAGATGAGGCTTAGAGAGCCCCTGTCCCTTCGGTTGTCTTGGTAGTTACCCTATATTAGAGGGATAGTAGGAGTATATGATGATTGCTATGGCAATAATCTAGGGACCTGCTTGTTATTTTTCCTGTCGTATATTATTTTATCTCTATCCCTTTCATATCTTAATCCCACATGTGGAATTTAAAATTTTGATGCATGTAGTGAAATAAAGAGTTTCTAACTAGGCCAATATATAGTGTCTGCATTTTTGGTTGTCTTATAAACCTCTGTATGTGGCCTGTGGGGCAGAAGGATCCAACAGTGATCAGAGTGCGCACCAAATGTTGATAAATAAATTTTTGATGAAGGCATTTGTTTGTTTGATTGTTTTATGTGTGTTTGGTGTATTAAATTTTATATTTTCGATTGGCCTAAACTGGGTAGGGGTTATCATTTAAATATTTCTAAACCCACTTAAACTCAGAAAGTGACAAATATTAATTGGAGCCAATGGTTTACCTTAATCTGAACCGCTAGGGTTAATAAAATCTACTTAAGAAATAATAATAATAAATAAAAAGGACATCGGAATCAATAGCTAAGCATAAATACCTTAACCATGAATAGGATGAAAAGTCCTCTGAATTCTTTGAGAAGGAACACTAGTAGAGAGAGATAATAGAACTACATCATATAGAATAGTTGTAAAAAAAGAACTACCGAAAGATTATTTTCCTATAAAATTTAACCATTCTGGGATCCAAAAATAAAAAATCAGCAAGATATATAATTATTACACTCTTTTATCAATGAACTTCGATTTAGCCGATAAAACAATTTGTTCCATATATAACTTGCATGAGTTTTTCTCGCACGTGAATAGGTTTCTATCATTATAATTTTAGTCCAAAATTAGTCTTGCATGGTACTAAATAGGTGCTTAGATCCCCTGCTTCAATTTTGGTTGGCGAATTGGTTCTATTATGATTCTCATCGTTCATCTCAAGAATGACTTGTATGTTCATATCTTTACATCTTAGCATATTCTCTGCCTTCTTTATACAGGGCATTTGAAGAATATTTTACATGATATACTTGTCCTATTTAACATTTACCATTAAATTAAAATCATTAATGTATAACATGTAGGTTGAACAACATGAACCAGTAAAAATCAAGTGATGTATGTTATGTTTAATTCCTTGAATTTTTGAAATTTATTACACTACAAGAATACGCGGCTATTCCAACGGCTTCTAGCCGTTAGCGGCCGTTGGAAGCCGTTGGAATATATCCCACGACTTCCAACGCTTTCCAACGGTATCAACGGACCATTTCCAACGGCATTTCCAACGGCCGCTAACGGCTTACAGCCGTTGGAAACCGTTAGAAACCGTTACAATAAGATGGCCAATAGGCCGTTGAAAGCCGTTGGAAGCCGTTGGAAATACTGGCTTTATTTTGCTGTACAACAGCAAGCCTATTTACCTTCCACCACACCATTTCCAATCCATTCAATTTCCATTCCATTTCCAATCAATTCCACATATATGTATCAATATCAATACAAACAACGCACATAAATCAATAAAACACCAATATAAACAAACCAAACCGATCAAACATCACAAAATATACCATCAACGTACATACCATCAACAAATGTCACTAAACCATGATCATACCATCAAAATACTTCTCACCCACTCCGTACCAATATATACAACATCACCATCAACATCAAAACATCTCCAAGTCAATATATACATTGTTCAAACACAAATACTCAAAAACATACCTTCTCAAGGATCCTCGTCGCCTCCAGAAGCACCAGACGACGAAGGAAGGGTACCATGATTCTGCAAATACTGCGCAAGCTTTTGATCCAACTGCTCCACCTGGATGGCTCGTAGACGATTCTCCTCCCGTAGCTGCTCAACCATAGCTCTAAGCTCCTTGATTTCTTCTTTGTCTCGGTCTTTTCGAGCCTGTCGAGCCTGCAAATAAAATTAATAGCAAAAGTGTTGTCTCAGCATATACAATATTATAACATTATATATCTAAACGCTGATTTTTTGTACATATGTAAAAGGATTAATTACCGTTAGGTTCCCGAAGCCAAAACGTCTACTCCGTTGCGCCGGATCCATAACAGCGGTAAAAATGTTATCCTGCTCCTCCTGTGTCAGCTCATCACGACCAGACTGCTCAAACGCATAAGCCTGTGCCTCCTGCAACCTCGACTATAATGAAAAAAAATAATTTCAGTTGAAAAATAGTAGCATATAATTATTTTGCGTAGCTAGAAATTAATAAACTTATCGGTGTAAGTATTAAAAATTAAAAAATGCATACATATGTCTCGGTCGCCCTATCTTGCTCACCCCACTGATATATGATATTGTCAGCCTCATCTACTTGCCTAGACGCGTGGGTGTGAGCAAACACGTCCACTAAGCCAACAGAGCCTCCACGAGCTCGTTCCTGCAATTGATAATTTGGATAATTTAACTGTACATAACTAATTACTGAACTGATCAATATACAAATTTGATAATAGATAAATTTACCAAATCTTCGCGGTGATGCTGGAAAGATTTGGAGCCTCCACGGTGTGATATAGGATTCCTGCTCCTGTTTGCCGAGTTCCTAGCTGACTCCTCCTGCAAATTTACAATGATTAATTATTTATTAAACGGTAAAAAAATGCTGAGATTTATTGTAGATTTACCTTGAACTCCTCAGAGTTCCACCAATCAACCTATTTCTCCCATACAGTCGCGCTCATCCACTTGGGCTTCTTTCCTACTTTTTTAATCTCCGACATAGTCTCTCTATAGTTCTTCGCGATCCTGGAGTTCCAGTGTCGCTGAACTAAATTGACGTCAGGCTCTTGCAAATCTACGGCGCCCTGTACAATGAGAAAATATTACTAATTATTTATTTGTATTTAATTAATCATCTTGTAAAGCGGTATAAACTTACCAGAAAATCTTGCCAAATCGTCTCTCTCACGTCGTCGGGGATCTTGCCCCACTTGGGCCAGCAATCGGTCATCCTAGCCATGTACGCCTGCTTCGAAATGCTCAGAACCACTTTGGATGGCTCCAACTCAAATCCACTGCGTTAAATATAAAATTGAACTTTAGACAATTGCAGATATATCATGTACAATTAAAAAATTAAAATGCTATGCTCGCTAATTATGATACTTACGTCTCATCAGCCTTAGGCTGTAAGTAAACAAGTGGCCGAGCTGGTGGCTCACCACTACTCTCTCCAATATGACGTGAAGAGCCACGTCGCCGAGACCCAGAACCAGAACCGGAACCGGACATAATATATATACCTGCCATATATACATACATATACACATTATAATAATCATGATATGATGAACCATTAAAAAATGTAATACAATATGCTACAAATGTGTCATGTTGTGTACGTGTTGAGTGTGTGGGTATACACTTATTGTCATTAAAATTGTATAAATTAGATAAATGCATTATTAATCAGAGATCAATGTAATGTGAATACTTTTAAAAATTACCGGATATTACTCAGTCGTCCTCATCGTTTTCTGATTCAGACTCGGTTTCGTGCTCTATATCGTTTTCCTCTACACTCTCAAATGCTTCGACTAATACATTTGTCTCATCATTTAAAGGTCCAAAATCGGTTTGATCATCTGTAATTGCTATTTCAGCATTTTCCTCCAGATCTGCTTGATAGACTTGTTCGTCTGGAATATTTTGTCCATCAAACGTAAATCTTGCTTTGGTTTTAAAAACCGCAGACCAATCTGCTTTATCCCTTTTTAGAGATGGATAAGGGGCATAATAAGCTTGTAGGGCTTGTTTGGCTAGTATAAATGGGTCGTACTTTTGATAACGCGAGGTATGTTTAATTTCTATAAGATTATATTTTGGATGAACGTTAATACCAGAACCTGGAACATTGCTGAGCCAGTTGCATCTAAACAAATAAACATCCTCCACGGGTCTTGTAAAATATGTCAACTGCAATATCTGAGTTAACACGCCATAAAAATCATTTATATGATTATTAGGGTCATCACTGCCTTTAACAAATACACCAGTATTGTTTGTTAATTTTTCAGCACTGTATTCTTTGGTGTTGAATTTATATCCATTAACAAAATATATTGGATACGTATTAACTTTTCTTTTCGGTCCAAACGCCAAATGTTTCAGTCCTTTATCGAGCACATTATTTGTGGGATCAGAAACGTATTTCGAAAACCAAGTACTGAAATCTTTGCTTAAATCGCCACCTGGATTTTGTGATTCATAAATACTGCAAACACAAACATGATATATTACATTATTATTTATTCACACGTGTAGTATTAAATTTAACAAAACTTGAAATGTGCTAATTACCTAACAAATGGTGCAACTTCAGGACAATTAAGATAATATATGTGTGTGCTACATGGTATTCTTTATCATCTAGCCATACTTCCTCACTTTTGCCAGCATGTCGGTCATATTGTTTAAAAATAGATAATACTGATTCAGAAGAAGAAGCTTGTTCAACGGCCTGATCGTCATTACGCGGAAAACTTACAAATGATAAGTTCACATGGTCTTTAAAATAATGAGAGAAAAAGAAAGAAGCTTCTTCTTCGATATATGATTTGCAAATAGAACCTTCAACTCGTGTTTCTTTCCATTTGGCAAAGAAAATGCTCGTGTTTCTTCCATGCAATAAGGACAAGCAAAACGACCGGCCGTACTCCAACCCGAAAGCATTGCATATGCAGGAAAATCGCTAATAGTCCATAACAAAGAAGCGAACATCCGAAATTTTTTCTTTTTTGATATGTCGTATGTTTCAACTCCTTCATACCATAATATTTTCAACTCTTCGATTAACGGTTGTAAGTAAACATCAATGCCCTGTATCGGATCATCAGGACCGGGGACGACAATCGTGAGAAACATATATGGAGTTTTCATACACATCCACGGAGGTAGATTGTAAGGTGTGATTATTATAGGCCAAGATGAATATTTAGAACCAAACTGAGAAAACGGTGAGAAGCCGTCTGTACATAAACCCAGTCTAACATTTCGGCTCTCCGCTGCGAAATCAGGATATTTCTTGTCAAAATGTTTCCATGCTTCTCCATCGGCTGGGTGTGTCAACGTACCTTCTTGAGGTGTTCTCACACTGTGCCATCTCATATGATGCGTTGTCACAGATGATGCATATAATCGTTAAAGTCTAGGGGTGAGGGGCAAATAATGCATACGCTTGTACGGAACTTCTTTTCTCTTCTTTTTCCTAGATTTGTATCTTTCCTGATTACATATTTTACAATTTCTAAGATTGATGTCTTCTTTCCAATACAACATGCAACCCTTTAGACATGTATCTATTTTTTGATATGGCAAACCGAAAGATGACATAAGTTTTTCACTTCATAATAATTTTCGCACATTAAATTATCGGATGGCATATGACGTTTAGCAGCTTGCACAACAGCCGTAAATCCAGTTTCTGTAAGGTTGTATTTTGATTTCATTGCAATGTATCCTGCAGTTACCGATAATTGAGAGCCGCTTAAACATCCATTCCAAAGGGGTTTTTTAGCATGATCCAATAAATCATATATTTTTTTCGCTCCAACATTTGGTTCCTCTTCGACGTTAACATCGTCGTTATCAATTACAGCGGTAGGGAACATTGATCGTGCTGCATCTTCGACCATATGTTCTATGAGATTCGTACTACCTTCTTCGCTGATGACCTCTACCGACTGTTCTTGATTATTAGGGGCTACAATTTCTCCATGACGATCCCACGGCAAATAATTGGGTACGAAGCCGAATTGGCGCAAATGAACCTTAGCCATATTCGGTTCTAAATAGTTCAACAATTTGCATCTACTACACGGACAACGAATTTCTTCATCGTTTGCAATATTACTTATAGCAAATTCGATGAACACTTGTACCCCTTTTAGAAAATGTTCGCTTATTGCGCCACTAGTTTCCCTTCTTTGATACATCCAGCTCCGATCATTAAAGTAATTAACCATGTTTCCCTACTAGAAAACCTATGATAGAGTAAAAATGTTATAAATCATTCATTTTATATTTTGCACGAAATTTTCCAACGGCCGCAAACTGCTTATTTCACAAACTGAATATTTTAAATAAGCAACTATATTGTTTCATTGCCACTTATGTGTCTTTCTTTGATGGTCGGTCATCCTACTTCCCATTACAAACACAATAGTAATTATATTCCGTAAATCATATCATTTTAAACGATTCACAAAATTTCGGCAGCATTTCCCCCGTGTTCCTTGTATCGTACACAAATGCGTGTACACAAGGAACGTAAAGGAAATGCCGTCAAATTTTGTGAACCGTTTAAAGTGATATGATTGACGGAATATAATTACTTTATAGTGTTTGTAACTTATCCAATACTGGGACAAATCCGACAAATGATGTATCAGATGAATAGAGTTGTCCGTTTTGTGGAAAAAACGAATATCCCTAAAACGATCATATACAACACTTGTCAGACGGGGCCGAATAATATCTAAGGATTTAAATATTTGTTTATATTAAATTCGAATATATAATTCGTTTAATTAATATTGGTTTATATTTTACCGTTTTATTACATAAGTACTAAATTCATTTTATACGCTAAATTTGTACACAAAATTCATTTATAAACTAAATTAATTCGCGTGTTCACACAAATACAAAGCTCGTATTCGCACATATGAAATATCCGTTCTAACGGCTTTTAAATGCAATAAACTCTATCACACACATACGTTTAATATACTAACCAAATAACATAAACTAATGCAATATCTTAAATTACAAAATTTTCAATCAATTATAATAACTTGTTCATTATGTTATAATGGTTGCAATTAGAGGATAATATAATGTAATATGCATGCACTAACAAGTAGGAATCAATCAACATTCAAATTAAACCCTAAATCAAAAAAAACCTAAATATTAGCTTTAGGAAAATTACCGATTTGCAGAGCTAGAACGGTGGAGATGTGCCGGAGTAGCTTCTAGATGGCGTCGGGGGTTGTTGGAATGGTGTTTGGGCCGGCAAATGAAGATTGGAGATGTTGGAATGGTGGATTTGGGGGTAATTTTCGGTTTGGGAAGATGAAGAATGAGCTGAAGGTCAGTCTCTAGAAATATGCAGGAAATTTTCCAACGGCTTCCAACGGCCGCAAACGGCTATTTTCCAACGGTTTCAGACGGCTACGTAAAAAATTAACGAGCCGTTGGAAGCCGTTGGAAATGTCGTTGGCGGCCGTTGGAACTGGGGCGTTGGAATTTACTGTTTTTCTAGTAGTGTTACCCTAATTGTTTTCTCCCTTCCTCATTCTATAATTATAATTCATTGTATGACAATTGAAGCTGACTTATTTTAATTAAATTCTAATGAATTAGGTCATAAAATTGATATAACCGTGTGTCCAGAAATTTTCATTACCTTCTAATGGTCTTGTGCTATATCTAACAATTTCATTGCTAAAGTAAGTAGTAATGGGATTATATATATGTATCTATATAAAAAAGGACGCTTCATCTTTTGGAAAATAGAATTTACTTGGTAGTATTAGTTTTAAAAGTAAATAGGAAAATGACATGAGTGAAAAAATTGAAAGTGGTCTACCTATTCATTTCCAGATTCTCGCTTACGCCTACCATTTAATTAAACAAACACTAAAAAGGAGAATTCAACTTATCTAACAATTTGAACAATGATGCATTTTGATATTCAGTAATTTAACTAAGCATGACCATCTTACGTAATACGTATCAATCATCAATCATTGTTTTGTGAGACAAAGAAACTTGTTTAACAAGTAAACAATAATTTTATTTTATCATGCCTATTGTTTCTTTCTTATTAAAATATTATGCCTTGTTTCATGAGGCCGTAACCGAAAATTGTCATATGCTACAGAGCAGCCTCGGTCGCACAACTAGGTGATTGCATACCAACCATACTTTACCTTATATGCGACTAATGTTCAAAATGAGTTATAAGCATGGGCACTTTTGAAGCTTCTTTGGATTAGTTTGCAGTGATAGCTCGCATAAAAGTGAAATTGCTCACTCAAACAATAATAAAAAGGCCGTATGTTTTACGCATTTTGTGATAGATATATATTGTTTCCCATATTCGGGATGCCCCCTATTGGAATGCCACTTCGGAGATGTATGTCATATAATTATATTGTGTTTTTTTTCAAAACGTTCTTCGTACAAAAGAGAAACTATCGAAATTTTTTAAAAAGTCTGACACAAAAAATATTTTCACAAAATTTAACATATGCAAAATTAGAAAGTTATTGAATTGAATCTATTTAATTTATAGCATGTGATATGAGAATTGGAATGGAACCATGTAGAAGATTGAGTAGTTTAAGTTTAGTAGAAGATTGTGGATACAAAGAAAGTCAGGTATGAGTTTTTGACGTTTCCCTATAAGTAATTGCGGGGGCGCATTTTTCATGAGAGACACTACAAGAACGGCATCAGATAGCGACGGCTTTTAGCCGTCGTCGACCGTCGCAAGCCGTCGCCAGCCGAAGCTATTTACCTCGTCGCCCAACAGAATCGCGACGCCTTTAGCGACGGCTCCGTCACCTAAATAACGACGGCTCGCGACTGCAAATGTGCCACGTGGAAATTTTTCAACGTTTAATTGGGCGTCGCAAGCCGTCACCAGCCATCGCTAACCTGTGCAACATGGCCGTCGCTAGCCGTCGCTAATCTGTGTAAATTGGCCGTCGCCAGCCGTCGCTATACTGAAGAAAATTTTGTGCACTTGCACAGCCCATATACACTTCAAACAATAACTATCAAATACCATCATCACAGCCCCTATACACTATATTTGTCAACTATAACCATCATTATACATTCAAACAATATAAAATCCAATAAAACCAAACATAGTTTCCGAACCAATACAAGTCATCAGAATATGTACATAGTTTCCCAACCAAAATGTGTACATAGTTTTCCAACCATAATTACAAACCGTTAACCCAAACAAACCGTTAATGCAACTAGAATTCATAAAAATATGTACATAATATCCCGAAATATATATACACCAAACCAACCAAAATGTGTATATACCAAACTGTAATATGAGTAAACAAGCATACCTACTCCTCACCATCGCTGCCATCCTCTCCAGACATCCTCCCATGCTGTTGCAAATAAGCTGCAATCCGCTCATCCAGCTGTTGCTTGAAAAAACTCTTCCTCCAATCATTTATTTCATCCACTGTTTTCTTCAACTGAGCAATCTCCTCTTCTTGTTGGGACCTCCTGTATGCACTCTGCATTCTCATCGCCTGTAAAATAGTTCATAATTATTTATATGTTAGTGTGTGTGTGTGTGTGTGTGTGTGTGTGTGTATAATATTAAAATTATTTAACTATTCATATGCATGTGCAAATTTATATATTAGTACATGTCAAAATTTACCTCCAGATTTCCATAGCTATACCGTCGATTGGTCCGAGAAGAAGGGTCAATAATAGCATCTCAGATAGTGTTCTCCTCCTCTAGCGTAAGCTCTTCCCGACCAATGGACTATGCTACCCGAGCCCGCTCAGCTTCGTACCTCTCCTGCGATTACAAACAATTGTTTTACACGATAAAAACCGAATTTTAAGTTTTTGAAAATAAAATAAGAAAAAATATTGTTATTAACAATAAATTAGTTTACCATTACGGATTGGGATTTGTCATCCGTCCACTCGTACGAAACATTGCCTTCTTCATCAGTCCCCTCCACGGCATGCGTCACCTTAAACAACTCGGCCATAGTGGGCTCGCGGTGTATCTCGCGGCCTGAAAATATATAAATATTATTGCTAATCTGATTATAAAATATTTTAATAAAATGTAAACATAGTTTATAAATTTAATTACCAGCTCTCTCTTATGCTCCTGGAAGGATTTGGAGCCACCACGGTGCAATGCAGGATTTTTATTCCTATTAGCCCGGTTCCGTGCAGATAATTTCTACAAATTAATATAAATTATCACGTATATATCTTGCGAGATTTATATTAGATTTAAATAACAAAGCAAACATATATTACTTACTTTTGCTGCCGGACTGTCCCAAAGCCGAAGAAACTCAGCCCATACACCGTCACCCATCCAGTTCGGCTTTTTTCCTGAATTCTTAGCCTTGGACAATGTATCCCTGTAATTTTTCCTCATTCGTTTGTTCCAGTGATTTAAGAAAGCATCCATGTCGTCAGGGTCAACGCAGACTGCAGCCTGTAAATTAAAATTATTTTAAGTTATATAGATTATATTAATTTACAACTGAAATTCAAACTACTACTTACAAGTAAATCGGCCTGTATTGCGTTCTTGACATGAAAGGGGATGTCGTCCCAGCGAGGCCAACAACCATCCATCCGACTCTGAAAAGCCTTCCTCGAAAACTGTAGAATATAATCTGATGGCTTCACCTCGAAGCCCCTGCAAAAGTTATGATATACATGTTTTGTGGATTTTAAAACTTATACTTTAAATAAAATTGATACTTACCCGGCACTTTTAGGAACAACTTCTGTCATCGGACGTAAGTCCGGTACAATGCCACTACCACCTGCACCGGAAGATGGGGATGACATGCCTGTCATACTTCGTCTCCTGCCAGACATATCTACTATAGAAAAACAATATCATCACAGAACAATTATAGAAATTCACTACTACATAGCATGTTTCAATCACTTCCACAGAAACAATTATAAAAATTTACTAGTACAAAACATGGATAAAAATTAAATAAATGATCATCACAGAACAATAATGGAAATTCACTACTACATAGCATGTTTCAATCACTTTCACAGAACAATTATAAAAATTTACTAGTACAAAACATGGATAAAAATTAACTAAATGATCATTACAGAACAATTACAGCAATTTACTATTACATAGCATGTTTCAATCACTATCACATAACAATTCTATCAATAACAATCAGTCTTCATCGTTTTCTGATTCAGACTCAGTCTCGTATTCTATCTCGTTTTCTTCGGTACTTTCGAATGCATCAAATAAGACGTTCGATTCATCATTCAAAGGCCCTACATCAATATCATCAGTTATTATTATTTCTGTATTTGGTTCAAGATCGGCTTGATATGCTGCTTCATCTGGAATATTATTTCTATCAAACATAAACCTTGGTTTTGTTTTGAAAACAGCAGAACAATCCGCTTTATCTCTTTTCAAAGATGGATACGGAGCAAAATAAACTTGTAACGCTTGCTTGGCTAATACAAAAGAATCGTACTTATAGTAGTGTGATGTATGCCTTATTTCAATAAGTTTATACTCTTTATGCACGTTGATTCCGGAACCAGGAACGTTACTGAACCAATTGCACTTAAATAAAAAAACCTTTTCTAAAGGTTCAACATAATATGTCAACTCTAGAATCTGGGTTAAGACGCCGTAAAAATCTTTTAAATGCTCATCTGGATCATCACTTCCTTTAACAAATACCCCGCTGTTATATGTTAACTTTTCAGCCCCGTAATCTTTCGTGTCGAACTTAAACCCATTGACGAAGAATATTGGATAAGTCTTCACATTTCTTTTCGGTCCAATCGCAAGATGTCTTAAGCCTTCATCAATGACATGGTTTCTTGGCTCATAAACATAGTTCAAAAACCATTTGGCAAATTCTTTACTGAGATCGCAAGATGGATACTGTGATTCGTAGATACTGCATATATGTAATATGTGTTATAATTATTATGTACATACAAGTAAATTACAAGTGAATTAATTATTACCTGACAAATGGTGCGACTTCGACACAATTTAAATGAACATACGTGTGTGCTACATGGTGGTCTCTATCGTCCAACCATATTTCCATACATTTTCCACCAGGTCTACCATGTTGTCTAAAAACAGATAACATTGTTTGAGAAGAATTTTGTTCAACTACTTCCTCATTTCGAGGAACAGTTACAAACGATAAGTTCACATCGTCCTTGAAGTAGTGAGAGAAAAAAATGAGGCTTCTTCTTTAAGATACGATTTGCATATCGAACCCTCAACTCGAGATTTTTGTCGAATCTTCTTCTTCAGATGATTCAAGTACCTATTAAGATATTTATTACATATTTAGATATACAAATTTGAATTTGAAATTGACATGAACATTGCACATGTTAATTTACCTCTCAAACGGATACATCAATCCATATTGCACAGGACCTCGAAGAAGTGCTTCGGATGGAAGATGAATAGGTAAATGCTCCATTACGTTAAAAAAACCAGACGGAAGTATTTTCTTCAGTTTGCATAGCAATATGGGTATTTCTACTTCAAGTTTACGTATACGATCCACCTTTAATGTTGTCGAACAAAGCTTTTTATAAAACAAACATAACTCTGTTATAACTTTTCATACTTTTACGGGCAACAGTTCTTTGAAAGCCACGGGTAGTAAATATTCCATCATGATATGACAATCGTGACTTTTCATCCCACTCAGTTTACTATTTTTGAAGTCAACACATCTACGAAGATTGGAAGAAATCCCATTGGGAAATCTTAATTCTTCCACCCACTTTAGCACGAGTTTTACTTGCTTATTGTCTAGCTCATAGCATGCTTTCGGTTTTTTATTGTCATTAGGCTTCATATGAAGTTCCGAGCGCTTACAATAGTTTGCTATATCAAGCCTTGAATTCAAATCGTCCTTGGTTTTGCCCTTTACATTCAAAATTGTATTAAACAGATTATCAAACATGTTCTTTTCGTTGTGCATCACGTCAATATTATGTCGGAGTAAGAGATATTTCCAATATGGTAACTCCCAAAATATAATTTGTTTGCACCAATTATGAATGTCTGACTTTCCTGAGATTTCAGTCTGGACTCCAGTTTCATGTATATTTGGATAGTCCCTTACAATTTCGTATATTTCCTCGCCTGACCAAACCTTGGGTGGTTTCAGATTCTCTTCTCTGTTAGCTATGAAAATTTTCTTATCTCTTATAAAAGTATGATTGGGATGAAGAAAACACCGATGACAATCAAACCAGAAACTTTCTTCCCATATCGTAAAGAAAATGCTCGTGTTTCTTCCATACAATAAGGGCATGCTAGACGACCGGCCGTACTCCAACCAGAAAGCATACCGTATGCAAGAAAATCATTAATAGTCCATAACAAAGAAGCGAATAACCGAATTTTTTTTTCCTTGATACATCGTAAGTTTCGACTCCTTCATTCCACAGTTTCTTCTGTTGAATATGCGCTTTGCACTTATTTGATTTTTGTTTGATGATAATAAACATATATATATATTCGTTTAAATGTATTTGTTAATGTACTATTTTATTTTTCATAGATTAAATAAATATTTGTTGAATAAATAAATTACACAGAATTTGAATGGAATTTGAATTCAAATAGAAATTTTATTCAAACAAATATTTATTGCAATCTTGAATAGTACAAATTCAAGCTCTCACTATACATATACATTTTTGATTACATCACAATTCAATTTACATAGTTTTCCTCACTACATATCACTAACACTCGTATTTTGTCTTCAACTGCATTCCAGTCTGATTCCAGCATCCGAGTAATCTGCAAAAAATATTCACTAACGCAGTAAAATTGAAAAAGAAATATTTTCGCAATATAAAATGAAATATGATTTTTGAAAATATGATTTGCCTCAGGTATTTGGGTTGTTCGTCATCATTTACATTTGAATTCATTATACACGAACAATATGACATGCACAGTGTATCACTGAACATGCCACAAGACCGTGGACATCGATATACACTTGATCGATTTATAGGGACAGGTGAGCACAGGTCAAACCCAAATGAAAAGCCGGGTTCAACTCACGTGCAATATGTTTAAAATCACGACACGAGCACAAGGTCAAACCCGAGTTTTGAAACTGGATTCAACTCAAGTGAAATTTCAAAATTCAACATGTATGGATGCAAAGACCAGCTGCAACATGAAGTGAATCAAGTTCAGTAAGGCAATGCACCAATGCAAGTAACTCATGCAACATGACCAAATGAAGTCCACAAGTCAGACCAACAAAATGCAACAGTGACATGTATATCAACCAAATAACCTACAAGGTCAGGGAAGCAATGACCAGACCAAACAAGGAACAGAAGACAAGTGCACAACAAACTCAAATGTCCAGACCACAACATGTCCAGTTACAACTAGAGAGACTAGTGATGCATACAGCAAAAATAAAGACTGCATGAATGATACAAAGCAGACATGAATGCATCAATAAACCAAATGCAAGACCTCAAGTGACATGGTGAAGCAGTGCAAATGAGCAAGTGCAACAGAGAATAGCAACATGCAAATAAAACCAACAAAATACACAAACAAGACCAGAACAATCATGCCAAAAGTATGGTTACAGCATAAAGGTGGTCAAGGCTAAATTGCAAACAATCTCAAACCAAAAGTGCAGTGATACAAATGCAACAACCAAAGTCAAGAGCCGAGCAACAAAACTCGAGTGCAACAGTGAAGCCAGAAGAAATGGAATGCAACTACAGTGATCTCAATATAGTAATGAAACTACAGTGGACATGTATACAACAACTCCAGAAGTAACAAGTTGAAGCAGTAGTTAAAAAGCAGTGTGCAACTCGAAAGTGTACATAAATACATCAACCAAAGTCAAGGCTGCAAATGAAGACTACATGTGAACAGATCAGAGGCAATATAATAAGTCAAGTGATGCACATGAAAAAATGCTTGAAGACTACAGCATCAAGTCGAGATAACAACCAGAATATATGAAACATGAAAAACAAGTTCAACTGAAATGAAAACAGTTCGAAGAAGACTACAATGTCAAGTACATGAAGACTACAATACATAAGTCAGTGCAGAGATACATGGAATCACATAAAACAAGTTCGAACAACCCGACAACATCCTATTCACGAATGTAATGTTCAAGTGGAAACCAGTGAAGAAGGCCAGAGATGAAGACAAGGATAAACACAAAGATGGCCGAAGCCATGTCAAAAGCAGGTGTTAACCAAGTCAGAATTCAACACAAATATATCTTTGAAAAAGTCAAAGCAAATTAAAATAGGAAAGTTTCTGCTGTATCAATCAAGAGAAAATCGAACGTTCTCAAGTTAAAGCCGTGAGTATCACGTCGAAAAAATATATCAGGAAAGCTGTGCGCATCAGGAAAGCAACAATTTTGGAAAGTATCGAATTGATACGAACAAACTCAAGTCTCGAATTCATATAAATACCACACCCAAAAACTCATCATTGGCATCGAGTCAAGCAAGCAATTAAACAAGCAACGAAAGAGAATACATACCAATCTATCGAACTCGATCAAAGGAGCAGCTACAATCTCGAAGTCAACCGAAATCGATCATCCGAGAACGAGCGAGTATACCAGACAATCGATTATCAGAGAAGCAGTGAGCAAAGAGAATCACAAACCAGAGAAAGCCCTAATTCTCAAAAAAGCCGAAGCCCTAATTCGAGAAAGAGGATCGCCGCCATTTTACAGTAGCAAAGGAAAAGAGAACGGGGAGAAAAATTGATTTGGGCCGGCCTTCATTATTACAAAGGGGCTTTGGTTATTTTATTGTCAAAAGGGGGTTTTTGTTTAATTTCTGTTTTTAAGTTTGTTTTTTTCTTTTCGAATCAAAGTATTGGTAAATCACCACCTAGGTTGTAGGTAGTGTCAGATTGTCTAGTTAGAATTAGTTCAGTGAGCAGGGTGTGCGAGTTTGCAAAACTCTATAGGCGGGAGCAGAGTTTGCGAGTTTACCAAACTCTATAGGCGGAGCAGGGGGTGCGAGTCTAGTAGAGTGTTTTGTGAGCGGGAGCAAAGGTTTTCGAGTCTGTTAGAGTGTTTGTAAGAGGGATACTGTTTAATTCTAATAGAAATCTGGGAATGCAGCAGTAGTCAGGGGTTGCCGAAGCTGGGTAAATTTTGTGTGTGATTTACTTTTTCAGCATATTTATTTCTGCAGTTTGTTTTTACGTCTAAATCGAGAAAATTTGCTATAACCCTATTCACCCCCTCTCTAGGGTTAATCTAGATCCTACAAGTGGTATCTGAGCACGGTATTTTTCTTTAGCTCTAGAGTCATGAATCCACCAAATAATACTTTTGTTGAGGGTCGTTCCAATATTATTCCTTCTATTTTCGATGGAACGTATTTTTTGAACTGAAAATTAAAAATAGAATTTTATTTAAAATCTGTTAATATTAAATGTTGGCATATTATTGAAAATGGGTGTGATATAACAAATAAGGAAATTATCTCGATTAATGCTCTTGCTATGCATATATTATATTCTCATATTAATCGTGACAATTTTATTTTCGTCTCTCATTGTGAAAATGCACAGAAAATATGGAATACTTTCGATGCAATATATGGTGCAAAAGTCAACAACAATGAGATGTCCTCCACAACCGACTCAGTTAAAGAAATGTGCTTAACAGGATTGGTAAATAGCAGTTGTGATGAGGATGATGATGATGGAGCAGCCGAGCTGGCATTACTAATGAAGAAATTCAAAAGGAGGAACCGCAAATACGGAAATCCAGCTCTAAATCAAAAATTAAAAAACAGAGAGCACAATATGAAGCCAAGCGAGGTATCAAAACTCACTCACTCTGAATTACTTATTTATTTCCATGAAGTGAATGGCTGTTTTGAACGACTTAGGGAGAAGTATGCCAAACTTGAATCACAACAAGATACTTTGATAGAATTAAATGAACAACTAGACAAATTAGTTAAAACCTATCAAAGTAAGATCCCTAAGTGTGATAAGTGTCCAATATTCGAAAAGGAAATTAAAAAATCAGAAATCAATATAAAATCACTTGAAAATGAAATTCTGATTTTAAAAGAGAATGAAAATACCAGGAGATAGAATTCTATTAAAAAGTGCACACAATTGATAAATGAAAATGGATCTCTCAAAACACAAGTCCAACAATTGTCAATGACTTTAGATAAATTCTCAAAAAGTGAAAAATCGTTGAATATGCTATTAGGAAAGCAAACTGTTAATATGGTTAGACAAGGACTTGAATATAATAAATCTGAAAATGTTGAAAGCAAGATTAATTAAGAAAATTCAGTGTGCACAATTTGTAGAAAATTTTGACATAATCAAAATAATTGTTGGTATAGACCCAAACACATGAAAACTATATCAATTTGGGTTCCAAAAGGCACAAATATAAAATCTCTCAAAGTTGAACAAATTTGGGTGCCGAAGGGAGAAATTATAAATAGTTTTGGGTCTCCACAAAATTATTTTTCAAAATATTCTGCCACTAACAATCATGGACCTATAAAAACAAATAGGTCACATAAATCTTTTCTTGTGTAGGTATGGTGGCAGGCTAAGGAACAACAACAGTGTTCTCTGGATTTTGGCTGTTCCAGAAACACAACGGGCAACAAAGCAAAGTTCCTTAGCCTAGTACAAAGGTGACAGAATCACAATGGGCAACAACGAAAAATTATCGTAAAGGTAAAACAGGTGAAGGTATATATATTTGATCGATATATTAAATGTGATGATCTGCACCGTATTCTGAATGAAGTCAGCCAATATTGAGATGTTGTAGAGATGATGATCTTTTGATTCTGACTTGTTCAACATAGTTGGCCAATTACATTTATGCCAAAAACACTATTCTTTGAATTACTTCATGCATATACGTTTGGATTAAACATAGTGTTTTTTGCTGGATGATAATATTTCTGGTTATTCTTGGCTAACTCTATATTCACGGTTTTCTGATTATTTACACGACGTCAATTCAAATTCAAGAATGCTGTTAAAAATTGAGTTTGAGTTTTTTTATGCACACTTCATGATCTGGTCTATCAAATTTAGTTAGTGATATTTTGGAGTGAAAGAGAAACTCAGATGCAGATCATACTGGTAATCTAGTTGAAAGAAAAAAATTACTTGTGGAATGTGATTAATTTTTGAAACATTCATTTGCTACATCGTTTTTCAAAGAAAATATCTGCATATCTTTCATTACAAATAACTTTCAAATAGCATAATTTTTTTTCTCATATAACCCCTACGGGAAAATCTTTTTGACCATATTTTCAGATTAGTCATGTTATTTGATTTTAAATGACAAATTTTGACTAATCCAACTCCCTACTAATTATCAAAAAGATAAATAGTGATTGAAAAGATGATAAGTGTTGATATTTAACATACATTACTCAAAAGGGTATATTTGGAAAATTTCTTTAGGAATTCAAACAAGAGTTATAAAAATTTTTGTTGGGTAAAAATTCCATGATCATTTCTATATCTGTCATATTTCTATCAACCATTGTTTATCAAATCCTAAATATAGTTTGTCGATATGTGGTACTATAATCAGGAATCATTTGTTTTTCATTTCACATTTTTTGTAAAAATAAATAAATATCCAAAGTATTCACTCTCATTTAAAAGTCCTCACGGTTGTGCATGGGTGAATTACTTGGATTTTTGATTATGTGCTTCCATGCTCATTTAAAAGTCCTCACGGTTATGCATGTATGGAACGCATATCAAAATTGATTGATTAAATAGACAAGTTGATTCTAATCCCATTTAAAAGTCCTCATGGTCATGCGTGGTTAGAAGATACTTGATTTCATTTTTAAAATTAAATTCGAATACTACAAATCTCATTTAAAATTCCTAACGGTTATGCATGATTAGTAGATATTCAAATTCCTGATATAAATGTACCACAAGTAGATACAACTGTATGATGTTATATGAGAATATCATTTCCATCATTTCTAAAAGTGGAATATGCGCCTAACAAGGGTAGTTATGATTTTTGTTCGATTCTTATTGAAGTTTAATATTTATATTCAATTTGAGTTTAATGTTGGATTAATATTGATCACTTTATCTCTATTTTTCTCTAACACTATTATTCTTTTGCTGATAACAAAAGGGGGAGAGAAAAGTTAAGATTTTGTCAAATAGAATCAAGCAAAGGTCAAATAATTTTCCATTTGCATCTAGGCTCATTTGTATATATTTCTATTTGTATGCATATATGTAGGGGGAGCATCATGTAGAGAGGAAGCATCTAAATAGGGAGAGCCATTAGAGTATATCATTGATCAAATACATTTAACATAGTCAAAATCTTAAATATATATATTTGTTATCATCAAAAGGGGGAGAATGTTGAATATGCGCTTTGTGCTTATATGATTTTTGTTTGATGATAATAAACATATATATATATTCATTTAAATATATTTGTTAATGTACTATTTTATTTTTCATAGATTAAATAAATATTTGTTGAATAAATAAATTACAAAGAATTTGAATGGAATTTGAATTCAAACAGAAATTTTATTCAAACAAATATTTATTACAATCTTGAATAGTACAAATTCAAGCTCTCACTATACATATACATTTTTGATTACATCACAATTCAATTTACATAGTTTTCCTCACTACATATCACTAACACTCGTATTTTGTCTTCAACTGCATTCCAGTCTGATTCCAGCATCCGAGTAATCTACAAAAATATTCACTAATGGAGTAAAATTGAAAAAGAAATATTTTCGCAATATAAAATGAAATATGATTTTTGAAAATATGATTTTCCTCAGGTATTTGGGTTGTTCGTCATCATTTACATTTGAATTCATCATACACGAACAATATGACATGCACAGTGTATCACTGTACATGCCACAAGACCGTGCACATCGATATACACTTGATCGATTTACAGGGACAGGTGAGGACAGGTCAAACCAAAATGAAAAGCAGGGTTCAACTCACGTGCAATATATTTAAAATCACGACACGAGCACAAGGTCAAACCCGAGTTTTGAAACTGGATTCAACTCAAGTGAAATTTCAAAAATCAACATGTATGGATGCAAAGACCAGCTGAAACATGAAGTGAATCAAGTTCAGTAAGGCAATGCACCAATGCAAGTAACTCATGCAACATGACCAAATGAAGACCACAAGTCAAACCAACAAAATGCAACAGTGACATGTACATCAACCAAATAACCTACAAGGTCAGGGAAGAAATGACCAGACCAAACAAGGAACAGAAGACAAGTGCACAACAAACTCAAATGTCCAGACCACAACATGTCCAGTTACAACTACAGACTAGTGATACATACAACAAAAATGAAGACTGCATGAACGATACAAAGCAGACATGAATGCATCAATAAACCAAATGCAAGACCTCAAGTGACATGGTGAAGCAGTGCAAATGAGCAAGTGCAATAGAGAATAGCAACATGCAAATAAAACCAACAAAATACACAAACAAGACCAGAACAATCATGCCAAAAGTATGGTTACAGCATAAAGGTGGTCAAGGCTAAATTGCAAACAAGTTCAAACCAAAAGTGCAGTGATACAAATGCAACAACCAAAGTCAAGAGCCGAGCAACAAAACTCGAGTGCAACAGTGAAGCCAGAAGAAATGAAATGCACCTACAGTGATCTCAATATAGTAATGAAACTGCAGTGGACATGTATACAACAACTCCAGAAGTAACAAGTTGAAGCAGTAGTTAAAAAGCAGTGTGCAACTCGAAAGTGTACATGAATACATCAACCAAAGTCAAGGCTGCAAATGAAGACTACAGGTGAACAGATCAGAGGCAATATAAGAAGTCAAGTGATGCACATGAAAAAATGCTTGAAGACTACAACATCAAGTCGAGACAACAACCAGAATATATGAAACATGAAAAACAAGTTCAACTGAAATGAAAACAGTTCGAAGAAGACTACAATATCAAGTACATGAAGACTACAATACATAAGTCAGTGCCGAGATACATGGAATCACATAAAACAAGTTCGAACAACCAGACAACATCATATTCACGAATGTAATGTTCAAGTGGAAACCAGTGAAGATGGCCAGAGACGAAGACAGGGATAAACACAAAGCTGGCCGAAGCCATGTCAAAAGCAGGTGTTAACCAAGTCAGAATTCAACACAAATATATCTTTGAAAAAGTCAAAGAAAAATAAAATAGGAAAGTTTCTGCCGTATCAATCAAGAGAAAATCGAACGTTCTCAAGTTAAAGCCGTGAGTATCACGTCGAAAAAATATATCAGGAAAGCCGTGCGCATCAGAAAAGCAACAATTTTGGAAAGTACCGAATTGATACGAACAAACTCAAGTCTCGAATTCATATAAATACCACACCCAAAAACTCATCATTGGCATCGAGTCAAGCAAGCAATTAAACCAGCAACGAAAGAGAATACATACCAATCTATCGAACTCGATCAAAGGAGCAGCTGCAATCTCGAAGTCAACCAAAATCGATCATCAGAGAACGAGCGAGCAAACCAGACAATCGATTATCGGAGAAGCAGCGAGCAAAGAGCATCACAAGCCAGAGAAAGCCCTAATTCTCAAAAAAGCTGAAGCCCTAATTCGAGAAAGAGGATCGGCTGCCATTTTACAGTAGCAAAGGAAAAGAGAACGGGGAGAAAAATTGATTTGGGCCGGCCTTCATTATTACAAAGGGGCTTTAGTTATTTTATTGTCAAAAGGAGGTTTTTGTTTAATTTCTGTTTTTAAGTTTGTTTTTTTTCTTTTCGAATCAAAGTATTGGTAAATCACCACCTAGGTTGTAGGTAGTGTCAGATTGTCTAGTTAGACTTAGTTCAGTGAGCAGGGTGTGCGAGTTTGCAAAACTCTATAGGCGGGAGCAGAGTTTGCGAGTTTGCAAAACTCTATAGGCGGAGCAGGGGGTGCGAGTCTAGTAGAGTGTTTTGTGAGCGGGAGCAAGGGTTTGCGAGTCTGTTAGAATCTTTGTAAGCGGGATACTGTTTAATTCTAATAGAAATTAGGGAATGCAGCAGTAGGCAGGGGTTGCCGAAGCTGGGTAAATTTTGTGTGTGATTTACTTTTTCAGCATATTTATTTCTGCAGTTTGTTTTTACGTCTAAATCGAGAAAATTTGCTATAACCCTATTCACCCACCCCCCTCTAGGGTTAATTTAGATCCTACATCTTCAACTCTTCGATCAATGGTTGTAAATAAACATCAATTCCTTGGGTTGGATCATGAGGGCCGAGAACGACAGTGGTGAGAAACATATATGGTGTCTTCATACACATCCATGGGGTATATTATACGGAGTAACGATAATTGGCCAGGATGAATATTTACTACCAAACTGTGAAAATGGTGAAAATCCATCCGTACATAAACCAAGTCTGACATTACGGCTTTCCGCAGCAAATGCGAAATAAGTCTTATCGAAATGTTTCCATGCTTCTGCGTCGGATGGATGTATCAAAGTTCCGTCTTCCGCTGTTCTCACACTATGCCATCGCATATGACAGGCCGTAGCAGGAGATGCATATAATCTTTGAAGTCTGGGAGTGATGGATAAATAATGCATTCTCTTGTACGGGACTTCTTTCCCTTTCTTCTTTCTTGGTTTGTATCTTTCTTCGTTACATATTTTGCATTTTCTGAGGTCAACGTCGTCTTTCCAATACAACATGCAACCTTTCACACATGCATCTATCTTCTCGTGCGGTAGACCAAAAGCGAACATCAATTTTTTTTACTTTATAATGACTATCGCACATCAGATTATTGGGTGGCATGTGTCGTTTTGCAGCTTGTACAACTACTGTAAATGCAGCTTCCGTAAGGTTGAATTTTGATTTCATAGTTATGTATTCGACGGTTACTGAAAGTTCGGTTCCGCTTTTACATTCGTCCCACAACGGCCTCTTAGCAGAATCCAACAAATCGTATATTTTTTTAGCTCCCGCAGTCGGTTCTTCTTCGACATATTCGTCTTCATCGACAGCTTCGGTTGTAGGAAACATCGATCGTGCTGCATCATCCACCATATTTTCTATTGGATTCGTCATCATATTACCGTCCTCTAACACTTCAGCATTAGGTGTAGGTTCAACAAGTTCTCCATGACGATCCCAGAAATAAGAATCAGGTACGAAACCATATTGATACAAATGTACTTCAACTATATCTGGTTTCCAATGCCTCAAATGTTGGCACTTACTACACGGGCAACGAATTTCTGTGTTGTTTCGGTTATTAGATTTAGCAAATCTAATAAATTCGTGTACACCATTGTAGAAATGTTGCTTTATTGATCCCTTCTTTCCAGTTCTGACTTCATACATCCAAGTACGATCGAGAAAATAATTGAACATTTTTCCTGATTTGAAAATGTATGTTAGACAATTTAAATAATTAATTTTCAACCGTTCTCCGTTGTAAACAGTTCATCGTTGCAGAAAATTCAAAAGAAAAACTTCACTTTATTTTTTTATTTTTTAGTATTTTGGTTTTCACTTCGGTGGTCGGTCATCCTACTTCCCATTATAAACACAATAATGTAATTACATTTTATAAATCATTTCAGATTAAACGGCTCAACAAAATTTCGGCAGCACTTCCCTTCTGTTCCCTGTATCGTACACAAATGCGTGTACACAGGGAACGTAAAGGAAGTGTTGTCGAAATTTTGTAACCGTTTAAAATGAAATGATTTATTATATGTAATTACTTTATTGTGTTTGTAACTTGTCCAATACAGGGACAAATCTGACAAATATTGTATCAGATGAATATAAATGTCTGTTCCGTTACAAAACGAACATCCATATAACGATCATATACAACACTTGCCAGGCGGGGCCAAAGCCAATCTAAGGGATAAAATAATTTCTTTAATTTTTTTCTAATATTGTTGTTCTTTTCAAATTTTGACAATGTTTCAACTATTTAAATTTTATCAAATATTGTTGTCCTTTTCAAATTTGTGTATTTAAATTTTAGTTCAACATTCAATTAACAATTTTAGTTCAATATTCATTTCTTTATTTTTTAACGACAATGATTTCAGTGGAATATTTGTTGTTGTTATATTCATTTCTTAATTTCTTTACAAAATCGATTTTAGTACAATATCAGTTGTTTTTAAAGTCATTTCCTAATTTTTTTTATAAAAAATTACATATTTGCAGAATTTTAAATGTTCTCATATTCATTTTTTAATTTTTTGTATAAACTTTATTTTTATACAATATATACATCCTTTTGCATTTTGGCCGTCGCCAGCCATCGCTAAAATTATTAAAATGGCCGTTGCTAAACGTCGCTCAATCAACAAGATAAATAGAAGAATTATCAACGAAGATAATTAGAAAACAACAAAATCTAATTATTAAATAGATTTAAAAAACAATAAAAATCTAATTATTAGATAAAAATTTGTCAATTTAAATTCACTAACAAATTAAATTTGTAATTTATCAATTTCATAAACTATGAAATACTTTCATGTAAATTTATCGATAACCAAGTTAATCATTAATATACACTAATTTTTCACCAAACACAACTAACCATATTAATCGCCAACACTAATTATCTACATCAACAATTTATTCAACTTCATGATAAACTAATTAATCTAATACCTAATTTAACTTCATGATAATAAACTAATTAATATACCAAATCAACATACAACACTACTAATACCTAATTTAACAACACTACTAATACCTAATTTAACAACAAATCCTAATTTAATTAGGGTTTAAACTAAACCTAAAAAACATCAAATTTACATTCAAAATAGAGATTAGAAACATGCCTAGGCAAATTTGGGTGATTTGGAGGCGGCGGAAGGCGGGGCTTCGGCTGCGGTGACGGGAGGCGGCGGATTGGGGGAAGGAGGGTTTGATTTGGGGGGGATAATGAAATTCTGTTCTCGGGTAGGAGATCTGTATATTGCGTTTAGCGACGACCGCATTTTTTTAGCCGTCGCCAGCCGTCGCCAAGACCCGTCGCTAAACGAAGCCTTTCTAGTAGTGAGAGGAAGTCTGTTATAACCCTGCTTTCTACACCGTAAAATAAGTCAATTTAATTTAATAAAAATATTATTAATTCGATAATTGATGATTATTATTTTCGAAAGTAAATATATATTTAATTAAAGGCTATCAATAAAAGGTTTTATTTAAATAAACTAAGTTAAATTAACAAAAAAGATCTTTTTAGATTTTTTATTGAAATTGAATAGATTTTTTAATTTAACATAAAATAATTTTAAAGTGTAAATTAAGTTAGATTTGAAATTTAATTATAAATTAATGTAGAGAAGATTTAAAACAAATGAGAAAAATAAATAAATTAGCTCAAGGCCTCAAACTCGTTTTTACTCTCATTGCTTTTGATATTCCTTCGATGTTTCTTCCCTCTAGCCCAAAAGCTTGAATTTCCCTTTTTTCAATTTAAGCCCTGATCTCCCAATTAACAAAATTGAGTTCACTTTAAAAAAATATAGTGAAATTGATCAAGCGGTGCAATCTGGGGATGTTTGAGACACGGTTCAAGCATCAACAACGTTAGGCAGAGCTCGATGCTGGGGGCGATGAATGGGAGTCATGACGTTGATTTCCACGTGCGTAGTAGGGTATTAACTAAGGCATGCACGACCAAAGCGGGTGGTATTGATGTTGAGGCACGTTGATGGTATTACAAGTGCAGCGGTGATAGCATCGATAAGGGTGGTGGATGCTGATGTGTGTGTTAGTTTTTGTCCAAGAAGACGATGTTGCTACTATATTGGTGGTTATTGCAATGTGGTATAGTGACAGTTTCTAGCCAATGACGATGGCTGAATTGGTAGAGATGACGACAATGTCAATAATTATCCTCGCTTGGAATTTCCAATGAGTTTTTACACTCACATGCCTATGTGTAATCTTGTATATCATGAAATTTTTGTTTTATTTGGTTGATGCTTAGACTGCAATCATGTCTGTGCTTAGTGTTTTGTGTATGTGTGTGATAGTTTGTGTTTGTGTATACAGGCACAGTGTATGCAGCTGTGGGCTATGCATGAGTGTGTTTGTGTGAGAGTTTGTTAATATGTGTAGTGTGTGTATTTATATACGTACTGTATTGTGTGTTTTTGGGTGTTGTGTGTGTGTTTATCTATATTTGTGTGTTTCTGTGAGTGTGTGCATGCATCTATGAGTGTGGGAGTGTAAGTGCAGATATGTTTGTGCAGCTAAGTTTTGTGTGTTCGTGAGTGAGTTTCCAAGTGTTTCTCTGTTTCGGTATACGCGTCAGGGTGCATATTTATGTTGTGAATGTGCCTAGAGTGCGGTGAATAGATGTTGCTGTATGGATATGCGTGCACTTGTGTGTATGAGTTTGAATATTTTCTAAAACATTATGTTTCGCTTCGTTGCAAATTAAGTATTGGGCCTGTATTTTTGCATATCATTCCATGTATTGAATATTATCTCAACCACTTTGATGTTTATAAAAATTACTATTATATCTGTTTAACTTCATTGTGGTTATATAAATAAATACTTAATTATCATGTACCATTTCCTATGTGAGTACATGCAACTTTATATGTGTACAAATTTCAGTAAATTATAATTAATATATACATATATATGTATGTATGTATTTACATTTAAAGTAAACTAGTTCAAATGTACCTAAATCTTCATATACACTCATCAGATATTATTTGTATATAAAAACGTAAGTAGAAGCTTAATAAATTAATAAAAAGAATTTTATCTATATTATTTACAAAGTCTACAATAATAATAATTATTATTATGGGAAGGTGAAGTTTTAATGTATATATGTATGTATGTAGGTATGTATATAATTTGAGTTTTAAGAATGTATTTATTTGATATGAATAAATTTAATTACTTTGAATGTTTTATAATTATTTAAAATTGTCTTCAATCATAATAAATTATAAGATAGTTCCTATATGTAATATTAACTTTACAAACCATTGTAGGAATTTAAACGAAAGAATTGAGTTTTAAATGTTATTTATTATTGGTTATTTATACAAAAGATTGGAGAAACTATTAGTTTATTGTAATAATAAATTTATAATAAAATTCAAATATTTGTTAATCCTAGAATATGTTTTTATTGTTCATTGCTACGTATTTAGTTTTCTATAAGATAAAATGTTGTGAATAATTATTTTTAAGTATCGATTTGAAATGTGTTTTCTAATGTTTTAGTAAATATTTAATAATCGATAAATTTTATGTAAGATTGAGAAATTAGTTACTTATTGTAAATATTATGTTATATTGAGTTTAGATAATTATTTAAATTACGATGGAATATCAATTTAGTATCCATCTCTTAGTAATTATTTTGCTATACAAAATTATATGTTGTGAATGACAAATCATTATTTTTTTTATTAATTTGAATAATCTAATTTTATATTAGTATTTAATATTACTTTCTTGTTTATTGAATAATAATTATATGAGAGACTCACAGTTGGTGTTGATTTAAATAGTGTTTTGATATGATATGGTGATGACTTCCTTGACCTGATTTAATTGTATTTAACTTTGTGCAAAGAAATATCCGGAAAAGCAAGGTTATAATACGATTTGAGATGGGGCATTCGGCAATATTTTTTATTTGGACTTTTTATATAGAATATTAGTGGTTGAGTGAAGTTTACAAGTGGTGAATAAACATTTGAGCATCACATAGTGGTATGAGATGTTGTTGTGATATTTACTTTGTTATTCATTGTAAGTAGATGACACTCACATGATTGGAATACAGTGGAAAGTGTAAGGTGATACATAGTGACATATGACTTCATGTCTATATGTATTGTCTCTATATGCTATTATTACGATGTGCTCCTATTATTTTGTTGGAGAGGATCATAAGGCTAGAATCCACCCTAGCAGCCTGATTGTGAGGTCACGCGCTTAATTTTAATGACACCATGTTTATATATCATTGTGGTATTTTACCTTTAAGATACTTTTACGCATGCGTTTTCCCCTTGTGTCACTTAGGCCAGTAGTCTATTACTTATACGAGCAATTCGAGTGTCGTGATTGATTAGTCCTAGCATTGGCGAGAACACTGGTGGATAGATGTCACAATGACTGTGAAGTAACTAAGATTATAGAGATTTTGTATTTTCGGAGCTTGTTTTGTGCTATCAGTCTTTCTTTTAATTCTGACGGAGTGGTAGATTGGCATTAACGATTGTTACACCTTGTTGTAGCATGGTTATGGGTTATAGGGCCCATATATTGTTATGTTGTTATGTGTTTGACTATACTTGGGACTTTGTGTCTGTCGTAAAGTCATTTCTCATCACGAGATTTGTAGATTGATATCATATGTGGAGATGATACCATACATATGATACATATCTAGTGTTTAATGGGTTCTTGGGATTTGATAGGCAGCCTATTCCTATTTTATGCAGGTTAATGATGACATTATATTTATCGACATTAATAGATAATTTGGGCGATGGTTTATGCTGGCCTGATTATAGTTGTTGATATCTCATTTATTGATTTCTACATTTAATGATGATTTTGGATATGCATTATTCAACCCTTTATGATTATATTGTATTTTATATTTGATGTGTTTCTATATAGGTAATGACATCTTTTCGTATCTGTAGTGATTGCTTCGTGCACATATTTGAGATATTTATGTAAGTTGATGCTTTGATGGTTATCTATGATAGTATAATTGTATTTCATGCCTAGGTTATCATAGATATTTGCATACATAGACATGTCATCTGATGATTTGAGTTTCTCTGGTTATGATATTATATGGTTATTCCTTGTTTACACTATGTTACACTTACAGTGTATTCTTAATTAGACATAATCTGACCTATGTGTAATTATGTAATACTTGGGTCAGTCTGAGACATTTTAGATACGTAGACGACGTGACCAACATTTATTTTATTGGGCTTAAAGAAGACATATTTGGATGTAGTATGATATTTATATGATATTGATTCATTGTATATTTTGTTACCGAGTTGCATGTTGACTGTTCATTATATTATATTAAGATAGTTGACACTTGAGATATCTTTATTTAAATAGTACTATATATTAAATAATATCGCTACGGTTAACTCTATTTATGTATCCCATATAGCCTCATTCTCCATATTATCTGATAGTATTACTATGTAATACTCATGGATGGAATGGGTATAGAAGTGGGGTTTTTATATTTTTTCTAACTTTTTTAGGGATGTTTTCTAACATATTTTAAGCATTTTAAAGTTGGTTCAAAGTTTAAAACATATTTTTAATAATTATTTATTAATTTCTATATTAAAGTGGTTTCATAATATGAAACGCGTTTTAAATTATTTTTGTTGAATTATAAATTAGTTATTTTTAAATAATATTTTACATAGATAGTTAAAACCTATTTATATGTATTTTTAAAGTATGTGCATGTGTATACATAAGTTTGGGAAAAGTAAGTTCAGTATTTTATAAAGGAATAAAAGAAGATTTGGATTATAATACTTATGTTATAATAAATGGTTTTGCAAAGTAATTAACAAGTACATTACCTTGTTTAATAAATGTAGACATACCTAGACTTTACAAAAATGTTTCTAAAGATAGTGACAAGTATGGAATGGTTTTCGGACTGGTTTTAGGACTGTTGTGACATTGTGTTAACAACATTTTTTTAACCATTTTTGATTATACATATGAATATAATTATATCTTTAAAAGAATGTTTTAATGATAACTGTAAGTGAAATAGTTTGGGTTTGTACTGAAAATGTTTATGTAACGTTGGTCTTAAACCCTTGAGAATAGACTTGTGAATGTACTCGGATCATTAAAGGAATATTTTAAAGATAACGACAAGTATGGAATCTTTTGGAAAATGATAGAATATGTGAAGGTTTAAGGTGAGAAATCTTGTTAAAGATTTGTGATATACTTATATCATTTGAGATAAGTATATGAACACTTTTTAAAGTATTGAAAGAGTACAAATGCATACTAGAAATTGATAAATGAAGTTTTATTAGATAAAAGAAGATTTACTAATAAAAGAAGTTTTAATTGATAAAAGGATTAATTAATTAAAAATAGGATTAGAAGTTGCTTATTTGATTAAATCGTGCTTTGGTGACTTGATCATGCTTTGTGTGTTTACTTGTTTATGGAAAGCATTTAGTCGTGTGCTTAGCACTAAAAGCCGATGAAATATGTTTATCTATCTGTGAGAATTGAAAATGAGTGTCTAGATAAGGCATTGATGCAACCAGTGCTCTGACTTACTTGGCTTCGCTCTTAACCGAGGGATAGTGTAAATTAACAAGATCGTAAACATGATAAGTATACGAGACTTGGTTTCCATATATGATCGTTTATTTTGAAATTAGTTGTCGATTAGTCAACTATCGAACTTGACCAAATTAACTTGGGAAGTATCTGAAAGCTTCGTGGTTTCATACGATTTGAGAACCCCAGGGTGGAATGTTGATATGAAACGTCCCTAGCTTTAAGAACTTGTATATATAAGATCCTACAGAGAGGACTCCTCTTTAATATTGTTCACTTACTTCTAAAAGAACTGGAATTGAATTTACCGAAAATTCACCGATTTAATTTTAAAGAGACCAGGATCAATAAGTTTTTTACTTATCGAATACCACTTCAAAACTGATACACGGGTCCGATACTTTGGAAGTGGTTATGAAGTTGAATGTTATATAGTTGAACTATCAATCCTAAGGTTAAGTCCAAGGAAGAGATTAGAGTTAGCATATGTTGGAAGACTTATGCCAGAATCTATATGGAGATTTGAGATTTGTTAGAGATGCTCGAATCCATGTAGAGATTCATAATCTATTCGAGGTGCTAGAATCCTTTTGGGAATTCATGATCTGTTCGAGCGATGAAGACTCGTGTGAGAGATGTTGAAGGTAGCGTTGACATCAAAAATGGAAGATAACCGAGTAGGCTTCATCGTCTAGGGTTTAGTTAACCCGTGATAGGATATATCAACTTTATATCTAGAGTATGCTTATCAGTATTGCGTGCAGGAGATGATGATATTTGGGATCACGTTTTAGATGTGGACCTGCTATCTTCTAATTGGTACATTTATATAGAGATATATGATGCTCAAAGTAGTTTCTGACCCTTATGCGGG
This sequence comes from Allium cepa, assembly GCA_030765085.1. NCBI lineage: Eukaryota > Viridiplantae > Streptophyta > Magnoliopsida > Asparagales > Amaryllidaceae > Allium > Allium cepa. The sequence goes on along the minus strand of CM060936.1, from coordinate 2,052,897 downwards.
AGATGGATTCTGTTTGACTAGAGAGAACTCCATGTAAAATCCATTATGCAAATGTATCTTAGCGGTTTTGATTGTATTCTCAATATTGTCATAGTGTAATCAATGTAAGCATCACAACTATTTTTGGATTTATATTCTTCACCCAAGGTATTATCTATTATATCACGTTATGTACTTATTAGATGGTGGTTCTTTTGAGCAAACAACCGTTGTAGCATTTTGTGCGGTCTCAAAGGTAATGTTATATGTGGCCATATATTTCTTGAGTTTCTCATACCATACTTGCAACTATCGACCATTTCAACCTTCGAAAGTCAACATTAATACATCCACGGTATTCATGTCTCGAATAATCAAGTGCCGAAAAGACAGATTATTGGGGAAAAAGAAAATAAAAGGCTGAAAAATATCTTACATCGTGACAATTAATATATAATATACAAAACATATTTATAAAAAGAAAATTTAGTGTGCATACAACAATCAAAGTAAACAAACATATCATCAGCTTGGACAATTATAAGAGCTTGTCCTTACAATTGTTGATAGATACAAACAAGAAATACAACAGAATCAAAATACATGAATAAGCCTTAGAGGCATCTAACTCGTTTCCTGAAACTCCAAAGAATCCATAACTAGACCTGGAAAAGTGCTCGGTTTTGACCCGAGCATTACAGGAAAATAACAAACAGATTATTCTGCTAAACCAGCGTAAGGAACTCAAATTATATGGATCTTTATATTTATAAAACCCTTCAAAATAAAGGTATCTCGTAAGATTATGCTACAAATAAACAGGGACAGGTTTCTACCTTACAATAACCAAACCATTTTACTAGGAAATCTAGTGGTATTATAATAATGTCTATGGTTTAAAATAAATATTTAATCATAGCCACAATTGTTACATTAATTACATTCAACAACATATTTGGTATACAACTAAGTCCATTAAAGGCACGTATTGGAGAATGGATTCCATACAATGACAAGGCTACTGGTGTACCATCTATCATATCACATGCCTAGAGAAAATGTACGAAAAGCCTCATATTAACCCTCTGCAACCACAGAACCGACTTACCCCTTCATGGATAGTACTGAATATGATCATCTCTTGATTGAATCCTCAACCGTACTAGGCTCGAAGCATACATCTGAAAAAGAATATCGATCTAGATCAAGGATGATCATACCCTGATGGTAGCGAACTACATAGCCCTGCCGTATGTCCCCTATTTAATCATTAATGGTTGTAAAGCTTGAGGCTACATTTTACCATTTTAGCATATCCCACTTGGAATGCTAACAATGCCCTCCAAACAACAAGGAATGTCAGCATTCATCCATATAAGTTATTCAGGATATGAACAAACTGAAAGTACCACTTCTACTGCATTCTTTTTTGAACCACCCTTAGAATTAGTAGCAAGTAGCCCTTGCGCTTTAAAGAACTCCATCTTTGATTTTCATCATCTTCAAGATGTCTCCAATTCGAACGCTTATGTCAATTCAAGGTGGTTTTCAGATAATTCATGCTTATATGATCTTGGTCTCTCTAAAACAACAATCGATGGTTTCAAAACCGGTTAAGATTTGATAATTGATTATTTAACTATCAAATACACACATAACCAAATCAGAGATTGAATATCATATAAAAACCAAACATGACTAAGCATGTAAGCAAGCACTAAGCCTCTTTAATTAATCCTTTCATTAATTAAAACCACTTTATAAATACTTTTATAAAGATATACATATGTATACCGCTCATTCACTATTCAATTATACCCTTTCAATGCTTAGAGAAATATCCATATATTTATCTCATTGGTGTAAGTATATTCACAAAACACTATGCTTTCTATATTTAGAAAATATATCCATATACTTATCTCAACGATATAAGTATATTAACAAAACAATAGAGTTTCAATAATTAGAAAATGTATCCATATACTTATCTCAATGGTATAAGTACATTAACAAATCTTAAGGCGGCTTTCCTCTTTTCTAGATTCACATTCAAATGGACCCAAAAAAATGTCATATAAAACATTATCTATTATAAACCCAAACCACTTTCTTTTTGGTGTAAGTAACTAGATTATAAGGAAATTAGATCAGATATACTTACCACCACTTTCTGATTTTAAACATGTACCATCTCTCGATTAACAATGAAGTCAGACAAGTTAGAGGAATATCTTTGCCACGACATATGTTTTTAATTCTCATGGACAGAGATGAGTTTCCCTACCTTGAAATTTAGTGTTAAATGTGAAAAGAATACTTTCCGTACCACAAAAATTTAAAACAATTATTTATAAAAATCAAACCTCGTTTCCTTATAAAATTCCTTTTTATAGAGCTCATTTATATTTACAAAAATCCTTTATAAATCTTCTTTCTATTTATAAATATTCTTTTATAAATCTCTAAATTTATTTTTAAATCTTCTTTTATAAATCTCCAAATTTATTTATAAATACTTTCATAAAACGGTCATTTCGTATATTACTATAAATTCACAAATTTGGTTTATTGTTCCAATTTATACGAATGATAACATTTCCTTTTAAAAAAAATATCATCTACAAATCTATTCTTTTATTCATAAAAAACTATTTATAAATTTACCCTTCCATACAACATTTTATAGAAAGTGTTTCACTAATATTTATGCCAAAATATTTTTATCTTCTTTTAAAACAGTATCACTTTATTATAAAAGATAAACCTTTTTTTTTTCTTTATAACAAAAATCTGTTATTATACTAACTTTTCTAAATGCTTCTCGAAATAATTTTAAAACCTTTCCATATAAATTAGAAGAGGCTAATAAAAAGGTTAAAATAAAATAGAGAAGTTTAAAAACCATTTTTAAATTATATGCCATAGAAAATTCCAAAAATCACTTTTAAATTTACCTTTCGAATCAAAATCATTTTCAAATCAAAAATAGCAAATAATAATATTTTCAAATACTATAATGAGGCTTGCAGCTACCATAACACTTAATAAGTGCTTTTATTAATCTACACTAAAAGAGTTTAGCTTTTGCAACTTATCAAAGTCACATCCAATAAAACCAAGCTACCATGCTTTTGGCATTCAACAATTTATACAATAAGTATATAAATGAAATTAAATTCAAAAGTGGTGAGAAATCCCTTAGGGTCTCTCTACAACCCTGCAAGTCATATAAGGCCCCTACAAATCATTTCATGTGTTATTTGGTTTCAAAAGCGGTAATTCCTCCAAACCAAAGAACCAATAATAAGACATCCAAGCATACAAATAACAACTTATATCAACATGTATATCATATAGTATTCATTCACAGGTGAGCTAACTCACATTTATTACAACCAACACTTATGTATTTCTACTTGATCTAAAATTGAACGACGCTCGATTTTAGTTCAAAATCCTACTTGCTCCAAACTTGATGAAATCAACTTCGGTACTAACACTCTTACGAGTGCAATGCAAAAGACTGTGTTCAATTTTGACCTTGTATGCAAAAGAATTAATTTATAAGAAATTGGATTAATTATATTAATTAATTAACTTAATACTTAATTAACCTTTAAATTACCTAATCCTCTACCCTTCCAAATCTAAAAACAATTTCATGTACATGTACACACACAGAAAATCATGCTTGTGACATCTCTCCTCGTTCTCTCACTCGACTCTCCACGAAATTAGCCATCATCCACTCTGTTCAACTCCTCTTCGCCTTCTCCTCCCAATGGACCTAAAGATATGATGCTCGATGCACCCAAACAGATAGTAACCTATAGTCTTGTCATGCTACAGTGTTTCGACGTTAATTTCTAGAGGTAATCACTTCTCCTCTAATCACCACCAAAGCATGCATCTACTAATGTGGAACTCAACCCGACTCCCCTCTTCACCAAACTCCACCTCCATCGTCGACTTTTTCAAGCCCTAGTTCGGCCTTTACACGTTGATCATCCCCAAACAGTATCGCAACCATCAATGACCACATGAGTAAGAAGCCCCCGTTAATGAACTCATTGATCTGATGATGGTTATTTCATTTTTGAGCGAAGCTCCAAATTTAATTAAAAATGTGGAGTCGGCTAATTTTATTTGCAATAGGCAATGAAAATAAAAGAGAGAGAGAGAGGGAGAAAAAGTGATGAAACTAGGTTAAGTGTCGGGTTAATTAGTGTTATAATTTCTGGTACTTCGTTACACAATATCACGTTTACGTACGAATCGCGAACGACTGAAACAAAAATAAAGTATGCACAGGTTAACTTACTCTGTGTAATTTCAAAAATACCAACGTTTGCCGCAAAATATGTCAATCAATAATTTAAATATTTTCCAAAATTAAAATCTATGGAAAAATCCTAGAAATTCATTTAAAAATGAAGTCGTTTTATTAACAATTTTATTTTCTTATTTTCTATGATATTAAAATAAATTTTAAATATTTAAATAAATTATATATATTCTCATTCGAAATGTTAAAAATTACGGGTCGTTACAAGACGTATGAATGACTCATGGTTATATATTTTCCTTACTACTATAGGTGCTCTTTTGAGTAGTATGAGAAAGGCAGATTTTCATTGATGTTCGTTGGAGCACGAGAAAACGAACTGGATGTATCACCTACCATAGTATTATCATTTCCGCTACATTACTATTATATAAATATCAGCATTTGTGAAGGACGGGTTGTTATAATTATCTAAGCCAATGATAGTATTTAGAATTGTAACCCTTCGAGTGACAGTTTGTAGTATTATATGTTATCGTTCTGCTATGAATTCTAAAATTGTGTTCTCTTCTTTCTTGTTATGTTTTCCTTTTCTTTTTATTTTACCCTAAACAGTCTATCTTTCTGACACTTGGGTACTCGGCATGCGAATATCGTAGATGTTTAGTGTCGACATTTGAAGGTCGAAAAAGCGAATCGTTACATGTGTATATGTAGTTCCTACACTATAGTCTAAACAACTTGAAAAACCAGTATTAATAATATTTACACAGTTGTTGTCATTAAAATCCATACCTTTGCCATTAACAGTTTCCCTACCTATTCTTGATATAATATTTAATAATGTCATCTTAACTTTAATTTAACTCCCCCTAAATCTATTTACTTCCTCTAAGTTAATGCATATATCACTCCTCTTATGGTTTTCACTACTTAAGATTTTATTATTTTTTTCTCTTCACCTTTTCTCATAACAAAAATAGGTTTAAATAAAGTAAAAAGATAAATAATTGTCTTATTTATCAATATAGGTGTTGACATGTGTGTAAACAATCAAACACGATGATGGCTAATTAATTAATTAATATATGAATAAAACATTATGGATAAACGTACTTTTATACAAATACACAAACATTCGAATACCACATACAAATAGTCATACATCTTATTACTTTAATAACATAACATACATTTACTTTTATATAACTACATAAAATTATAATTGTATAGACAACTAGACTTGGATAAACTTCATGGTTCCTTAAATAGAACTTTTATCCATTGGTGGTTGGGACCGAATATGTGATCGATTGGATTAACTTCCCAATTGTCATGTTGTTCTTTGTCGATATCCATCTCTTCTTTCAGTATTCCTATATATCAAGTGTTATTGGCAATGTTCTCATTCCTTTCCCTAAGGCCATAAGCGATGAAGCGACAAAGATAAGAAAATTGCATTTGCTAGGAAATTGGTACTTTATTCATACATTCTATGTATTACAATAACATGTCTCATCAAAACCTTCCAACCCCTAACTTAATTGAATGCCATGTAGGGAAAAGTGTAAATATTTTCTCCATATATTAAAACACGTTTACAACTTGAACTACGAGAGAGGATAAAAACCCAAAACAAGTGATGACCGCATCATAAAAAACCATTCGTACTAGGAGAATATAACAGCTTAAGTAGAGGAGCAAAAAGCTAAAACAATGAAAAAGTATATAATGGTGTGTTTGTCCTTATCTTGCCCCACAAAGCGTTAAACTAGTGATTCAATGAACTCATTTCTCACTTCCCCATATCAACTTCACTTCATAAAAACATTCAACCCCCAAAAATAAAAAACCTATAATGGCAGAACCATCAAGCTATCGTGAATCTCGTCTCCAGCAACCAAGCTACTCCATGATTATCTTCCTACTAGCTACCACATCTACTATTAGATGCCAACTTGCTACCGCTATAGTTCCAAGCGAGATACAGATCCAGAAGCTTGTTAACGTGTTACGCACCTGTCACTCATGATGATTCTTATCGTGTTTAGATAAGGCTAAATTCATTACGTAATTTACTTCTCTTATTGTATGCCTTTATCAAATGTTTAAATGTTAAGATTAATATTTTGTAGTCATGTAATAATACTTCTAGTCTCACTTTAGCTTGTAAGCTTTTGTTTTGAAAAACTCATTCGCTACGTTCTAACCAAATATTCCACTACACCGTAGAACTTACAGTAACACCAACCAAATTTATATGGAAGTTCTTGTTTTTGAAATCGATTGTAGAATGGAAAAAATAAGCAGATATTATTGTAGCTTCGACCGTGATCGAACTCCAGATATTATTGTAGCTATTGTGTGGAGGTGGAAGTTAGCTTAAAGAAAAGTAATTTTGGATCTCTGGAATCCTCCTGGAGACGGCATGAAGGCGAGAGTGGTGGAAAGGCGGTAGAGGTCAGAGGTGGTATGACAGATGAACGAGCATGTAACGGGGAGGAGAACAGAAAAAAGTGGAGGAGGAAAGAGCACAAGAAGCTATAGAATTATACACTATTAATAAAAGGTTTCTCAAATTAATTTATATTATTGATTTCTTAAGATCATACCATGATATAAATGGATTTCTAGAAACAAGCGTTACGGCACGCGCTTCGCGCGTGAATTATTTTTGTATAAATTATATATGTTTAACACATTCAAGATGAATGATTTACTCAAGTATTTAGTCATATTTTTGCAATGAAATCATGTGTAGTTAGTTTGAATTTTTATTCTATGGTTCAACATCTAATTTTTTGTTAGTTTGAATTTTTATTTTTATTATTAATTAATAAAGATCGAATTTGTAAAAAAAGTTTATCTGTTAGATCTATATTTTAAGTGATATTAAGATTTGGTAATACTTGTAGATGTGGGTTTTGAATTGGTAAAAAAAGTTTATTCGTTTGATCCTATTTTTAAGTACAGTGAGATTTGGCAAAATTTATAAAAGAGCTTTTGAATTGGTAAATGAAGTTTATTTTCCTATTTTTAGGTGATATTAAGATTTGATAATATATGTAAAGGGGCATTTTTGGTAGTTCACAATTACACCAAAAAAGTGTGACACCAAAGGTATTACAACTACTAATAAAGATATGAGTTGCATATCGAATTATGTTAACTATTTAGTTTTGGTGGCGTCGACGGAAAAATATTTCTCTAAGTTGAAACTTATTATAACTTATCTTCGAACAACCATGTCATAAGAAAGACTAAGTGGGTTGGCAATGATTTTCATTAAAATAAAATACTTGGATATGTTAGAATATGATGACATAATCAACATGTTTGCTTCTAAAAATTCAAGAATGAGTTGTTTTTGTTGCATGTATCAATGTCAAAGATGCGTAACATGTTTACACTTTTGTTATAATATATTATGTATTTTACATCCATAGCGACCTGAGCCAGATGTCCTTGATATGTATTTTGGGTGTTTTATGTATGAACTTGAAAAAAAGACATTATTGGTTTTGCATTAAACTTTTTATTTGAATGACAACAACATTACATTTCGCCTAGCGCAACCCAATGGTTGGAACCGACCCTGATTAAAACCTTGCAACCCTCTTTGCCTAGATGAATACCATGTAGTAAAAAAGTGTCCATATTATCTCCATATATTAATATATATTTACAACTTGAACTTTCAGCGAGGATAGAAACCCAAAACAAGCGATGATCGCGCCACAGAAAACCATTCGTACTTGGAGAATATAACAAATCAAGCAGAGGACCGAAAAATCTATAACAAAGAAAAAGTATCTGATGTGTAAATCTCCTTATCTTGCTCCACGAAGCGTTAAATCTATGATTCAACTCATTTCTCACTTCTTCATATCAACTTCACTTCATAAAAACATCCAACCCTCAAAAATAAAACTCCGTTAATGATAGAACCATCAAGCTATCACGATTCTCATATACTAGCTACCACATCTACTACTGGATGCCAACTTGCTACCTTCTAGTTCCAAGCGAGATACAGATCCGGGAGCTTGTTACCGTGTTATGCAGCCTGTGACCCATCAGTCGCGATGATTCTTATCGTTCTGTCGTGTTCGTGTGCTAACAACAACATAAGTGCATTTCTCACAAAATATAAGTAAGATAAAGAAAATTGTTGAAATTTCAGAATAACATTCATTACATGATATTACAAAGCATAAAAAGGATATTATCTTTCTTTTTTTCCTATCAGTTGCATTATTGCGCAGCATGAAAATACATATTTAATCAAATTTATATCCAATTTTCCACTACTAGAAAATACTTCAATTTCCTACACAAAGTTTCCGACGTCTTTCCTACGCCAGAAGGCGGGGCGTAGGGAAGGCATAGGAAACAGGTAGAAAGAGGTAAAGGCTTAGGGAAGACGTAAGGAAATTTCCTACGTCAACTTCAATACGTAAAAAAAAATCGAGGCGTAGAAAAATCCATACACCAAAATTATACCGTAGAAAAGACATAGATAATCTCTTACGCTATTTCCACGCCTCTGTTAATTTTCTACATTTCCACGTAGATCATGATCAAGACTAGAACCATGAGGTTCTCCACAAACTTCTAGAACAAAATCAGCATAAGGAATACAACTATTATAATGAATATCCAAATACTTATCCTCATAGCCACGGTATTGTTTTTCCTCTGCATACTCCACGTTGACAGTGCGACCATCAACTTCATGTCAATGCACCACGCATTATTCCACAAACCTATAATTAAAAATAGTATGCAGATAAAAATAAAAATGCTGAGATAATAATATTGACATTTTTAGTTAAATGAATCATGTGCAAGTAACTACTGAGTTTCAATGAGGGGGTGGATCATACATGACTCCACTTGTCCAGTTAGGTCCAAATTATACATCTGAAAGCCTAGATCCAACCAAACTCAATATTCTATTCAGGACTGGTTGGGGTACATGAAAGAAATTTCTACATTATTTCAGCTTTTGCTAGCTGTGCAGCAAACATTAACACTAAAGTTTAGCACTGAAATTGTTTTCTTGAACCTAATACTTTTTTCGAAGATATATTACCTAACTCTATTTGTTCTGGAACTGCCTTCTAGGACAAAGAGTACTTGCCTCCACTAAAAACGACAGGCATGATATAGCATATAGTAGTTAGCATTGACTTTAGCAATGCACTTCCTATTTCTACTCCTCATGCACATGAGGAATTAATTATTTAATAATAGGCCTAATACATCCGACCTAGATATGCAGATCGAACCCTCAACATGTTAAGATACTTTGACATTTTATCGTTATTGGATTAACGTGGACACCAACCACTATGCAGGTTTGAATATGCAAATGTAATTTTTCGTAATGATCACTAGAAACACCTAATGCATACCATCTGGAGTGTCAAATTATTATTTTCCCTTAATGATCACTGGAAACACCTAATGCATACTGTAATTGCAATCGAAGCAAGTTCGTTAACAGTTAGAAATGCAATTTCTCAAAAAATAAAAAACTAATGAACAGAGAAATATATCCATTTTGATTTGTTTACCCTTTTCTTCACAACTTATATATTATCTATCCATGCGAACATGTTGCGACCGTGACACTAAATTCTGTTTTGACTCGGTTTGATTTTCTGTTAAGTCAAAATGGAAGCATTTAAATTTTGTTCTACGTGATCATGGTTGTATGTAAAATTAATGACACTATCTTCTGAACTTAGCAGCATTTGAATTGACTATACGTGTCAATCTAAGCAAACCTATTTATTTATTCTGTTATTGTTAGAAATGAATGAGTTAGTGGAGAGATTTGGAAGAAGAAAGCATTATATAAAGTCCCACATCGGGGAATATTTGCACCAATTCCTCTATATATACTACAATCCAACATAGTATATCAAACAAAAGGAGAATGAGGACAAAGTGTGGAAGGGATAAGGCAATGTGGCATGTGGGCCTTCATATTAATATTAAATATGTCAAAGATAGGGCCTTGTGCCTTGGGCCTAAGGTAGATTCAAAGACTATGATCAACCAGACTCTGGAAAGAAGGCGCATAAAGCAACCAAATACGGCTGAAGTTACAGATGGCATTTCTGCTATGGATTTATGTGCAGTAATATCAAAATTAAAGTTAGTTTACAACTTATAAAACTGCAGCTGATGATGAAAAACTTTTCATGGGCAATTCATCTGCATTAAAGGTCGAAGGCAAGGGAAAAGTTATGTTCTTCACGTTCCATAAATACGCAAGAATTTGATATCAGGGTCCTTACTTAGCAAGCATGGTTTCAAATTAACCTTTGTATCTGATAAGTTTGTATTATCAAAGAATGGAGTGTGAATGGAGTGTATGTAGGAAGAGGGTATGTATGTGATGATTTATTTAAGGCAAATGTAACAACTATTGTACCAAACATTGATATGAATAAAAGTGAATCTTCTGCTTATATTGTTGACTCTTCTAACATAGGGAATTCTAGATTATGACATGTGAATTTTGATACACTACAAAAAATGATTAATCTAGAATGCATACCGAAATGTAACATAGACTCCAACTACAAATGTCAAATTTGTGCAGAAGCAAAATTGACAAGAACCTCGTTTCATCATGTTGAACGAGAAACTGAACCACTAGACATTATACACATTGATGTATGTGATTTGAAAATGTGTCAAACTAGAGGAGGGAAACGATATTTCATTACGTTTATTGATGATTGTACTAGGTACTGCTATGCGTATCTCCTTAGAAGCAAGGATGAAGCTTTCGATATTTTTAAACAATATAAAGAAGAAGTTGAGAATTAGCTCAATAGGAAAATTAAAGCTTTAAGAAGTGATAGAGGAGGAGAATATGAATTTCCTTTTGAGGAATTCTGCGCTGAGCACAGAATTATACACCAAACTACAGCACCATATTTACCTCAATCCAACGGTATAGCCGAATTGAAAAATAGAACTCTTAAAGAAATGATGAATGCTCTATTAATCATTTCTGGCTTGCCAGATAACTTTTGGGGAGAAGCTATTCTTTCGGCAAACCATATTTTAAATAAAATACCACGAAAGAAAACATCCAAGTCTCCTCACGAATTTTGGAAAAATAGACCAGCATCCTACAAATACTTAAATGTGTGGGGGTGTCTTGCTAAAGTAGAGATACCTAAACCAAAGAAGGTCAAGATAGGACCAAAAACAATTGATTGTGTATTCATTGGATATGCACAAAACAGTGCTGCTTATCGATTTTTAGTACACTAATTTGAAATTGATGATATTCATGAAAATACCATCATTGTGTCGAGAAATGCAAGATTTTTCGAACATATATTCCCTTTACAGCAGGGCACTAACAGTGATACTCATAAGAGACCAAGGGAAGATGAGATCTCCAATTCTCTTGAGGATACTGTAGATAATCTTCAGCAAATTAGTGCTGATCAACAAGTGGAGGAACCAAGAAGAAGTAAAAGGTATAGAACCTTAAAAACCTTTGGACCAGACTTCTATACCTTTATGTTAGAAGATGATCCATTGACATACAAACAAGCTACTTCCTCCAGCGATGCCCCGTACTGAAAAGAGGCTGTTAACAATGAGATAGAATCCATTATGGCTAACCATACATGGGAGTTAGATGATTTACCTCAAGGATGCAGGACCTTAGGCAATAAATGGATATTTAAAATAAATTGAAACCCGATGGTTCAATAGACAAGTACAAAGCTCGTCTTGTAGTCCAAGGATTCAGACAAAAGGAAGAACTAGACTATTTTGATACATATTCACTAGTGATGAGGATAACATCAATTAGGATGCTTATTGCAATCGCATCCATACTTGATTTAGAAATACATCAAGTGGATGTAAAAACTGCATTTTTGAATGGTGAACTAGATGAAGAAATATATATGAAGCATCCTGAAGGGTTTTTGAGCTATGGAAAGGAAAATAAACTATGCAAATTAGTAAAGTCGCTTTATGGCCTTAAACAAGCTCTAAAACAATGGCATGAGAAATTTGATGAAACTATGTTATCAAAAGGATTCACAATAAATGAATCAGATAGATGTGCCTACATGAAACACACACACTTAGGATATGTCATTGTTTGTCTTTATGTTGATGACCTGTTGATCCTAGGAAATAACAAGGCCATAATAACATCTACAAAGAATTTGTTATCCTCTAGATTCGATATGAAAGACCTAGGACTGGCTGATGTGAAATTGGGTGTCAAAATTTTGAGAACACCACAGGGATATGCATTATCCCAATCACATTACATCGGTAAGATACTTGAAAAATTCAAGCAATATAATATAACTATTGCAAAATCACCCGTAGATATGAACCAAAATTGGGTAAAGAACACTGGTGATGGTATCTACTAGCTTGAATATTCTCGTATACTAGGAAGTATCATGTAGGTTATGAACTGTACTAGGCCAGATATTGCATACGCTGTAAGTAAGCTTAGTAGATTTACCAGCAATCCTAGTAAACATCATTGGAAAGCGATAATGAGAGTTCTAGGATACCTAAAGTATACACAGAACTATGGCCTACACTACACAAACAATCCTTCAACAGTGGAAGAATTCATTGATGCCAATTGGATAACTGGATCACAAGATACAAAGTCTACAAGTGGATATGTGTTCACATTAGGAAATGGAGCAATATCATGGAAATATTGCAAACGGACTTGTATAGCTTGATCTACGATGGAATCAGAGTTTATTGCACTAGGTAAGACCGCAGAAGAAGCGGACTGGCTTCGAAGTTTCTTGAAAGATATTCCAAATTGGAGCAAACCTGTGCCTCCAATATGTATACATTGTGATAGTTAATCAACAACTGGAAGAGCAAATAGTACACTATACAATGGTAAATCTAGGCATATTCGTCGTAGAAATAAAACAATAATACAACTTCTCTCTAATGGAGTTATCACTATAGACTACATAAGGTCAAAAGATAACATAGCAGATCCACTAACTAAAGGCTTGCCAAGAGAGAAAGTTAAAATCTTATCTATGGGAATAGGGTTAAGGCCCATAGAATAAAAGTTTTTTTTAATGGAAACCCCACCTAGTTGACAGGAGATCCCAAGATCTAGGTTCAAAGGGACAACTAAGTTTAAGAGAAACTTGACGGCACTGTTACACACAAACCATTCCTATGATAAGTCAGTGCTTTATTTGTTGGAAAATAGGATAAGTATTGATATTTTTAATGATGTCTATACTTGAGGAATTGTGAATGCACTTCTCGGAATCACCTACGTAAGTGCGAAGGTGCCGCTTCAAAGAGAATTATAAGGCCAAATTCTCTAAGCACTTATGAGACCAGGCAGGTGTTCAATGAAAAAACGAACACATACAGAGAACGAAGGATTATATGAAACATTTGTCGTGTGTTATCTATTGTAGAATTACACAAAAGGCTTACAGTTCAAGGATATTCTATGTCTACTGATTCGCCTGTAATTCAAATAGGTAAACACTAGGAAAGTTTAAGGCCCCTGTGCTACTTTAACCGATACGATAAATGGTTCGTGAAACTAAGAAAAACTGCTCATTCATGTGGGGGATTGTTTGAAATGAATGAGTTAGTGGAGAGATTTGGAAGAAGAAAGCATTATATAAAGTCTCACATCGGGGAATATTTGCACCAATTCCTCTATATATACTACAATTCAACATAGTATATCAAACAAATGAAGAATGAGGACAAAGTGTGGAAGGGATAAGGCAATGTGGCATGTAAGCCTTCATATTAATATTAAATATGTCAAAGATAGGGCCTTGGGGCTCTTGGGGTCTCATGATTAAATGGGCCACCGACTGCCGCTTGGGCCTGCATGCGCCAAAACGGCTATTTTTCGATCATGTGTGTTCGTTTGAACGGTAACCAGATGCAGCCATTTCTTTCCAGACGCGCTCACACAACGGTCACTGCTGTTGGTTTAAGGGTCACAACCTTTCCAACAGTAACGACCACTCTGAATAGGCACCTCCTCCAGTCTATAAATAGGCGGCCAGAATCTGAGAATTATTTGTTCAGTTTACTCTCGAATTATGTTCCTTCTTCCAACAATATCCCTGTTCTAGTGCTATAATCTCTTCAGTTCATCCGCGCTCCGTCTGCAACGACCACGCTGCGGGGCTGGTCCGTTTCATCCTGGGAAACAAATTGTTAACACCCATAAAACTACATACGGCTGCAATATTGTTTCAAGGAAACAGTTTCTGCTGGACTCGGACACTTTAATCGTTACAATTGGTTTCGTAACACTTTTTGGTAGTTGCGAATAACATTCTTGAAACAATATTTTGTTATAGACGACGATGTCTCAAAATAGAAACAACAATAACGCAGCACCGACGCAGACGGTGACAAACACTCAGCCGACACCTCTGGTTCCGACAATGGCACTGTCTCTTGAGAAAAGGCCAGGAATGTTCAACGGGACGGACTTCAAGCGTTGGCAACAGAAGATGTTATTTTATCTAACAACATTAGGCCTCGCCAAGTTTCTAACCAAAGATGCTCCTGAAATTGGCGTACGCAAACCAGATGCAATCAAAGTGGAGGACACAAATTTCTGGAAAAATTCGGACTTTATGTGCAAAAACTATATTCTGAATGGTCTGGATAATAGCCTCTAAAATGTCTACTGTACAGCTGCAACATCTAAGAAACTCTAGACGAGCTTGGACAGAAAGTACAAAACTGAAGATGCAGGCGTGAAGAAATTCATCGTTGGCAAATTTCACGACTTCAAAATGGTAGATTCAAAGACTGTGATCAACCAAACTCAAGAACTATAACTGATCAACCGTCAACTACAAGATGAAGGGATGATACTTAGCGATTCTTTCCAAGTTGCCACAACCATTGAGAAACTTCCTCCATCATGGAAGGACTTTAAAAATTACCTTAAGCATAAGCGTAAGGAAATAACAATGGAAGAAGTCATAGTTCGTCTGCGAATTGAAGAAGATAATAGAAATTCTGAGAAAAAGATCTCTCAGAATATGGCTGCCAAAGCAAATGTTGTTGAGTCAGATAAACCTAACAAGCGAAAATGTGAGATGCGCCTCAGAAGTCGAAGAAGAAATTTCAGGGTTCTTTCCATAACTGTGGAAAGAAGGGGCATAAAGCAGCCGAACGTCGCGCTCCCAAAAAGAAGAAATCATAAGCAAATACGGCTGAAGTTACAGATGGCATTTCTGATATGGATTTATGTGCAGTAATATCAGAATGCAACCTTGTTGGTAATTCAAAGGAATGGTTTGTAGACACAGGTGTCACTCGACACATATGTGCCAATAAGCGGATGTTTACAACTTATAAAACTGCAACTAATAATGAACAACTTTTAATGGGAAACTCATCCGCATTAAAGGTCGAAGGCAAGGGAAAAGTTGTGCTGAAACTAACTTCTGGAAAAGAGCTTACTTTGAGTGATGTTCTTCACGTTCCAGAAATCCGCAAGAATTTGATATCAGGGTCCTTGCTTAGCAAGCATGGTTTCAAATTAACCTTTGTATCTGATAAGTTTGTATTATCAAAGAATGGAGTGTATGTAGGAAGAGGATATGTATGTGATGGTCTATTCAAGGCAAATGTAACAACTATTGTACCAAACATTGATATGAATAAAAGTTAATCTTCTACTTATATTGTTTACTCTTCTAACATATGGCATTCTACATTATGGCATGTGAATTTTGATACACTGCGAAAAATGATTAATTTAGAATGTATACCAAAATGTAACATAGACTCCAACTATAAATCTCAAATTTATGCAGAAGCAAAATGTATAAGAACCTCGTTTCGTCATGTTGAACGAGAAACTGAACCTCTAGACTTATACACATTGATGTATGTGATTTGAAAATGTGTCAAACTAGAGGAGGAAAAAGATATTTCGTTACATTTATTGATGAGTGTACTAGGTACTGCTATGTGTATCTCCTTAGAAGCAAGGATGAAGCATTCGATTTGTTTAAACAGTATAAAGCAGAAGTTGAGAATCAACTCAATAGGAAAATTAAAGCTTTAAGAAGTGATAGAGGAGGAGAATATGAATTTCCTTTTGAGGAATTCTGCGCTGAGCATGACATTATACACCAAACTACATCACCATATTCACCTCAATCCAACGGTATAGCCGAACTGAAAAATAGAACTCTTAAAGTAATGATGAATGCTTTATTAATCAGTTCTGGCTTGCCAGATAACTTTTGGGGAGAAGCTATTCTTTCGGCAAACCATATTTTAAATAAAATACCACGAAAGAAAACATTCAAGTCTCCTCACGAACTTTGAAAAAATAGATCGGCATCCTACAAATACTTAGTAGTGTGGGGGTGTCTTGCTAAAATAGAGATACCTAAACCAATGAAGGTCAAGATAGGACCAAAAACAATTGATTGTGTATTCATTGGATATGCACAAAACAGTGCTGCTTATCGATTTTTAGTACACAAATCTGAAATTGATGATATTCATGAAAATACCATCTATTATCCCACCTTTTTAGCAAGGCCGTGATACCAAAAGATCGATCGAGAAAGCAAGGATGGATCATCTCAAACCAACTCAACTGGTCAGAGAGCTTCAACGACCTAATGGTCAATAGCAGAGGGAGCGACCTAGCGACCTACATGGCCAACGACCTAGCTACTTTGAAGCTCCAACGACCTAACTTCTGCTCGAGAGACCTAACTTCTTCAAGGTTCCAGCGACCTAAATCCACAACGACCTAAGGGATTAAACCCAAGGCAGCTCAACAGCAACGACTTAAAGAATTGAGAGGCCAAGCGACCTAAAGAGTTAGTCGTGGAAGCGACCTACCGACCTTAAGGCTCGTGCGACCCAACCTGTTAGCGACCTAACTACTGTGAAGTTCATACGACCTAACGGGCCAAGGGGGTAAACAACCTAAGAGATTTGCCTCATCAAAGGTAGGTCACTCGCGACCTAACCTCCATTCCCCTAGGTCGCTAACGACCTAACCAGCTCACTCTATTCCCCTAGGTCGCTAACGACCTAACCAGCTCACTCCTTTCCCCTAGGTCGCTAACGACCTAACCACTCTCTGTGCCGTAACTCCATCAATCACTACCTCATCTCCTGAACCCTTAGGTCGCCCACGACCTACTCACTTCCTAAGCCTTCACCCCTTAGGTCGTAAATCCTTAAGCCGTAGCTTCCTAGGTCGTTACTCCATCTCCTGCTACTCCCCTAGGTCGCTACTCCCTTAGGTTGCCGCTACCTTAGGTCGCCACCTCTTCATACCACGTCACCTTAGGTCGCTGCGACCTACGACCTACCTTAGGTCGCTCCGGCCGACCTAGACCCAGATTTTCACTATAAATACTCCACCTACTCCACATTGAAGGGGGGCTTTTCCGGATTCCAAAGCGCCGATGCTCTGCTGTTTTCTCGACTCTCCCGACACTTCAACCATCGAAGATTCTTCAACAATGGATCTACTTCATTCAACATGAATCCAAAGAGCAATTCATCATCAAAGTTCTAATCTCTTTCTTCGATTGTGTTGTAATCTTGAAGTTGATGTTGTAAAAGTGTTGTAATCGAGAGATGATGTTGTAAAAAGTGTTGTAACCTTGTAAAAGCGTGCTCGAAGAACATAATGGAGGATGTAAAGTGGATGTAGGCTTAACTCTAAGCCGAACCACTATAAAAACTGTTGTCTCTTTTACTGCTTTTTTCTCTATTCTGTTTACTTTTAGATCCCGTGCAAACGGGTGGTGCTTTCACTAGATTACTCCAGACACCGGGGTGTTAGCGTTAAGCATTTTATCATTAACACCATCATTGAGTCGAGAAATGCAAGATTTTTTGAACATATATTCCCTTTAAAGAAGGGCACTGATAGTGGTACTCATAAGAGACCAAGGGAAGATGAAATCTCCAATTCTCTTGAGAATACTGAAGATAACCTTCAGCAAATTAGTACTGATCAACAAGTGGAGGAACCAAGAAGAAGTAAAAGGTCTAGAACCTCAAAAACCTTTGGACCAGACTTCTATACCTTTATTTTAGAAGATGATCCATTGACATACAAACAAGCTATGTCCTCCAGCGATGCCCTTTACTGGAAAGAGGCTGTTAACAATGAGATAGAATCCATTATGGCTAACCATACATGGGAGTTAGATGATTTACCTCAAGGATGCAAGCTTAGGCAATAAATGGATATTTAAAGAGAAATTGAAACCTGATGGTTTAGTAGACAAGCACAAAGCTTGTCATGAAGTCCAAGGATTCGGACAAAAGGAAGAACTGGACTATTTTGATACATATTCACCAGTGACGAGGATAACCAATTTGGATGCTTATTGCAATCACATCCATACTTGATTTAGAAATACATCAAATGGATGTAAAAACTGCATTTTTGAATAGTGAACTTGAGGAAGAAATATATATGAAGCAACCTGAAGGGTTTCTAAGCTATGGAAAGGAAAATAAAGTATGCAAATTAGTAAAGTCGCTTTATGGCTTTAAACAAGCTACAAATAATGACATGAGAAATTTGATGAAACTATGTTATCGAATGGATTAACAATAAATGAATCAGATAAATGTGTCTACATGAAACAAACACATTTAGAATATGTCATTGTTTGTCTTTATGTTGATGACCTGTTGATCCTAGGAAATAACAAGGCCATAATAACATCTACAAAGAATATGTCATCCTCTAGATTCGATATGAAAGACCTAGGACTGGCTGATGTGATATTGGGTGTTAAAATTTTGAGAACACCACAGGGATATGCATTATTCCAATCACATTACATCAGTAAGATACTTGAAAAATTCAAGCAATACAATATAACTATTGCAAAATCACCCGTAGATATGAACCAAAATTGGGTAAAGAACACTGGTGATGGTATCTACCAGCTTGAATATTCTCGTATACTAGGAAGTATCATGTATGTTATGAACTGCACTAGGCCAGATATCGCATACGCTGTAAGTAAGCTGAGTAGATTTACCAGCAATCCTGGTAAACATCATTGGAAAGCGATAATCAGAGTTCTAGGATACCTAAAGTATAAATTGAACTATGGTCTACACTATGCAAACTATCCTTCAACAGTGGAAGGATACAGTGATGCCAAATGAATGACTGGATCACAAGATGCAAAGTCTACAAGTGGATATGTGTTCACATTAGGAAATGGAGCAATGTCATGGAAATCATCCAAACAGACTTGTATAGCTAGATCTACGATGGAATCAGAGTTTATTGCACAAGATAAGACCGCAGAAGAAGCAGACTGGCTTCAAAGTTTCATGGAAGATATTCCAAATCGGAGCAAACTTGTGCCCACAATATGTATACATTGTGATAGTCAATCAGCAATTGGAAGAGCTAATAGTATACTATACAATGGTAAATCTTGGCATATTCGTCGTAGACATAAAACAATTAGATAACTTCTCTCTAATGGAGTTATCACTATAGACTACATAAGGTCAAAAGATAACATAGCAGATCCACTAACTAAAGGCTTGTCAAGAGAGAAAGTTCAAATCTTATCGATGGGAATAAGGTCAAGGCCCATACAATAAATTTTTTTTTATGGAAACCCCACCTAGTTGACTGGAGATCCCAAGATCTAGGTTCAAAGGGACAACTAAGTTTAAGAGAAACTTGATAGCACTGTTACACACAAACCATTCCTATGCTAAGTCAGTGCTTTATTTGTTGGAAAATAGGATAAGTATTGGTATTTTTAATGATGTCTGTACTTGAGGAATTGTGAATACCCTTTACAGAATCACCTACGTAAGTGCGAAGACGCCGCTTCAAAGAGAATTATGAGGCCAAATTCTCTAAGCACTTATGAGATCAGGCAGGTGTTCAAGGCAAAAAGGAACACGTACAGAGAATGAAGGATTATAAGAAATATTTCTCGTGTGTTTTCTATTGTAGAATTACACAAAAGGCTTATAGTTCAAGGACATTCTATGTCTACTGATTCGCCTGTAATTCAAATAGGTAAACACTAGGAAAGTTCAAGGCCCCTGTGCTACTTTAATCGATACGATAAATGGTTCATGAAACTAAGAACAATTTCTCATTCATGTAGGGGATTGTTAGAAATGAATGAGTTAGTGGAGAGATTTGGAAGAAGAAAGCATTGTATAAAGTCCCACATCGGGGAATATTTGCACCAATTGCTCTATATATACTACAATCCAACATAGTATATCAAACAAAAGGAGAATGAGGACAAAGTGTGGAAGGGATAAGGCAATGTGGCATGTAGGCCTTCATATTAATATTAAATATGTCAAAGATATGGCCTTGGGCCTTGGGGCTCTTGGGGTCTCGTGATTAAATGGGCCACCAACTGCCGCTTGGGCCTGCATGCGCCAAAACGGCTATTTTTCGATCGGATGTGTCTATTCGTTTGAACGGTAACCAGATGCGGCCATTTCCTTCCAGATGTGCGCACACAACGGTCACTGCTATTGGTTTAAGGGTCGCAACCTTTCCAACAGTCATTACCGCTCCGAATAGGCACCTCCTCCAGTCTATAAATAGGCGGCCAGAATCTGGGAATTATTTCTCAGTTTACTCACGAATCCTGTTCCTTTTTCCTACAATATCTTTGTTCTAGTGCTATAATATCTTCAGTTCGTCCGCGCTCCGTATGCAACCACCACGATGCGGGGTTGGTCCGTTTCATCCTGGGTAACAAATTGCTAACACCCGTAAAACTACATACGGCTGCAATATTGTTTCAAGGAAACAGTTTCTGCTGGACTCGGACACTTTAATCGTTACAATTGGTTTCATAACACTTTTCGGTAGTTGCGAATAACATTATTGAAACAATATTTTGTTGTAGACGGATGATGTCTCAAAATAGCATCAACAATAACGTTGTACCAACGTAGACGGTGACAAACACTCAACCGACGCCTCTGGTTCCGACAATGGCACTGTCTCATGGAGAAAGGCTAGAAAAGTTCTACGGGACGACTTCAAGCATTGGCAATAGAAGATATTGTTTTATCTAACAACATTAGGCCTCGCCAAGTTTCTAACCGAAGATTCTCCTGAAGTTGGCGAACTCGAACCCGATGCAATCAAAGTGGAGGCCGCAAATTTCTTGAAAAAATCGGACTTTATGTGCAAAAACTATATTCTGAATGGTCTGGATAATAGCCTCTACAATGTCTATTGTACTGTTGCAACATCCAAGGAACTCTGGACGACCTTGGAAAGAAAGTAAAAAACTGAAGATGCAGGCATGAAGAAATTCATCACTGGCAAATTTCTCGACTTCAAAATGGTGGACTCAAAGACTGTGATCAACCAGACTCAAGAACTATAACTGATCATCCGTCAAGTGCAAGATAAAGGGATGATACTTAGCGAATCTTTCCAGGTTGCCGCAACCATTGAGAAACTTCCTTCATCGTGGAAGGACTTCAAAACTTACCTTAAGCATAAGCGAAAGGAAATGACAATGGAAGAACTCATAGTTCATCTGCGAATTGAGGAAGATAATAGAAATTTTGAGAAAAAGATCTCTCAGAATATGGCTACCAAAGCAAATGTTGTTGAGTCGGATAAACCTAACAAGAGAAAACGTGAGAATGCACCTCAAAAGTTGAAGAAGAAATTTCAGGGTTCTTGCCATAACTGTGGAAAGAAGGGGCATAAAGTAGCCGAATGTTGCGCTCCCAAAAAGAAGAAATCAGAAGCAAATACGGCTGAAGTTACAAATGACATTTCTGATATGGATTTATGTGCAGTAATATCAGAATGCATCCTTTTTGGTAACTCAAAGGAATGGTTTGTAGACACAGGTGCCACTCGACACATATGTGCTAATAAGTGGATGTTTACAACTTATAAAACTGCAACTGATGATGAACAACTTTTCATAGGCAATTCATCCGCATTAAAGGTCGAAGGAAAGAGAAAAGTTGTGCTGAAAGTAACTTTTGGAAAAGAGTTTACTTTGAGTGATGTTCTTCACGTTCCAAAAATCCACAAGAATTTGATATCAATGTCCTTGCTTAGAAAGCATGGTTTCAAATTAACCTTTGTATCTGATAAGTTTGTATTATCAAATAATGGAGTGTATGTAGGAAGAGGATATGTATGCGATGGTTTATTCAAGGAAAATGTAACAACTATTGTACCAAACATTGATATGAATAAAAGTGAATCTTCTGCTTATATTGTTGACTCTTCTAACATATGGCATTCTAGATTATGGCATGTGAATTTTGATACACTGCGACAAATGATTAATCTAGAATGTATACCAAAATGTAACATAGACTCCAATTATAAATGTCAATTTTGTGCAGAAGAAAAATTGACAAGAACCTCGTTTCATCATGTTGAACGAGAAACTGAACCTCTAGATCTTATATACACTGATGTATGTGATTTGAAAATGTGTCAAACTAGAGGAGGAAAAAGATATTTCATTACGTTTATTGATGATGTACTAGGTATTGCTATGTGTATCTCCTTAGAAGCAAGGATGAAGCATTTGATATGTTTAAATAGTATAAAGCAGAAGTTGAGTATCAACTCAACAGGAAAATGGAAGCTTTAAGAAGTGATAGAGGAGGAGAATATGAATTTCCTTTTGAGGAATTTTGCACTGAGTACGGCATTATAAACCAAACTACAACATCATATTCACCTCAATCCAATGGTACAGACGAACAGAAAAATAAAACTCTTAAAAAATAATGAATGCTTTATTCATCAGTTCTGGCTTGCCAAATAACGTTTGGGGAGAAGCTATTCTTTCGACAAACCATATTTTAAATAAAATACCACAAAAGAAAACATCCATGTCTCCTCACGAACTTTGAAAAAATAGACCGACATCCTACAAATACTTAAAAGTGTGGGGGTGTCTTGCTAAAGTAGAGATACCTAAACCAAAGAACGTCAAGATAGGACCAAAAACAATTGATTGTGTACTCATTAGATATGCACAAAACAGTACTGCTTATCGATTTTTAGTACACAAATCTGAAATTGATGATATTCATGAAAATACTTTCATTGAGTCGAGAAATGCAAGATTTTTCTAACATATATTCCCTTTAAAGCAGGGCACTGGCAGTGATACTCATAAGAGACCAAGGGAAGATGAAATCCCCAATTCTTTTAAGGATACTGAAGATAACCTTCAGCAAATTAGTGCTGATCAACAAGTGGAGGAACCAAGAAGAAGTAAAAGGACTAGAACCTCAAAAACCTTTGGACCAGACTTCTATATCTTTATGTTAAAAGATGATCCACTGACATACAAAAAAGCTATGTCCTACAACGATGCCCCTTACTCGAAAGAGGCTGTTAACAATGAGAAAGAATCCATTATGGCTAACCATAACTGGGAGTTAGTAGATTTACATCAAGGATGCAAGACCTTAGGCAATAAATGGATATTTAAAAAGAAATTGAAACCTGATGGTTCAATAGACAAGTACAAATCTCGTCTTTTAGTCCAAGGATTCAGACAAAAGGAAGAACTGGACTATTTTGATACATATTCACCAGTGACGAGGATAACATCAATTAGGATGCTTATTGCAATCGCATCCATACTTGATTTAGAAATACATCAAATGGATGTAAAACTGCATTTTTGAATGGTGAACCAGAGGAAGAAATATATATGAAGCAACCTGAAGGGTTTCTGAGCTATGGAAAGAAAAATTAAGTATGCAAATTAGTAAAGTCGCTTTATGGCCTTAAACAAGCTCCAAAACAATGGCATGAGAAATTTGATGAAACTATGTTATCAAATGGATTCACAATAAATGAATTAGATAAATATGTCTACACGAAACACACACATTTAGGATATGTCATTGTTTGTCTTTATGTTAATGATCCGTTGATCCTAGGAAATAACAAGGCCATAATAACATCTATAAAGAATATGTTATCCTCTAGATTCGATATGAAGGACCTAGGACTGGTTGATGTGATATTGGGTGTCAAAATTTGAGAACAGCACAGGGATATGCATTATCCCAATCACATTACATCGGTAAGATACTTGAAAAATTCAAGCAATATAATATAACTATTGCAAAATCACCCGTAGATATGAACCAAAATTGGGTAAAGAACACTGGTGATGGTATCTACCAGCTTGAATATTCTCGTATACTAGGAAGTGTCATGTATGTTATGAACCGCACTAGGCCAGATATCGCATACGCTGTAATTAAGCTGAGTAGATTTACCAGCAATCCTGGTAAACATCATTGGAAAGCGATAATCAGAGTTCTAGGATACCAAAAGTATACACAGAACTATGGTCTACACTATACAAACTATCCTTCAACAGTGGAAGGATACAGTGATGCCAATTGGATAACTGGATCATAAGGTACAAAGTCTACAAGTGGATATGTGTTCACATTAGGAAATGGAGCAATATAATGGAAATCATCCAAACAGACTTGTATAGCTAGATCTATGATGGAATCAGAGTTTATTGCACTAGATAAGACCGCAGAAGAAGCAGACTGGCTTCGAAGTTTCTTGGAAGAAATTCCAAATTGGAGCAAACCCGTGCCTCCAATATGTATACATTGTGATAGTCAATCAGCAATTGGAAGAGTTAATAGTAAACTATACAATGGTAAATCTAGGAATATTCGTCGTAGACATAAAACAATAAGACAACTTCTCTCTAATGGAGTTATCACTATAGACTACATAAGGTCAATAGATAACATAGTAGATCCACTAATTAAAAACTTGCCAAGAGAGAAAGTTCAAATCTTATCGATGGGAATGGGGTTAAGGCCCATAGAATAAACGTTTTTTTTAATGGGAACCCCAAATTGTTGACTAGAGATCCCAAGATCTAGGTTCATTGGGACAACTAAGTTTAAGAGAAACTTGATGGCATTGTTACACATAAACCATTCCTATGATAAGTCAGTGCTTTATTTTTTGGAAAATAGGATGAGTATTGATATTTTTAATGATGTCTATAATTGAGGAATTGTGAATACCCTTTACAGAATCACCTACGTAAGTGCGAAGACGCCACTTCAAAGAGAATTATGAGGCCAAATTCTCTAAGTACTTATGAGACCAGGCAGGTGTTCAAGGCAAAAACGAACACATACAGAGAACGAAGGATTATATGAAACATTTGTTGTGTGTTATCTATTGTAGAATTACACAAAAGGCTTACAGTTCAAGGACATTCTATGTCTACTGATTCGCTTGTAATTCAAATAGGTAAACACTAGGAAAGTTCAAGGCCCCTGTGCTACTTTAACCGATACGATAAATGGTTCGTGAAACTAAGAACAATTGCTCATTCATGTGGGGGATTGTTAGAAATAAATGAGTTAGTGGAGAGATTTGGAAGAAGAAAGCATTATATAAAGTCCCACATCGGGGTATATTTGCACCAATATATATACTACAATCCAACATAGTATATCAAACAAAAGGAGAACGAGGACAAAGTGTGGAAGGGATAAGACAGTGTGGCACGTAGGCCTTCACATTAATATTAAATATGTCAAAGATAGGGCCTTGGGGCATTTGGGGTCTCATGATTAATTGGGCCACCGACTACCGCTTGGGCCTGCATGCGCCAAAACGGCTAGATCAGATGTGTCTGTTTGTTTGAATGGTAACCAGATGTGGTCATTTCCTTCCAGATGCGCGCACACAACGGTCGTTGCTATTGGTTTAAGGGTTGCAACCTTTCCAACAGTCACGGCCGGTTCGAATAGGCACCTCCTTCAGTCTATAAATAGGCGGCCAGAATATGAGAATTATTTATTCAGTTTACTCTCGAATTCTGTTCCTTTTTCCTACCATATCTCTGTTCTAGTGCTATAATCTCTTCAGCTCGTCTGCGCTCTGTCTGCAACCACCACGCTGTGGGGCTGGTCCATTTCATCATGGGAAACAAATTGCTAGCACCCGTAAAACTACATACGGCTGCAATATTTTTTAAGGAAACAGTTTCCACTGGACTCGAACACTTTAATAGTTACAATTGGTTTCGTAACACTTTCCGGTAGTTGCAAATAACATTCTTGAAACAATATTTTGTTGTAGACGATGATGTCTCAAAATAGCAATGATAATAACACTGCACCAACGCAGACGGTGACAAACACTCAGCCGGGGCCTCTGGTTTCGACAATGGCACTGTCTCATGGAGAAAGGCCAGAAAAGTTCAACGAGATGGACTTCAAGCGTTGGCAACAGAAGATGTTATTTTATCTAACAACATCAGGCCTCGCAAAGTTTCTAACCGAAGATGCTCCTGAAGTTGGCAAACTCGAACCCATTGCAATCAAAGTGGAGGCCGCAAATTTCTGGAAAAAATCGAACTTTATGTGAAAAATCTATATTCTGAATGGCCTCTACAATGTCTATTGTACTGTTGCAACATCCAAGGAACTCTGGATGGCCTTGGACAGAAAGTACAAAACTGAAGATGCAGGCATGAAGAAATTTATCGTTGGAAAATTTCTCGTCTTCAAAATGGTAGATTCAAAGACTGTGACCAACCAGACTCAAGAACTAAAACTGATCATCCGTCAACTGCAAGATGAAGGGATGATACGTAGCGAATCTTTCCAGGTTGCCTCAACCATTGAGAAACTTCCTCCATCGTGGAAGGACTTCAAAAATTATCTTAAGCATAAGCGTAAGGAAATGACAATGGAAGAACTCATAGTTCGTCTGCGAATTGAGGAAGATAATAGAAATTCTGAGAAAAAGATCACTTAGAATATGGCTGCCAAAGCAAATGTTGTTGAGTCAGATAAACCTAACAAGAGAACACGTGAGTATGCGCCTCAGAAGTCGAAAAAGAAATTTCAGGGTTCTTGCCATAACTGTGGAACGAAGGGGCATAAAGCAGTCGAATGTCGCGCTCCCAAAAAGAAGAAATCATAAGCAAATACGGCTGAAGTTACAGATGGCATTTCTGATATGGATTTATGTGCAGTAATATCAGAATGCAACCTTGTTGGTAATTCAAAGGAATGGTTTGTAGACACAGGTGCCACTCGACACATATGTGCTAATAAGTGGATGTTTACAACTTATAAAACTGCAACTGATGATGAACAACTTTTCATGGACAATTCATCTACATTAAAGGTCGAAGGCAAGGGAAAAGTTGTGCTGAAACTAACTTCTAGAAAAGAGCTTACTTTGAGTGATGTTCTTCACGTTCTAGAAATCCAAAGGAATTTGATATCAGGATCCTTGCTTAGCAAGCATGGTTTTAAATTAACTTTTGTATCTGATAAGTTTGTATTATCAAAGAATGGAGTGTATGTAGGAAGAGGATATGTATGTGATGGTTTATTCAAGGCAAATGTAACAACTATTGTACCAAACATTGATATGAATAAAAGTGAATCTTCTGCTTATATTGTTGACTCTTTTAACATATGGCATTCTAGATTATGGCATGTGAATTTTGATACACTGCGAAAAACGATTAATCTAGAATGTATAACAAAATGTAACATAGACTCCAACTATAAATGTCAAATTTGTGCAGAAGCAAAATTGACAAGAACCTCGTTTCATCATGTTGAACGAGAAATTGAACCTCTAGACCTTATACACACTGATGTATGTGATTTGAAAATGTGTCAAACTAGAGGAGGAAAAAGACATTTCATTACGTTTATTGATGATGTTACTAGGTACTGCTATGTGTATCTCCTTAGAAGCAAGGATAAAGCATTCGATATGTTTAAACAGTATAAAGTAGTAGTTGAGAATCAACTCAATAGGAAAATTAAAGCTTTAAGAAGTGATAGAGGAGGAGAATATGAATTTCCTTTTGAGGAATTCTACGCTGAGCATGGCCTTATACACCAAACTACAGCACCATATTCACCTCAATCCAACGGTATAGCCGAACGGAAAAATAGAACTCTTAAAGAAATGATGAATGCTTTATTAATCAGTTCTGGCTTGCCAGATAACTTTTGGAGAGAAGCTATTCATTCGGCAAAACATATTTTAAATAAAATACCATGAAAGAAAACATCCAAGTCTCCTCACAAACTTTGAAAAAATAGACCGGCATCCTACAAATACTTAAAAGTGTGGGGGTGTCTTGCTAAACTAGAGATACCTAAACCAAAGAAGGTCAAGGTAGGACCAAAACAATTGATTGTGTATTCATTGGATATGCACAAAACAGTGCTGCTTATCGATTTGTAGTACACAAATCTAAAATTGATGATATTCATGAAAATACCATCATTGAGTCGAGAAATGCAAGATTTTTCGAACATATATTCCCTTTAAAGCAAGGCACTGACAGTGATACTCATAAGTGACCAAGGGAAGATGAAATCTCCAATTCTCTTGAGGATACTGAAGATAACCTTCAGCAAATTAGTGCTGATCAACAAGTGGAGGAACCAAGAAGAAGTAAAAGTTCTAGAACCTCAAAAATCTTTGGACCAGACTTCTATACCTTTATGTTAGAATATGATCCATTGCCATACAAACAAGTTATGTCCTCCAGCGATGCCCCTTACTGGAAAGAGGCTGTTAACAATGAGATACAATCCATTATGGCTAACCATACCTGGGAGTTAATTGATTTACCTCAAGGATGCAAGATGTTAGGAAATAAATGGATATTTAAAAAGAAATTGAAACCTAATGGTTCAATAGACAAGTACAAAGCTCGTCTAGTAGTCCAAGGATTCAGACAGAAGGAAGAACTAGACTATTTTGATACATATTCACCAGTGACGAGAATAACATCAATTAGGATGCTTATTGCAATCACATCCATACTTGATTTAGAAATACATCAAATGGATGTAAAAACTGCATTTTTGAATGGTGAACTAGAGGAAGAAATATATATGAAGCAACCTGAAGGGTTTCTGAGCTATGGAAAGGAAAATAAAGTATGCAAATTAGTAAAGTCGCTTTATGGCCTTAAACAAGCTCCAAAACAATGGCATGAGAAATTTGATGAAACTATGTTATCAAATGGATTCATAATAAATGAATCAGATAAACGTGTCTACATGAAACAAACACATTTAGGATATGTCATTGTTTGTCTTTATGTTGATGACATGTTCATCCTAGGAAATAACAAGGCCATAATAACATCTACAAAGAATATATTATCCTCTAGTTTCGATATGAAAGACGTAGGACTGGCTGATGTGATATTGGGTGTCAAAATTTTGAGAACACCACAGGGATATGCATTATCCCAATCACATTACATCGGTAAGATACTTGAAAAATTCAAGCAATATAATATAACTATTGCAAAATCACCCGTAGATATGAACCGTAATTGGGTAAAGAACACTGGTGATGGTATCTACCAGCTTGAATATTCTCGTATACTAGGAAGTATCATGTATGTTATGAACTGCACTAGGCCAGATATCGCATACGCTGTAAGTAAGCTAAGTAGATTTACCAGCAATCCTGGTAAACATCATTGGAAAGCGATAATCAGAGTTCTAGGATACCTAAAGTATACACAGAACTATGGTCTACACTATACAAACTATCCTTCAACAGTGAAAGGATACAGTGATGCCAATTGGATAAGTGGATCACAACATACAAAGTCTACAAGTGGATATGTGTTCACATTAGGAAATGGAGCAATATCATGGAAATCATGCAAACAGACTTGTATAGCTAGATCTACGATGGAATCAGAGTTTATTGCACTAGATAAGACCGTAGAAGAAGCAGACTGGCTTCGAAGTTTCTTTTAAGATATTCCAAATTGGAGCAAACCTGTGCCTCCAATATGTATACATTGTGATAGTCAATCA
This sequence comes from Allium cepa, assembly GCA_030765085.1. NCBI lineage: Eukaryota > Viridiplantae > Streptophyta > Magnoliopsida > Asparagales > Amaryllidaceae > Allium > Allium cepa. Next base: position 2,022,701 of record CM060936.1, on the reverse strand, counting down.
GCAATTGGAAGAGCTAATAGTGCATTATACAATGGTAAATCTAGGCATATTCGTCCTAGACATAAAACAATAAGACAACTTATCTCTAATGGAGTTATCACTATAGACTACATGAGGTCAAAAGATAACATAGTAGATCCACTAACTAAAGGCTTGCCAAGAGAGAAAATTCAAATCATATTGATGGGAATAGGGTTAAGGCCCATAGAATAAAAGTTTTTTTTAATGGAAACCCCTCCTAGTTGACTGGAGATCCCAAGATCTAGGTTTAAAGGGACAACTGAGTTTAAGAGAAACTTGACGACACTGTTACACACAAACCATTCCTATGATAAGTTAGTGCTTTATTTGTTGGAAAATAGGATAAGTATTGATATTTTTAATGATGTCTGTACTTGAGTAATTGTGAATACCCTTTACAGAATCATCTACGTAAGTGCGAAGGCGCCGCTTCAAAGAGAATTATGAGGCCAAATTCTCTAAGCACTTATGAGAACAGAAAGGTGTTCAAGGCAAAAACGAACACATACAGAGAACGAAGGATTATAAGAAACATTTGTCGTCTGTTATCTATTGTAGAATTACTCAAAAGGCTTACAGTTCAAGGACATTCTATGTCTACTGAATCGCCTGTAATTCAAATAGGTAAACACTAGGAAAGTTCAAGGCCCCTGTGCTACTTTAACCGATACGATAAATGGTTCGTGAAACTAAGAACAACTGCTCATTCATTTGGGGGATTGTTAGAAATGAATGAGTTAGTGGAGAGATTTGGAAGAAGAAAGCATTATATAAAGTCCCACATAGGGGAATATTTGCACCAATTCCTCTATATATACTACAATCCAACATAGTATATCAAACAAAAGGAGAATGAGGACAAAGTGTGGAAGGGATAAGTCAATGTGGCATGTAGGCCTTCATATTAATATTAAATATGTCAAAGATAGGGCCTTGGGCCCTATCTTTGACACATTTAATATTAATATGAAGGCCTACATGCCACATTGCCTTATCCCTTCCATACTTTGTCCTCATTCTCATTTTGTTTGATATACTATGTTGGATTGTATTATATATAGAGAAATTGGTGCAAATATTCCCCGATGTGGGACTTTATATAATGCTTTCTTCTTCCAAATCTCTCCACTAACTCATTCATTTCTAACAATCTCCCACATGAATGAGCAGTTGTTCTTAGTTTCACGAACCATTTATCGTATCGGTTAAAGTAGCAGAGGGGCCTTGAACTTTCCTAGTGTTTACCTATTTGAATTACAGGCGAATCAGTAGACATAGAATGTCCTTGAACTGTAAGCCTTTTGTGTAATTCTACAATAGATAACACACGAAAAATGTTTCTTATAATCCTTCGTTCTCTGTATGTGTTCGTTTTTGCCTTGAACACATGCCTGGTCTCATAAGTACTTAGAGAATTTGGCCTCATAATTCTCTTTGAAGTGGCGCCTTCGCACTTACGTAGGTGATTCTGTAAAGGGTATTCACAATTCCTCAAGTACAGACATCATTAAAAATATCAATACTCATCCTATTTTCCAACAAATAAAGCACTGACTTATCATAGGAATGGTTTGTGTGTAACAGTGTCGTCAAGTTTCTCTTAAACTTAGTTGTCCCTTTGTACCTAGATCTTGGGATCTCCAGTCAACTAGGTGGGGTTTCCATTAAAAAAACTTTTGTTCTATGGGCCTTAACCCTATTCCATTAAAAAAACTTTTATCACTATAGACTACATAAGGTCAAAAGATAACATAGCAGATCCACTAACTAAAGGCTTGCCAAGATAGAAAGTTCAAATCTTATCGATGGGAATGAGGTTAAGGCCCATAGAATAAAAGTTTTTTTAATGGAAACCCCACCTAGTTGACTGGAGATCCCAAGATCTAGGTTCAAAGGGACAACTAAGTTTAAGAGAAACTTGACGACACTGTTACACACAAACCATTCCTATGATAAGTCAGTGCTTTATTTGTTGGAAAATAGGATGAGTATTGATATTTTTAATGATGTCTGTACTTGAGGAATTGTGAATACCCTTTAACGAATCACCTACGTAAGTGCGAAGGCGCCACTTCAAAGAGAATTATGAGGCCAAATTCTCTAAGTACTTATGAGACCAGGCATGTGTTCAAGGCAAAAACGAACATATACAGAGAACGAAGGATTATAAGAAATATTTGTCGTGTGTTATCTATTGTAGAATTACACAAAAGGCTTACAGTTCAAGGACATTCTATGTCTATTGATTCGCCTGTAATTCAAATAGGTAAACACTAGGAAAGTTCAAGGCCCCTCTGCTACTTTAACCGATATGATAAATGGTTCATGAAACTAAGAACAACTGCTCATTCATGTGGGATATTGTTAGAAATGAATGAGTTAGTGGAGAGATTTGGAAGAAGAAAGCATTATATAAAGTCCCACATCGGGGAATATTTGCACCAATTTCTCTATATATACTACAATCCAACATAGTATATCAAATAAAATGAGAATGAGGACAAAGTATGGAAGGGATAAGGAAATGTGGCATGTAGGCCTTCATATTAATATTAAATGTGTCAAAGATAGGGCCTTGGGCCTTGGGGCTCTTGGGGTCTCGTGATTAAATGGGCCACCAACTGCCGCTTGGGCCTGCATGCGCCAAAACGGCTATTTTTCGATCGGATGTGTCTGTTCGTTTGAACGGTAACCAGCCCCAAGGCCCTAACTTTTAAACCATATAATATTAATATGAAGGCCTACATGCCACATTGCCTTATCCCTTCCACTATTTGTCCTCATTCTCCTTTTGTTTGATACACTATGTTGGATTGTAGTATATATAGAGGAATTGGTGCAAATATTCCCCAATGTGGGACTTTATATAATGCTTTCTTCTTCCAAATCTCTCCACTAACTCATTCATTTCTAACAGTTATATCTTTAATAATAGTTGTAATAGCTTTGGTGTCACACTTTTTTAGTATCAACGTGAACTACCAAAAACGCACCTTTATATATTATCAATCTTAACCACTTAAAAATAGATCTAATATTAAACCTCTTTTACAAATTCAAACGTCCTTAAAAGTAGGATCTAACGATTAAAAATGCTTTATGAATTCAAAACACTTCTAAGAATACGATCTAAAATTAAACTTCCTTTATAAATTTATAAATACAAAAATCTGAATATCACTTGAAAATAAAAAATCAATTTTTTTTACTGATTTGAACATATACAATTTATAAGGAAAATAATTCACGTGCGAAGCGCGTGCCGTGACACTCGTAAGAAAAAAGTGAATAATTGATCGATTGTATTAAGCAAATCTATTTATTTATTCTGTTATATAATAAAAAAGTGAATAATTGACCATTTGTTTTCTCCTTTAATTTCTGATTCATTCTTAACTCATATGCTCGATTCTCATTCAACCTAAGCTAAAATTTGTATTTACACCCTCCCATCTTTTCACTTATCTCTTCGGTATATTTGTTTATTATTAGTTTTTCTATTACTTTGATAAATGAAAATTAATGCTATTGATATTTGGTATTCCTCATACAACTCTTTAGTTTGCTTTTCCTCTTCCAAATTACTCACTATCGTAGTTTTCGATGACAAAAATGCAACAAATTAAAAGGCAAAGCTTGATATAACCTAGGGTTTGTTTTCTCAAACCATTCATGGAGACCAACGACAAACATAAGTTTTTCTTTGTAACGACTGCGATTTTTCGTTGCCGAAAAACCGAACCGTTATGGTTGCAGAAGAAGAAAGAGGTAGAAGAAGAGAGAAAAAGAGAGAAACAGAACACAAAACAGAAAGAACAACAGAACAATATCAGAATCTCACAACCGCAGCGGAACAACATATAATAGATGAATGAATATTCATTAAAACAAAAGAACTGAATATTTTATACATTACATCCTATTACATTTCATTATCAGAGTGTACAACAACAAACAGCGGAAAAAAAATACCATATACAATAGATAATACGCTACGCCATCCAGCTCGCCTCCGGATATCTGTAGCAACACCTGAATCCAGAATGACCTGAAAACCTAACTCTAGACTGCCCGTGTGAAAATTGGTGGGTACCCAGAGTTTAGGAAGGGAACAATAAACTCCAGGTCAGTCATGTGATTGGTGTGAGAACTAAAAACAGTTATTTATCTTTAAAACAAAGAATAGGATAATTTTTAAATAAATTCGCAATGCTTTTGAGAAAATGAGACTACCATAAGGCCTCCCGCACACACACACACAATGCAAACGCAGAATCGGAGGAGATTTCTCCTTATGATAGTCAAAGATGCTTGATATGCATAAATAAAATCATTTTCGATATTATTACTAGTGCATAGTGTAGAAAACAATTTCGAAAATAAAGATATAAATCTTAGCCAGCATAGGCATTCCGCACTTATGCCTACTATAGCTACTATGTTCAATAGCAGGTTACCGCCACATTCCATAGCAGGTAATACAACTAAAACCGTACAAGGCTCGTATGGTTTCTTTGGATTTCCAACAAATGGTCAGGCCAAGGAACTTCCCATTGCCATATGGAAACGCCTCTGGAATGACGTCCCGAGAACCTAACCGGATCTCTGCCAACACAAGGCCGGGTTACCCCTAACTGGGTAACAACTGACACGAATATATCATTCCCCGATCGTAACCGATCTATATCCGAGGATCCCCGATTTCCAACAACCAGAAAGTAATAAATTTGCAGTTACCACATAGGTTAAGTATCTGGGCTCCATACCATGATACCACCTCTATCCAGAAGGAATGACATACACTAAAGGGGTGCTACCCCCTAATAACCTTGCTGCATCTTTCCTGTTTTGACCATTTCCGGGGTGTGAGGCTCGATGAAGTCTCGTCCACAAAGCCACGCTTTACAAAAGCAGTGCTTTGGGTCAATAAATGATCAAAGCAATGATCATCAAGATAAACGATCAAACAAATGATCCTATCACAAATGATCATTCAACGATCATTTCACAGCAACACTTAGTATATCACACTACCAAATTGGGAGTATATCACTAATGACCTTCAACTATATAACCTCTGAGCTCGTACGTCTCAGAGAAGGGTGTTAAGCTAAAAGAATAAATTCTCCGCCACCAACAGAAATATATTTGAAAGAAATCAGCTTTATATCTCAACTTGTAATGTCAGACATACAATCCATACAAGTCTGTTCCGGGACCGAACAGAACCGAAGGCACTTCCAAAGAAGCCCTTGCAATCCGGATATTCACTAATCACGTCCGGACATCCCGTCACTAAGGGTGATAAACCTCTATATCGGAGATCAGCCGATGCAGAGTAACTCGACGGTAATCCATCCGTTTTCACAAATATCCGGTCTTCAACACCGGTCTTCAAATGTAATTCATAACGACGTATCACATATTCGGAGTGGGTTATACGACCCCATGGTCCATTCCCGGTTAATCCGAATAGTGAGCGCTTATTTTAAAAATAAGTGTGGCATCCAATTTCAAACAATTCATAGCAATTACTCATTCAAGGGTAAATATTGATAGTCGGTTATTTAACTATCAATAAAGATGAGCAACATCATCAGATTCCAAGTAATTTTCCAAATTATTTAATTTCCCAAAAATATCATTACTAGATATATAATTTTCCACACTTCAAAAATAAACAACGTTTATTTTGAAACCAATTTTCCCTTTCCATTTATAAATTCCATAGTGAATTTATATTTCAAAATACTTATGAATATACGATCTCAAATCGATTTCTAATATTCATTTTCAATTTATCCTTTAAAGAGACAAATCTCAAAAACGTTTCATTTCATATTGGAAAAGCATTTCCATACTTATTCTAATAATAAGTATTTCACAAATTTTATTTATTTTCAACGATTTGAAAATATTCAATATACTTAAACCATAGTTAAGTATATATTTCATTCTTTAAGGAAAACATTCTTTTATTCACATTTATTTGGGTCAAAACGAATGTTGCGTAAAACATCGTTACGACAACCCAAAATCACTAGTATAGGGATTCGAAATTAAAATAGATATATAAATCCCAATACTTATCCAAAAAATATTTCCTTTCGGAAATCATTTACTATAACAACAATGTTATAGTCCATTATTTCCGTATTTTCTCGAAAACGTCTATTTCAACAATAAATGTTGAAATCTATGTTTTCATTTCACTCTATTTCTCAAAAACGTCTATTTCAACAATAAATGTTGAAATCTATGTTTTCGATACTTAATGCATTTTAAAACATCTTTAAATCGTTTTAAATTCTATTTAAAACATCCTTTTCCCAAAAGATATCCATTTTATTTAATAATATATTTACTGTTCAAAATTGTGAATATATTTCCTTTAATAAATTTCAATATTAAAATTTATCAAATTCAATTGATTTCGAATTTATAAACAATGTTTATAAATTTTATTCCTATTTATAAACTTCAATTTACCAATCTCTTTTATTAAATCCAATTTAATTTATATAACCCAATTATAAACCAAAATCTATATTATAAGTTAAGTACTTATAATTCATTCATTCATTCATTTACCAAATCGTTCTTTTTAAGCTTCATAAATTCCAAATCTTATTGCTTATAAGATTCTTGTATATTTTATAACAACTTCAACTTATAAAATCTCCTTTATTTATAATTTCTATAAATATCTCATTTAAATGCCCAAACTCTAGTTTTATAAGTTAATTTCTTATAAATCCTTTATTTTCGATATCTATTCTTTTTTATAACTTTCACAGTTTATAAATTTATAACCTTCAATAAAATTCATTTTTATACATCAACTTAACACTTCATCAACTTGTTTTATAATTTCAATATGTTTTTATTTATAAATATAAATTTTAAAATCTCTTATATAACTATTTATGATAATTATTCAAAACCCAATTTAACTATTTTATAAATCTATTTATTTTAAAATTTTCCTTTTGGGTTATATTTTGTAAAAGTATTTATTTTTATAACATAAAAACTTATATGTTTATTTATTTTAAAGTGAATCAATTCAAAAATTAAATAAAACATATACTTTGGAAAATCAATTTAAAATCCTTTATAATTCAAAATCGTTAAAAATACTTTTTAAAAATGGATCCGATGATGCCACAACATCCAATAGTCAATCATGGCACAAATATCATATATCGATATGATAATCAATAATCACACAATATTTATAAACAAATAAATATTTGTGAGAAATCCTGTTGGATCCCTCCAACCTGTTTCCCTGCATCCAAAGAGTTAGCACAATACCCATTCCACTTCGAGGTGGAATATCGCGGTATATGGGATTTTATAAAATATAATCCGCTTACTAACGGCACAATAGGGTCTCATCCGCTATACGAGGCGGGAAATCAATCAACTGCAATATATACATATGCCAATATATATATATATTGCTATATATAGATATATCCTAAAATATCTAATATCACAATCAAGAAATCAATCAATCAATCAACAAATTTTAAATATAACTATTTAAAATTTAAATACCCTTTTGAGTGAGAAGTTTTCACCTTAGCTTTTATTTTGCAGTCCATTTCCATCTCGAATTGTTTTCTTCGAAGTTTTGACCTTGTATAAACATTTTTATACAACTGATTAATATTCGAAATAATCGAACAATTTATTTTTCATTTAATTAATTCGTTTAACAAATGATCTTTAATTCAATCAATTGCCATTAATAGTTTTGTTTAACAAATTTTTTTTTTTTTTTTTTTTTTTTTTAGTTTAAAACTAAATTCTCCTTTTAAAGAATTTAACAACCAATTTTTTTTTTTTGATAGTTTTAATTATACAATGATTTTAATTTTAAAATTGAAATTTTAGCTTTTAAACTAACAATTTTTTACTTTTAATGAATTTATATTAACTAGTTATTTTACTAACTCAATTTCTTTTAATGATTAAATTTACAAAAGTTCAATTAAAACTAAATTTCCTTTAGTAAATTAATTTTTAATGCCAATAATTAAATAAATCCTTATACACTTTTCACAATTCAATTTATATAACTCTCTGATGTAAATATTTAAAACTAATTTCTATACCATTTTCTATATTTTTCATTCAGAAATTTTAAATTAACCGATGATTTTTATTTTAAATCAATACTTTTAAATTTCAAACAAATTCTTTTTAAATAAATTCGTTTAACTAAAAATTAATTTTAAAGCTAAATTCACTTTTAACAGATTATATATATATATATTTTTTTTGCACTGTATACATATTAAAATTTACTGAATATATATGTTTATCTAAATTTTACTTCATCATCATTTTCATCTTCCTTTTACTATAAACTAAATTTCATTTACACATAGACATTCACATATATATATTTACATTGGATTTGAAAAGAAAAAGAAATTAAAAATAAATTATACCTCACTACTAATCGAGCCAACCCAGGCTCGCTTGAACCCCCCTCATCGCGAATTTTGCTCGCAACCCTCTCTCAACGCGCCGCCACCCAATAACGCGCCGCCCCCATCTGCTCGAGCTGCAGCCGAGCTCTCCTCTATGAAGTCGAAATCGACTTCGGCCAATGCTTCGAACACGAGCTCAAGCTCGAGCTGCTTTGACCCCCCAAATTGATGCCGCCGCCGCCTCCACTGCAACCACTCGCGAGCGCCACGACATCGGCAAAAAAAAAAAACCCCCACTGCTTCACCAAATAACGATCGAACAAAGACCAAGCCCTAATCTTCCATTGCTCCTCTCGCCTCTGCTCGCTCTCGACTCCCAGGCTTCGAACACGGCCATTCCTTTTTTTTTTCTTCTGCGTTTTGATTTTTTTAAAATTAAAGGTCGAAAGATGGGATTTTGAATCGAGGATTGGAACGAGAAAGGTGGGCTTCGGCTTTTATTTGAATTGAACGAGTGTCGGCCATTGTTTTATTTATTCTTCGAATTTGAATACTGGAGAGGGAGAGGACGAGAGATCGTGCCTTTGCAGATGAAATCGCGTGATTTTAGGCGTAATTTTAGGGATGCTATCGTTGACAATTTTTTTTTATTTATTTAAATTTAAATTTGATTTGAACTCGATTTAATTTCAACGCGTTTACGTGTCGTGCGCTCACATATCAATTCTGAAAAATACGAAACTTGAAATCCGACAATAATTCAACGTTACGGACCCAATGGAACTAGTTTCGTTGAATTCCGAGACTGTATGAAAAATGACTATTTTTAATTATCGATTTAAACGATATAAATTCAAAACTGAACAAAACAGTTTCAAACTAAATTCTGAAGCTTATATTATCTTCAGTATTAACAATATATACTTTACAAACCTTTGAAATATTTTTAATCAGCTTTAAACTGAAGATTCAAATTTTTATTCAGTTGCAATCGACTAAATTTTATAATTTAATCACCAATTTCAAAGCTATATTGAAAATTCAATCCAAACCATCATTCAAATATTTAAAATTAATTAAATATTTTCAATTTAAATTATTCAAAACTCTGGGTCGTTACATTCTTATTTGTTATTCCCATCAAATCCTCGATTATAACTATCTTCTCAATGCAGCCAAATGTATGTTATGAAATTATTATTCCTTTTCTCTTATTTTTTTTCCATTTTATTTTTTGGAAAATAATGTTGTTAGGTTTTAATAAATTATTTTTTACGATTTAGTTATTTTTCTTTTTGTGTTTTATAGGACCGGTACCGATTTGTTGGAAATCAAAGCACTGGAGAGTATGTATAGTATTAATTTTTTTTATTCTTTCTTTTCTGTGCTTAAATTTTATTGATATTTAGTTTTTTTATTTGAATAATCATTTTAGTCATGTTTTGAGCCCAGTTCACGAAATACATATCTAGGGCATTGAATATAGAAGAGAGCAAGAACCTCAAATATCTACTTTCATGAAAGATAGAAGATGAAAAATACACGGTGAATTGAATTTTTGTTTCGAATGTGATTTAATTTACTTTGGCTGTCAAAAATATTTAAAGAAGCTAAATTTACATTTTTCCCGTAATTGTGTTATCATGTTATATACAAATTTATTCTATAATTTAAACAATTCAACCACCTTTACATATTTGTATTATCATTTTATCTCAGCTTGAATAATGTGTTCTCTTTAATTTAAGGTACATAATTTCTATTTTCCCTAAAAAAATTCTGTTATTCTACAAAGAACACTAGCATTAATTCAACAATTAATGGCATTAAATATTAATTACGTAAAATATAAAATCTCAAACTCATTATCATGTTTGCATTAATCGTATTTAATCTTCTTCCCCTCCATGTTTGCAATACAATTTATTAATTTTCGCAGTAATTACTTTTCTTTCCCTCCCAATTCACTTTCTTACAATTTTACCTCTTCCCTTTTGCAGTTTCAGATGTATACTACACTGTTTAGAAAAATCAATTCTCAAACCGAATCAAATTAAAGATTCTTTCCAAACAAATTAATATATTTCTCAAATAATTTAGCCGGACCAAAAATTAACTGAATTCATTAGAAGTTCTTCATTTTATAGTCAACTTAAATCACCTTACCTATTCGTTTCTTCAAAGATTGTGTTTCTACTTATTGTTTTCAATGTTGTTTTTTTGTGGAAAATTTGTCCGAAAACCTTCAAAAACTTTGGCTTATGGAATAAATCGAGCCCGATTCGAAGGGTTGATTTTGATTTTTCTTTTGTCTTTTCATTTAACATGAGGTTCAATTCATTTTTTATGTTCTATATGATTTCATATGATTATTTCAATTGTGTCCAAGATTATGTTTCTTTCTTTTGTCCGTTTCAGTTTGTATGATTATGAATTTGATTGCTCCGCACTTTGTAGGGGATATTATATTTATTAATACATGGATACCACATATCTTTGACTATTTTGTAAAATCTATGATCGGTGCATTTGAACAATTTTTTGGTTAGTAACCTATATTTGCATCGACGTTCATTTAAGTTCTTTTCATTTGGCATGATTATGAGTTATATTTCTTTCATTCATTTTGTAGGTCATAATTGGTTTACTAAAACGTATATACAATTTAGTCTTCAATTATGCATAATCGACTATAGGTAATGTGGTTCTTTTTTTCGTTTTGAAATATAAGTATTCAAGCAGGAAAATATCGTATTTTCTTCCTATTTTTGTTTCAATTTGTATAATTATAAATTTCATTTCCAATCTGTTTGCTGGAAGTTATTGGATTTCACCTAAATTTTAGTTGTTTTGTATAATTTATGTACGTAAAGTTGAATTATTTTTTGTTCACAAGTTTTGTATATGCATTGGTCTTCATTTGATTTTTGTTTGTGTGATACAATTATGAATTTCATTTTCTTTATTTATTTTGTTGGGCATAAATAGTTTGCTAACACAGATGCAAAAGAATCTTCAATTTTTTTAATCTACTAAAATTAAAGTTTATTTTTTTCATTTTTAAACATAAATATACGGTAAAATAAAGTTGGAGAAAATAATATATACGATGCAAAAGAATAATCAAATTATAAAACTTCATACTATAATTTAAATGAAAAAAGTATAAATGTACATATAGCACTTTTGTTTGGGATATCTTATGTTAAAAGTTTAGTTCTAAAAATGTGTTCCGTAAACTTAATTTTATTGGAATGTTTTATTTTGTTTTTATTCAACTAAACTTATTTTCTATAATATCAATTAGTATCCATTATAATAGACATATGATTTAATATGTTTGTTTTATAGTGATTAGTCCATAGACCATTAAATGTTTATAAGCAACACTATAATAATAATTTTTTATTTCCTAGAAAGTCTACTTACTATTATATTGTTTTGAATTTTGTTAGTTCGGAGATGTTTTTACATTATTGATTGACAACGCATTTATTAACAATGTACAAGTAAACTAACTTCGAATGAACATGATCATATCTAAATGTAATTAACTGGTATTATTTACGTTTCATTTGAATTCAAGCTAATTAGAAAATCATCACAATTGATTCTTTTTTGTTGAAACTCAACTTAATGGGAGAATCGGTTTGCTGTTAATTCGCTTTAATACTAATCAATTGGAGTCAACTTTTTGTTCTATATAACGTTGGATCTTTTGATGGATTAAGATTGATTTTTAGTTTTACTTAATTGCGTACTTCCAAAACGTAACCTTGTTAGATGTTGTTTAGTTCTTATTCACATAATTTACAAAATTTAAAACAAATTAGAATTGTGTTCAAGCGGTTACAATTATCAAAGTTGGAGTATGCATAATTGGCGATTCATGTTTCTTATGGAAGCCTAATATAGTAGAAAGGATGCACGCATAATTATTAGTTTATAATTTAACACATGATTTATAAACTTAGATGATACTCTAGATGAAAAGGTTAGATGGTAAGTGGTTAGATCGTCCATTATCATGTATGCAATCAGTTTCCAAATCAATGCGAGGTTTAGCTTTGCTTATCTTTTAACCTCAAAAATAAATGCTTTGTTTTAAAAAAATATATATATGGAGTACGTGTAATTTCATAAATTTGAAATTTTGAAAATTTTAAATTCATTTAATCAACAACAAATGGAAATAATAAATTCTCGAACTTAAAAATTGGAATCAAATCAAGGCGACATAAATTAATATAGCAAATATATCGATGTACTTTGATTTTTAGTTGCATATAACAATAAATATATAGACCTACACTTATTAGTATGTGAAATTTTTATATTAATAATTTCCTACTAATTGAAATTAATTTTATATTTTTATTTCTTCCCTTTAATTATATTGGTTTAGATTTCATTTTTCATATGATCTATAAACTTAAATTGTACCCTGACTTAAATGGTAAGTGGTTAGATTATACGCAATTGGTTTCCAAATCAACATGAGGTTTAGCTTTTTTATGTTTTAGCTTTAAAAATAAATGCTTTGTTTTATTTTTTTAAAATTCTATATGGAGTATACGTGATTTCGTTAATTTGAAATTTTGATAATATGTTTGTTTTATAGTTTAGTTGTTGGAATTATAAATTAATATGATCATATTTTTAGATAATACAAATGGAAAACTAATTCATTTAATCGGCAAGGAATGGAAATAATAAATTCTCGAACTTAAAACTTTGAATTAAACTAAGGCGACATAAATTAATATACCAAATATATTAATATATTAGTTCTAATCAAGCAAGATGCTAGATAAAAGGAGGAGAAGCATGTTAGTTCCAATCTTCAAGAATAAAGGAGATATTCAAAGTTGTACCAACTATAGAGGAATTAAGCTCATAAGAAGCTTTGGAAGAGAGGCATTGAACATCAATTAAGAAGGATGACAAGCGTTTCAAAAAACCAATTTGATTTCATGCCTGGAAGATCGATCACAGAGGCGATTTTCTTGGTAAGACAACATATAGAGAGATTTAGGTAACAAAAGAAGGATCTACACATGGTATTTATCAATTTAGAGAAAACTTATGACAGTACCAAGAAATGTTATATGGCGGGTCTAGAAAAGAAGAGAATTCCAATGAAGCACCTTACCCTTATCAAAGATATGTACGATGGTGTTGTGACTAGTATCAAAGCATGCAATGGTGAAACCAGTTACTTTTTCATTAACATAAAATTACATCAAGGATCAACTTTGAGCCCCTATATTTTTTCCCAAATGATGAATGAGGTTATAAAGGGTATATAATGTGAGATTATTTGATGTATGTTCTTTGCTGATGATGTTGAGTTAATCGAGGAAAATATATATGGGTTAATAGACAACTAGAGTTGTGGAGGTAGACTTTAGAATCAAAGGGTTTTGTGTTTAATAGAACTAAAATGGAATATATGAAGTGCGAGTTCAGCGGTGTCAGGTCAGAGGATGTAGATGTCACTCTAGGCGGACAAGTAGTGCCCAAGTAGAAATCATTTCAATATTTATGATCAATGTTGTAGTATGATGGTGAGATCGATGAAGATGTTAGTTTTAGAATTCAAGAGGAATTGGTTAAATGGTGACTAGCGTTTAGCATTCTTTGTAACAGGAAAGTCTCACAAAAGCTTAAAGGAAAGTTCTACAGAACGGCAATCAGATCTACGATATTGTATGGTGCAGAATGTTGGCCTACTAAAAAACAACACACCCAAAAGATAAGTGAAGCGGAGACGTGTTTTCTCAATGGAGCTGTGGTCATACAAGATGAGATCAAATTAGAAATGATGATACACTTGACAAACTTGGAGTAGCAACAATTGAAAAGAAGCTAGTCCAACACATCTTAAGATGGTTGGGCATCTTCAACGGAGGCCTTCCGAGGCATCTGTGCGCGTTAGAATTATAGACCACATCGAATGCTCAAAGAAAGATAGAGGTTGAACCAGGTTGACATGGAAGGAAGTGGTAAAAAGAGACTTGATGGATTGAAATATATCTGAAAAGCTTGTGTTGGACAGGAGCGAGTGGAAGTTAGCGATCCGTATATCAGAACCATGAACTGGGAGCTTTTTTGCTATGGGTTAGTTTAGGGGTAATGTTATAAGTTGTAGACCATAGGACTAGCGAATAGGAGTCTAAGACGTAGTGTTCGGTCTTCGGTCCCTATTACTATTAGTACCATAAGTGCTATTACTATTTTTACTATTATTATCAAGGTTTTTTAATTTCCTTACATATTTTTATATTTTTATTTTATTTTTATTTTATTTATTTATCATTATTATTATTTTAATTATTTTACTTTATTTTATTTTATTATTATCATCATGGTTTTTAAATTGACTTTATCATTTAGTTTTGGATTCTATATCTAACCAATCTCAACTTGTTTGAGAATAATGGCATGGTTGTTGTATTAACATACTAATGTACTTTCTCTTTTAGTTGCATATAACAATAAATATATATACCCTAATTCTACACTTATTAGTATGTGAAAATTTTATATTAATAAATTACCTACAAATTGAAATAAATTTTATATCTTTATCTCTTTTTTTAATTATATTGATTTAGAATTTATTTTTTATATGATCCATAAACTTAAATTGTACACTAGCTTCTAGAGCAAGAATGTTAACGAGTGGAATCATAAATTATTTTTACATTTGTGTTTAGGAAAAATATTCCATTTGGTTCTTTTAATACATCAAGTTTCTAGAATTCTTACTTTCCTTTTAAGTCGGTTTTAAAACTATCGACGGTAATTGATACATAGTAATTTTTAAAATTTAAAATTGGAATCAAATCAGAAAAATAATTGAAATAAAAGGAATTAATTCTCTATTTATCTTGAATTCAAATTAGAAATAGTGAATATATTTGTTTGCATTTGCTTTTAGTTGCATATAACAATAAATATATATTCATTCTAATGTTAACCCAAATTCTACATTTAATAGTATGTGAAATTTTTACATCCGTAATTATTTACAAACCAAAAAGAAATTCATATCATTATTTCTTTCCATTTATTATATTGGTTCATACTGAATTTGTTATTTAATCTATAAACTTATACTCTACGCAAGCTTTGAAAGAAAGAATGTCAACTAGTAAAATCATAAATTATGTATACCTTCGATTTTAAGATTAATTTTATATTCGGTTCTTTTAATCCATAGATTTCTAAATTTCTTGCTTTCTACTTTTAGCAAATTTTGGAACAACCAAAAAATTGTTTTTAGCATTATAAAATGCCCGTATATTTATTAGAGTATAATGCTTTAAGCTATTGTAGTTTAATTTGAAACTTTACCTACATGTTTGTTTTTAGTTGGTTATTAATATTAATGACGACTTCCATCTTTATATTCAATTAATTTTCAAATTGATGGTAACCAATTCATTTAACTAGCATTAAAGAGAATTGGGCAAAAATTAATGTTTAATCAATTTTCTAATTCAGCCTAGAATGAATTATACAGCATTAAAATTTATATTCCCAACAATACTCTAATTAATTTCCGCTTAGATTCATTCTCATGGTGTTTTTTTCTTATATCTTTATATTTGAATCATGTAGATGCGAATCATTTTTAACAACTAATCATCATCGGTTTTAATCATTGTTTATAAATTTAAAATTTCAATATCAAAGATGCTTCTTGGTCAAAATGCCCCGATGTCAAATACAATGATCCTTTGTATTTTAAAACTATTAGAAAATATGTTTGAAAATCATATATTTGTTAAAGAATGTGTCACTTAGTTAATTTGAAATTTTGATAATATGAAGAAAAAAATTGGTTTCATCAACAGCTTATAGTATAGCAGAGTGGCATGATTCAAATTTTACTTTGCAAAATTATGAAAAAATATGACCCTCATTATGACTATTTTCTTAATGAGTTAAACACTATACATGGTTGGAACTATATTTTCTTTCGATAGTTGGGTAAAAGTACTATACTTGTAAATATATAATATGCAACAAAAAGAATTTGCTCACATGTTTATTCATACAAGTCCATGTTTATTCATACAAGTCCAGTTGATGCATCTACTATTATTAATGTTTATATGAAAACTAAATTCAAATATTAAAGATCATATAAACTAATATTAAACATAAAAAATAAAATGAATTAATATGAATTTTAACTAATTAATTATGATCAATTATATTTGATACGAATTTAAACTAAATAGAGAACTGACTGCAATTAATTCTCTTTGATTGAAACTACATTTAATCAAAAATTCAATAACTTTTTAATTCTCTTTAATGCGAATCAATTAGAGACTTTATTTGTAATCAATAAATTCATCTTAATTTATCCCTTATATCAACACCATCTCCAAAACAGTGTGAATTCCAATTCTATGAGAGAATACGTAATGTGAATTGTTTTATAATTTTAACAAATGTTTTTTACCGTAGAGAGATAGTAAGTAGAAACACACCCTCCATTCTTTATAAATACATTTCTTTCGTTTCACACATTTAGAAAAGGAATAAATAAATGAGAAAATACTAATAGATAGTTTTTCAAAAACCAATTAAAAATTGTTAGGGCAACACTTGTTTATGCTTTTAAAGGCAACATTATATTTAATGTATTTTTATACACCTGAAATAAAATATTGTATATTCTATACATAATAAAACATGATTATAATCATTTTTTAACACGCATAACCTGCAAATTGGGTTTACATATATGTGTGTGTGTTGTGCTGATGTTTGGTTGTACAAACAAAAAATATTACCAGTATTTGTACTGAATTGACACTCCTAACAAAATTCATGTCATAACGAGTCTCTAAAGAGAACTCACTATCAATGTTTTGAACCGCGATACCATGTTAAGAGAAAAAAAAATGAATGAAGGCTAATTACATGAAAAAAAGAAAACGCGATGACTTATTAAATGAGAGATGAATTTAAATGAAAAATATGCTTCAATGCAGAGCTAGGTATTAAGCGACGTCTGTTTGTTGAAGAAGAAGAGGTATGTCAGATGTCTTTATTGAGTTAATTATTTTTAAGATTTTGTAGTAAAATAATGAAGATTAGTAAAAGGCATGACTAATGTTGAAGTTTTAACCTTTCGGTTGATGGAAAACAACATACGTATCTGTGAATAACTCGTAGTTTCCATGCATTTTGTATTGTTGACTATGTTTCTTTGCACCATTTGATCAAAATTTAATCATTAATGAAATGCCAAGTAAAGTATATTTTGTGTATCCACAAGTATTTTGTTTAATGGTTATATTAATTTACTTTAAATTATGTATTATCACATTATTTCGGTTATTATGTTAGCATGAACATTTGAAGTAAAGGGAAATATTATTTGTCTATTCCAAAAATTTGACTATATAACGTGTATATTACGTATGATTCTCATGTCATATTACGCTATATATATTAGTGTTTCATTAATTAATCATGTGAAATGTTATAACGTACATATTATGTAATTCTCATGTCATATTATGTTATATATAATAGAAAATATGACGTTTCATAAATTAATGATGTGAAATATCCTAAAGCGTAATAATGCAAATTTATAATGAGGTTTCCTTAAATCAAATTTAGTCATAATTTCATTTTGAATACAATGTCTCTATTCCAGGTTTAGAACGGTATCATCAATCTAAATTGCACATATATTTATTCTTATATGTTAAACAAACGATAAAATTATGTTGAACTTATATTGTTTGCATTTTAAAATTAATTAATAAACATGTTTAGAAATGTAATGGCTACTAAGTTAGAAACAACAAATAGTCAATTAATTGATTATTCTATAAAGTTATTGTACTTTAAAATATTAATTACATTTTATATACATCAAGATTAGTAAACATATTTATTAAAAAATATATTTGTTGGTAGTGTTCAAAAAAAACTTCTCTAGAAAAGTACAATTTGTAAACATATATACATGTACATACATACATACATACATATATCAAGCATTTAAGTTAAATGGTGAAATCTACATACATAGCATGGGTTTGCAATAGCTTTATAGATACTGTAATAAAAAATGTTTATTGTATTTGATGTACTACTTATTTTGATGTACAAAAATTAGTTTCTAGATATATATTTTGCTACCTTATTCTAATCTATTATATTTTAATAAAAACTTTATTATGATCTTTTTTTGGATAAATTTTGGTATAATGTTTTTGTTGTTTGATTTACTCTTATTTAATCGTAGTTATGATTTGGGATGAAATAGGAGGTAACCGTTGAAGTGATATGTGACATGCTATATGATTTAGATATTAATTAATTGATTATATCCAATAATTGATAATTAATTGATTCGATTACTTATGGAAAGTATCATGCTTTGATTTCAGCAGAGACTTGATTTGTATTTTAATTAATGGTTTAAACCTTTAGAGTTATTTTAGGAATGAGAACACGCACATATATAATTTAATTATATGATTTGATTTTGTAAGAGATCATTTTTGGAAATATCTCTCATATTCTTTAGCGTCATTATAAATAAGAGCCTAAATAGTTAGCTATTCAAGGAGAGTTATTGTTTTATGGTTTGAAATTGAGATTGCTTCTCAATCTTAGGTTAGCTATGTAATCTTTTGGTAAATTGAATAAACTTAGATTTGGACGAATCAATTGTTTTCTACATTTTCTTCAATTTTTTTCACTTAAATTTAATTGTGCAGAAATTCTTGAGATGATCTAACAGTTGGTATCAGAGCTAACTGCAAAAAAAACTTAAGAGTGATCGTTTTTGTTGGTGGAGAAAATATGTACTGAAAAATAGAATGGGAGGAATAGGATAAATTAAAAGGTGAGGGTGGAAGTTTACTTGTATCTCAGTAATCTTCATCGATCATTGAAGAATAAAGGGGAAAGATACAAAACTATGACGCAAGAGAAATAAAAGATAATGGACTGAAAAGTTGCAGGGGCTATTTCATTTATCTAGCGAATACAGTGTTTCATATTGTTACCAATGAAACATCAAGTTATGATATCTACAAGAGATTGGAGGGGGAATATTCAAAGAACTCACCAAAAAATAAAGCCTCTCCTAAGGAGGTTAGTAAACTTGAAGCTCAAGGAAAGTGATTTGGTTATGGAATATCTCGATAATTTTCAATCTATGGTAAATCTATTGGTAGGCGTAGACTATATGGTTGATGATGAAAGACAACCCAAATGTTGATGAGTTCATTACCAAAAAGTTGAGAAACGTTGGTGATTCCGCTGAATAACTTAAATTATGATGGGGTTGTTTCTATGTATTCGATGGTTAGTAGTCTGTTTAATGAAGAGACATGGAGAATGAACAAAATAAATGGAATATCCAAGGAAGAAATGGTAGCAATCGTTTTAAAGAGGTAAACGATGCAAGGAGAGAGATGCAATCAAATATGAAAAATGATGCCATGTTCTATTATTATGAAACACAACTTTGCAGTAAGCTAAAAAGAGATAAAAAGATATGAAAGTTTTGTAAGCAAAAAATGAGCAAGAGCAAAAATGACAAAGAAGAGGTAAATTCTGGTGTTTAATGATAATGCACTAAGTTTTGATAAAGAGAAATCAATGAATGAGTGCTTGATTCAGCTACAAGTTTTCATATAAGAAACCAAAATGAAGAATTCGTCGATTATAAGGAGCAAAGAGAATGAAGGTGGAGTCAACGGTCGAGATTTGAAGGTGAAGGACATAGGTTTAGTTATGGTGAGAATGTTTGATGAAAGAATAATAAGTCATTGAATTAAAAATTAATAAGAATTTTATTCCCGTTGGGCAACTGGAAGAGAATGATGTAATTTTTCAACTCGAGTTAGAATTACAGTGGTATGAAAGACAAATAAGGAGGTGTTGAGCATAAAATGTGGAAGCAACAGTTTGTATAAATTGTTTGGAAACAAAGTGAAAAAGTTTGGAGTTCCAAATCAGACTTGAAGAGAACAATTTACCTGAATAATGTAGAACCTACAAAGGACCACTAAAACCTGCTTGGAGGCATTTGTGGCATTATAAACATTTCCAATTTAAGTATAATTATGTGGTTTGGAGGTTGGTTAAGTTTGTTTCTGAAAAAAGGGGGAGCTCGTGAAGAATATTGTATCGAGTTGGAATATTGAAGATATGTGACACAATATTTGATTTACGTATTAACTAATTAACTGATTCAATAATTGGTTGATTAATTAATTGATTATGGATAATGTTATGGCTTGATTTTAAGAATGATTCGGTTGTATTTTTAGTGAGTGGCTAAATTTTTAGTCATATATGTATTTAAGAGTTTTAAATCTTATCATTTCGCTTGAGACCCCTTGAGATACCTTTCTACACTAAAACAAGACAATATTTCGACGTAACTTTTTAGTTATGTTAAGATCTCAACATAAGGTTGAGATCTAAACATGAGGTTGAAATCCGAATGAAGCTTTATATTTCATATGCTATTATATTAATGGCGGAAATAATGGAAACATGTCATATAATACTTTTCAGTGGATGCATCATGAAACAAAAAATTATATTCATAAATATATCGAATATTATATTATGAAACAATGATTGTTTTCGGTATCGACTAGAAATAAACATAGTTACAGTAAAGGAAATAAATATCCCATAATATTTAGTCAAATGAAGCATTATATTTCATACACTATTATATTTTGTTATGAATACTTTGAATTACTGCAACTAATCTCCACTATTCTAACTGAAAAAAATAATGCAATTATATTTTAACTATATGAAATTGTTCAACAGAAGTTACAAAACATCATCAATTTTAGCAATTACATATAAGTAGATGAAAGACAAAAAATTAACTGAAAAAAAGGGTTCTATACATTTACATATATGCAGTAAGAACAACATAATAACACTATCAGAAACTGATGCAAATAAAAGAAAATGCATATAAAAGATATCAGGAATCGAAGGGTTTCAGGCAATGCAAATCTACTTGCAGAAGGTTATGTAGTAAGAATAACAAACTAAATCTGCTTGCAAATCTACTCTAAATTACACTGTATATTCAATTTCCAAAAAATTGAATTTCATTAAAATAGAAACAACCCTAATTTTGATACATGTAGAGAGTAGAGAGATTGGTTAAAGACGAAGCTGCAGACTGTCAACATCGAGATCGAGTAGTCGAAAATTGGAAGCAACCACGAGCTGTCGGATGTTGGAAGAGAGAGTTCGATTTTTTTTAAAAGAGGGAGTTCGATTTTTTTCTCTTGAGAAGAGGGAGTTCGATATTTTGACGGGGAACGTGATCTTTTGAGAAGTTGAATCAAAAAGAAAAGGGCTTTGTTCAATTTTTTTATGATTGACTGAGTGGGCCTATTTTTTTTGAAAAAAACAATATAGCAACGATATCTCGGAATATCGTTTCGCTCCAAATATCGGCCGATATGTGTATATTTCTGTCGATATAATCAAAATAAGATATCAACTGATATCTCATGTTTCGTTTCGCCGAAGCCTTCAACCGAGATCTTGGCCGAGATAGCCAAGATTTAAAACAGTGATTCGTACCAAAGCTAACTATGAAAAAAATTCTCAAGAGTGATCCATTTAATTGATGGAGAATATATGTACTGAAAAATTGAATGTGAAGAATTAGATAATTTGGAAGGTGAGGATGGAAGTTTACTTATACCTCGGTGATCTTCATCGACCATTAGGGACTAAAAGGGAAAGGTCGGAAATTATGACGGAAGTGGAATGAAGAATAATGGAGCAAAAGGCTATAGGGGCTATTAGATTTATCTAAAGAATACAGTTTTCATATTATTACTAGTAAAACAATAATGTAATGACCCGGAAATTTTAACGATTTTTACAACGTAATTAACTAAAAAAATTCTTGAAAATATATAATAAACTTTTGCAATGGAAATTTGATATTTGGGATACGTCTATTTAAACGTAGCAAGTGTCAGATTTTCATTGAAAAAATAGGTAAATTAGTTCTGTTGAGTAATTTTCAATTTTAAAATTAGCACGGCCATATGACCCTCCTCCCTCCGCCATCTAGTCACCGTCCGCTCTGTCTCCTCATAGTGAGATGTGCAGCCTGCAGCTAGCTTCGACAGACCCACCCATCAACCGTTCATCTCTTCCCATCACCATGCCAACGACTCGCATCCACGATCCTACCTCTTTTCTTCCACGGCCGCCTAGAAACCCTTGCCTACGTCCAACAAGAGCACCCTAGCTTCCCCCTTCAGCTGATCTCCACCACCTTAAAATCCGATCCACCACCCTCAAACGCCCATGCTAACTCCTCCGCCTTCATCCCGACCACCGCCTGCATCCTTCCGCCCAGACCTCTTCCTCTCGCTAGCATGCAACAAACCCACATTGACACAGCCTCCTCAAACCTCCGCCGTTCTTTTGCTTCACCCACGAACCACCCGGTCACAAACCCTCCATCGTTCATCCAGATCCACGTCAGCAAACACACCATTGGCCGCAAGTCTTCCAGCTGTGCTCCAACCACATCCTTTTCCTCCGAACGCCCATCTCACCACCATCAACGCAGCAACCCCTCACCTTGAACGCCACTCTGACCCTTGTTTTGGCATCTTCCCCACCATGCTCCTTCTCATCCATGCCTTAACCTCCCTGACTGCATCACCCAAGCACGCCACAACACCAAAGCTCACCCGGATCCGCACCCTCGCCTCACCAAAGCCGCCATCACCTTTCCCTACCACATGTCCGCATAGCAGCCACTGTCCCGCCTTGAGCAACCTCACATGGCTGCTACTACAACTCCTCAGCCCGCCAGCGCAGCCACCTGACGTCCACAATTTCCACTCACCTACCTGATAGTCGCCTCGTTCTTGGTCGAAACTCAGTTGTATCACTCGACTTCTTCAGCCTTTTCTTGTCAATAGAAATATATATATATATATATATAATATTTATACCAAAAGTTCATACTTATACAAAGTTGCATCCATTTTAAAGTATATAATTTAAAATATATTTGCATTCCAGTTTTACATGGCATCCATTTTAAATTGTATATGTTAGTTTATACATTAGTTTATATATAAATATAAGTATACATGTGTTTTGGTGTTCAAATATAAATTAAGGGTTTTATTTTAAATTTTAACGTGTTTTAAGATGTAATGATTTGAAATATATATATATAGACTTTTATTTTATATGGGTTTAAATTAAATATTGATTTGAAATATACAAATAACAATTTTATTTTAAATATGTGGTTTTAAATTGAATATTGACTTTAGAATAAATATATGATATATATATATATATATATATATATTGTTTAGTTTATATCAAGATAGTTTTGATTTGTTTTCGTAAATTCCAAGATATCAACTTTGCTCGTCGAATTTGTGTTCATCGTGTCATGCTTTGAAATTTGTGCTTGGATTGTCGCATCTCGTTCTTGTTATCTCTCTAGCCTCGAAAGGTGAGCGATCACTCACGATTAACATTCTTATGCTTATTAAATTTTTGTTCACATGAAATGACGTTTGAAATATGTTGTTAAATTTGAATTGTTAGTCATTTAATTGTTAAATATGATATGTCGTTATCTGTAATTGTTTACTTATGACATATGACACCATAACCTGTTGTATATATTATATTTAAATTGTTAATGATGATATGTCTGCTATTGATATGTATGTCATTTTATAATATTATTCCATTGTTCTCACTCTACAAGTTCACTTAGTTTTAGGAAAATCCCTATGGGTTGAAATGATACATACCCGAACCATAACATAGATTAGGAAAAACTCGTTATTGGTTGAAATGATAAACCCAAGAGATTTTATTGATTTCGAAATTTTGGGATTTCAGGTTGAAATGATATATACCCGTAAATATTAAATTATTAAGGATTAAAATGATAAATATCTATATCACTTGACCATAAGCTAGAAAACTATATATGAAAATTGTTGGTCTATTTTTAAATGATTTCTATAATTTTTAGAAAAATATAAATATGTGTTTTAAATAAATATTGAGTTTTAAATATAATATAAAGATTTATATTTTTCTATAAGTGCAAAATTTATATTTTTAAGGTATATATTTGGAAATTTTAAATTTGTAAGTTAAGTTTTGGAAAATATAAATTTTTAAGATTTTATTTATAATTTTATTATTTTTAAATATATAAATAAGATAATAATAGATTTAATAATAATAAGATTTAATTTAATAACAATTTAATATAATAAAATTTATTTAGAATTTAATTTAACTAATAACATATATAATATGTTTAAAATATTTATTTAAAATTTATATTAATATTTCAAAGAAGATTTTGTAATAACTTTAATAAATAAAGGTTGGAAAGATAAGTATAAATTGACTTGACATTTAAGTTGGTTAATAACTGAATTTAAATAAGAATTGATTTGTAATTTAATTTAAATAAGAGTTGATTTGAAACTTCTTGATTTTATGGTTTTTTGAGATATGATGTTTATAACTTAATAATTTGATTTTATAAAGGTGATCAAGTGAATAGTTTTAAATTAAATATTGATGAAGTTAGATATTTAATATTGATTTAAAATTTGTAATTTGAGATTTTATTCAAACGTTATTAAAATGATTAATAGTATGTTTTCAAATTTAAATAAAATTAAATTTGAATTTTGAAATATTAATGAAATTTATAAAATTGAGCTACTGTAAATTGTTGAATATTTGAACTTTAAAACCGATTAAATTAGAAGTGGTTACAAGTTGTAGTTCAAACCTAGATTTGAAATCGATATAAATTAAAAATAGTCTTTATGAGAATTTGAATTTAACCTTTAATCTTTTTAATTGAAATTGTTGAACTGAGATTGATTTAAATTGAATTTAGGACTGAAATTGATTTAAATTGAGTTGTGGAAGGAACAATTCTAATTTGAAACTATTTTTGATATAAACTCTTTTAATATATGAACCATTTTTAATATATATAACTATTTCAATCTATAACCTATTTTTAAATATATAAACTATTTTTAATTTATAACTATTTCAATATATAAAAACTATTTTCAATATTTAAACTGTTTAAGTTGGAACTGTTATGATTTAGATTTAATGGATTTAAATGCGAATATTTTGATATGATGGTCTAAACTATTTTGTGGTTATGATTTTGAAAGCGAATATGATTTCGATAGTAATAATGATTTCGAAAGTGTTATGATTTGAAATGAATATGATATTTCGATATGAAGTATGAACTATATGAAATGTAAAAAATGACCACGGTGTGAAATAAGTGTTTGGTTGTTAAAGAGACAGGGATCAGATATTGTCATACTCTCTGCCATTACGAAAACCACTTTAACAACTGTGTACATGGTGGAGAATCCAGAACGAAGTTGGATGGTTTGGCGACGTCTGTATGAGGTTTGAACGCAGCTCTGACTCTCGCGAGTCAGCTTGAGGTGACTAAAACAAGAGCCATGTCGGGACGATGAGGTCGCACCTCCGATCGAGCATGCTTCTTCGATTCCATTCTATTACTTTGTGATTTGATTGGGTGCACCTTTGATTATGCGAGTGTGTCTCGAGGTGGGCGGTAGTAGCTGCTATGCGTTACCCTTGTCCGGATCCGCAAAACAGTAGCTTTTTATTATGGGTATTCCCTCGCGTGCCTTGTCACATGCCTTATCATGCCCTCTACGACTTTGGTTTATACCGTACCTAAGGAGTGCTCCCAGAGTAAACCCTCGGTTTGGTGGAGCTTACAGTATCTGTATAGACTACGAGAATATATAAAATGTGTTAAGAGGAATATGTGTAATGCCTTAACGCTATTTTAATACTTTACTTTATTATAGACATTATCTATGTAGTGTACTGTACTATGTATGTAGATAGTTTAACAGACCCTTAAGAGATGGAATTCCAACATCCTTTAAGTTATTTGCATTTCACTTGAGTTGATTTACTAGTATAAGAATGTTAATCATGACTCGAGTGTTTTGTGTTTTGCTTTATACTCGGATCAGACTGAGTGTCACAACATTTGAGACTCACCTTTGGAGCTTGGAGCTTTGCTTGAAGATCTATCTTATATCTATTAAGCTTTCAGTTATCTCCAGTTGTTTATATTCAGACTTGTTAGTTGCATGTGTATTAGAGATTCCTTTGTATTTTGGGATATCTTTTTTTCGTTTTGACTTTGATGTTTATATAGTAGCTTCATGAACTATTATTTATCTATTCCGCTGTTTATTGTTATATAACTCTATGTCTGTAATTCTGCAATTTATTTATTTACTGTATATGCTAAGTTCAGCCAAATATAAATTAACAATCTGTTATTTTAAGCAATTCAAGTCTGACATGTATGGATGTGAATGGTTCGAAATAGCCGGTCGTTACAAATAATGTTTGATATCTACAAGAAATTAAAGGAGGAATATGCAAAGAACTCGCCAACAAATAAAGTTTGTTTTTCCTATGGAGGGTGGTAAACCTAAAACTTAAGGAATGAGATTTAGTTAGGGAACATCTCGATATTTTTCAAGCTATGACAAATCAATTGGTGGCAGTAGACTATACAGTTGATGATGAAAGATTACGCTATGTTGATTAATTCATTGTCAAAGAGTTGGAAAACATTAGCGATTATGTTGAATAACCTAAATTTTGATGGAGCTATTTCTATATATTTGATGGTTGGTAGCCAACTTAATGAAAAGGTGGGGAGAATTGACCTAATGAACAGAAAAATCAAGAAAGGGCAGCAACCCTCTTGAAGAGGTAAACCTTGCAAGGATGGGAATGCAACCAAATACAAAAAGTGATATCATCTTCTATTATTGTGAAAAACAATTTTACAACATGCTTAAAAGAGGATGAAAGCTTTGGAAGCAAAAAATGAGCAAGAGCAAAAGTGACGAAGAAGAGGTAAATTATGGTGCTTAAATTAATGATAATGCACTATGTTTTGATAAAAGAAAATGCAGTGAGCGTTTAATTCGGCTGCATACATGAAATCAAAATGAAACATTCATCGATCGTAAAGAGCAAAAAGGGAAAAAGTGGAAACGACTAAAGGTGGAGATTTGAATGTGAAAAACATAAGTTCGGTTAGGTGATAATATTTGAAGGAAGAATAGTTAAACTCATTGGACCAAAAATTAAGAAGGATCTTATCTAAATTGGCCAATTGGAAGAGATGGGATGCAAATTTTCAAGTCGAGAATGAGTACCAATGATGTGAAAGATAAATAAGGAGGTGTTGAGCATAAAATGTGGAAGCAACAATTTGTATAAATTGTTTGGAAACACGATGGAGGATGTTTGAAGTTTTCAATATAGATTTGAAGAGGCCAATTTATCTGAATAAAGGTAGAGCCTACAAAAGACCATTAAAATCTGCATGAAAAGATTTGTAGTATTACAAGCATTTCTGATTTGATGATAATATGCATGTTCAATTGATGAACATGATAATTATGTGGTTTGGATGTTGGTTAAGTTTGTTTCTGAACAAAAGGGGAGCTCATGAAGAATATCATACAAAGTTGGAATATCGAAGAAATGAGACACTATATTTGATTTACATATTAATTAATTGATTAATTCGGTAATTAGTTAGTTAATTGATTGATTATGGAAAGTGTTATTGTTTGATTTTAAGATAGATTTGATTTGTATTTTACTTAATGGCCTAAATCTTTAGTCATATGTGTATCCAAGAGTTTTAATTTTTTTCATCTCACTCAAGATCCCCCCTTGAGATTTCTTTTTACACCAAAACGAGACGATATTTCAACGTAGTTTTTAACTTGTTTATCACTCATCTCACGGGGATGTTAAGATCTCAACATGATATTGAGATTTAGATGACATCTGAAATTTAAAAGCTTGATATGTGTTTGTATGTGATATGCATATGAGTTCAAAAATTAACATTCAAGGAGTTGTTACTACGTACTACCAAGTTACTTGGTAATGTTTTTGAGATTAGTGATTATTTGAGTACAAACTTTCATTTCCTAACCTTACCATCAAATGATGTTATTATTGTAAATGTGAAGTTATGCATTACCAATACATACCCTGATATTAGCATTTTTCATTACTAAGTCATACTTGGTACTATTGATCTGCGTCTGATCCTTAAATCCGATTAGATCATATTAGAATGTTTATTTTAGATTGGGTTAGATATCAATTACTATTTCTCATAAAATTACCAAAATGAAATAGCTAAGAATCGACTTTATGAAAATCGTTTATTATGTTCAAGTTTTAAATTATCATAATTGAAGTAATGGAGTTTTAAAAATGTTTTTTGTCACATAGTTTATAATGATGTTTAAATTTCATACTTAATTAGATTAGATTTATTGTGGATTTATAAATAGTTACTTGTATCAGTAGTTAAAATTTGTAACTATATGATGTTTGTCGATTGAAATGAATAAATACGCATCTCAATGCAAATTGGACATAATTATTGTTCAGAATATAATATAATTGAGCATATAATAATCTTTTGTAGCCTCTAATCAAATTAAATCAAATAGAAAAGGATATGGTTTTTCTATCAACAATTAAGTGAGCATAATTATCGTGACTCATAATAAGATAGAAAAACAACCTCTTGATAGTTGGACAAGAACCAAAAAACATTATATTAAACTATTAAAACAATAAGTTATCAACTAAAAGAAAATGGGTATCATTTAAATACTTCAATTTTATGCATGCTAAATAGTTAATCCTAAAAACACGGAGACATGAAAAAAACTGAGTTTAAAGATTAATTAAAGCATTAAAAAACAAAAATGGGAATTAAGTGTGAATTGGAAGGGGAAAAAACCTAGTTGTAAAGGGACT
Organism: Allium cepa; assembly: GCA_030765085.1. Taxonomy (NCBI): domain Eukaryota; kingdom Viridiplantae; phylum Streptophyta; class Magnoliopsida; order Asparagales; family Amaryllidaceae; genus Allium; species Allium cepa. The sequence goes on along the minus strand of CM060936.1, from coordinate 1,993,281 downwards.
GTATCATGATCAAATTTCCAATTTCAACTCAAATATGAATATTCAATTTATGCTATTAAGTTTGATGGCTATCCATTTTGATCATAAGGATCCATCAACCGACCGATTATAATTGGACTTGTATAATTTGAATCAAATCCTATTCAATTTCTAATATAAATTGGTTCAAATCCAATATTTTTAAATTCAATTGTACTGGATCCATTGGATTACAAATTCGTTGCACCTCTAATCATTTTTTAAGAACAAGAGTTTTAGTTTGTCAATCAAAGCACTCGATTTGATGTTTTGAAATCTCAAACCCAAAACTTATAAAATATTAATCTAAAACGCGCATCAGTTTCCACTTAAGCTAGTGATCCATGATTATGTGCACCTCTAGTATGGAACAAGATGTCATTCGAGATATCATTCAAATTTCAAGATTTTAAAAACTTCATTATGTATGGATGTACAATATATATGCATAAGCTTATATTTAGTGCGTTGTTACATGATAAATTGTACCAAACAGATCTATCTATATACTTGGTAATGTTAGGATATTAGTGTTTTTTATACTACAAACTTCCATTTGCTAACTTTACTTCCAAAATTTAATACGGATTTTATATCTGATGCTATGTATTGCCAACACATACTTTGTCATTGTAATTTTTCATAGCAAAGTCATATTTTCAAAACCTGCGTGCAACACACAGGTTCGTTCTAGTATAATATGTGTGTGTATTGATAAATATATGTGATGTACGTGTAACATAATGTTAAAAACTCGAATGAATGAAAAATGACCCACTTACTAATCCAACATAGATGTAATTTGTTTAAAAATTACAAGATAAAAAACGATCGATCACCTTTCCATCCATTTCACGAATAACATTAGTGGCTTCATCTTCAAATGCAAAATTTACGAATCCAAACCGTCTTGATCTTCCTGTCTCATGATCCATAATAACCTTAGCTACATGTAGATAAAAAAATATTCAACCATAAAACCTTAGATTTATTAAAACTACAAATGCTGTTGTAGAAATTTAAAAATGAAGTAAATAAAATATCACACCACCAATTACTTTCCAACAACTGGAGAATGCATCTCTCAAACTTTGAGAATTGGTCCTATAGGATAATCCTATATGGTTCCATAAGTGGATTAACTCTGGAAGATACAGTAACACTTTCGTATATATATAATTATATAAATGATGAAACTTAACAAACCTCCAACAAAAACTTTTGAGGATGCCATGCATCGGACGGAAGCATATTTAGCAAGTTTACCAAATTTATTGGCAAAAGCCATTTCTACCACCTGTTATATCAAGGTACAATTTATTTATTTAACAGTGAATTTTTCGAGAAAATCTGGTGAAATGTAAGAAAAAACCAAGAATTAAGTTGTAAAATAGAGATATAAAATTTACATAGATTCTCAACTTTATCACTCATTTAAATAAATAAATGATTATGGTTGCAAGACATATCAAATCCAATGGATTTAGGCAAAAGTCAATCCGACTCAATTTATAGATGAATTTTAAATTTTTGATCCACATTTGGTCCTCGGACCTATAAATTCTATATGATTCCAAAACTATGGATTGAATTAGATGAATATTGACTACTACTTGTCGTAAAAATTTTCGAATTAACATATGTAAGGATTGTTTATATGAAAAACAATTAATATATATAATGTTTAGTTTAGCAAAGGCGACATTTAAATTGTCTTTTTGAAAAGTTTGTTTTACTATATAGTCTAATTTTCATTATCTAATTAAAATTTATTGCAAATTTCCATCATTAACGAAAATACTTGTTTGGGTCTATGAATAAATTTGTAGAGAAGACACCATGATTTGTTATTCCTAATACCATATCTAAAAAATCCTGCCAATTTAATCTATTATAAAAAAGTTTGTTACCATCACAACATAGTTGTGAGGATGCAACATAAATAACACAACATAAAAAATTATGATGTGACGTTGCATTTTGGTAAATTTATATTAGTTTTTCTCAAATATGGTTTTGAGCAGAACACTAATTGTTTAGGACTCCCTCTCTATGTTAATTGTTTAATACCTTTTATCTAGTTTTGAATTAAAGTTCAATCATTATTAGCTATCTAAGCAACTATAGCATTATTGTTATTTGAGTCATTTTCATCTTCAATACACTATGCACAAGCTAAGTACTATCTGAAGTATGTCCAAAATACCATATTTAGCTTCACGCATCAAAACCGTTCTTTGCAACGTCTACATCTATTAAGGTACTTTCTATGGTTGTATTTCTATGTTCCCGTTGCCTTTTTGAGCAATAAATATTCATATTGTACTTTGTTACATGGACTAAAACATAATTTAGTATTTCAAAGAAAATATTACGTGAAAAAGAAAACAAGAATTCTTTGCAATAAAATTTACTTGCTTCAAAATTAATTCAAGAAATGCCAATGTTCACCATCATCGAAATAATAATTCTTTAAAAAATAAACAAACCAAAGATTCAATAATAATGGCAAAAGCCATATCAACAAACCATGTTCTTAGCATGATTCAAACTAGTTCAATTCATTTCAGCATCAAATTGCGGCAAATGCATATAACTCAGCCATAAATTTGGATAGAATTAAATTTGTAATCAGCAAATAGAGGTTAGCATTCCAAAGAACTGACTGGAATTCACGCCAATTCGAAAATTGAAATTGAAATCGAGGTGGGCAAGGAAGCAATGACAGAAATTGAAATCTACTGATTTATTAATTAGCTGACTATTCAATTTGCTTTCATGCAACAAAATATTCTCTTATAGCTTCTCATTTTCCTTTCTTTCCACAAGTTGCATAATTGACTTTCCACATGTAGGATAATTGACTGATGGAACCAGTTACTAATTTCTTTTCTTCTTTGGAAAAAAATCTAAATTATATAAATTTAACGAAAAAGAAATATAGTTAAAAAAAAAATCAAAATAATAAGCTTACAGTAAATAAAATAGTTATGATTTAAACACTTTAATTTCACACACATTAGATGTTTAAACTCAAAAATTTGAAGATATGAATTTTTTTTCGAGCTTAAGGTATTAAACTTAAATATGAAAAGGTACAAATCAAACCTAAGTGAGAACCAAAAATCCCTAAGCGAAGAGATTGTATCGTATGCCAACTTTTGATAATCTAAAATGAGTTGGATCAGCTATTCAATTGGTTTTGAATCTTTTGACCACAAGGATCCATCTACCATTCCTCTATAATTGGATTGGTTTCAATTCATTTTTCTGGATTGGATCGAATTTGATCCATTGGACAGTAAATCTTATGCACCATTATAAATGATGGTTCACACCCTAATAAATGATGGTTATATTTTGAATTCTGACATATACACAACGCAATATAGTTTTTGATAAATTAAGGGACCTATATCAAGATATGAGCATCTTCTCATGGGTTAGTTGAGGCACAGAGGACTTGCACTATATCAGTTTGCGTTTATTTATAGACATAAAGACGGTATTGATTGCAATTAGAGCCAATTCGAAAATCGAAATCAAATCGAGATCGTCTAGGAAGCAAGGATAGCGAAAACTTACCAATTAAGACGAACAAACAAACAAATTATGCAAGTAGGGTTTTTTCCCCTCTTTTTTTTCTTTCTGAACAGGGAAGAAATACGTTTTTTATATGAATTTCTTGTAACTTTCACGATTTTTCGTCACTCGAAAATCGACATCAATACGTACGCTGTATCAACTGCCGAGCAATCGAATGCCAGAAAACCGAAATGTTGTGGTTAAAGAAAAGAAAGAGGTAGAAGAAGAAGAAAAAGAAGAATAGAACAGAAAGAAACAACAAAACAATATCAGAATCTCACAATCGCAGCGGAACAACATATAACAGATAAATGAATAATCTTTTAACAAAGAACTATATCAGTTATTACATTACATCACATTACATTACATTATCAGAGTTTACAACAACAAACAGCGGAAAAGAAATACAACATATACTAGTAATAGACTACGCCATTCAACTTGCCTCTAGATTTCTACAGCAACTCCTGAATCCAGAATGACCTGATAACCTAACTCTAGACTGCCCGTGTGGAAATTGGTGGGCACCCAGAGTTTAGGAAGGAAACAATAAACTCCAGGTCAGTCATGTGACTGGTGTGAGAACTTAAAATAGTTATTTATCTTTAAAACAAAGAACAGGATAATTTTAAAATAGATTCGCAATGCTTTTTCTTTTGAAAATGAGACTACCATAAGGCCTCCCGCATACACACACAATGCAAACGCAGAATCGGAGGAGATTTCTCCTTATGATAGTCAAAGATGCTTGATACGCATTAAAAAGAAACATTTGATATTATTACTAGTGCATAGTGTAGAAAACAATTTCGAAAGTAGAATATAAATCATAGCCAACATACGACCATTATCGTATGCCTACTATAGCTACTATGTTCAATAGCAGGTTACCGCCACATTCCATAGCAGGTTATACAACTAAAACCGTACAAGGATCGTATTGTTCTTTGGCTTTCCAACAAATGGTCAGGCCAAGGAACTTCCCATTGCCACATTGAAACGCCTCTGGAAAGACGCCCCGAGAACCTAACCGGATCTCTACCAACACAAGGCCGGGTTACCTCTGCAAAAATAGGTAACTACTGACACGCGTATGCCATTCCTCGAACGTAACCGATCTATATCCGAGGATCCTCGATTCCAACAACCACAAAGTAATAAATTTGCAGTAGCAACATAGGTTAAATATCTGGGCTCCATACCATGATACCACCTCTATCCAGGAGGAAATGAACATACACTAAGGGGCGCTACTCCCTAGAACCTTGCTGCATTCTTCCTGTTTTGATTATTTCCGGGGTGTGAGATCCGACGAAGTCTCGTCCACAATGCTATGCTTTATATAAAAGCTGTGCCTTGTTCAACAAATGCTCAACAGCACTTCATATGCCACATTACCAAATTGGGAATGTATCACTAGTAACCATCAACTATACAACCTCTAGGGTGTTAAGCTAAGAGAATAAATTCTCCGCCACCAACGGAAAAATATTTGATAGAAACCAACTTTACATCTCAAATTGTAACGTCGGACACACATCCATACAAGTCCGTTCCGGGATCGAACGGAACCGAAGGCACTTCAAAAGAAGCCCTTGCAATCCAGATATTCGCTAATCACGACCGGACTTCCCGTCACAAAGGGTAATAAATTTCTATATCGGAGATCAGCCGATGCAGAAACATTCGACGGCAATCCTTCCGTTTTCACAAATATCCGGTCTTCAACACCGGTCATCAAATGCAATCCATTTCGATGTATCACATATTCGAAATGGGTTATACGACCCCAAGGTCCTTTCCCGGCTAACCAGAATAGTGAGCGCTTATTTTAAAAATAAGTGTGGCATTCAAATTCAAGAAATTCACAACAATACCCATTCGAGGGTAGATATTGTTAGTCGGTTATTTAACTATCAATAAAGATGCGCAACATCATCAGATTCCAAATAATTTTCCAAATTATTTATTTTCCCAAAAATATCTTCACAAGATATATAATTTTCCACACCTAACCATTTGAAACAAATTTCAAATATTCACTTTTCAATTTATCTTTAAAAGATAAAATTTCAAACCTTTCATTTCATATTGGAAAACATTTCCATACTTATTTTAATAATAAGTACTTCACAAATCTATTTATTTTCAACACTTGGACATATTCAATACACTTAAATCAAAATTAAGTATATATTTCATTTTTTAAGGAAAACATCCTTTGAAACACATTTATTTGGGTCAAAACGAATGTTGCGTAAAACATCGTTACGATGACCCAAAATCACTAGTATAGGGATTCGAAATTAAAATAGATATATAAATCCCAATACTATATAAAATATTTCCTTTCGAAAACCATTTACTATAACAACAGTGTTATAGTCCACCATTTCCTTTTATTTCTCGAAAATGTCTATTTCAACAATGAATATTGAAATCTATGGTTTCGATTCATAATACATTTTAAAACATCTTTTAAAATAATTAACTTCATTTTATAATATTCATTTTTCCAAAACATACTCATTTTATTCAATAATATATTCACTGTTCGAAATCATGAATATACTTCCTTAACCAATTTCAACATTTCTACACATTTTATATAAATAATAATTCGCTATCCAAAATCACGAATATACTTCCTTTAATAAATTTCTATATTCAATTTATCAAATTCCATTGATTTCGAATTTATAAACAATGTTTATAAATTCCATTCCTATTTATAAAACTTCGATTTATAAATCTCCTTTATTAATCCAATTTAATTTATATAACTCAATTATATACCAAAAGTCCATATTATAAGTTAAAAACTTATAATTCATTTATTTACAAAATCGTTCTTTAAAAAAAAACTTCACACATTATAATCTTATTACCTTTAAGATTCTTTTATATTTTATAACCACTTCAACTTATAAAATCCCTTTATTAACAATTTCTATTTATATCCCATTCAAATGCCAAAGTCCGATTTATAATATAATTACTTATAAATCTTTTATTTTACAAAATCTATTCATTTTATAACTTCAAAATTTATAAATCTATAAATTCCGTTCACTTATGAAATCCAATTTTTATTTCATTTCTTAACACTTATAAAAACTCGTTTAATAATCCCAATATTTTAAATTTGTAAATATCAATTTCTACATCTTTTATATAAATTGTTTATAATAATTCAAAAATCTCAATTTAAATCATTTTATTTATTTATCTACTACTTAGCTCAAAAATCACTTTTCAGTTATATTTTGCAAAAATCATAATTTTATAATATGAAAATTTTAACGTTTATTTTATTTATGATGAATCAATTCAAAATTTTTAATAAAACATATAATTTCAAAAATCGCTTTAAAATCCTTTTAAATCAAAGATCATTACTTTTAAACTTTAAAAATGGATCCGATGATGCAACAGCACCAAATAGTCAAACACGACAACAAACATCATATATCGGTATATGATATCAACACATATCAAAATATCTGTAATCAAATAAATACTGGTGAGGAATCCAGTTGGATCCCTCCAACCTATTTCCCTGCATCCACAGATGTTAGCACAATACCAATTCCGCTCCAGTACGGAATTATCGCGGTATATGGGATTTATAAAATATTATCCGCTATTATACGGCGCAATAGGGTCTTATTCGCTATATAATGCGGGAAATCAACTCCAAGTACATAAATAATACCAATTTCACTTTGCAGTGAAATATTCACGGTATATGTTTTTAATAAATAACATCCGCTTAATAACGGCGTATAATATCTATTTTAACAATCAATAGATAACAATCATCATTCAAACATACAATCAAGCAATTTTAAATCTAACTATTCAAAATATAAATCGAAGCAATTCGATTGAGTGAGAAGTTCTCACCTTGATTTAAATCATGTTCCAGCGTTTTATTTCAAATAAAATTAAACAAGCGTTTAATTTTACCCAAAATTCTCACCGATTCCAATCGACTCCAATCCAACTCCATAGTGTAGTGCTCGACAAAATGATTGCAACGCAATTCGTTTCGTCACAATCCGACCTCGTATGACGAAGTTATGATATTTTAAAGTCTACACAATTTTTAATATAATTTATTTACAAATCATTTTTATTATTTTAACCTTATTTTCATCTGAACCGTCCATTACAAACCATCATATCTCGGCCGCGTGTTGTTTCTCTTCCCAGGCTATCATCGTTCGCGATGTTTAACCCATAGCCGACCTTCCTCTTCGAATTTTCGCCATCACCCCAGTCCACTTGAAGATGATCAAGTAACGCTGCGTCAAAGAGCAACTCGAGCACTCCTTTCACCCAAAATCCGGTCGAGCTTGGCATCGATCTCGTCTCGATTTTTGTGCGTGAACAATAGACGTTCAAACTTAAATAGCTGCCGATCCACCACGCTAAATTCGATCTTGACCATTGAAAATGTAGAGCTCGTGATGCTCTACAACGTTGCAGTTGAACATTTTTCTTGATTGTTAGTGGATTGGAAGATAGAAGAGGAGAAAGTTTCAAAATTTATGGCCATCGATTTGAAGAATGGCGGTTGAACGTGATGAAACCCTAGGCTTTGATTATTTTTGCAAATGAAATTTTAAAGGTGCTTTTATAGAAAATTTAACGAACACTATTAATCAAAAATTTTCCGAACTCCAAACGAAGCGTGCCGGCTGGCGTTTCTAAGGTTTACCCTGCGTTTCGAACACAATGGAGTAGGTTTCGGAGGCTAATTCGATCATATGTGCGAGTTACGGCAATACACGATTGATTTTAAATTAAACCGATTAAACAAAATTTCTATGTGTTTTGGCTTGCCCCGGAAAAACAATAAATCCAATTGACTTGAAATTTGAAATCTTATAATAATATCACATTACGGATCCGATGAAACTGGTTTCGTCGAAATCCGAGACTATTTGAAAAATGGCTATTTTTACACGTCAAATTAATATTAAAATAATTTCGATGCGTTTCGAGCTGCCACGGTCAAACGAAAACTCCGATTGCTACGAAAATTGAAATCCGATAATAACAAACTATTACAGATCCAATGGAACTAGTTTCGTCCAATTCTGAGACTGTTCGATAAATGGCTAATTTCACTAGTTGATTAAATATTAAAATATTCAATTATCACAGATTAACTCTAAATTCAATTTTAAAATTTCTATAACATTGTTATTACTTCAATATGATGAAATAAAATTTTACAAATCATTTTCAATCATATTAAACCCAATTTTCAATTATTTACGTAATTTCAACTATTAAATAATCGATTTAATTACCAAATTAAATCCAGATATTCAAAATAAAAATTATTCGACTTACAAATTTTACTTATTAATATTTAAATTCAATTAAATATTCAAATTTTAATTAATAGAAATTCTGGGTCGTTACAATCTTCCCCCCTTAAAAGAATTTCGTCCTCGAAATTGCCAAGTAAGAAAAAGTTACAGAATCCATTAATTTTCCAAAACCATAGTTAAACTTCTTATAATAACTTTACTAAGTTTCCAAATCATACTTAGTTATCTTTTCAAAACCAACTACTATAGTTTAACTTCTAATTCCAAATCAAAATTATAGTTTTCACAATTTTCCCATTTTTCTCAAAAATTTTCTAACGCCTTAAATTTTCGGAAAAATTCACCGAAGTCTCCTTTGCGCGGTTCGATCATAGTAGGATCTCAACAGACATATATACGTATACATCGACCCTCCCGGTCGGAAAAACAGAAAAACAGTTCATATTTCCTATTTTTATTGCGTAGGCGTACCTTTTATATTATTAGCGAGCATATACGACTAATATAGCGCGAAAGCGAGCTCCAAATGCGAAGCAAGCGTAATCCGCACCTAATAAACATTCAACAACAACATGAGAAACATGCGTATGTGAAAGTAATATCAATATACAACATATATCGCTACAACAACTACATATACCAATATAGCAAATGCAACTACCAAATCATTTATAAATTCACTTCTCATTAATATTCATTGAATTTGTTTTCCAATTGATTCATTAACATTGGACTTTAATTAACATTCATTCATTCGTTTCCAATTAGTTCACATTCACAAATTTAAATTCACATTAGTTCACTTCACATACAAATCAAATTCAATTCTATTCAAATTCATTTACTTCCAACTTGAATTCAATTACATAGCTTTTCAATTTTGCTAATTTACTTTCATTAACACTTAATGAATTCATATACAATCAACTAACAATCAAATAACAACCAATGTACATTCATTACAACCAAATTTATTAAATTTACTTTACTTTCATTCAATTTGGTTCAACATATCCGATTTCCAATTGGTTGATATCAAATTGACTTACATTCAATTACTCATCTTCCAATTACATTGGCTTTTAATGAATTAACATTTATATCCATTATTCTATATCAATTTAATTTATATTCAATTGATTTACATTCAAGTGGATGATTAATATTCCATCCATTTATCAATTTAATTGCTAATTCATTTAACATTTCAAATTAAATTTCATTTATATAACTCAAGTTTATATTGTTAATGACTTCATTTCATTAATTCACTTATTAATTTACTTTGACACCTAAATTTTACTTTGTTCAACTTCACTTAAGTTATATTCCATTTCAAACATCATTCGTTTAACTTAGCTTAAATTTTCACTTATAAATCCAATTCAGATTATCTTTTGAATTCAAAAATCCAAACCAGTTTTGAAATCAACTTTCATTTAAAATAATTTGGTAGCAATTCCTCTTTTGGAAACCTGAAAATGAACACCGATGATGTTGCAATCATTATCGGAATTATTTTCCAGCGACCGCAAATGGTTTAGAGCTTTCATCCCTTCAAAACAATTTTCCAAATCCTTTGAAATTCATTTTCAAATCAAAAGGGATTTAACTTTCCAAATTTCCCAAAATTTTCAAATTTAGTTTTAATTACAACCCATATTTATAAATATATTCATACAGTTTCACTTCTTATATGTAAGATTATTTCACAATTGTAAATCATTTTAATTATAATTCCATGCTTATAATTCATTAGCTTATACAATTCATTCTTTTAAAATTGTGGTTTTATTTAACTTATTCAACAACCAAACAATCAATTCAGATACACTTTAGGGATTTAACTTTCCAAATTTCCCAAAATTTTCAAATTTAGTTTTAATTACAACCCATATTTATAAATATATTCATACAGTTTCACTTCTTATATGTAAGATTATTTCACAATTGTAAATCATTTTAATTATAATTCCATGCTTATAATTCATTAGCTTATACAATTCATTCTTTTAAAATTGTGGTTTTATTTAACTTATTCAACAACCAAACAATCAATTCAGATACACTTTAATAATTCTAAAAAATTATTCCTTTATATATAAAATATAATAAAGGTAAAATTATTTCATTTACCCACTTTAAAATGATGTCGACTTGCCACGTTTAAGTGTTTAGAAATTCCTATCGATAATATGGCGTCCCACATACCGACCAGAATTCACAAACAGCTCAACGGATAAGCAAACACAATACAAAACATTTTCATATTCGCTAATAAATACGTGCTCATATCTATTATTACACTCAAACTCATTCTAGAGTACTACTGACTCTATCTCTAATGAGTAATTCCCAACATAGCCATGGTTGTCGCTTAACCATATGCTCTGATACCAAATGTAACGTTCATGATTTTTCGTCGCTCGAAAATCGACATCAATACGTACACTTTTGATGGCCAGCCTTTCGACTGTCACGGCCTCTGCCTAACCAACCCCGTAAAGAGGACATGTGGGGGTAAGAGTCTCCTGTTCGCCACCAAACCACGAAGCAAGAATCCCCCATCACGTTTCACCTAGATAAGCAAGACTGGTGTGATAACTTAAAACAGTTATTTATCTTTAAAACAAAGAACAGGATAATTTTAAAATAGATTCGCAATGCTTTTTTTTTTTTAAATGACACTACCATAAGGCCTCCCGCATACACACACAATGCAAACGCAGAATCGGAGGAGATTTCTCCTTATGATAGTCAAAGATGCTTGATACGCATTAAAAAGAAACATTTGATATTATTACTAGTGCATAGTGTAGAAAACAATTTCGAAAGTAGAATACAAATCTTAGCCAACATACGACCATTATCGTATGCCTACTATAGCTACTATGTACAATAGCAGGTTACCGCCACATTCCATAGCAGGTTATACAACTAAAACCGTACAAGGATCGTATTGTTTCTTTGGATTTCCAACAAATGGTCAGGCCAAAGAACTTCCCATTGCCACATGGAAACGCCTCTGGAAAGACGCACCGAGAACCTAACCGGATCTCTGCCAACACAAGGCCGGGTTACCTCTGCAAAAATAGGTAACTACTGACACGCGTATGCCATTCCCCGATCGTAACCGATCTATATTCGAGGATCCTCGATTCCAACAACCACAAAGTAATAAATTTGCAGCAACAATGTAGGTTAAATATCTGGGCTCCATACCATGATACCACCTCTATCCAGGAGGAAATGAACATACACTAAGGGGCGCTACTCCCTAGAACCTTGCCGCATTCTTCCTGTTTTGACCATTTATGGGGTGTGAGGTCCGACGAAGTCTCGTCCACAAAGCTACGCTTTATATAAAAGCTGTGCCTTGTTCAACAAATGCTCAACAGCACTTCATATGCCACATTATCAAATTGGGAATGTATCACTAGTAACCATCAACTATACAACCTCTAGGGTGTTAAGCTAAGAGAATAAATTCTCCGCCACCAATGGAAAAATATTTGATAGAAACCAACTTTACATCTCAGATTGTAACGTCGGACACACATCCATACAAGTCCGTTACGGGATCGAACGAAACCGAAGGCACTTCCAAAGAAGCCCTTGCAATCCGGATATTCGCTAATCACGACCGGACTTCCCGTCAGAAAGGGTAATGAATTTCAATATCGGAGATCAGCCGATGCAGAAACATTCGACGGTAATCCTTCCGTTTTCACAAATATCCGGTCTTCAACACCGGTCATCAAATGCAATCCGTTTCGACGTATCACATATTCGAAATGGGTTATACGACCCCAAGGTCCTTTCCCGGCTAACCCGAATAGTGAGCGCTTATTAAAAAAATAAGCGTGGCATTTAAATTCAAGCAATTCACAACAATTACCCATTCAAAGGTAAATATTGATAGTCGGTTATTTAACTATCAATAAAGATGCGTAACATCATCAGATTCCAAATAATTTTCCAAATTATTTATTTTCCTAAAAATATCTTCACAAGATATATAATTTTCCACACTTAACCATTTGAAACAAATTTCAAATATTCACTTTTCAATTTATCTTTAAAAGATAAAATTTCAAACCTTTCATTTCATATTGGAAAACATTTCCATACTTATTTTAATAATAAGTACTTCACAAATCTATTTATTTTCAACACTTGGACATATTAAATACACTTAAATCAAAATTAAGTATATATTTCATTCTTTAAGGAAAATATCCTTTTAAACACATTTATTAGGGTCAAAACGAATGTTGCGTAAAACATCGTTACGACGACCCAAATCACTAGTATAGGGATTCGAAATTAAAATAGATATATAAATCCCAATACTATATAAAATATTTCCTTTCGGAAACCATTTACTATAACAACAGTGTTATAGTCCACCATTTCCTTTTATTTCTCGAAAACGTCTATTTCAACAATGAATGTTGAAATCTATGGTTTCGATTCATAATACATTTTAAAACATCTTTTAAAATAATTAACTTCATTTTATAATATTCATTTTTCCAAAACATACTCATTTTATTCAATAATATATTCACTGTTCAAAATCATGAATATACTTCCTTAACCAATTTCAACATTTCTACACATTTTATATAAATAATAATTCGCTATCCAAAATCGCGAATATACTTCCTTTAATAAATTTCTATATTTAATTTATCAAATTCCATTGATTTCTAATTTATAAACAATGTTTATAAATTCCATTCCTATTTATAAAACTTCGATTTATAAATCTCCTTTATTAATCCAATTTAATTTATATAACTCAATTATATACCAAAAGTCCATATTATAAGTTAAAAACTTATAATTCATTTATTTACAAAATCGTTCTTTAAAAAAAACTTCACACATTATAATCTTATTACCTTTAAGATTCTTTTATATTTTATAACAACTTCAACTTATAAAATCCCTTTATTAACAATTTCTATTTATATCCCATTTAAATGCCAAAGTCCGATTTATAAGATAATTACTTATAAATCTTTTATTCTACAAAATCTATTCATTTTATAACTTCACAATTTATAAATCTTTAAATTTCATTCACTTATGAAATCCAATTTTTATTTCATTTCTTAACACTTATAAAAAATCGTTTAATATTCTCAATATTTTAAATTTGTAAATATCAATTTCGTACATCTTTTATATAAATTGTTTATAATAATTCAAAAATCTCGATTTAAATAATTTTATTAATTTATCTACTACTTATCTCAAAAATCACTTTTCAGTTATATTTTGCAAAAATCATAATTTTTGTAATATGAAAATTTTAACGTTTATTTTATTTATAATGAATCGATTCAAAATTTTTAATAAAACATATAATTTCAAAAATCGCTTTAAAATCCTTTTAAATCAAAGATCGTTACTTTAAACTTTAAAAATGGATCCGATGATGCAACGGCACCAAATAGCCAAACACGACAATAAACATCATATGTCGGTATATGATAATCAACACATATCAAAATATCTATAATCAAATAAATACTGGTGAGGAATCTAGTTGGATCTCTCCAACCTGTTTCCCTGCATCCACAGATGTTAGCACAATACCAATTCCGCTCCAGTACGGAATTATCGCGGTATATGGGATTTATAAAATATTGTCCGCTATTATACGGCGCAATAGGATCTCATCCGCTATATAATGCGATTGGAACCTTCTAATTAAAAAAGAGTGAAGATGTTAATTGTAGACGTACATTGAAATAAATTTAAACCGGGTGATTTATTTCCAATTAATTCAGTTTATATTTCAAATTTTAGTGTTGGTTTACTACATATATGTTTGTACCTAAATATAAACTTATATTTCAGATCCAATTATATCAACAACAAAAAAAGAATTATTTAGGTTTGAAATCTCATATGGTTTTAAATTAAATGTTAATAGGAGATTGTAAAGGGGTAAAATAGATTTACACTTGACTATTTCCTTTTCACATAGACTTGATTGGATTTTAATTAAAACATAATTTACCTTTTCATCTTCGCTCTTCTAATTTATTCTTACATTCATTGCCTCATTATGTGGATTAGTAGCCTACCTTTTATTTATGAATGTAAGCTGTAAGTGCAGATAAAGATGTACACACATACACCTGTTTATATTACCTCATTTATGCAGTCATATTTGTTTAATGTATGTTAATGCATTCCAAGTAAAATGTTTAATCCAAATGTTAACATGTTTGTTTAAATTCCCAATCTAATCGCATAGAGAGAAACGAAAGGTTCTTAATGTTTTATATTGCCTTAATTAATTATACAAATTTGTGTAAAGAATTTATTTTCATTTTTTGTGTGTTAATGTAAAATTAAATAGGTGTAACTATGAGTTTATTGGAGTTAAGGAAAGTAATAAAGATGAGACATAGGTTTGAAATTCGAATTCCAAAGGTTTGTTGGTAGTGTTCATCTAGTCCGTGCATGCCTTCATCATTATTTAATACATACCACATTTCTTTCCTCATTTGTGTTGTTTCTTCATTTTCGTTTATTTCCGTCCTCTTTTTCCTGAAGCTACATCTTCTCAAATGAGAGTTTCATTTTATATGTATACATATATATTTTTATTTAACCTTTCTTCACCTCTTTACATCATGTCCTACCTCCAATTCCTAAAGTAAAAAACATACGAGTTCCTTGTTTTCTCCATCTCATTTCATACTTATACAACCACTTCATTTCTTTTCATTTTGTTTTCCCGTAGCCTTCTTCCACAACCTCATATTTTTGTTTTTATTTTGGTAGCCTATTGTGACGACCCGAAATTTTTGGATGTTTGAAATCAGAATATTTAATTGATTTTAAAATTTAAAAGTTAAATTTTATCTTGAGTTCAAATATCACCATTTATTGGGTAATTTAATTATTAAATTAAATAATTTGAAGTTGGGAAAAATGTTGAATTTGGAGTTTTAAGCCTGTTAAAAATAATTTGAAGGCTTGTAAAATTTATATTGATAGTTCTGAGGATAATAGAAGTTTTAAAATTAAATTTAACAGTGATTTGTTCAGTTTTGAAATTATATCGTTTAAATTGATATTTAAATAGCCTTCCGAGGCACAGTCTTGGAATTCGATGAAACTAGTTCCATTGGATCCGTAATATTGTATTATTATCGGATTTCAAATTCCGTAGTTATTGGAGTAGTTGTGTGATCATACGATATATATATACGCATTGAAATTTTATATCAAAAATTTAATAACTGAATCCAAAAAGCTATTTTCTCCATACGATCGAGTTAGGACTCGAAACCTTTTCCATTGTGTTCGAAATAGGGTATAACATTATAAACGCCTTGTGGCACGTCTCGTTAGGAGGTCGAAAATTTAAACTACAAATTTGAGACAATTTGAAATAAATTTAATATATATATTTATTCACATACAAATAGTCAGCCTTCAGCCGAAATAATGTCGCACCAGTGCTTTGTACACTTCATTTCAATCACTGTAGCTCATCTGCTACACGCAAAAATATTCTCCACGCAGACATCATTTCCCCTTTATTTCATTTCAATGCCGAAATTGTTTTTCTCCTTTATCTTTTCGGTTCAAATCATGGAGATTTCTTTTTCCCATCTTCAATTCGACTTTCTTTCAAAAAAATGGGCGCAATATATAAAATTAAATTGAACGAATAAATCTAATTGTTCGATCGAAGGAAGGGGGAGCGGTGATGAAGCGGTGCAGTCAAGTTCCTCTCTTGCGTGACTTCAGATCGACACCTAAATCTCGAGATTCGTTTATCGAAGTTGCGCCTTGTTTGGGTTACGACCCGTCTTCGTCGATGTAGTTTGGGTTGGGGGTTTCGAGAGTCTTCACGTGCACTTCTGGAGGCTCGAGTGGCGGCAGCTTCGTAGAACGTGAGTCGCGATAAAGAGAAGGGTTTGGGCTTGTCTCGGGGATGGTTAACTGGAGGAGGGGAAGGCGTGATTGATGGGTTTCGTGTTGCGCTCCTTGTCCTTGATCGAGTCAGTGAGGATGTGGAGGCGTTCGAAGCGGTGTAGTGGTCACAGTCGTCGAGAAGGCATCGCGAGGTCGTGGTCAGATCGATGGTGAGGTACATCTGCTTTGGTTTTTAAATTAAATTTAAATATTTATGGTTTAAATAAAATTTATGTATATATAATAGTACTTGATTTAGCAGTAAGGTAGATTTGTAGTATTCTTATTCTTCATTTTCAGCTTAAATTAGATAATGTATATATATGTAAATAAACAGAGGAAAATATATATATTTTACAGAAAGGTATACTGAGAACCCTTCTATTGATTTAGCATTAGACTTGGAAAAGGAAATGGGTCTTTAAAATGTTTGAGGAATTTATTTAAAATAGATTTTTAAAACTATATAGAATATTTCATAAGTGTTTATGAAGTTTCAAAAATAAAAATGTATATGCACATATACCTATTCTAGTTCAAAGACATACACACACACACACACACACAAGTCTTTTGGAAATAAATATGGATTAAAATATTTAAAAATTTAAGTAATATTAGATTTCTGGAATCTATCATTTATTTTTAAAAATATATATATGTGTGTGTGTGTGTGTAGTTTAAAAATAGAAATTTATTAGTTTAAAAATTTAATCATTAATTAATTTAATTTATTCAATGGTAATCTATTGTTTGATTAATTCAAATATTAATAAACCATATAATTTTATACAAGGTCTTGAATCGTGAAGAGACCGAGTCAAGATTGAAGAGGATTGCAAAAATCAAAGGTGAGTTAATCTCACTCTTCTGGATTTCTATTTAAATTTAAATAATTGGTTGAATGATTGAATTGATTTGATGTGCTATATTATATTAGCAGTATATAGTATATATTGGAGTGATTGATTTCCCGCAATATATAGCGGATGAGACCCTATGCGCCGCATAATAGCGGATGATATTATAATAATCCTATATACCGTGATATTACACCTCGAAATGGAATTGGTATTGTGCTAACATCCGTGGATGCAGGGAAACAGGTTAGAGGGATCCAGCTGGATTCTTTAAAATTATTTAGATTGTTTAATATTCTGTGTTATGAATATTTGATATTCTGTGATGAATTATATTGATAATTGGAATATTGAATGCTATGGGTTGCTTGAATATATTTCGATACATAGAGTTATCAAAATATATAGAATTGGATTTTTGAAAAGAAAATAAAAGAGTGAATTTTTTAGCAAAATAACCATAGAGAATTTGAATAAATTTAAGAATGAACTGGATAAGAATAGAAGTGATTTTTAAATTCTAATAATAAATTCCAAGTATGGAAAGGTGATTTTGAATAAAAAGGGAAAATAATGAATTTTAAAATAAGTGATATTATTTAAAGGAATAAAGAATTTACTTTATAATTCAGGGTTTAAAATTTATTTGAAAGGATAAAGAAGGAATTTGGGAAATATGGAATTGGTATTTTCAGTTAAAAGATTTTAAATCATAAATAAGAATTAAAAATATGAAGTTAATGGGTTTTGAAATAAATGAGTAAGTAAAGGAAATTATTTCAAAATGGAGTAATTTGGAAATCAATTTGAAAATTGATTTAAGTGTTTGAAATTGGAATTATAAAGGAGAATGGGACTAAGAAATTTATAAATTGGGTTTATAAAAGTGAAGTAATATATATCAGTAGATATTTGGAAGAATAAATTCACGGTGGGAATTTATTAAGAAAAAGGGTAAATTTGTTTAAAAATAAATAGTGATTTATTTTTAAAAGATGTGAAAAAGAAGCATATTTCCCTAGATAGCTGTTTGCGCAAAAAATGGGCAAACACCCAAAGTCGTGTGATTTAGTCGATTTTATGTTGTTTTTAGTGATTTGGGTGATTTATACAAATATATAAATAGCAGGGACTAAACTGTAAAAGACACACAGATTTATAGTTGTTCGGCCAGAACGTGCCTATGTCCACTTTATATGTTATTCTCCTTTTTCTCTTCAGATTACAAGACAAAGCTTTGATTACAAGTATCTAAAGTTGTTTGAAAGTTCCTTCTAGGCTTGAGCTCTCAAACTTATCTGCCATTGTTGTACCCCTGCCCCTCTATTTATAGAGTGAGGCAGGGGGCGGGGGTCTTGGATGTATATAGCTGCTGGTGGGCCTGGGCTGATGCAATCTGGACTGGCACATCTGGTTCGGCGGAGCTTGGTTCGGTCGTGCTTGGAGAGAAGGATGGAGAAGCCTTGGTTCGGTGGTCACTTGGTTCGGAGTTGGGTGGTCCGGTCTTGGTTTGGTTCGGTGGGACATGATTCGGTGGTGAGTGGATTGGCTTGGCATGGAGTTAGTCCGGTAGTAGTTAGTCCGGTAGTGCATGGAGTTGTGGTGATTCGGTGGTAGATGAGAGGTGAGTTGGTTCGGCTTGGCTTGGGGGGTTGGGAATGCCGAATGGACTTTGGCATTGGGAATGCCGGATGAAGCTGCCGAATGAAGCCTTAACATAGATCTGCCGAATGACTCTGGTGATGATTACCGAATGAACCTTATGTTGTAGATGCCGAATGGGCTTGAGTGTTGGAGTGCCAAATGAACTTTTATATTTGAACCTTGAGTGAAATCCCTGACTGATGTACGCTTGCTTGCTTCTTCTTGCTCCGGTCGTGGTGGAAACACACACAACATTGATATTCCAGTTTTGTCCAAAAAATGGGATAACACTTTGCCCCCCAAAACATGCCTTACGGTAGGAAGGCGTGTTTTGTAATGCCATGAGTTGGATGTTCGCATCCTGTTGATGTTCTTGCGGTAGGAAGGCGTGTTTTGTAATGCCATGAGCTGGATGTTCATATCCTGTTGACAACCTGTAAAGAGCTTGATATTTTATATGGCCCCAAATGACGACCGTTCGGGATCGAGCTATTTGGGATGAAGCGCGGCCGTTCATGGTCAAGCGCCTAACTTCAAATGACGACCGTTCGCGATCGAGTCATTTGAGGTGAAGTGCGACCATTTGCGGTCAAGCGTCTAAATCCATGCGACGATCGTTCGAGATCGAGTCATTTGCGGTGGAATGTGACCGTTCACGGTCAAGCGCTTTACTTCAAATGACGACCGTTCGGGATCGAGCCATTCGAGGTAAAGTGCGACCGAGCCCGGTCAGAGGGCGGACCTCAAATGGCGACTGTTCGCGATCAAGCCACTTGGGGTGAAATGTGACCGTTCACGGCCGGTGCCGTTCGCGGCAAAAGATGAATTGGGACCGTTCGCGGTCAAGCGCCTTACTTCGGATGACGATCGTTCGAGATCGAGCCATTCGCGGGAAGGTGCGACTGTTGGCGGTCAGGGGGTGGACCTCAAATGGCGACCTTTCGCGATCGAGCCATTTGTGGCAAGATGAGTTGTGCCATTCGAGGCGAGTTGTGCCGTTCGAGGCGAGTTGCGCCGTTCGAGGCGAGTTGTGATCGTTCACGATCGGGTGCCGTTCGATGCGAATTGTGACTATTCGAGGTCGGGTGCCGTTCGAGGCGAGTTGTGACTGTTCGAAGTCGGATGCCGTTCGAGGCGAATTGTGACTGTTCGAAGTCGGGTGTCGTTCGAGGCGAATGAGTGTGCCCGGGAGGGACTTAATATTATCAGTGCCGGAGTTATTGTTTGGGGGAGTTTTCGAATCAAAGACTTCGGCAGTTCGCTGCCATGCAAGAGGTGCTCGTGGACCGTTCGCGATCCAACGGGCATACAAGTAAATTTTTCCATAGAATTATAAATGTTAAAGCAATAGTCATATGAACCATACAGCAGAAATGTCCAAACAGGAAGAATTTAAATGTTCAAATCAAAATGAAACAAAAGCAAAGCAAGGATGTCAAAGTGCAAGTTCCCACTCCGCAACAGTCAATGATCACTCAGAGCATGCCTGGAGATCGTTCGTGATCTCGTACATGTGTAAATGATTTAATTGTGTTAGTGGAAGCTTACGACTTGTTCATCGTTATTTCAATCAAGCAATCAATGGATAATCAAATGGTGCCCCGATCCTGGGTCACCTCTAGCCGATGTAGAGGGTGGTCGCTTTGGCTCCACTGCTAGAGTCCGCCTCCTCACATACTGAAGGAGCATACCGTTCCTGATATGCCCTTCCACCTCGTCCTTCAAATGCCTGCAATCATTAGTGCTATGACCATTCAATTCATGAAATACACAAAACTTATCTGATTTTCTTTCGTCGGAGGTTGGATCCCTTCGCATTGGTCTACGATACGGAACTTGCTCCTTGGTATCCTAATAAATTCGTTCCAAACTCTCATTCAGCTCTGAATAGGTGGTGAATCGTGGCTCTCTTCGTAGCCACTTTGTCCTGTCATCATTATCCTCAGCCTTTCTTTTTCCTTTGCTAGTCTCCGCACCCTTTCCAGGTGGGTTTCCGCTCTTGATTGCGTAAACGTCATCTTCTTCCTCTCTTTCTGCACCAGCATCTTCCAAATGCAGAAACTTTTCAGCCTCATGATAGAACTCTCCCAGATTCATAGGCGGGTCCTTGGTTAATGAATTCTTGAACTCTGTACTATCAGCTATTCCAGATACAGCCGCCATCATGACCATAGATGGATCTGGTCGATCCACTGATGCTGCCGCCGCATTAAATCGCGTTAGAAAGCTCCTCAAAGTCTCTCCAGGTTTTTGTTCAAGGTTGCCAAAGTCATCACATTCTTGGGTCTCGCAATATGAACCCTGAATTGCCTCATGAATCTCTCAATTAAATCTGCCCACGTTCCTATGGAGCCACTCTCCAGTTGCCTAAACCATAATGCTGCAATGTCCGTCAAATACAGTGGAAAGCACCGGGCCATGATCTCCTGTGATGCCTCCAGCACTTCCATGTGCCTCATATACTTAGTAAGATGGACCGCAGGGTCAGTCCTCCCATCGTACATCTCTACTGATGGTAGCTTGAATTCTGGTGGGTTCCTAGACATCCTAATCGCAGAAGAAAAAGGACTCCTGTTTACATCTTCCAAGTCTCTGTTTACTAAACCGCCTCTCATAGCTCTTCTAACCATCTCTGCTAATCTGTCATTGTCTCCAAGCTGTAATTCTTGTTCACTGCCTTCTACCTACCCCCCGAGTCCGCGGGAGTTTTCATGTGTATGCCTCCCTGGCTGAACGTTCATTCCTCTATTACTACCAGGTGGCTCGGATGCCCCCATCTCTCTTCCCGGGGTCAGATCAACATGCTCTGCGTGAGTGCCCCCTAGCTCTGATGCTGCGCCAGATGGTCCTGCTCTGTTCTGAACTCCAGTTGCTCCTTGGATTTGTGCTCCAATTTGCCCAATTTGTTGAAGTAAGTTCTGGATCATTTCTTCTTGTCTTCTCATCATGGCCTCCATCTCATCCCTAGTGATGAAGATCGATGCTTGATTCCCTCCTGAGGAAGCCTCTTGACTTCCTTGGTGTTCACTTCTCTCTGGCCTTTGCCTTCTACTTGTTTGTCTCGTCATAACTCTTAGATCTGAACTCTTAGATTTTCAAATTCAACTTCTATCCGATGTAGCGGAAGCTGGTTCCTCTCGGTGAAAGCACCAAAATGTTTGTGCAAAAAATGGGCAAACACCCAAAGTCGCGTGATTTAGTCGATTTTATGTTGTTTTTAGTGATTTGGGTGATTTATACAAATATATAAATAACAGGGACTAAACTGTAAAAGACACACAGATTTATAGTGGTTTGGCCAGAACGTGCCTACGTCCACTTTATATGTTATTCTCCTTTTTCTCTTCAGATTACAAGTACAAAGCTTTGATTACAAGTATCTAAAGTTGTTTGAAAGTTCCTTCCAGGCTTGAGCTCTCAAACTTGTCTGTCATTGTTGTACCCTTGCCCCTCTATTTATAGAGTGAGGCTGGGGGCAGGGGTCTTGGATGTATATAGCTGCTGGTGGGCCTGGGCTGATGCAATCTGGACTGGCACATCTGGTTCGGCGGAGCTTGGTTCGATCGTGCTTGGAGAGAAGGATGGAGAAGCCTTGGTTCGGTGGTCACTTGGTTCGGAGTTGGGTGGTCCGGTCTTGGTTTGGTTCGGTGGGACATGATTCGGTGGTGAGTGGATTGGCTTGGCATGGAGTTGGTCCGGTAGTAGTTAGTCCGGTAGTGCATGGAGTTGTGGTGATTCGGTGGTAGATGAGAGGTGAGTTGGTTCGGCTTGGCTTGGGGGGTTGGGAATGCCGAATGGACTTTGGCATTGGGAATGCCGAATGAAGCTGCCGAATGAAGCCTTAACATAGATCTGCCGAATGACTCTGGTGATGATTACCGAATGAACCTTATGTTGTAGATGCCGAATGGGCTTGAGTGTTGGAGTGCCAAATGAACTTTTATATTTGAACCTTGAGTGAAATCCCTGACTGATGTACGCTTGCTTGCTTCTTCTTGCTCCGGTCGTGGTGGAAACGCACACAACATTGATATTCTAGTTTTGTCCAAAAAATGGGATAACAATAGCCAAGTAAGTTTTCAAAGTAAATTTTTAAATATAAGTTAAAAGTTTAATGTTGTTTTAAAAAGAAGAAGCATGTTTTAGAAAATTTATTATTTTTAAATGTTAAATTTTAAAGTAAGTCTTTTTCAAATTTATTATAGTAGTAATTATTTAAAGGTGACTTGGTATTATGCTTTAAAGGAGAAAAATTTAGTTTATATTTTATAAAGTAGCTTTATTCTAAATATTCTTAAAAAATATAAATTTTTTTAATAAATTATTAAAGTAGTTTTTTTAAATTTAAATGTTAAAGTATATTTTCATAATAAAGTGTTTTAAATTATTTTAAAATCTAAAGTGTTTGTATTTGGTGATTTCAATGGGAATCGAAAATATTTTGAGAATTTATTCCATGAGAGAAAATGGTTTGGAACTATTTTCAAAAGGGATTGAAAGGTGGAAATATATCTTGCGAAGATATTTTGAGATTAATAAATAAATTGGGAGATTATTTATTGTTTGATGGTTGTTTGTGAATGTTAATTGATAGTTAAATAACTGACTATCAATATTAGCCAATGCGCTGATCGTTTCGAAGAGACCGAGATCGAGATTTATTTCCTGAAAAACCACTTCAATCCGGTTTGTACGTTTTCGTGGAAAAACGAGTTCGGAGTCGAAGATGGAGCAGTGAAGTGCAAGGGCTAGTCGCTACTAATTCTGAGGTGATTCCAAAGTGGATGTAGTAGGAGTAGTGCCTTCGGTTCCGCTCGAACCCGGAACGGACTTGTATGGATGAATGCTTTCAGAACTTCGTCAGTTAGGCGATGAGTATTCTAAGATATGTGTTCTAAAAAGGTAACGCATAGCGTCGAGCCTCATCAAATGGGAATGACTGAAAATCAAGGGTTATGCAGCAAGGCTAAGTGGGTAGCACCCATGAGGGTGAGGTCATCCCTGTCTAGATGTCCCTTTTATTCGGCTTAGTGGTGCGGTTGCTGATCCCAATCGTGGGGTGATCTTACTCAGGATTATCCAGTAAGGGATAGTCCCGTTCCTATGTTGTAGAGGATTGGGAGTAATCCTCGGTACGGTGATCTAGGCCACGTAGTGTGAGAGGTGGTACCCAATGCCTAGTCATTAGTTGGAAATCCATTCTCCCTATGTGCCTTTTATGGTTTTGTTTGTGTTACCCACACTGTGGCTAGTAGTTGGAATTTAATGAATGTAACAATTTCGGCTATTTTAATAAGTATTTGTAAATAGACCCTATTATAATATCAGAGGATTTTAATAAGAAGTGTTTAGCTATCGTAAGGTAAAAACCCGAAAGGTTTATTTGTGGCGTGGTCTTACGAAATGTTTTTGATTTTCAAAGGATTTTGAAACTTTAATAATCAATTTGAGTGTGATTTCTCACGCTGGTTTGTCAGACTGGCTCGGGTGTTATTTAACTATAATGCCCAGGTCAGACCGAGTATTATAGAATACTGGATATGATTCTGTGGAGCTCAGGAGACGAGCTAGATGGCGATACGTAGTTTCATACTTGATTATTATTCCGCTGTGTATTCAGTTTTGAGGACAAATTTATATGACTGTCCAGTTGTATGTTAATGATGTTTTTGAACTCTGATGATGTATTCTGATGATGTATGTATAAAACAGATATAGGTTTCTTTTGTGTAAAGATAGGTTATTATCTATTATATTTTATTCTGCTGCGATGGTTAGATTCTGGTGTTGTTTTCTATTTTCTTCTTCTACCTCTTCTTCTTTACCCTAATTGTTCGGTTTTTCGGGCATCGAAAAATCTGGTCGTTTCAATTGGTATCAGAGCTGAAGGTTAAGCGAGAACCTTGGCACTGGTGGGGATTACTCATTAAATATAGTCCATAATACTCTAAAATTAGTTTGAGTGTATTAATAGATATGAGCGCGTATTTGATAGTGAATATAAAAATTGTTTTTATATTGTGTTGACTTATCGGTTGAGTGTTTATGGATTATGGTCGATGTGTGGGACGCGTCGTCATCGATAGGGGTTTCTAAACTCTTAAATAAGATAAACCGACACTGTAACGACCCGGTATTTTCAACCATTCGCATCCATTATAAGTGTATAGGTAGACACTCATGCCGGAATTGAATTGCTCAAAATACCGCGTTGTAAATAAAAATTTGGCTAATCTCAGAATATACAGTAAATAAAAA
Organism: Allium cepa; assembly: GCA_030765085.1. Taxonomy (NCBI): domain Eukaryota; kingdom Viridiplantae; phylum Streptophyta; class Magnoliopsida; order Asparagales; family Amaryllidaceae; genus Allium; species Allium cepa. The sequence goes on along the minus strand of CM060936.1, from coordinate 1,967,618 downwards.
TCACAGATCACAGACACAGAGTATATAAAAAATGCAGCGGAAGAAAAAGAGATAGTAGTTCATGAAGCTACTATATAAATATGAGATACATCAGAGTTAAATAAGATACAACAGAAGAGTAACAGGATACATCAGGTACAAATCAGATACATCACTGAATCACTGGATATTGAAACAAAATAGATGGCTGGATCTTCAAGGAAAGCTCCAACGCCGAAGGTGAATCTGGAATGCTAACTCACTCAATCTGACCCGAGCGTAAAGCAAAACACAAAACCCTCGAGTCAGGACATAAATACTTACAAACTGTAAATCAACTCAAGTGAACAGTAACAAAATGCATCAGTAACTTAAAGGATGCTTGGGACCGCCCATCCTCTAAGGATCCGTTAAACTATTTACTATGTAGTAATATACTCTATATACGGTAGTGTCTAATCAGTAAAGTACAATCATATAGAAAATAGCGTTAAGGGGATGGTGAACCTTAACGCGGTCGGATCTTTAAAACCAAAATCGTAGTGGGCTCGATATAAGGATATGACACGGCACGCGAGGCAATGCCAGGGTGGATACACCGTTTGCACTCCCGGACCGGTGGTGACGGCAAGCTAGCAGCTTCCGCCCACCTCGAACAATACCCCAGAATCAAAGTGGTGCCACCGAATCGAATCACAACAGTAATAGAATAGTTTCCGATGGAGCATGCTCGATGAAAGGGTGCGACCCTTTGTGTAGCCCGGTATAGCTCCTGTTTTAGTCATATATGCCAACTCACGGGAGTTGGGTCCACGTAATATACCTCGAGAACGTCGCCACCATCCTACTTCATTCTGGAATCTCCACCGCGTACACAGTTGTTAAAGTGGTTTTCGGTATTGTCCGGCTATAAGACAATATCTGATCCCGGTCTCTTTAACAACCAATCGTTATTATAACCCATGGATATTTATTTCAAATAATTTATACTTTTAAGACCAAAATATCATACTCATTTCAAAACAATATCACAATTGTATCATTTCCATTTCAAAAATAATTCAATATTATATCATTCAAATAAAACCCAAATTTTCAAATCATTGAATATTTCTTTAAATTTATTAAACTTGAAATATTCCTTTAAATTATCATAGCATTTTGGAAATGTTACCTTAAGGAATCATAGCATTTTTGGAATGTACTACTTTCCACTTTACATTGTATATAATCAAAGTATTGATAAGCTTAAAATTTTAACATGTCAATTTATCATAGCCTTATAGTTAAATAAACTTTCTTACTGTAATATACAATTTAAACCGAAATTCTTATGTTAAGTTAAAAGCACCTTATTAACTTACATTATTATTACAATAAGTAACATTTATCATATTAATCAATTTAAAATACACCATTACATTGATTAAAATATACGTGTCAAATGTACGTTTTAAATTTTATATTCCTATTACAATAATGAACATTTATTAATTAAATCAATACCACACTACTTAAAACTTTACATGTTTCTTTCTTAATTAAAACTTTACATGTTCTTGCATTAATTAAAACTTTCATGTTCTCTCATTAATTAGGACTTTACACGTTTCTTTCATTAATTAAAAACTTATACGTTTCTTTCATTAATTAAAACTTATACCTTCTTTCACTAATTAGGAATTTACATGTTCCTATCATTAATTAGAACACCATACGTTCTTTCATAAATTAAAACCTATACGTTTCTTTCATAAATTAAAACCTATACGTTCCTTTCATAAATAAAAACCTATACGTTTCTTTCATAAATTAACCCTATTCGTTTATTTCATAAATTAAAACCTATACGTTTCTTTCATAAATTAAACCCTATACGTTTCTTTCATAAATTAAAACATATACGTTTCAGATTTATATTACCATTTTACAAATTTAACTAAACTTCCAGTTTATTTAATTAATTTAAAATCTTTAGTTAAAACTCAAATTTCACATTTTCAAGTCAAGTTATATTTTAAAATTTCATCTTCAACAGTCATTTATTCAACCACTTAAATTTATAGAAAATCAATAATTCTTTAATAAATCACTTAAATTCAAATATAAATCAATTTATCATATTTACCATTTTCCAAATAAAATTAAAGTCCATTTTATTCATGTAACTTAAATATCATTTTTAGTCAAAATTCCAAATTTCAAACATAAGTTATATTTCAAAATCCAGTTAATCCATTCATAAATTACATTTTTAACACATAGAAAAATCATAATTTATTTATTTTAAAACCTTTCAAAATCTATCTAAATCAAATTTCATAATTTTATATTTTTAAAATACTTAAAATATTCAAAGCACTTCATAGAATAACCACGGGTCTGTATATAGTTTTCTAACCTAGGTCAAGTGATACGGATATGTATCATTTCAATCCGCAGTTTAAAAGGTAAAAATCCGGGTTCTATCATTTCAAATCCGCAATCCCAAGTTTAAATAAATAAATAAAATAACTCAGGCCTATCATTTCAGCCCATAATGATTTTTATCCTAACAGGGAACTTGCAGTGTGATCATATACAGAAATAATATAAACAATGTCCATATCACAATATACAGTCATGTATCAGATGTCAGGTGAAAATTAACAGTTTTAACATGGTAATAACATGGTAATAACACGGCATAGCATATCATATGATCATCATTAACTTGCATAAACATTTTACATTACTAAACACTTGTCATCAATCCACTTTTCATAAGTATATATGTCAGAGTGAGAAAGACTCACCTTTTTCAAAGCTAAAGACCAAAACAACATACAAGCACGACTTCAAAGGCACGACAAGCACAATTTCACGACTTTTGATTTAAGTTGAAAGATAGCTAAGATATGATTTTGTATCATCAACCCAAAACAAAATAAACCAGACAATATATAAACATTCAACATAAAATAACATTGAAACAATTTTGAAATACAAAGCGAAATGAACAAGATAGATTGGACCTTGCTTCAACCACTTCAATGCTTGGCCTAAGGGACACTTATGTTTGGCTATGATGATGCTTTGGCTTAGGTATGACATCATATAGGTCAGGTTTAACATCATATAGGCAAGGCAACAAGTGGAGATGAAGGGAATGAGGCAACAATGGTCAAAAACATTGTTTTTAGGCATGTAGGTTGCAATTTGAAGGGTTTGGCCACCATAGATGGCTCGGCCATGGTCATGGTTGGCGGAGTATATGGTGTTGGAGGGATGGAAGAGATATAAGAGTTTGTGGCTGCGGCTATGGAGAAGAGGCCGATCCAAACTTAGAAGAGAAACAAGGCAAAATTGCATAGAAAAGTAAGAAAAGTAGAAAGAAGAGAGGGATTTACCTAATTTTTTTTCTTCAAGGTGGAGGCCATGATTTTTAGGGTTTTGGGGCTTCAAAAATTCGTGAATGACAAGAGCAAGTCGGCTGCAAAGGAAGGGGAAAGGAATGGCTAAGATGAATTGATGTATTAATGACAGAAGAAACTGCAAAAGAAACGGATAAAACGTTTTTTTCCGTTTCTTAGATCTTAACCCTATCAAATTTCTCATATATATTTATATACATCCAAATAACTGAAAATAATTAAAATCTCAGTTAAAATTCGAAAATATAACAGATAAACAAAATATTAAAAATTAAATATTAATTAGATATAATTAAATAAGAAAAATAGCACAGAAAAATGAAAACTAGACTTAAGAATTAGAAATAACTTAAATACACATTGGAAAAATTTACTTAAATTTAAATACATGCAAAATGAATAAAATAAAGTAAAACAAAGCAAATAAAAGTGAGTGCATAAAATAAATAAATAAATTTTAATTATATATAATTAAAATAAGAAAATGGCTTAAAATTGTAGATTGGGCTTTAAAATTAGAAATAAATCCAAATGAACTTTAGAAAATCTTCATGGACTTGTAAAATATTTATAACAAATAAAATAACAAAAAAAATAAAAGTGCATTCACAAAAAAAAAATATTAAATATAATTTATATGAAGAAAAATGGCAGAAAATTAGAAAACAGCCTTTAAAAATAGGAAATAAATACAGTAAATTTTGGAAAAATTCTATTATCATTTAAAAATATTTAAAAGTCAAAATATACATAATAAAATATAACCAAGAAGAAGTAATTTATACAATTTAAAATAGTCATTGTTAAATAACCCTATATACGCACAATATTGTAAAGGGTATAACTTTCACAATTTACATCCAAATTCAACGAAACGAAAAGTGGTGTTCTTATAATTTTATGTACTTTCATAATAAAAGAAAAAATTTAAAATTTTAAACTTTTAAAATTTTAAGTTGAAAGTCACAGTTTGACTATTTTGACCAAAATCAGCATTTCAGGCAAATATTCAAATTACAAAATTTTGGAATTATAACTCACATAAAAATCAAGATTATATTTAAATAATAAATTTAATGATTTCAAATAAGTAAAATAAGTTTTTAAATCAAAATCTTACATTAAAAATAATTAAAATATACAATAAAATAATTACAAAATACAGGGTTGTTACACTCTCCCCCACTCAAAACTTTTCATCCCCGAAAAGGAATGAGGTACGGAAGGGCACAGAAAAGATAGAGTGAAATAGGATTAAGATAAGATGACAAGAAGATTGAAGTTATACCTGATAACTGTTGTTATAGGTAAGTTTTACAAGGTGGAGATTATCAAAGATTATAGAAAGATTTCTAAACAGAAAGATCATAGATAGATGCATATACCAGTCTATAGCAAGATGAGGACGATAAGAACAACCAAAAGATAGTTTGAAAAACAAAATAAGAAAATGAATTTGAAAGCATAGAGATTTCAACTTAAATAGAAAATAAACTTTTACACAAGTTACATAAATCTTAACTATCTCAAATTTCATTATCTTATTATCCAATCATCTTAAATTAACAATTTTTTTTTTTAAAACCATGGGTTAGAAAAATAATCATTTATTACACTCACAATGTATTTAATAAATTTTATTCTTCTTTATTCCTAATAAAAATTAAATTTATTCCTCTCAATATATTTATCACTCATGTTCAATATACTTACACTTATTATAACTGCTTTCTTTTATTCTTAGTTCTTTTAACATCATTTTATTGTAAGTTATTCAATTACCCTTTATTATATTTACCTCTATTAATCATTTTATAATTAAAATTTAAGTGTATAACATTTATTATAACCACTCAAATTTTATTTATAAAATCTTTTTATATTGTATATTACCCAATTACATTGTTAACTTCTGAAATTAAGGTAAGTTATATTGGAATGAAATTGTGTCATACAAATAAAACTTTCCAATTCAATTATCTCAAGTTTAATCATTTATCCAAATATTTTTTGATTTTCTTTTTATAATTGAAATTATTGTTAAAAATAAAATTTAAGAATTAAATTTCCGATTTCTTCAGACCATTTAGAGATAAGTAATAATATATATATAATATGTCAAATCAAATTTCAATCATATATCTATATATATTATAAATTAAGTCATATTTTAGAAATTCAAATCAATTTAATTTCCCAAAACAAAGCTGTAGCAAGACTACAGAACAGTCTCTTCACTTCGAAACTCGAAAATGAACGTCGATGATGCTGCAGTCATCACCGAAGTTATTTTCCAGCGACAAAGAGAAGAGTACTAATTTTAAACTTAAAATTCTTTGGAAACAAATTTCTATTTGAAAATATTTTAAATATTATATCCCTTTAAACTTTTAAACAAAAGGTTTGGAACCATCGGAAATTAAATTCTCAAATTTCTTTTTCTAAATTCATTTAAGTTCCCATATAAATTTATAAACAATTATTTATAAATTCATTTATAGAACAATAAATGATAAATCAAGTATTATCTATTCAAATTATCAATTTGAATCATTTTATTAAGTTCCATAAATATATATATCAAAATTCTATTTCATTAACCAAAACAAAATTTAAAATAATATCGTGTGAGTTTGTTCTGTCAAAGTGTTTTAGAAATCCTATCGATAGCGTTGATCAGACGAATCGATCGAAAACCCAACTCAACATCAACAACTCCAACAACACAATAAAAAAAATATAGATTGACAAATACAATTCAAAATGTTTGAAAATATGTTGGAAACAAAAGACAAGATGATTAAATACAGAGTAGGGAGGTGGATAAGCTAAGATAAATCACGGGCAACCTTAAATCGGGTCAACCGTGACTTAAAGAATAAGATCGAAGTGGATTTTAGGGGGTAAATCTACATTCGACCTCAAGAGACAGAGTTTGGGATAATAGGAGATACTAGCATCTAAACCGAGGATATAAAAATTTTGGTGAATCGATGCTGTTGTAAAGGAGTTTCACTCCTTTTACAAGAAAATTTTTGAGATTGGCGGGACCGCCAATTCACTATAAAGATCATTCGAAGTGGAGTTATGGGATACTCCAGAATAAAGTGAAGATGAGTAGCGGGGAATAAGAATGGATTTTTGGAACCGCAGGGAACGTTCCAAAATTCAAAGGAATCGAGTCAAAAAAGAGAGATTCAACTCGAATGAAAGTGATTCTGTAAATACATCTACTCCATATGCTGAGTTTTGCCTAGAGCTAACCAAAGCTCTGATACCAACTGTAACGACCCGGTATTTTCAACCATTCGCATCCATTATAAGTGTATAGGTAGACACTCATGCCGGAATTGAATTGCTCAAAATACCGCGTTGTAAATAAAAATTTGGCTAATATCAGAATATACAGTAAATAAAAATCACAGATCACAGACACAGAGTATATAAAAAATGCAGCGGAAGAAAAAGAGATAGTAGTTCATGAAGCTACTATATAAATATGAGATACATCAGAGTTAAATAAGATACAACAGAAGAGTAACAGGATACATCAGGTACAAATCAGATACATCACTGAACCACTGGATACTGAAACAAAATAGATGGCTGGATCTTCAAGGAAAGCTCCAACGCCGAAGGTGAATCTGGAATGCTAACTCACTCAATCTGACCCGAGCGTAAAGCAAAACACAAAACCCTCGAGTCAGGACATAAATACTTATAAAATGTAAATCAACTCAAGTTAACAGTAACAAAATGCATCAGTAACTTAAAGGATGTTTGGGACCGCCCATCCTCTAAGGATCCGTTAAACTATTTACTATGTAGTAATATACGCTATATACGGTAGTGTCTAATCAGTAAAGTATAATCATATAGAAAATATCGTTAAGGGGATGGTGAACCTTAACGCGGTCGGATCTTTAAAACCAAAATCGTAGTGGGCTCGATATAAGGATATGACACGGCACGCGAGGCAATGCCAGGGTGGATACACCGTTTGCACTCCCAGACCGGTGGTGACGGCAAGCTAGCAGCTTCCGCCCACCTCGAACAATACCCCAGAATCAAAGTGGTGCCACCGAATCGAATCACCACAGTAATAGAATAGTTTCCAATGGAACATGCTCGATGAAAGGGTGCGACCCTTTGTGTAGCCCGGTATAGCTCCTGTTTTAGTCATATATGCCAACTCACGGGAGTTGGGTCCACGTAATATACCTCGAGAACGTCGCCACCATCCTACTTCATTCTGGAATCTCCACCCCGTACACAGTTGTTAAAGTGGTTTTCGGTATTGTCCGGCTATAAGACAATATCCGATCCCGGTCTCTTTAACAACCAATCGTTATTATAACCCATGGATATTTATTTCAAATAATTTATACTTTCAAGACCAAAATATCATACTCATTTCAAAACAATATCACAATTGTATCATTTCCATTTCAAAAATAATTCAATATTATATCATTCAAATAAAACCCAAATTTTCAAATCATTGAATATTTCTTTAAATTTATTAAACTTGAAATATTCCTTTAAATTATCATAGCATTTTGGAAATGTTACCTTAAGGAATCATAGCATTTTTGGAATGTACTACTTTCCACTTTACATTGTATATAATCAAAGTATTGATAAGCTTAAAATTTTAACATGTCAATTTACCATAGCCTTATAGTTAAATAAACTTTCTTACTGTAATATACAATTTAAACCGAAATTCTTATGTTAAGTTAAAAGCACCTTATTAACTTACATTATTATTACAATAAGTAACATTTATCATTTTAATCAATTTAAAATACACCATTACATTGATTAAAATCTACGTGTCAAATGTACGTTTTAAATTTTATATTCCTATTACAATAATGAACATTTATTAATTAAATCAATACCACACTACTTAAAACTTTACATGTTTCTTTCTTAATTAAAACTTTACATGTTCTTGCATTAATTAAAACTTTCATGTTCTCTCATTAATTAGGACTTTACACGTTTCTTTCATTAATTAAAAACTTATACGTTTCTTTCATTAATTAAAACTTATACCTTCTTTCATTAATTAGGAATTTACATGTTCCTATCATTAATTAGAACACCATACGTTCTTTCATTAATTAAAACCTATACGTTTCTTTCATAAATTAAAACCTATACGTTTCTTTCGTAAATTAAAACCTATACGTTCCTTTCATAAATAAAAACCTATACGTTTCTTTCATAAATTAAACCCTATTCGTTTCTTTCATAAATTAAAACCTATACGTTTCTTTCATAAATTAAACCCTATACGTTTCTTTCATAAATTAAAACCTATACGTTTCAGATTTATATTACCATTTTACAAATTTAACTAAACTTCCAGTTTATTTAATTAATTTAACATCTTTAGTTAAAACTCAAATTTCACATTTTCAAGTCAAGTTATATTTTAAAATTTCATTTTCAACAGTCATTTATTCAACCACTTAAATTTATAGAAAATCAATAATTCTTTAATAAATCACTTAAATTCAAATATAAATCAATTTTTCATATTTACCATTCTCCAAATAAAATTAAAGTCCATTTTATTCATGTAACTTAAATATCATTTTTAGTCAAAATTCCAAATTTCAAACATAAGTTATATTTCAAAATCCAGTTAATCCATTCATAAATTACATTTTTAACACATAGAAAAATCATAATTTATTTATTTTAAAACCTTTCAAAATCTATCTAAATCAAATTTCATAATTATATATTTTTAAAATACTTAAAATATTCAAAGCACTTCATAGAATAACCACGGGTCTGTATATAGTTTTCTAACCTAGGTCAAGTGATACAGATATGTATCATTTCAATCCGCAGTTTAAAAGGTAAAAATCCGGGTTCTATCATTTCAAACCCGCAATCCCAAGTTTAAATAAATAAATAAAATAACTCAGGCCTATCATTTCAGCCCATAATGATTTTTATCCTAACAGGGAACTTGCAGTGTGATCATATACAGAAATAATATAAACAATGTCCATATCACACTATACAGTCATGTATCAGATGTCAGGTGAAAATTAACAGTTTTAACATGGTAATAACATGGTAATAACATGGTAATAACACGGCATAGCATATCATATGATCATCATTAACTTGCATAAACATTTTACATTACTAAACACTTGTCATCAATCCATTTTTCATAAGTATATATGTCAGAGTGAGAAAGACTCACCTTTTTCAAAGCTAGAGACCAAAACAACATACAAGCACAACTCCAAAGGCACGACAAGCACAATTTCACGACTTTTGATTTAAGTTGAAAGATAGCCAAGATATGATTTTGTATCATCAACCCAAAACAAAACAAACCAGACAATATATAAACATTCAACATAAAATAACATTGAAACAATTTTGAAATACAAAGCGAAATGAACAAGATAGATTGGACCTTGCTTCAACCACTTCAATGCTTGGCCTAAGGGACACTTATGCTTGGCTATGATGATGCTTTGGCTCAGGTATGACATCATATAGGTCAGGTTTAACATCATATAGGCAAGGCAACAAGTGGAGATGAAGGGAATGAGGCAACAATGGTCAAAAACATTGTTTTTAGGCATGTAGGTTGCAATTTGAAGGGTTTGGGCACCATAGATGGCTCGGCCATGGTCATGGTTGGTGGAGTAGATGGTGTTGGAGGAATGGAAGAGATGTAGGAGTTTGTGGCTGCGGCTATGGAGAAGAGGCCGATCCAAACTTAGAAGAGAAACAAGGCAAAATTGCATAGAAAAGTAAGAAAAGTAGAAAGAAGAGAGGGATTTACCTAATTTTTTTTCTTCAAGGTGGAGGCCATGATTTTTAGGGTTTTGGGGCTTCAAAAATTCGTGAATGACAAGAGGAAGTCGGCTACAAAGGATGAGGAAAGGAATGGCTAAGATGAATTGATGTATTAATGACAGAAGAAACTGCAAAAGAAACGGATAAAACGTTTTTTCCGTTTCTTAGATCTTAACCCTTTGAAATTTCTCATATATATTTATATACATCCAAATAACTGAAAATAATTAAAATCTCAGTTAAAATTCGAAAATATAACAGATAAACAAAATATTAATTAGATATGATTAAATAAGAAAAATAGCACAGAAAAATGAAAACTAGACTTAAGAATTAGAAATAACTTAAATACACTTTGGAAAAATTTACTTAAATTTAAATACATGTAAAATGAATAAAATAAAGTGAAACACAGAAAATAAAAGTGAGTGCATAAAATAAATAAATAAATTTTAATTATATATAATTAAAATAAGAAAATGGCTTAAAATGGTAGATTGGGCTTTAAAATTAGAAATAAATCCAAATTAACTTTAGAAAATCTTCATGGACTTGTAAAATATTTATAACAAATAAAATAACAAAAAAAAAGTACATTCACAAAAAAAAATTATCAAATATAATTTATATGAAGAAAAATGGCAGAAAATTAGAAAACAGCCTTTAAAAATAGGAAATAAATACAGTAAATTTTGGAAAAATTCTATTATCATTTAAAAATATTTAAAAGTCAAAATATACATAATAAAATATAACCAAGAAGAAGTAATTTATACAATTTAAAATAGTCATTGTTAAATAACCCTATATACGCACAATATTATAAAGGGTATAACTTTCACAATTTACATCCAAATTCAACGAAACGAAAAGTGGTGTTCTTATAATTTTATGTACTTTCATAATAAAAGAAAAAATTTAAATTTTTAAACTTTTAAAATTTTAAGTTGAAAGTCACAGTTTGACAATTTTGACCAAAATCAGCATTTCAGGCAAATATTCAAATTACAAAATTTTGGAATTATAACTCACATAAAAATCAAGATTATATTTAAATAATAAATTTAATGATTTCAAATAAGTAAAATAAGTTTTTAAATCAAAATCTTACATTAAAAATAATTAAAATATACAATAAAATAATTACAAAATACAAGGTTGTTACACTACAGTATTGTTTTAAACGGGTGAATGAAATAATTTTACCCAAATTATTTTTGTATCTAAGAGATAATAATTTTTGTAAATCATTATAGTTATATATGGATGCTTGGTTGTTAGAAAATGATAATATTGAATTATTATCATTGTTGTGTAAAATTTATATTGAGAAATTGAAATCATAACCAAAAGCTAAGAAATAAATTCATATACAAATGGGATTTGTAAATGTAATTTGTAATTTGAAATAGAATTCCAGAGAAATATTTGAAAATAAATAGAGATGAAAATTCCAGAGTAATATTTGAATAATTAGATGGATTTGGAATTTGGAATTTTGGGAAAAGTTTAAATCCCTTTGGGTTGAAAATGGTTTCCAAAGGTTTTGAGAAATGATAGTAATATTAATTCGAAAATATTTTTGAATTGGGAATGAAATCTGGTGAGATTTGGAATTTAAGAATATTTGAAAATGTTTTTAAAGAGATAAAAGCATTGAACTCTTTCGGTTGCTAGAAAATAACTTTGGCGATGACTGCAGCATAATCGATGTTCATTTTCGAGTTTCCAAAGGAGGAATTGCTGCTTGAATGTTTTAATTGGGAGATGTCTGCAAAAACTGGGTTGGTTTTGAAATTCAAAGAGATAATTGAATTTACCAAAGGATTTTGGATATAAATAATTCAAAAAGGATTTTGAAATACTTATGTGATTATCGAAAACTCTGGAGTCGGTTTAAAATATTTTGGAATGTTTAGGTAATTGCTTAAAAATCTGGAAGTAAATTGGAAATGCTTAAAGAATAAATTTGGGAACTTATATAAGTTTGAAATTTGTTTAGAATAGAAATTTAACTTAAGAAGAGTTAAATTAAAATAAGTGGGAAAGCGATTAAAAGTTAAAAATTTGAATTGAAATGGAGCATAACTAAATCTAGTTAAATAAAAAGATGAATGTAAATAAATGTCTAGGTGGACTAAGGAAAGAGTTACTTAAATAAAGGTTAAGTTAGAAATAAAATTGTGGATAGACAAATGAATTTGCATTTGTAAGTAAATAGGATTTAAACTAAATATTTGAAATTAATTTAAATTGTGTGTCATGGAAGGTAATCAAGATTTGACTAAATAAAATAAAGGACTGAAATAACATTTGTGAGTAAACTAATTGATTCAAGGGAGAAAGCAAATGTATTGGAATTGTATATTGGAAAATATTTAATATAAAATGTGTAAAATAAAGTGAAGTTATAGAATTAATTCAAAGTGAACTTAAATTATAAAGTTTGAGAATAAGAAATTGATTGAGATTTAAAATAAAATTAGCGAGTGAAACTAAATTTAAAATAATGATATGAATTGGTTATAAATGGAAGATAAAATTCAATATTCAGAGTTGAAGATAAATTGAATTCATATGAAATTGGAAATCCAGTTTAAAAATAAAGTGAATAAAAAGGCTAAAGTGGTAAAGTAATAATATAAGAGTATATAAAATGCTTATATTATACCTAAGAAATGAATGGTGAAATTCTTGAGTAAGTTTGGTATTGGAAATATACTAAGTAATTTTGGAATGGAAATTAAGTGAAGTCGTGAAATGGGATGGTTGTGAATAAGAGAATAGAAATCGAAATAATGTGAATAAAGGAGGATTGATACAGTTAATAATCAATTGAGGCAAATATGTAGGATGTACATATATTATTTATTCGCACAGCGATTTGATCCAGATTCGAGCATAGAATTTCGAGGTAGTTATACCGATCCGAGTTGGGATTTTACACTCGATTTTCAAAGGCGAACCCTGGATATGGATTTTTGATTGAATTCTGGATATTCTCTATCATAGTTTGTGGCTATGAAAGGAGAATGACTGTTTCTGATTAAGGAACCAGATCTGAGTCCGCACTAGGAAGTCGGGTGGACGATACTAGTTCGGAAATAAAATTGTGTGATCGAGTAAGCGATAGAATTTGGTATTGCGTACGAATGATATATGTACATCGTACGGGCTTAAATGAATGAATATTAAAATTTTTGTAAAGAAATGCATAAAATGATTTTGGAATCTGTAGTTAGATATGGTAAATTAGATATACAGGTATTAAAAAACAAGTGAAAAAAAAACTGGGATTTTTGATTTCAAAAGATAAATTGAAATTTGCTTGGCAAAGGCATGTATTTAAATTTTTGTATGAAATTTGATGATTTTCTAGTCTAGCCACTTGGCTTTTGTTTTCTTTTGAAATCTGGGGGCCCGTAAAGGCATTTTGTAGTGGTACCGAGCTAGCCGCGCAAAAGAGACGCTGACGAAATTTTTCGTAAATTTAGAGAGTTAGAAAAAAATTGAGAAAATTTTGATAATTCAAAATTTGGTTTTAAATTCAAATTTGAGTTGTTAAGTAAATAAAATTGATTTTTGAATCAATTGAAATAAATATGAATTGTTTTGCTTAGAATGAATTGAATGGACGAAGGTGAGTGTAAATCACTTAAAATTGAAAATAATAATTTAAGAATTGGTTGTACGCAATTGAAATTGGTGTTGGAATCTTATAAATTGCATATGGGTATTGTTTAGTGTACATTGCTTATGAAGTGCATGTGTCTAGCTATTGAAAGTAAATAAATGTTAGTGAGTTGCATATATTTTATACTTACATGTTTGAATTAAGTATGTACAGGTATAGAGAAGCCATATGGCTGGATTTGGACAAGCAAAATGATAAATAAATAAACCGCTTGCTTAAAATGCTAAATAGAGGTACGCCTACTCAATAAAAGTTAGGAAATATGAACTTTTGTTTGTTGTTTTTGTTTTTTCGAACATGTGAGTCGATGTATATATATTTATATCTCTTGTCAAATTGCAAACGCTCTTCCATACAAAGGAGACTTTCCCAAAAAATTTCGAAAATTTTGGGAGTTAGAAATTTTTTGAAATTTTTTGGGAAAATTCTTGTTAGCGACAAAACGATTTCAAATTTGAATGAGTAGAGTAAATAATGTTGTTAGAAACTATGGAAGGTTTTGGGAAGTTTGTTGAAGTAATAGTGGGTCTTTAATAAAAGATATGTTATGGCAGGTTGATAAAACTGTTTGGTTTTGGAAAATAGTAATGGGCATTGGATCATTTTTCCTAACTAGCAATTTCGGGGATGAAATTCTTTTAAGGGGGGAGGAATGTGACAACCCGGAACTTTTGGATGTTTGAAATCATAATATTTAATTGATCTTAAAAATTTAAAAGTTAATTTTTATCTTGAATTCAAATATCACCATTTATTGGGTAATTTAATTATTAAATTAAATAATTTGAAGTTGGGTAAAATGTTGAATTTGGAGTTTTAAGCCTGTTAAAAATGATTTGAAGGCTTGTAAAATTTATATTGATAGTGCCGAGGATAATAGAAGTTTTAAAATTTAATTTAATAGTGATTTGTTCAGTTTTGAAATTATATCGTTTAAATTGATATTTAAATAGCCTTCCGAGGCACAGTCTCAGAATTCGACAAATCTAGTTCCATTGGATCCATAATATTGAATTATTATCGGATTTCAAATTTCGTATTGATTGGAGTAGTTGGGTGAGCATACGATATATATACGCGTTGAAATTTTATATCGAAAATTTAATAACTGAATCCAAAAAGCTATCTTCTCCATACGATCGAGTTAGGACTCTAAACCTTTTCCATTTTGCTTAGAATAGGGGTATAACATTATAAACGCCTAGAGACACGTCTCGTTAGGAGGTCGAAAATTTAAACTACAAATTTGAGACAATTTGAAATCAATTTAATATATATATTTTTTCACATACAAATAGTCAGCCTTTAGCCAAAATAATGTCGCACCAATGCTTTGTACACTTCATTTCAATCACTGTAGCTCATGTGCTACATGCAAAAATATTCTCCATGCAGACATCATTTCCCCTTTATTTCATTTCAATGTTGAAATTGTTTTTCTCCTTTATCTTTTTGGTTTAAATCATGGAGATTTCTTTTTCCCCTCTTCAATTCGACTTTCTTTAAAAAAAAATGGCCGCAATATATAAAATTATATTGAACGAATAAATCTAATTGTTCGATCGAAGAAAGGAGGAGCGGTGATGAAGCGGTGCAGTCGAGTTCCTCTCTTGTATGACTTCAGATCGACATCTGAATCTCGAGATTCATTCATCGAAGTTGCGGCTTGTTTGGATTACGACTCGTCTTCATCGATGTAGTTTGGGTTGGGGGTTTCGAGAGTCTTCACGTGCACTTCTGGAGGCTCGAGTGGCGGCGGCTTCGTAGAACGTGGGTCACGATAAAGAGAAGGGTTTGGGCTTGTCTCGGGGATGGTTAACTGGAGGAGGGGAAGGCGCGATTGATGGGTTTCGAGTCGCGCTCCTTGTCACTGATCGAGTCAGTGAGGATGTGGAGGGTTTCGAAGCAGTGCAGTGGTTGAAGTCGTCGAGAAGGCATCGCGAGGTCGTGGTCAGATCGATGGTGAGGTACATCTGCTTTGGTTTTTAAATTAAATTTAAATATTTAAGGCTTAAATAAAATTTATGTATATATATAATAGTACTTGATTTAGCAGTAAGGTATATTTGTAGTATTCTTATCCTTCATTTTCAGCTTAAATTAGATAATGTATATATATGTAAATAAACAGAGGAAAAAATATATATTTTACAGAAAGGTATACTGAGAACCCTTCTATTGATTTAGCATTAGACTTGGAAAAGGAAACGGGAATTTAAATGTTTGAGGAATTTATTTAAAATAGATTTTTAAAACTATATAGAATATTTTATAAGTGTATATGAAGTTTCAAACATAAAAAAGTATATGTACATATACCTATTCTAGTTCAAAGACATATATATAAACATAAGTCTTTTGGAAATAAATATGGATTAAAATATTTTAAAATTTAAGTAAAATTAGATTTATGGAATCTGTCATTTATTTTTAAATATATATATATATATATATGTAGTTTAAAAAGAGAAATTTATTAGTTAAAAAATTTAATCATTAATTAATTTAATTATTCAATGGTAATCTATTGTTTGATTAACTCAAATATTAATAAACCATATAATGTTATACAAGGTCTTGAATCGTGAAGAGACCGAGTCAAGATTGAAGTGGATTACAAAAATCAAAGGTGAGTTAATCTCACTCTTCTGGATTTCTATTTAAATTTAAATGGTTAAATTTGAATAATTGGTTGAATGATTGAATTGATTTGATATGCTATATTATATATAGTAGTATATAGTATATATTGGAGTGATTGATTTCCCGCATTATATAGCGGATGAAACCCTATGCGCCGCATAATTGCGGATGATATTATAATAATCCCATATACCGCGATATTCCACCTCGAAGTGGAATTGGTATTGTGCTAACATCTGTGAATGTAGGGAAACAGGTTGGAGGGATCCAACTGGATTCCTCAAAATTATTTAGATTGTTTAATATTCTGTGTTATGAATATTTTATATTCTGTGATGAATTATCTTGATAATTGGAATATTGAATGCTATGGGTTGCTTGAATATATTTTGGTACACAGAGTTATCAAAATATATAGAATTGGATTTTTGAAAAGAAAATAAAAGAGTGAATTTTTGAGCAAAATAGTCGTAGGGAATTTGAATAAACTTAAGAATGAGCTAGATAAGAATAGGAGTGATTTTTAAATTCTAATAATAAATTCCAAGTATGGAAAGGAGATTTTGAATAAAAAGGGAAAATAATGAATTTTAAAACTTAAGTGATATTATTTAAAGGAATAAAGAATTTACTTTAAAATTCAGGGTTTAAAATTTATTTAAAAGGATAAAGAAGGAATTTGGGAAATACAAAATTGGTGTTTTTAGTTAAAAGATTTTAAATCGTAAATAAGAATTAAAAATCTGAAGTTAATGGGTTTTGAAATAAATGAGTAAGTAAAGGAAATTATTTCAAAATGGAGTAATTTGGAAATCAATTTGGAAATTGATTTAAGTGTTTGAAATTGGAATTATAAAGGAGAATGGGACTAAGAAATTTATAAATTGGGTTTATAAAAGTGAAGTAATATATATCAGTAGATATTTCGAAGAATAAATTCACGGTGGGAATTTATTAAGGGAAAGGGTAAACTTATTTAAAAATAAATAGTGATTTATTTTTAAAAGATGTGAAAAAGAAGCGTATTTGCCTAAATAGCCAAGTACGTTTTCAAAGTAAATTTTAAATATAAGTTAAAAGTTTTAACATTGTTTTAAAAAGAAGAAGCATGTTTTAGAAAATTTATTATTTTTAAATGTTAAATTTTAAAGTAACTCTTTTTCAAATTTATTATAGTAGTAATTATTTAAAGGTGACTAGGTATTATGTTTCAAAAGAGAAAAATTTAGTTTATATTTTATAAAGTAGCTTTATTTTAAATATTCTAAAAGTATATATATATATATATATTTTAATAAATTATTAAAGTATTTTTTCTAAATTTAAATGTTGAAGTATATTTTTATAATAAAGTGTTTTAAATTATTCTAAAATCTAAAGTGTTTGTACTTGGTGATTTCAGTGGGAATCGAAAATATTTTGGGAATTTATTCCGTGAGAGAAAATGGTTTGAAACTGTTTTCAAAAGGGATTGAAAGGTGGAAATATATCTTGCGAAGATATTTTGAGATTAATAAATAAATTGGGAGATTATTTATTGTTTAATGGTTGTTTGTGAATGTTAATTGATAGTTAAATAACCGACTATCAATATTGGCCAATGCGCTAATCATTTCGAAGAGACCGGGATCAGAATTTATTTCCTGAAAAACCACTTCGATCCGATTTGTACATTTAAGTGGAAAAACGAGTTCGGAGTCGAAGATGGAGCAGTGAAGTGCAAAGGCAAGTCGCTACTAATCCTGAGGTGATTCCAAAATGGATGTAGTAGGAGTAGTGCCTTCGGTTCCGTTCAAACCCGGAACATACTTGTATGGATGAATGCTTTCAGAACATCGTCAGGTGGGCGATGAGCACTCTAAGAGATGTGTTCTAAAAAGGTAACGCTTAGCCTCGCGCCTCATCAATTGGGAATGACTGAAAATCAGGGGTTATGCAGCAAGGCTAAGTGGGTAGCACCCATTAGGGTGAGGTCATCCCTGTCTAGATGTCCCTTTTATTCGGCTTAGTGGTGCGGTTGCTGATCCCAACCGTGGGGAGATCTTACTCGGGATTATCCAGTAAGGGGTAGTCCCGGTCTTGTGTTGCAGGGCATTGGGAGTAATCCTCGGTACGGTGATCTAGGCCACGTACTGTGACAGGTGGTACCCCAGTGCGTAGTCATTAGTTGGAAATCCATTCTCCCTACATGCCTTTTATGGTTTTTTTTTGTATTACCCATGACTGTGGCTAGTAGCTGGAATTTAATGAATGTGAAAATTTCAGCTATTTTAATAAGTATTTGTAAATAGACCCTATTATAATATCAGAGGATTTTAATAAAAAGTGTTTTAGCTATCGTAAGGTAAAAACCCGACATATTGACTTGTGGCGTGGTCTTATGAAATGCTTTTGATTTTCAAAGGATTTTGAAACTTTAATAATCAATTTGAGTGTGATTTCTCACGCTGTTTTGCCAGACTGACTCGGGTGTTTTTAACTATAATGCTCGGGTCAGACCGAGTATTATAGAATACAGGATATGATGCCGTGGAGCTCAGGAGACGAGCTAGATGGCGATACGTACTTCTGTACTTGATTATTATTCCGCTGTGTATTCAGTTTTGAGGACAAATTTATATGATTTTCCAGTTGTATGTTAATGATGTTGTTGAACTCAGATGATGTATTCTGATGATGTATGTATAAAACAGATATAGTTTTCTTTTATGTAAACGAGTATGGTGGCACGTCCGTTGGACGTGTGCCAAGAAGGAAGGGTGAAAATTTTGTGTGCGCTACAGTTATGGTAGTGAAATATACACACACAGAGACACAAACATACATATGTACACAGATATATGTCTGTATATATATCTTTAATAATAGTTGTAATACCTTTAGTGTTACACTCTTTTGATTTTTTGGTGTCAGCGTGAACTGCCAAAGCATAATATGTACAGAAGGAATTAGTATTATAAAACAATGTAAGATTTTATTTTTTAATGTTATGAAATGTACAGAAGTACAGAATCAGTTGTAGCTTAGTTACTTAATATGCATGTATTCAAAGCATAATATTTACTTCAGTCAATAATGAGAACTTGTTATCCAAAATTTCTTGTAACAATATACATCATCATTCTACTCAATACACTCGAGGCTGGAGGAATTAAAACATTTAACAGTTCCAATCAAACACATAATAGACTCAACATAAATATCATTAGGCATATATTTGTTTATATGGCATACGAACTAAGTTGAGTAAAAGTCTGGTAAAACATAGATTAAACTTTGGACCAGTGCAGAGAAGCTGAAAGAGTGTAGATATCAATAAGCGTACAATATTTATAGTAGGAATCAAATTAAGGATGTGTTACACATTGGATACCACAAAAGAATTGTCTTATCAAATAATTCTGTTGACTTGTCCATCTGCATTAACAACTCCATGCCGGAGTCAGCAAGAAATAATTCAACTAAAATGTCAATCTCCATTTACACCACCATGCTTGAGTCTAGCACCTACAGCAAGGAATATTTTGCATGTGAAAAGGTAGAATGCTATTATATCACAAAAACAATAAAGTTACCAACTCTATCAAACATGTATATATATCAACTCACTGTCCAATTTAATCATATGATTATTTCAAGCCAATAATACTATATTATAGATAGAAGTCGCAAATATTACCCAATAATCTTACCAAAGCGAACATATACTATTATAGCCCGACATGATATATGCTTTATAATATTGTTTTATTATTTATTTACATGTAGGGGTCACATTATACTTACTGAGTCCATAAAGGCACATTATTTTAATGTAGTATTAAACTCGATCTATGCTTTATCTTTGATTTTAGAATATAACATATAAATCAAATAAAATTTTGTAAATTCGCTGTAGATGTTTACTTCAACGGTGCATATTTAATTGTATCAATATATAATTCCAGTTGGTTCAAGTTTTGCACTGACATACACCCCTTGTGTCTTATATTTAAATTTTTTGAATTGCACTGTTAGCATAATTAAAATAGCATTATCAAAAGCGAGTTGATCACAAAGTTGAGCCATATATTTGACATAGTTTTTACCAAAAGCATGTAGGATTGCAAATCAACCTTGTTGCACACCCAAACCTATTTCAACATCTTTATTGTCTTGTATTAAAGGCAAAATAGAATATGGAAAACAATGCATACCAAGAATACCAAGAATCTTCTTTGTGTCAATGAAGCCCAACACAATTCCAACAGATCACTGCAAAATAAGTACTTTCATCACAACCAATATATAGCAAATGTAACAAAACATAGAATGATCTGTAAGAAATATCAGAAGAAAATAGAAAGTGGAATATATGAGGTTTATGAGCCGCACTTGTCATTTCTTTCCACTGCATAATTGGCCTGTATATATATGGATAATTTCGGATACGGATAGTGTCATATCCGCATCTACATCCGAAATCATTTTTGGATATCGGATATCCGCATCCATCAGTACGGACGATATCGAATAATTATTAACTTAGTTAAATAAATGAATTATTAATTATTAAGTGTGAAAAATAATCAAATATGTTGATTACAAATAGTTTTGAGCTATTTTCATAGTACGTAATATATGGGGTTTCATGTCATACTATTAATCACTTCATGATCACGATTTTTTACTTGTGGTTTTTTAGGCCAAATTTTCTAGCATGCTAGTAAGAGGACTCAAAGGAGTATCTGATGTGGAAAAAGGTAACAATTGATGTATAAACCGGAACCTTTTTTCTAAGCATACTCTGTTAAGTTTAAAAATCGACATTTTAGTGATTTGTTTTATATTTAAATTACGAACGGTAACTTGTTAAACATTGTGTTATGCTTTGTACTATAGACTTCTTTGCATGTAGAACACTTCTAATTCCCTTTTACATTTTGATAGTTAATATTAAATATTTTTATCTTAAAAAGATCAAGTTAGGTTCTGTTTAGAATTCAAGTACATTCCATCATTTTTGTTCAGAATAAATGACGATATTAACTTTGCTATAGACAAAATGTTTCATGATTGGATGGCAAACTTACATTTTGTCATGTTGTATATTTTATTTAAGCTCTTTCTTTTGTGGTACAGTACAAAGTTTATTAAATCTAAAGCCTAAAATATACCCAAGATAATTGGTACCGATTATGCATAATATATATGGAGATCTTGTAGATGCACATATCTCTGTGTTCTAACTAAAAATATCTAATGATGCATGCAGATACAAAGCATTTTCAAAATTCCGATATAAAAACTGTGACATATTCAAAATCAAGTATGCTGAATATTCGCAAATGCTACTAATGAAAATGCATACATACAAACTGAAGCATTCAATCCACTACTTGCTAATATTCAGAACACTGCTACTGAGAACAAAGAATATGAATCAAATCAAGAGTTCGGTCCATATACTGAAATGAGAGCCATATGCTACATTACAGAATATCAACAAAGAAGTTCTTACAACATAGCCATGTTTATGTTCCATTTCTCCACATTAAGACTTGATCTAGTTATCAATGTTTAACAAAAAAAGAATAGTGAAATTTGCAATAAGAGTAGCATATAAAAACACACACACAACCAAAAAACACCATACTGAAAATACTTGAAACATCTGAGGCTACATATTCCATGTAGATAGTATTTGGCCTGCAATTATAATTGTTATTTCTTTTGTAAACACAACACAAATGAATTATAATCCAGATGGCTTTTTTAGATTGTTGATGGTGTGCAAGTTAATGAAGTAACAATTATGACAAAATGTATTCATCACTTGTATAGAGTAAGAAAGCTATGCTTACTCTCTGCCTATATTTTTCTCAGATAAGAAAAATGACATCAAAATGATGGATAGTGGTGTGTAGTGGAATCGGATCAAGTGCACAAAAATGACATGGAACATCATCTAAAAAGCGGTACATTCAATTAGCTTAATACATTAAAATGGGAATCAATAATCCATTGCGATCAACTCCGAAGCACATAAATGTTGTAAATGTATGCTTAATATAATGATTGACCATACATGGTTACCAAATATATGAAACTTTAAATTCTAATCAACTGTTGCTAATTAAAAAGGGGAACTAATGTGTTATCAAATCAACTCAGTTGCAGAAGATGGCATGAAAACTTGCTTCCAGAATTGGTTGACCGCATGTGCTTATCTTACTCTACCAATGACCAAATTAATACCACTTTGTACAACATTGCATATTTTGCCAAATTAAAAAAATTAGGACTGTAGTAGAAGAGAAAAACAACGTTGACGTCATAATATTACTAATTTTACATAAACAACTGCATTACAGCAAGCAAAATGTATAATTACTGCAGAAATATAGAGCCTGCATATCGATAGGGTGTATTATGGCAAACACAATCAGTACAAATCTTAGCTAGTAATACATAAATCCAAATTTTAGACAAACACATGAAGCAACATATAAAATAATACGAATTACATACCTATAACAGTAAAACCATCACTTCATACATATAACTCGACTATTTTGCAAGTGTCTTGAACAGTGCACTCTTAATGGAATTAATGAATTATTTTATAGCATATGTAGTTCATTTAGGTGTATTCATAGTTCAAATATATATATATATATAAGCAAATGATTGATAATTTATACGGTATAACGTAAGAATGAAAAAAATTGAATTTACATTGTAATAAGCATAAACACAAATGTGAAGCCAATACTCTATCTTAATATTTCCTATTTCGCATAAACCCTACATTAAAATTTCATTATCATTGACCATCTTTTCAATATTTTATTATACACATGTTTGTAAGCTTACCGTGACAAAGTGAATAGGGTACTCACTGACCTTTATTGTATGAATCATCGCTCTTGTAGTCATATTAATCTACAAATCATCAACCAACTTGAAGTCCACATGCTACAAAATATTGCAATTCATTATAATAGCTCCCACCAACACAGATGCTAAATAAAATGCTTCAAGAAATACAAATGATCATATAAATTTAATTGTTATACACCGTTAGTATCTATATGTTATCGCGCACTATACCAAGCTAGCTAGTTAAATGTAGTTCTACGGAAAAATATGTTACACATGTATAAATCATCTGTCTTTTTTAGCTATGTTGTTTAAACATATTACACGTTCTACGATATTTAACTTTGTACGTTCAAACTATGAATGAATATGTTGCATAAAGATAAGAAGAAAAAGATGGAGCATAAACAAAATAAGCTCCCTCGTTAGTAGCAAAAAGTAGAATATGGCTGTTACCGCTCTTGAAGCTGCAGTCTATAAGCCCTTTTTTCTATCTTCGTAGCTTGAAAGAACCGTACATAATACATCGCTTTCTTCCAAGCTCCATAATTTTACTAATGTCTGCCAAAAGTTATCTAATATTTGGTTACACTATTTGATGCTGAGTAAATGATGAAGCTAACTTTAAAAATACAAATAACATTGTGGAAGTGACTGACTTCAATTCTTTGTATTCATCACTATGATTCATGGTGATCAAATCTTATACGGCGTTCTCTCAAACATGTCATAGTCATCAATGTCCTTCAAACATAGGAAAGAAAACAATCAACCAAATTTGCTTATGGTAAGTACTAATAATTGGATCTCTACAACATTTTCCTCGTAAATTTCAGAATGCAATTGTTGTCTTGATAATTTAGAATGTAAAGCACCTATTGTACAAAAATATAACCTTTTTCTGCTCAAAGTTAAGTTATAAATACAGAGATGTTGTTCTATCAGACATATAACATTTTATCAATCTCAGAAAATTACCAATCAAAAGCAACCCTATTAAAATCTTCATTTTCATTGAGTCATAATCCAAGCTACTAATTTACCTAATGTATTAAGATTGTATGGCGAAAAAAAAGCACACGAACCTAAATTGGATCGAGATATCGCTAGGATGAAAATGGAAGATTAACTTGAACTACTTACGTCGTTGGCAGCAAGAAGTTGAAACTGCAGTTTTGCAAGCAGCCCCAAACTCCAAATTCTTTATACTTTTTATTTGACAAAGCAACCCTAATATTACCTTTGATGAAATAGGGAGATGTGTTTACCTTAAGAAGCGAAATAGAAAAAAACCATGGAGGAATGTGGAAGAAAAATGAGGAAAGGTTTGTGTTTGTGGGGGAAATGAAAAAGTGGATGTTTTGGCGGGTGAGTAAGTGAGGTGAGGGTAAAATTCTAGCAAAAAAAAATCATAAAAAAACTTATAAGAGTCTTTGTTCAGCTATTTTGCATCTACGTATCTCAGACACATTTCATCAAACGCGTGTCATGCAATATGTAAATTAATGGTATAAACTTATGAAAATTTATATAAAAATAAAACTGAATGCAATTTAAGAAACCGACCTTGGAAAATGGATGTTAGCAAACGAAGAGCTAATTGTCCTTCCCAAATTATATTACCAAGAGCACATCTGAAGAAGAATACAGCAGTTTGTATAACATATGATCTATTGAATAAAAGAACAAAACATGGATAAAAAAAATAAAGATAAATAAACCATTGTTACGGATGCATCATCTCATTAGGCCTTTCTGACTTATGCATCGGTACTAACTTCACCGGTAGCAACTAAATCTGACAAATTCATCAATGCGGATAATTATAGAACACGGTATACATATATTTGATGTATGAGTAAGATAATTTTCATACTTGTTCACTATGCCAATTAACTACAAAAAAACTAACATGGCACATTACCTTCAAATTCATTTATTTCATGAAAACATGAAGTAATAAATTACTGCTTTAATTTAGGGCATAAATGACAACGCCCTTCGTTGAAACTATAAAGCACGCATGCCAAAAGGTATAGGGGTAGGGTTGGTTAGCAGTAACAGTAACTAAGGTCAAGAAAGTAAATGAATATGGTCGTCATGTTCCTATCTGCAAAAAATCTCCACTGCGTTACACAAAAATTCAATTTTCTAGTGGGAATGTTGAAGGTCGTACTCATTATTGGGTCATCTATCACTAAATTAACTTTAATAGGACATAACTGAATGGATCCACCTATAATCACTCCATTTGATACAAATTTGTAATAGCATAATACTTTCCTTTTAGATAAGTAATCCAGTACATACACATACATCATCACAGATAACCTGCATATAGTAGAAACCAAAATAACTTCAAGAGGTGATTACTTATCTGTAATAAAAAATACAGTTAAAAACAATAAAGAAAGGTTTATCAAGTATTTTGATAAGTACAAAGTCAAAAACTTAACATAGGAAGGCTTTCTTCTTCTTTCCAAACGTAGTCTTCAAGCTTCCCTTTTCTCTTCACAAAAACATTAAATGATAACTTCGGTTCTACACTATCAGAATGATAAGATATTCATTAAAACATAATGCTGCATTATTAATAAAATGAGACAAAATGTAAGGATAGAATTACTAACAAAAAAAATTAGACGTGAAATGAATAGCAGTGTATATAAACTACCCCAAACCTAGAAGTCTGCCATGCCACGTCAAGATTTGATCGACATCCTCTGTCTCTTCCAAGACTTACGCCTAATTCAGATCTGACAAAAAAAAAAGAAATTAGGATTTGAATTTTGAATTTAGGATTAAAAGACGCGTTTAATTGAGAAGTGGTCGTGCGTGGTAAAATGGTTGATGTGTAAATAGGAATGAGACAATCGCCATGGTTGAGGCGAGTGAGAAGAGGGATAGTTGAGGAAAGTGAAGAAGAAAAAAGATAATGAACCGATCGTGGGAAAGAGGGAACCGCTTTCAGGGAAAGAGGGATCCGCTTTCACGGAAGAAAGATTAAATGACTGAAGTGTCCTTGGCAAGTTTCTGACGTGGTAATGAAGGCAGGGTTGTTTTAGGGAATACGAAAAAGGCTTCACTTTGACCTTTTGACCAAGGGTTTTGCTTTATAGTATAGATATCTGTTATTATCTATTATATTTTATTCTGCTGCGATGGTTAGATTCTGATATTGTTTTCTATTTTCTTCTTCTACCTCTTCTTCTTTACCCAAATGGTTCGGTTTTTCGGACGTCGAAAAATCGGGTCGTTTCACCTATGTTTCCTAAAGACTTCATTTTAGAACTGTGACATTCATTTTCGTCCCTCAACCTTCATTTCTTTATTTTTAAATAACCTGCCACTTTATTTCTTCTCTTACGTTTTGTTTCTTCTGATACCTCATATTCATTTAGTTCAAATTATTCTTTGCTGAAGCTATAATCTCATCAGCAAATTGTTCATGTTTTTAAAATTGTTCCTTCATTTTTTTTCTTGTCACCGCTTAGTTCCTATATTTAGATCTCCATTTCAAATCTTCCTTCCACCGAATCATTTTAATGTGAACTTAAAAATTCAAAAGTTCTCATTTTTTGCAAATTCAAAAGCTTTCTTTTATGAAACATGAGTTTATTTTTTTTTCCATTTTTTCTACATGTCCTGCTCTCATCTTAATTTGTTCTTCCATCTTTCCCTGATGCCTCATCTTGAGAAAAACATCGACTAAATCAAAGGTGGGTAGTTTAACTCACTCACAAATGCTAAACCTTCTTATGTTAGTTGAATTAAATTTATGATGTGATAAGAATATTTTTGGTTGCTGTTTGGTAGTTTAATTTGACATCTTAATTTAATTTGAATTTATATTGAATTTGGATGCCATATCAATTAATATTGAATTTAACTTGTTAGTTAAATACCTGATAATGATAACTAGTTATTTGTTGTGATTTATTGGTTGATTTGAATGATGATTGTGATGGATGTTTAATTGTTGATATTTAGATGATTGGATGTATGTTTATTCATATGTTGTTATCAGAGTACAGGTTCCCTTAGTTTATTGTTAGTATATCACTATGGGTTGAAATGATACATACCCGAATGGAATTATAGATTAGGGAAAAATCGTTATAGGGTTGAAATGATAAACTCGAGTGATTTTATGGATTTTGAATTTTTAACTTGGGATTGCTGGTTGAAAAGACATATATATCCGTAAATTTAAATTTATTACGAATTAAAATGATATATATCCGTATCACTTAACCATAGGGTAGAAAATTATATACGGACAATGGATTGGTTAAATTAAATGATTTTTAAATTCTAAATTTTTGAATTCAGTTAAATGATATTCTAAAATAAAAATTTAATTTGTATAAACTGAATTATATTCAAATCCCAAGCTTTAAATGTTGAAATTGTAATTGATTTAATGAGTTGTTTAAAGACTTAAGATGGAAATTTCAAAGTTGAATTTTAAAATATAAATGAAATTTATCGAAATTTAGTTATCGAAAATGTTTGAATACAACTTTGAAATCTATTTAATTTGAAGTGGTTTAAATTGATAATTCAAACATGGATTTGAAATCAATATTGATTTAATGGATTTAATTGAGAATCTAAACTGAAAGAGAAAAATTAGTTTGTTGATTTGAAAAGCTGGACATGCTCCAGATGTGTTGAAATGGAAGAAATAGTTTAATTTGATATTTATTTCGAATTCATTATTTAATATATATAAACTGTTTAAAAATATATTAGTTTTTAATCCTGATTTTTAAGATTTTGAAAATATTGAACTAATTTAATCCATTATAACCTAATTTAAACTATTTTATTTTATTTTAATCTATTTAATCTATTTATTTTATTATAAATCTACTTAATCTATTTCAAATTTATTAATCTATTTTAAAATCTATTTAAACTATTTTAAAATTTATTTTAGAACTATTCCAAATTATTTAAACTATTAATAACTATCTAAACTATTTTCAAATTTTCAGACTGTGTAAAGAGGAAGTATTTAAAATTGAATATGGTTAAATGATGTTATAATCTAAATTGGGTTTTGAAATGATGTTTTAGTGAAATAACATATTCTAAGTAAATATGATGATTTTAAATGAGGGTTTAACCTATTCTGGAAAATATGATTTCGAAAGTGATAGGATCTGAAATTGAATATGATATTTTGATATTAATTATGAATTGACTTTTGATATGTAAAAGAACCATCTGGTGTGAAATAAGTGTTTGGTTGTTAAAGAGACCGAGATCGGATATTGTCATAGTCTCGACCAATACCAAAAACTACTTTAACAACTGTGTACATTATGGAGATTGGTGACGATTCTACATAAGGCATTAATGCAGCCTTAACTCTCGTGAGTCAGCTTGATGTGGCTAAAATAGGAGCCACACCGAGCCAAGTGAGGTCATTCCTCCTATCGGGCACATTTCTTCGATACCATATTATGAATTCTGATTGATTTGGTGGCCACTCCTCGTTTTGATTATGGGAGTGTGTTCCGAGGTGGGCGGTAGTAGCTGCAATGCGTTACCACCAGTCCGAATTCGCAAAACGGTAGTATCCTACGCTGGGCATTGCCTCGCATGCCTTGTCACATGCCTTATCACACCTTCTACGAGTTTGGTTTATGTCATACCTATGGAGTGCTCCCCAATAGCTCACCAGTTTACGGTGGAGTTTAAAGTATCTGTATAGACAACGACATTATATAAAATGTGTTAAGGGAGATATGGGTAACTCCTTAACGCTATTTTAATACTTTACTTTACTGTAGACACTATTATAATAGTGTATTGTACTATAATGTAGATAGTTTAACGGATCCTTAGGAGATGAAAATCCCAAACATCTCTTAAGTTATTGCACTTACGTTGACACTGGATGGGAGATGTCAAACCCAGTAAACATCTTTGACGCCATTACACTTATATTTATTTACTATTGATCTAACTTACATAAGATCTTTTAGTTCTGACTCGAGTGTTTTGTCTATTCAATTCGCTCAGGCCAGTCTGAGCTTTTCAGTGCATCGAAGACTGCTTTTGGAGGATGAAGACGGAGATTTGTATATTATTATTATATATTATATTTATCCCACTTCATTATGTTGTTCCGCTGCATTATTATTTATTTCTATTGTATGTAACTCTGATCCATATTATAAAAGTGTAATCAAATGCTATTTGTAAAACAACTTCATGAACTATTTATTTGATTATTATATTTTGTCATTTCGCTGTGAGATTCTATGTTTTGTATTTTTTTTCTTTCTTTGTATTTTTCCTATTTACCCCATAACAATCCTTCCTTTTGAATGGTTTGAGTCTGACATGTGTGGCTTATTGTCGATTTAAACCGTCCAAAAAGGTGGGTTGTTACAACCTTAGTTAAATACCTTATTTTATCTTCCCAAATCTCACAAGCGGGACAAATGTACTAGTCGTTTCCGCATACTTAGTTTGTTATTACATTTAATATTCTTCACTTGTTTTTTTTGAAAGGCAAGAGCATAAACTCATTTTATTGACTAAAGCACCATTACAATCAGTTACAATTCCCACAACCATTATCTTGACAAAGTACAATGCCAATAATACAACCAAATACACAATTTAGCAACAACAATTTCAAATTAAAACTGAAACAACCATGAAGCACAGCAAACTTAACATATTTCACATGCTACATCAGACGATCCTCAAAATAGACCTAAGTTCTTATGCAGGAAGAACATAATATTCAAGCTGAGGAATGATTCAGACTAGCCAGCAGATAAGCTTAATGCCATCATTCCTTGTGATCATCAAACTTCAAATAATATCAGTCTTTAAGTCCCTCAATATATTGCCATGAATCAAGTTATACAGCTGAGAAGAATTCTTGCCTCCAATACCAAATATTCTATTTTTTCTTTCAGACCACACAACATATATCAATTTTTTAAGAAGCTTTAGCAAAAGCCTAGTCATACGAGTCTTCCATCTAGTCGCTTTGAATACATTAAACCATTCAATAGAACTAACAGCCGAAGGCTTGTAAAATCCACCATTAGTTAAAAGCCTATACCATATTTGATAAACAAAAGGACATTCAAAAAATAAATGAGTATTACTTTCAGATTCTGATTTGCAAAAAACACATAAATCCTCTGAAATAATACCCATTCTACAAAGCTTGTCCTTAGTGTTCAAAGCATTTTCCATCACTTTCCACAGCAACAAGTTTTCTTTTGCATTACATCTAGTTTTCCAAATTCTTGAATGCCAGGGGAACTCAGAAACATTTTGACAAAGATAATTATAAACAAGCCTGATAGAATGATTTCTACCCTTCCCTGACCAGATTAGAACATTGTCATTATTTATAATTGGATTACTGGTAATGAGATTCCACAAATTTCTAAGGTGAAAGGAGCTGGAATACGGTAATACTATACAATCATCATGTATAAATTCATCAACTCTAGCTTCTTCTGATATTCCAGAATTCCTTCTTAGATTATAATCTACTAAAGTACTTAAGATCAGTCCCTGTTTTGCCCATGGAGAATGCCAGAAAGGCAGTCCTTTAATCAATACATAATTACATTGTATGAAAGGTATAAAAGTTTCCCTAAGTTTAAGTATACATCTCCAACTCCAACTACAATTTTGTGGTATTGTCATAGTCCAAAAATTCCTCCTGCCAATAAGATTGTGATCAACCCATTGAGACCATAAATTCTTATCAGTTGCAAAGATCTTATTGAAATACACTGAAATAGCTGCCTTATTCCATTGAAAAATATTAGTAATACCAAGTCCTCCATACTTTTTAGCATCAAACAGCTTGTAGAAAGAAATGGGAATTAGCTTTCTTGAGAAAGGGTCACCATGCCAGAGGAACTTATTTAGCGCACTAGAAATCATATTAATTAGCTTAATTGGAAGAATGTAATGTCTAGTCCAATAAGTTGACATAGCCACAGCAATTGATTGAATAATAGTTAGCCTACCAGCTTGTGACAATTTATCAGATGGCCATACCTGCAGCCTTTCAATTATCTTTTCAAAGAGTGGCAAATAGTTTTGCTTGGTTATTCTAGAGCTAATTATAGGCAAACCTAAATAATAAGAATTATTAGGTAATTCCTGAAGACCCGAGCACTTAATAATATCATTCTTCTGTATAGTAGTCAAACCAGCAACAAGAATATTTGATTTTGAAAGATTGATTTGAAGGCCAGTAATGGAATAGAAGAATTGCAGAGAGGAGATAATACATTGAATATTATTATAAGTAGGCTTTGTGAAGATGATCAGATCATCAGCAAAGAGAAGATGAGTAATGAGGGGATGTTTACATTTGGGATGTAAATCAAGGGCTTTCTTTACAATAAGATCTATCAAAATAGAATTAAGCAGCTCCATGACAATTATGAACAAGTAGGCAGAAATATGATCACCTTTCCTAACACCCTGTACACCTTTAAAATATCCATACAGTCCACCCTCTCTCGAAATTGAGTACATAGGTGATGAGATACATGTGTAAATCCAAGCTAAAAAAGGTTTAGGAAAATTCATCCTAGACATAATAGCTAAAATAGAATTCCAAGCAATAGAATCAAATGCCTTCTTAATATCCAGCTTCAACATGCATCTAGGTGATATGTTTTTCCTCTCATATCCAAACAATAATTCTTGAGTCAAGAGAATATTATCACTAATTGATCTTCCACTAATATAAGCAGCTTGGTTATTGGAGATGATGGATGGCAAGACTAATTGCAATCTACTAGCTAACACTTTTGAGATGATTTTATAAATGATGTTACAACATGAAATTGGCCTATAATCAACAACTGAGGTTGGATTATCAATCTTGGGAATTAATGTAATGGCAGTAGCAGATAGCCCAACAGGAAGTTTGTTATTAAGGAAAAAGTATTGTATAGCTTTAACAATATCAAAACCAATTATATTCCAACTTTGCTGTATAAAATGTTCATTAAAACCATCTGGGCCTCCACAACTATTACTATCCAAACTAAAAACAGCAGATCTGATCTCATTAGCAGATATTGCACATATTAAAGAATTAGATTGAGAGATGGATAAAGTTGGAAGTGTAATATCAAATAGAGGTTTTATATCAGGTATGAAAGAGTTGGAAGGAGCTAAGATAGATGTAAAATATTGAACAAATGCATCATTAATACCATCAAAAGAGTTCACCATATTACCATTCATATCCTTTATCTGAAATATGCATTCTCTAGCTCTCTTAACTTTTAAAAAATTATGGAAATACTTAGTATTTCTACCTGCCTCCTTCTCCATTCTCAAATGAATTTTCTGTTTAAGTGATGATAATTCCCTTTCAATATCTTGTTCAAGATTTTTCTTTAATTGCAATTCAGCATGTTGTAAAATAGTATCAAATGGTCTAGCACTCAAGACTTCCTGTATCTTATTAATCTCATTCCTAATATGAGTAGAAAGCTTAGATTCCTTACCAAAATTAGCTGCAGACCAAACCTTTAGGTGAAATTTGAGTGCTTTCATCTTGAGAGAGATATTTGCTAAAGGATCCTTGCCAAATTGCATATTCCAAACCTGTTTAAGAATAACTTGATAGTCCACCTGCTTAGTCCAAAAAATAAAAAATTTAAAAGAGTGTTTCCCTCCACAAAAATCATCAACTCCCCAATGCAAAATTAAAGGACAGTGATCAGATAAAGAAGGCTGAAATATGTCATAAAAAGATTTTGGCCAAAATTGAAGAAAAGGAAGGTTTATGAAATTATGATCGAGTTTACAAAGAGTTGGATTTCCACTCCTATTACTGTTTGACCAAGTGAAATTTGATCCAAAATATTTAACTGAGACTAGGTTAGTTTGATTTATAGCACTGTTTAAAGGAGTAATATCCTTAAGCGATAAAGGACAACCACCATATTTTTGATTACATGCAAACATACAATTAAAATCACCACCTATCAGCCAAGGATTAGAAGAAGAATTTAAAGATGGAAGTTGATCCAAAAAAACCTGTCTCAGTGATAAAGTATTTTGAGCATAAACCGAAGTTAGAAGGAAACTCATATTAGAGGGAAAATGAATACAATTGAATAGCCAGCAGCTACCCCAACACCGCGAAACAACACTCCGAAATCAAGGGGTGCACCCAAATCGCATCACAAATGTAATAGAAATGGTATCGAAGAAGCGTGTCCGCTAGAGGTGGCGAACCTCAATGGCCCGGCGCGGCTCCTGTTTTAGTCATGTCAGGGGTCATCCAATATCGTTCTCTTTCTTCAGTCAACGCGTTCACCAAACCATCCACTTCATTCTGGATCAACACTCCGCGTATAATAGTTATTAAAGTGGTTTTCGGTATCGACAGAGAGTATGTCCATATCCGATCCCGGTCTCTTTAATAACTACGTATTATTACACCGTTGGCTCTTTTATATTCAAATCGATACATAATTGATATCAAAATATCATATTCGCTTCAAAAATCAAATCTATTTCAAATATCATCGTATCTATTCAAATGTAAGATTTCGCTTCAAATTCATTTTCGCATCAATATCTCATTTCGATTTCAAAATCATTTCGAATTTCGATTTAGGTTGCAACTTCATTTAACTCAATTCGTATTTAAATTCAAGATTTAAATATAAACATTTCACCTTATTGACCAGCTTAGAATTTTAGAAAAATAGTTTTAAGTAGTTTAAAAGTAGTTTTAAATAATTAAAATAGTTAAAATACTTTAAAATCTTAAAATGGATTTGAAATAGATAAATTTAGTTAAAATAATTTAAATTGGGTTAAGTAGATTTAAAATAGATTAATATAGTTTAAGTATTCAAAATGGTTTATATAGCAGAGAAATTTGGAAAACAAAATAAAACAGCTTCAAAACCAACCCATTTCAATTTATAACTTCCCAATTCAAATCAATTTCAATTTCCATTCTACCGATTCAACTTCGATTTCAATTCGAATCAATGTCAACTTTGATTCAAATTTATTCAATGTTATATTCGCTTTCAATTATTTCAATTTAAATGTTTATATTCACTTCCGATTGATTCAATTTCATTTTTTTATTCACTTTCGATTAAATCAATTTCAATTTTATATTCACTTTCGATTAATTCAATTTCAATTTCATATTCGCTTTAATTAATTCAATTTTTCATTCACCTTTAATTTATTCAATTTCAATTTATATCAATTTTTAGCTTGAATTTCAAAATATCCATTTATAATACTTAACAAAATTTTCCATCAATATTCAAGTTTGAAACCCAATTACAAATATGATTCAATTTCAAGCTCAATTTCAAAATATCTTTTTATATCGCTTTTACTTAGAAATATTCAAAACTCGAATTAAGGCTAAATCTTTAAACAAATCAATTTTCGAAATTCAATCAAATCCCAATTTTTAAATTTCAAAGTCTCAACTTTTATTATTTACAATTTCCTTTTACCAAAATTTATTTCAACATTCCAAACTCAATTTCCCGATGAATTCGATTTCTATAAATTTATTTCTATTTATAACTTTAAAATCAACCCTTAAATAAATTTCAAATCGACGATTTAAAATTTTATTAATTTAGCCAATTCGGTGTCCGTATATAATTTTCTATCCTATGGCCAAGTAGTTATTTATCTCAATTAGATGTCAGGGATGAATATACCACTTAAATTAAATCACAGTATCATATGTATGCATAACAGGATATATATAAGCAAATAAACATCCAAACATTCAAATATCAACTAATAACATCCATCAAAATACATCATCCAATAAACAATACAATTCATGGCAGTTTCATAGTTATCAATGTCAGGTAATTTAATCGCAATTCAATTTCAATTTCAATTTAACTGTCAATTTAATTTTTCAACGGTTAATTCAAATAACAAGCTATATGACAATTAAATTTATATCAAACAACGACAAATAAAATTCATATCACTTCATAATGTCAATTTAACTAGCATAAAGATATTTAGTACGTTGTGAGCGTTAAAAACACTCACCTTGATTTTACGATTTTAAATCAAATCGAACGGCGTTCAATTTAACTCAAAATTTCTCTAGCTCCAAATGCTACCAATCCAACTCCATAGCGTAGAGCTCGTCCATACGATTCCAACGCAACTGGTTTCGCGCGTTTCCGACCTCGTATGAAAAAGATATGAATTTTCAAAGTTACACGAATTTAAATATAATTAATTTGCTATTTTCTTTCATACTTTTACAACTTTCAGATCTGGCCGCTCATTCCCACACTTCAGATCTGAGCCGTGCCTTCATTTCTTCCACCTTCCCAGGTTTATACGTGAGCAACACAACCCACCTCTTCCAACCTTTGACCGACGAATTCGCCACCATCACTCGACGAGAAGTTGATCGGAGACCCACGTTAGAAGCGCCTATGCAAGAGCTACCCACGGCCAGGAGATGGATGAACTCGGCTCCCCTCATCACCTCGATTTGCGTGAAAAACGCAGCGACTTCCATCTCGATTTCCCGTTGACTCGAAGCTCCGTTTCCGATCATCTCCGTATGGATTTGAAGCTCTCGTCGTGCTCTACAACTTTGTAGTTGACGACTTTTGCTAATTGCTGATGGATTGAGAGATATTAAGGGAAGAAGTTTCGAAAATTTTCAGCCATTGAGATTAGGGCCGGCTGCTGTTGAAGACAAGGGCTTGAGTGCAAATGAAATGATAAAGGGGTCCTTTTATAGAAATTTACCGAAAATCACTATTCACTCGATTTTTCGAACTCCGATTTACGCGCGGTGACCGACGTTTCTAGGGTTTATCCCACGTTCCAGACACAATGGAATAGGTTTCGAAAGCTAATTCGATCGTATGTGTGAGTTACGGCAATAAACGATCAATTTTAAATTAAACCGATTAAACGAATTTCTATGCGTTGTGGCTTGTCCCGGACAAACGGTAAATCCGTTTGACTTGAAATTTGAAACCTTACAATAATATCACATTACGGATCCAATGAAACTGGATTCGTCTAAATCCGAGATCGTTTGAAAAATGACTATTTTAACCCGCCAAAATAATATTAAAACAATTTCAACGCGTTTCGAGCTGCCATGGTCAAACCGTAATTCCGATTGATACGAAAATTGAAATCCGGTAATAACTAACTATTACGGACCCAATGGAACTTGTTTCGTTCAATTCTGAGACTGTTCAAAAATTAGCTATTTTACAGTCGATAATTAAATATTAAAATATTCAATTTTCACAAATTAACTCAAAATTTAATTTTAAAATTTCTATAACATTCTTATAACTCCAATATGATAAGATAAAATTTTACAAATCATTTTCAATCATATTCAACTCGATTTTCAATTATTTCTGAAATTTAACTTATTAAATTATCGATTTAATTACCTAATTAAATCCAATATTCGAAAAGTAAATTATTCGACTGTTTAATTTCAATATAAAATTCCCAATTTTATATTATTAACTTTTAAATCAAATTTCAATTGTTCACAAATCCTATTTTTAATTTCACAGTAATTAACAATCTTTTACAAGGCAGTTTTCCATTATAGATCCAATATAAAAGATTAGATTAGATTCAGCGTTCAATTATATTGTAATTCAAATTCAAGTTATTTAATTTCAAATGAATTCTTTTATTTCGATTTACACTTTCATTAATGAATCAACCATTTACTTATGCATTATTATCAATGGTTTATAATTCATTTACTTTCATTTTCTTCAGCAATCATCTTATTTAAATTCACAATAATATTAAATTATATTCATTTACGTTGATTTCCATATTATAACTTCAATATTAAATGTAACATTTTATTTATCCTTTGTTTACAATCATAACCAATTTGGTTTACAATCACATTCAATTCATTATCTATATTCACTATAAGTTAACATCCATATTTCATTTACAAATAAGTTATTTCAGAATTCAGTTTTGTATTTTAACTTGTAATTCACATTTAACAACACAAAATTTTATTTCCTTCGGGTTTTTTTTTTTTTTCTCTATCAATTTTTTTTTTTTAAATTTTAATTCGTATTTTTAAAGTGTTAAAAATACGGGTCGTTACATTCTCCCCCACTTAAAACTTTTCGTCCTCGAAAAGGAACGGAGAAGGGAAAAGAACTAAGTATAGAATTCAACATTAGATGTATTATATTCGAAATTATCTACTTATAAAATAATGAAATTCCATTTATAAAGTCATTACTACGCTTTTACTAAGTTATTCCAAACGCCTTTTAACTTTAAAAGTTAGTTATCAAAACAAGTTATAAAAAAAATTTAAATCTTGAAAAATTTTCTAACACCCGGATTTACGGAAAATTTCGGCAGCACCTCCTTTGCGCGGCTAGGACCGAAAAAATTTCACAGTGGTAAAAATTGCATGATGTACATCTCATTACAAGAATGAGGCATCCCAAAACATGGGGAACACAATAATATACCAAAACATAAACCGAAATCCGAGAACGTACCTTTTATTAAGCGTTTATTAGCAATTTAACTTACATTTTGCATTTTAGCGCAGAAGCGAGCTCCACAAGCGAAGCGCAACCCCTTTGCTACCTACTAAAATGCTCAATAACCAAGTTAGAACCATGCATATAAAGATAGATCAATATACTTAGCATAAACAACATACATATAACATGTTTAGCTCCAAAACTTAAATTCCAATTCCAGGACAGCAACGAATCTCAGTTTTTTGGTCAGCAAAACGATAAAGTTTGACAATGGAATGTAAACAAAAGTTGTTGCATTCGTTTCAGGCTTTCCGGAATGTCCAAAATTATCAAATTCGGACCATCCGTCCAAAAGTTACGGCCGTTTTACTAAAATGATACGCTTCAGCCCCGAGCAATTAGTGCAGGCCTGAAATGTAATTTCAGATTTTCGACCTCTTAAATGACAGAAATAAGAAAAGCTTATAAAATAAAAGTTGGAGCTTAGGTTCTAAGCTTTCCAGAAAGTGCAAGATCGTCAAAATCCGATATACCAGTAAAAAGTTATGGTGAGAATACTAAGGTGCTTTAGATTTCTACTTCGCCCAGGCCAGCGACTAATATTGGTGTTTTAAGCCTAGTGGATGAAGGTATTTATCAAAACATTCTAAACAAAAGATGTAGCACAGTTTCTAGGGTTTCCGAAAAGTCCGAGATCGTCGTATTCCGTTAAGCCATTTAAAAGTTATGGTTGTTTTCGTTTCAGCATATACTGGACAATTTTGGTTTTTTTTTTTTTCAAATTTTCTTTTATTATTTCAAAGTACAAACCATCAAAACTTCAAATTTTCTAAAGAACAATCTTAACCACAAAGTCATTTATTTTCTTATTCATCCATGCAATATGTTTACATTCAATTTTTTTTTCCCGATTTATTCTAGTTTGTTTCATTCACATTTTTAAATTCAAGTCAATTTGCTTCAATTTAAATTGAATTCAATCATATCTATTTCACTTTGCTTCAAATTTGAATTTAATTATTTTAAAATTTTATTTCATTTATTTAATTCCATTAACACCAATGAATTCTACTTAATCAATTACCATCCATCTAACAACCAATGCATATCAAACATTAACATCCATCCAAAATCTACACAAAATCAATTATACATATCCAAGTCAAATTTTAATTTCACACACTTCCAAGTTTATTAACATTTAGTTATATTCAAATTTAATTATTTTCCATTTAAAATTTTTATATTTCATTAATTTTAAACTTTTTTTTTTCATACACTTGTATATATCATTCATTTTACAGCTTAAATTTCTTTTATATTTACAACTATCAATAGATCTTCACATTTTATTATTTACTCTCTCACTGGTATATTATTCCTCTACTTATCCTTATTAGCACTTTAAACTTTTAAAATATTTGGTAAGTTATAGTTATGCAAATAGAATGTAGTTAAACAACATACAACTCTTTTTTTTTTTTTTATTCAGAGTTGAATTTTCAATTAATTAATTCTTTAGTCATTACCTAAATTTCACTATAATTTAATTTTACATTTACATTCACATATAGTATTTCCATTTTATATTCATCATAATTTTGAATCACCTTTAATGTCATTTAAATTCCAATTATTTACTAACAATTTTATTTATATTTGCAAACCATTAATTAAATGCATATTTCATTATTCAAACTTATTCGTGTATATTATCCAATTAACAATTCATATAACATTTTTGAACTTCTTAAATATTTTGGTAAGTTATATCTATGCTATAGAATGAAATTTAATACTATGTGAGTTTTACAGTTTCAATTTTATTTTTAACTTCATAGTTTCCTAATTCTGAGGATTTCTACTTCAATTGATATTTCACTTAGCTCTTAGGTTTATTTCTCATTTCACAATTCAGAAGTTCCTTAATGATTTAAGTATTAATTCATTACAATTATAAAAAAAAAAAATCATTAATTATTAAAGAACTTAAGAATTCCAATCCCGGTTTCATTTCAAATCAAGTTTTGAAATAATATATACTTATATAATTTATATATCAAATCATACTATAGAGAACACAAAATAAAATTCAATTTGAATCAACAAGGTTTAGACAAGCTAGTAAGTGGTCTCCCCCACTCGGACTCTCGAAAATAAACGCCGATGATGCGTGCACTCATCACCGAAATCATTTTCTAGCGTCAAGAGAAGGGAATATAACACTTATCATAAAAAAAAAATCCTTCGAAAACAATTTCAACTCAAATATACTATCATATAATACTCATATTATATTTTCAAGTTCTTGTAAGTCAATTTCAAACACCGGAATTTAAATTCCCAAATCCAAGTTAAAATTCATTTATATTCATTATCAATTGTGTTTACAAGATTTCATTTTCCTAAATCCATTGTTATTTAATCAATTGTTGTAAATATTGACTAATCAAACAATAACGATAATAATCTAATATTATCACCTCCTAACAATCAATTCAATCAAAATAAATAAATATTCGAAAAATTCTTTTATATAAAGATATATTCCAAAACGATATTGTGTTGGTTTGTCCTATTCGAGTATTTAGAAATTCCTATCGATGCCTTGGCGTCCCAAGTATCGACCAGAATTCATAAATACTCAACGGAACAAATTAACACAATATAAAACCATTTTATATCAAATAACAAGTACGCTCTCTCATATACACTCAACTCATTCATATAGTTTATCTCTATTTCAATGAGTTATTCCCCACTAGAGCCAAGGTTTATCGCTAAACCAAAGCTCTGATACCAACTATAACGACCCGCCTTTTTGGACAGTTTAAACCGACGATCAAATACACATGTCGATTCCAAACCATTAAAAGGGCAGATAGTTATTGGGGTAATTAAGAAAAGAAAAGGAAGGGAAATAAAGGAAATGAAACAACACAGAATCTCACAGCGGAAGGCTAAAGTATAATAATAAAATAACAGTTCATGAAGCTGTTAATTAAATGAATACATTTGAAATGAATACATTTGATTATCATTATACAACATTTATCAGAGTTACATACACAGCAAATATCATACAACAATGCAGCGGAATGGAATGAATATAATAGTAGTAGATAATATACCAAATCTTCGTCTTCATCCTCCAGAAATAGATCCTCAAAAATCTGAAAACTCAGGACTGACCCGAGCGTAATGAAAAGACAAAACACTCGAGTCAGGACTAAAATATCCTTATGAAAGTGAAATCAATCGTAAATAAATATGAGTGTAACGGCGTCGGAGATGTTTACGGGTTTTGACATCTCTTATCCAGTGTTAACGTGAGTGCAATAACTTAAGAGATGTTACGGGATTTTCCATCTCTTAAGGATCCGTGAAACTATCTACTATGTAGTAATATACGCTAAGTAGATAATGCCTATCAGTAATATAAAGTATCAAAATAGCGTTAAGGCGTTACCATAATCCCCCTTAACACATTTTATATTCCCAAAAGCATATACAAGACCGTAGTTTCCCCAAAACCGGAAGTCACCAGAGGGCAATCCATATACTCAAGGTACAAATCAAAACGTAGTGGTCGCGAATAGGATAATCAGTATGACAAGGTACATGAGGCGATACCAACTAGGATACTAGTAGTTGCGTGATCCGGACTGATGTTGGGCATAGCCAGCAGCTACCCCAACACCGCGAAACAACACTCCGAAATCAAGGGGTGCACCCAAATCGCATCACAAATGTAATAGAAATGGTATCGAAGAAGCGTGTCCGCTAGAGGTGGCGAACCTCAATGGCCCGGCGCGGCTCCTGTTTTAGTCATGTCAGGGGTCATCCAATATCGTTCTCTTTCTTCAGTCAACGCGTTCACCAAACCATCCACTTCATTCTGGATCAACACTCCGCGTATAATAGTTATTAAAGTGGTTTTCGGTATCGACAGAGAGTATGTCCATATCCGATCCCGGTCTCTTTAATAACTACGTATTATTACACCGTTGGCTCTTTTATATTCAAATCGATACATAATTGATATCAAAATATCATATTCGCTTCAAAAATCAAATCTATTTCAAATATCATCGTATCTATTCAAATGTAAGATTTCGCTTCAAATTCATTTTCGCATCAATATCTCATTTCGATTTCAAAATCATTTCGAATTTCGATTTAGGTTGCAACTTCATTTAACTCAATTCGTATTTAAATTCAAGATTTAAATATAAACATTTCACCTTATTGACCAGCTTAGAATTTTAGAAAAATAGTTTTAAGTAGTTTCAAAGTAGTTTTAAATAATTAAAATAGTTAAAATACTTTAAAATCTTAAAATGGATTTGAAATAGATAAATTTAGTTAAAATAATTTAAATTGGGTTAAGTAGATTTAAAATAGATTAATATAGTTTAAGTATTCAAAATGGTTTATATAGCAGAGAAATTTGGAAAACAAAATAAAACAGCTTCAAAACCAACCCATTTCAATTTATAACTTCCCAATTCAAATCAATTTCAATTTCCATTCTACCGATTCAACTTCGATTTCAATTCGAATCAATGTCAACTTTGATTCAAATTTATTCAATGTTATATTCGCTTTCAATTATTTCAATTTAAATGTTTATATTCACTTCCGATTGATTCAATTTCATTTTTTTTATTCACTTTCGATTAAATCAATTTCAATTTTATATTCACTTTCGATTAATTCAATTTCAATTTCATATTCGCTTTAATTAATTCAATTTTTCATTCACCTTTAATTTATTCAATTTCAATTTATATCAATTTTTAGCTTGAATTTCAAAATATCCATTTATAATACTTAACAAAATTTTCCATCAATATTCAAGTTTGAAACCCAATTACAAATATGATTCAATTTCAAGCTCAATTTCAAAATATCTTTTTATATCGCTTTTACTTAGAAATATTCAAAACTCGAATTAAGGCTAAATCTTTAAACAAATCAATTTTCGAAATTCAATCAAATCCCAATTTTTAAATTTCAAAGTCTCAACTTTTATTATTTACAATTTCCTTTTACCAAAATTTATTTCAACATTCCAAACTCAATTTCCCGATGAATTCGATTTCTATAAATTTATTTCTATTTATAACTTTAAAATCAACCCTTAAATAAATTTCAACTCGACGATTTAAAATTTTATTAATTTAGCCAATTCGGTGTCCGTATATAATTTTCTATCCTATGGCCAAGTAGTTATTTATCTCAATTAGATGTCAGGGATGAATATACCACTTAAATTAAATCACAGTATCATATGTATGCATAACAGGATATATATAAGCAAATAAACATCCAAACATTCAAATATCAACTAATAACATCCATCAAAATACATCGTCCAATAAACAATACAATTCATGGCAGTTTCATAGTTATCAATGTCAGGTAATTTAATCGCAATTCAATTTCAATTTCAATTTAACTGTCAATTTAATTTTTCAACGGTTAATTCAAATAACAAGCTATATGACAATTAAATTTATATCAAACAACGACAAATAAAATTCATATCACTTCATAATGTCAATTTAACTAGCATAAAGATATTTAGTACGTTGTGAGCGTTAAAAACACTCACCTTGATTTTACGATTTTAAATCAAATCGAACGGCGTTCAATTTAACTCAAAATTTCTCTAGCTCCAAATGCTACCAATCCAACTCCATAGCGTAGAGCTCGTCCATACGATTCCAACGCAACTGGTTTCGCGCGTTTCCGACCTCGTATGAAAAAGATATGAATTTTCAAAGTTACACGAATTTAAATATAATTAATTTGCTATTTTCTTTCATACTTTTACAACTTTCAGATCTGGCCGCTCATTCCCACACTTCAGATCTGAGCCGTGCCTTCATTTCTTCCACCTTCCCAGGTTTATACGTGAGCAACACAACCCACCTCTTCCAACCTTTGACCGACGAATTCGCCACCATCACTCGACGAGAAGTTGATCGGAGACCCACGTTAGAAGCGCCTATGCAAGAGCTACCCACGGCCAGGAGATGGATGAACTCGGCTCCCCTCATCACCTCGATTTGCGTGAAAAACGCAGCGACTTCCATCTCGATTTCCCGTTGACTCGAAGCTCCGTTTCCGATCATCTCCGTATGGATTTGAAGCTCTCGTCGTGCTCTACAACTTTGTAGTTGACGACTTTTGCTAATTGCTGATGGATTGAGAGATATTAAGGGAAGAAGTTTCGAAAATTTTCAGCCATTGAGATTAGGGCCGGCTGCTGTTGAAGACAAGGGCTTGAGTGCAAATGAAATGATAAAGGGGTCCTTTTATAGAAATTTACCGAAAATCACTATTCACTCGATTTTTCGAACTCCGATTTACGCGCGGTGACCGGCGTTTCTAGGGTTTATCCCACGTTCCGGACACAATGGAATAGGTTTCGAAAGCTAATTCGATCGTATGTGTGAGTTACGGCAATAAACGATCAATTTTAAATTAAACCGATTAAACGAATTTCTATGCGTTGTGGCTTGTCCCGGACAAACGGTAAATCCGTTTGACTTGAAATTTGAAACCTTACAATAATATCACATTACGGATCCAATGAAACTGGTTTCGTCTAAATCCGAGATCGTTTGAAAAATGACTATTTTAACCCGCCAAAATAATATTAAAACAATTTCAACGCGTTTCGAGCTGCCATGGTCAAACCGTAATTCCGATTGATACGAAAATTGAAATCCGGTAATAACTAACTATTACGGACCCAATGGAACTTGTTTCGTTCAATTCTGAGACTGTTCAAAAATTAGCTATTTTACAGTCGATAATTAAATATTAAAATATTCAATTTTCACAAATTAACTCAAAATTTAATTTTAAAATTTCTATAACATTCTTATAACTCCAATATGATAAGATAAAATTTTACAAATCATTTTCAATCAT
The DNA here is from genome assembly GCA_030765085.1 of Allium cepa. NCBI lineage: Eukaryota > Viridiplantae > Streptophyta > Magnoliopsida > Asparagales > Amaryllidaceae > Allium > Allium cepa. Next base: position 1,922,688 of record CM060936.1, on the reverse strand, counting down.
ATTCAACTCGATTTTCAATTATTTCTGAAATTTAACTTATTAAATTATCGATTTAATTACCTAATTAAATCCAATATTCGAAAAGTAAATTATTCGACTGTTTAATTTCAATATAAAATTCCCAATTTTATATTATTAACTTTTAAATCAAATTTCAATTGTTCACAAATCCTATTTTTAATTTCACAGTAATTAACAATCTTTTACAAGGCAGTTTTCCATTATAGATCCAATATAAAAGATTAGATTAGATTCAGCGTTCAATTATATTGTAATTCAAATTCAAGTTATTTAATTTCAAATGAATTCTTTTATTTCGATTTACACTTTCATTAATGAATCAACCATTTACTTATGCATTATTATCAATGGTTTATAATTCATTTACTTTCATTTTCTTCAGCAATCATCTTATTTAAATTCACAATAATATTAAATTATATTCATTTACGTTGATTTCCATATTATAACTTCAATATTAAATGTAACATTTTATTTATCCTTTGTTTACAATCATAACCAATTTGGTTTACAATCACATTCAATTCATTATCTATATTCACTATAAGTTAACATCCATATTTCATTTACAAATAAGTTATTTCAGAATTCAGTTTTGTATTTTAACTTGTAATTCACATTTAACAACACAAAATTTTATTTCCTTCGGGTTTTTTTTTTTTCTCTATCAATTTTTTTTTTAATTTTAATTCGTATTTTTAAAGTGTTAAAAATACGGGTCGTTACAATTATAGTGAATGAATTGATCAGAGGCACTAATTTTGGAAAGCTTGAATATTTGAGGATTCCATAATGTTAGCAGTCTACCATAATTAGATTCAACAAAGTTATGATCATATAACCAAGAAGGAGATATCAAGCGAACAGCCTTGAGAGTAGATCGAATATCTAGTTTGGTTTCAGAAACACACATCAAATGTATATCCTTGTCCTTGATAAGATTCTTAATCTCAATCTGTTTAGAAGGTAAGTTAGCCCCCCTTATATTCCAAAAAGCAATATTATTCATTTGATAGGAAGGGGAGGAAGCAAAGGTGAAGGATTTTTCCTTGTATGTCTAGAATGAGAGTTATTTTTTGTTGAAGATAAAGGAAGAACCTCCTGAGCCTTAAAATCTTTTCCTTTATTTAAGTCACCAGATTTATAAGTACTAGTAATACCATTATTAGTCATGACTTCCATACATTCACTTGATTTAGAAGAAGGAGGGAGTATAATATGATCAGGAGGTGACAAATGCAGATAAGGTGATGAAGTGTTGGATCCAAACATAGATGGAGACTGAGAACTAAATTATGAACTGCATGAAGATGAAACAGAGGTAGAGTTATTAGAGAAAACAGATGATACAACTTTGGCAACAGACTCAATTGAAGAATTGGAAAAATTGTCAAATGAAAGAGATGTAGAAGAAGGAATTGCATTACTACAAATACCAAGTATACTATCCCGAGTTGTGTCAAGGTTATTGATTGAATCAAGAGAAAAGTTAGATAAAACTGAAAACGAATTTGAAGTGACTGTAGAGCAAGATGAAGAACTATTTACATTACATTCTACTTTATCTTTTCCTTTTCCTTTTTCTATGCTTCTTATAGGATCAACATTTGATTGAAGCTTTCCTTTAACCACTATCTCTTTCCTCTTCCATACTCCCTTATTTCTCCTATTTACATTTTTCCAGCTATGATCAATTAAGTTGTGATTAGCAATATCATGATCACACTGATTCTTATCTACATTCTCCACCAAATCTTCCACATTACTAACATTAATTTCTTTATCTACATTCTTATCACACTGATTAGCAATGTGTACAGATTTTTGGCTTCCAATCATATGACAGTTTAACATCTGGACAATTATTTCCCAATCGAGGAATGAGAATAGATTCTGGTAATTCAAAAACAGGCGAGATCTCCACTAACGCCTTTGCATACTTAAATCTTTGCAGTTTTTCAATACTACTATCAAAACAGATTAGTCTACCAACATGACAAGCTAACCAATTAATCCACACCAACGTCCAAAGTATAATAGAAATCCTATGTAAATGAATCCACACAGGTACTTTTTTGATTTGGGCAATTGTACCCATCGGATTTAAATTCAACTTCACCTTTAATCCTCCAATATCTTTTCAACAAATTAACAACAGTTAAGAAAGAAAGTGTACCATCCAAAAAGAAACGAACTAAATGATTATTCCAGTACTTCAATCCTTCCTCCCTTTCAAGATCCGGTAAATCATTAGGAGATTTATCCCTAGAAATATCGAAATGAATAGGTTTATAAGATCCAACATTACGAGGTAAAGATTTGAAGAGAGAAGACCAATTAGAATTCAAGGAGGGTGAGTCATTCTTGATGGAAGACCTCAAAGATCCAGACTGAAGGGAGGCAGAAGAAGGATGGAGAGATGAGGATTGAACAGAAGATGACGAAGATGAAGAAGAGGAGGAAAAAAGAGGAGGAAATGAGGCAGAATCGAAAGAGAAAGAAGACGAAGAAGGAGAAGACGAAAAAGACGCCATTAAAATTTCAAAATGGGCTGAAAATCATCGTGGAGGGAAAAAAAACTCAATATTCTTCACTTGTTGTTTAAGTGTTATAAACAATTACTCTTAACCATTTATTCAAACACTTATTAAAGCTTCCAAATCATTTTGAAATCACTTAATTATTCTTTTAAAAACATTTCTAAAAGATTTGAAAAAGTATTGTTAAGTTTAAATCCATAATTCATAAGTTATTAAAATGTGTTGCAAAAGCGTTGCAAAAAGTGTTGCCAAAAGCTATATTCTTCAAACAAATTTTAAATCATTTGGAAATCCATCCTTTCAGCTTAAATCTCTTTTAAAACATTTTAAAAGATCTTTAGAATTATTTTATATTTTTAACCCTTCTAAAAAAAATCATTTTAAAAGAAATTCATTTTTGGATTTCGAACTGCAAAACCGCGATGTTTTTAGAAAATTATTTTGGACATATTTCAAAATCTACTTAATGAAATTTTGATTTTCTTTCTTTGTTCGAAAATTATGGATATAATAGATCGGAAAATTCTTATGTCGAAGAATTTCGAGCTATATTCCACTTTGTACACTCATTTAACTTTCATGGCACGAAATCGTGAACTACCGTTACGCGACGCACCTAATTTTGAGTTGTTTTTCAATTTCTTTTCAAACTTCTTGAAAACACTTTTGTTTATATAATATTTCTAAATCATTTTAAACTCATTTTAAACAATATTTTTATATTTCAAACTCATATACCATTTCATTTCATTTTACAATATTATATTATTATAATATCATTCCTAACCTTTTTAGATATTTTAAAATCATTAAGAGGTTAAATAATTTCCATACACACATTTATATGGATTTAATTCTCATTTAATTAACATGCTTACTAACCATTTCTCTTATCATTTATCAAACCAAGTTGTCATCCATATCACAAATATATAATCAACCAATTTTGCATCTAAGTTATCAAACATTCAAACAAATTTTTCAAGGGTTTTAATGGACATATTAAATTAGCTATAATAATGGTTTAACTTTAAATAAACATTGAGTACTTACAGTTAGTTCCACTCATCCAATCTTTTATGTAGATTGCCAAATCGATTCTAGCAGCACTTCCTTCTCTTTTTCTCGCTCCGAATCTCCTTGAACTTGCTCCTCCTTCTTAATATGCTCGGCCTTGACCTTGGGGGAGGCTATATTGCTCACGGCCAAGGCTAGGGGGAGGTGGTTGGCTCGGGTTTTGAGGTGGAAGGAGGTGGCCGTGGGTAGGAAGGAGGAAGAGAGGGGTTTTGAAGTGATTTTGATGAAGTTTTTTGTGATTTCTTCTCTTTATATATTTTTTTGGAAATATTTTTCCATTATTTAATTAAGGAAAGAAGCCATTAAGGAGTAGAGGAAATATTGAAAAGGAAGAAGTTGTGGAAAAAAGTGAGAAAGTGGATGCTTATTTATAGAAAAAGTTTTGGATTAAAATAATATTATGTAAAAGGCCAAAATATCCTTACTTGTAAATAAAGTAATCTCATTTTTTTCAACACTTACCATCACCATTTCAAATCATGTTTTACGTCACTTTCACTTAAGGAGTAAGTAAAGTAAATTAATAATTATGTTTGGTTTGATTTAACATGTTTTGGAATTTTGTGCTTACTTTTTCTTAATGAAGTTCTAGAATTTTCTAACTATGTTTAGTAAAGTAAATTTGATTAATGAATTAATTAATACTTATACTATTTGAATATACGTTCCTATATAAGAAAATAAAGGTGCGAAAACGTTGCTACAACTTTTAATTGACAAAACGTTGATTTTTGACAAAATGTTTTATGGTCATATTTTGAATTTTTAGTTAAACTATTTATTCATGTAAACCAAATTTAAAAATAAATTTGTATAATATTATTTAAAAATATAAACACTCATAAGTAAATTAAAATAATTTATTTAACCGTTGAAACTTACTTTTCTGAAATCAACATTTTATCACTTTTTTGATATAGGCAAATATTACTATTTTTGTATATACTTCTCTTTGTAAATCCTATCTAATATTGTTTGAATCATATAACTAAAACCATTTTCAATAGTATATTTTAAAGTGGTCAAACTCTAGGTCATTACATTTAGCCTTTAATTAATTCACCTTTTTAATGCAACTCTAAAAATTTAAATTGTCTTTACATATTCTTCCTCAAAATGTTGGTTCCTTCATCTTAATTCTCTTCTATTTCGTGGCATTCGCTTATTGTGTGAAATGGTTCTTTACAAATTTTACCTTATTTCAATTTGCTAGGTTTGATTGGTTCACTAGCATTTGAAACTCTATCTTTGTTGTTGGGCATTTACTTATTTTGTGAAATGGCACTTTATTTATTCATTTTAACATATTTCAATATTTATACTCTTTAAATTAAAATTGCCTTTAGCTATCTAAAAGTGGTCGATTTATTTTCTTCATCTTTACTTCTTTTCTCAAATGTTCCATGTTATATTTGTTTTATTTAATCTTACTTTTTCAAGTGTGTAATTAAATGCAGCCACAAACACTCTTTCATGCACTATTACTAATGAACGCCATAACATACTATCAGATTTGCTTCTTAGTAACACTAGACGGTACCACCATCATCACTTGTTTCATGGCTCCATGCTAAAAAGGCTAATTCTATTTGTACATCAAAATTTAGTGCAAATGTAATAGCTTTTTAATTGCCAAATTATGACTAAAGTACCCTTATCCATTAAGGGTAGAAAAATATATCATATAGTACATTCCAGAGATATATATTATCATCTCATAATTGTCCCTCTATGTAATATTATTATACCATTTTACTCCTCTAGGTGTATGATACTACCTCCTACTTGCACCAATATATGTATATTACTACCTCGTACTTGCTCACCTATGTGTATATTTTTACCTCAGACGTGTTCCTTAGGAATCTCGATTATGTCAATAAAAGAAAATTAACAATGGTAAAAGGCTAATAATTAATGGGTAGTTCATTGAATTGTATATGTTGGAATTTTTGCTGCTCAAAACCTAATAAAGGATAAAGACGCTATAGAAGTATATCCCAAGCTCTTATACCACAAAAGGATAATACTAAATAAAATTAATACTAATATTTAACGCAATCAATGATGATGATATCCCAAAACACAAAAATAAAAATAAGGACCAACACGCAAGATTCCACCAAACCGCTCTATATATTAATCAACCAAATAAAAGTGAAAAAACAAAAAATGAACAACCTAACTGAGAACGAAGTCGTGATCTCTATGGTAATGACTTCTCAGTGCTTAGAGAAGAAGAGCAAAGTTGGAAGAAAAAGGAGACACCAAATATATTTATTCACATTTTCCACTCTCCCTCTTAAGTTGTTGTGACATCCTAAAAATTTAATCAAACTAAATAAGAAAATATAAATAAAGAAAAATAAGGGCTTAAACCAAAATTTTCATAAACACCCGAATTTAGCTACTAAATTTGCACCATCATATTCGTAGCGATTTTCAGGATGATTTTAATATATAACTTGTTGTAGTCTGAGTTGGTATGAGAGAGTTACGAGCGTTGGAATGAGAACAGGAATTTAAAAATTGAAATTAAAATTAACTTTGGTCGGGTCGACCCAAATAGACCCTAGGTTGATCAGTGGCGATCGAGTTGAGACATTAAATTTTGACTGATTATTGATTCTGGAGTGAGTGAATCAATGACCTAGATGATTTCTTGCATTTAAGGTAAACGATGTGTGGTCAGAATGACTAGTTGAGTTGATCCTATAGACAAAGATTCTAAGCTAACCCTATAAATTAACCTCTAAACTAAACCCTATGTTTTTGTTAATTGATCAGTATTCAGATGCTGTCAAAATTTCCATTGAAACCCTAAATCTCCCAAACCCTAAAATCAAAATCCAAATCCAAATCAAATCAAAATCAAATTAACGAGCAAGGCAAGTAATCAAGGAGGAGACTAAGGAGAGCTTTTGATGGCGGCCAATTTCTCAGATCTTGGACTTAGGCTAAAGATCAGTGGGTATAGATTTAATAATTTGGTTAATTAAATTAATTTTAAATTGATTTAAGTGATTAGAATTTTTGACACCCCTAATTAACTTGTTAATTTGAAATTTAGTTGGCTAAATCTAAACCTTAGAATTTAAATTGAAATTTGATTATGAAATTGGGTAAATTAGACACTTGTTAATGCTAATTTGTAACCCTAATTCACAAACCCTAGAATTGATTGAAATTGAAAAACTAATTAAATTGTAAATTAGGGTTAACCATAGTTATTAACATTGCACCAAATCAGCCTTTTTGCAACATTTATTTTTTATAATTCCTAACAGTTATTACTGTTACGAAATAGAAACAATTATTTCCATAGGTATAGTTTTGTAACATATATAACTGTGAGAATATTTTTGATGACATAAATAAGATGAATTACACAGGGAAGTATGTAATTTTGTAACTGTCTCATTTCTAATGCATTGTTGCTCATTTCCTTGTGTAAATCTATATTTTATCTTTCTCGTGGAAATAAAACTCTAGAACCAGCTACAATCCATCGAAATCAATATTTATAAATCAACGACGCCTGACACCTCTGGCGGCGAACTAATCTCCCTCGTCCGGTCCTCTAGGCAACATCAAATAGCTATCTATATCCATCGAAGACTCAATATGCGATCATATATTCGACGAGTCATCTCTTCGGTTGATGTTGACTAGAGATCGACAACTCTTGTGACTTAGTTTCCATGCATCATCTTTCCAGGCTATTTAAGGTTCGATTTGGTTTTTTTATTAGATCACTGGATATAATTGTATGCCTTGAAACCTCTAAATATCTGTTGGGGCAAGCTTAATATCTTTAATAGATGAGAAGTAGAAGGAAAAGAAAACTTATGTGGAAGTTTTAGTTATGAAGTAGCTTATGCTTATTTTTCTGTTATACATATTATTCACTATTGTTTTAGCACTAGTAATAAGTAGAAGAAAAAATTGAATGCAGTAATTGCTATAAATAAGAACATAATTCATTTTGGCACAACTTCAAAATTATCTTTTTATATAGCATACATACATATTAATCATTTGTGTTATAAAATAAAGAAAGTGGAAGCCATTAGAGAGAGAACAATTTTATTCATTCAGAGATTAGTCATACATTTCCATTACATTAGCACTTTTATATAAAGGCTTCAGAGCTAAGGATTGAACTTATCCCACGATGTGGGACTAAACAAAACAATATAATAGCTTATTCACTAACTGATTTACATATATTATAACACTCCCCCTTGAATATGCGTCTTCAAAATCTTGAATTCCCTGATAACTTGAAATTGTCCCTTTTGAAACATGTATGTGATTGCACCCCCTCATTATTATGTTGCTTGCATTTATCCATTAAGTCGATACAGATATTGACCGTTGCCTCATTAAAAACCTCTATTAGGAAAACCAATTGGGAAAAATCCTTGAACAAGGAAAAGAGTGCAAATTGTGAAATCATAAATATCATACTAAAAATGGTATTCCTTCTAAGAGTTTGATACTTCAGGATCAAAATAATGCCTCATTAAAACCTTACTAAGAAAAATCCAATGAGAAAAATCTTAGTGAAGGAAAAAGAGTACAATGACATATTTTATTTTCTCATTTCTTCAAATGAAGTTTGATACTTCTGGATCAAATTAATGCCTCATTAAAACCTTACTGAGAAAAACCCAATGGGAAAAATCTTAGTGAAGGAAAAAGAGTACAATATAGTATGAGATATTTCAATAATTTACAGAATCAAATAGAGTTTGATACTTCTGGATCAATATAATACTTCATTAAAAACTTTACAAAGGAAAACCCGATGGGAAAAACTTTAGTCAAGGATAAAAATACAATTCAACTTAAATAACATATTTGAGATGTTATTTCTTGAAAAGACATTTGATTCTTTTAGATCAAGACAATGCCTTGTTAAAACCTTAGTATGAAAAACCCAGTGGGAGAAATCTTAAATAAGGAAAAAGAGTACATTATAACTTATTTCAAATGTTACTAGGGATTTGATACTTCTGGATCAAGGTAATGCCTCATTAAAACCTTACTAATAAAAACCCAGTGGGAAAAATTTTAGTTAAGGAAAAAGACTGCATTATAAAATACTTATGAACGCTCCCCTTGATTTTAAATTTTCCTCTGAATTCATATTCGTCTTTCGATAACTCAAATTGGTTACAGATACTTATGGATCCATAAATATGTATCTCATTAATAACACAATTTATTAATAGTTTCCTTCGATACAATCAAATTTTCTAAGATTGTTTCTTCCAAATATGGTTTGCATTTAATGCATTTTGTATGCTACTTTTATGAAAAACACTTCATGTGCTTTCATTTTTGTGCTTCAAATTAGTTTTGCACATTGCAACTATACATCTTTCATGAATATTAAAAATTTCATTACAACATTACTAGAAAGCAGGAAGTAATCTACTCATCTTGAAGTATATCAAGATTTTCATTACAACAATACTTAGAAGAAATTTGTAATCTACACTTCATGTCTTTTGCATTCTTTATGACTACAAAAGTTATATATATTCTTCAGAAATTTGTATACTTTAATAAGTATTTGCATATTGCAACTATCACTTTAATGGATATTAAGAGTTTCATTACAATGATACTTAAAAATAGGAAGTAATCTACTCATCATGAATTATATCAAGATTTTCATTACAATAATACTTAAAAGTAGGTTGTAATCTATGCTCCCTGTTCTTTGCCTTCTTTATAACCACCATAGTTATCTGTATTCTTCAGGAATTTGTATATTTTCATCATTTAATATGATTTAAACCATATTTATACCTTCGGGGTATATTAAGCATTTCAAGTACTTTTGCTACTTTACGGACTACATGTCCATATTTCTCTATTGGTAAAGGATTCATGATGGCCAGTCATGTTTCCCTTAATTCAAGATATTTTATCTTTTTATGAACATAAGCGTTTTATTATTTATAAATTTATCATCAATAATTATTTCTTGTCAGTTCTAGACATGATTTATTGAGATCTCTTTAATTATCATGTTTTAGGTACCTAACCCACTTCTAGGGTTATTTGAGAATCATGTCATGGATCTTTTTCCGAGCATCCTTAAGTGTTTCTTCAAGAACACTCACCTCCTTTATTTGGCATCTTTATTACTCACTCCAAAAATATTTTGAACTGACTTTTGAACCACATTTCAGATGTGGTTTACACATTTTGATCCTTTAGGGATTCAAATCTATATTAGAGAAAGTCTACCAGGGATATTATTGATAATTTATTCAAGTTACTTAATATTTTGCATCATTGTATATTTTAACAAATATTTAACACTGAAGATCAAAATGAACTTGTATCGCTTTATCCTCCCCCTCAATGTTGACAAACATTGTCACATTAAATAATAATCCTCTTTGGATTCTCATCTTTATCCACTATCACATTGGTGCTAGCAAATACATTATGTGTATAAAACTTAAAGGAGGATAATCATTTTATAAGTTGGTAAGATGCATTCAATTGATATTGCTTAGTAGAGTTTGTTCTCATTCATTGATCTAGTCAATTGGAGGAATTTACTTATTGTATAGATCATTTGACCACATACACAACTTCAGGTCATTCAACATTTATGTTGATTGAATTTTAAATCACTAAATAATATCTATACATGATCTATAAGATGAGCTCATAACAAACTACAGATTGTTAGCTGAATATTTACATATATGGATGTATACGTGCGTCCATGTATTACACATATATTATAAATTCTCTTATATTTTCTCTCATTTGAATTAGTGATTTTTTTTAGAACAAACTATTACAAGGGTCCAAGACATTTGGTTTGGAGCCATATCGAACTTCTAGTTCGAACAACTTCAAGTTGTTAAGTTTTGTTCCTCAATTATATCTCAAGTATAAGTTTTAAACATTAATTATATTACTTATCAAAGAATAATTTATAATTGCATATAGACATTTCTACACATCTCTTTTGAGAGTTCTGTAGAAAAAAAATTACAACAAAAATAATAATAAGAGTATCTTCCGGGTACTTGGAATATTACAGATACAGATCTCCTTAAGACCATATGTATAGCTTGCATGAAAATTATGATATGAAATATAGACCATCTCTTCAGGAGAATATTTAAAAATATATCTTCAAGAATTGATTATATGTGAAATATTTCTTATGAAATAATAACTAGGAACATGACCTTTATGATATAATTAGACATATGAACATAGAACAATATATTCTAGAGATAATCTTAAACCTTTTGAATCTAATCTAAACTAAATTAGGATCCTTCATAATCATATTTATGTACACTTATTTGGTTTAATAAAATTACCAAATATATAAATAAATCTCTTCTAGATATATGTTATAATTTTCAAATTTATAAATCTCTTCTAGAGATATATTAGTATCACCACTTATGGAGTGAAATTTCTCTTCTAGAGATATATATGTGCACTATTTGAATGCCATATCAATATACAATGTTTATTTTATATAAATTACATAATTACTACTTTTATAGTAGCATAAAATATCCATGCTGGAGATTTTTGTTCTAATTGCTTTTAAAATGGCGTATCAAACTTTAAATACAGTGACAAATTAGATTCACCAACTGAAAGTAAGATGCAAGAGATAAAACCATTACTTCTGCAGTGTAACATTGGTATACAATATCAATTTTTTTGGATAAATTATTTTTATTACTCAAAAAAAATTATATCATTATTCCTTCAGGGAATATTATATTCCCTTTTAAGGAATTGCAATGTAACAAAAATAAAATTCCTATAACATCTCTTCTAGGATGTTAGATTTGGCAATATAAATATAAATAAATCTCTAAAACATCTTTTCAAGAGATTAATACACACACACATCTAATGATGTTTGAAATATCATATAACATAATATCTTCAGGATATTTGGTTAATATAGTGTAAATTGTTAAGATATAAGGTAAGGTATAACTCATTTGGAGATTTTTGTATTATATTGAATGCAACATCATTTTCTCATATGATTATTTATTAATTTTCTTTAACTTCTTCAAGAAGTACAACCTTATCATTTTACATAATTCCAATAGAGCTTCGGGCTTCTAATTCATGAACTTCAAGTTCATTAATTTGTTATGAACTTCAGGTTCTCAAATTTTGTCTAAACTTCTCCCCCTTTTTTTGTACCATATTGTTACAAAATAAAAGTATATTCTTATTTCAAGACTTGCACATTTTGACAAAAAAATACTAACAAGAATTCGAGCTTGTAAAGTTTATCAGAAAATCTTTTCATGATTCAAGACTTCAGGTCTTGGACTTTGAGTTATACAACTTCTGGTTGAAAAAAAAATCTTTGCACAACTTCAGGTTGTTGTTCAAACTTATTTCTTTCATTATATCGAGCATTGTTTGCCAAAATGAACACACCATATAATAGACCATATGTCTATTCTTATTCCAAACATAAAAATACAACATTTGATTTACTGTAGCCGGTGCATTTATGATGATATGGTAATTTAATTTATTACCAAGACGACAACATTTAATGCATTTATGATAAAAAAATGAATGCAATTTACCATTATTGTGGCATAAAATATAAAATATTATCACAACGAATTGATTTCTTTACAAACAAATAAATCAATCTAAGTAACTTTAGTTAGCAAATTTTAATCTCAAAGCTAAGTTTAATATACTGAATAATAAAATTAAATGAATACCATAAGAGAAACTTTATTTCTTAATAGTCAAAATTTCTAAAATAACTAAAATAACTCTTATATATATGTATATACATATATATATATATATCCCCTTTTTTTATAATTCAAGTTTCTGCTCTTTTATTGAAACTTCTGGTTCTTTATTATAATAAAACTTGAAATTTAATAATTTATGGAAACTCAAGATTTTAGCATTATAAGAACTGCAGGTTCTCAACTTTTATTTCAAATGCTAGAAATTAAGTTTACCGTATATGTTTTCATTAACGTTTCCATTTACTTCAGGTGTACTAAATCAATATTAATATTGGATCTAAACTAATATGATCTTCTAAATATGCGTTATTCTAGTATATGTTTCTCTAAGAAATAATAATATATTTCTTCAGGAAATATAAATAATATATATCAAAATAATTTCCAAAATCAAAATCCAAATCAAAGAGTTTTCAAAATGAAAACTTCATTTATCAAACATGTATATATTACTTAGATCTATATCACAAACCAAAACGTAATCAAGATCAATAAATTTATTTAAATCAACAACAGAAATTGTCAAATTCAAAACTTGCTTTCCAAAATAATGGACTCAAAAAAACATGCAATAATAAGCAAGTTTGAAATCAATTCAAATTCAAATTAAAAAAAATCACAACATTTTATTTTTAAACAATGTACAAATCTCAAAGGTATATTATTTGGGTGTGATTTTGAGATCTACAATATAATGAGATCAGAAAAAAGAACAAAAAAAATCGGATCTATTGTAGGATGAGATCTGAAATATAATGACAAAAATACATGTACAGTGGAATAAGATCTATAAATTTAGATCTATGACAAAATAAGATCTTGAAAAGATAAGATACATTAAAACTTAAATCCAAATCTGAAAAATTAGAAAAATAGATATAGAATTGTGAAACAAGAATATTTAAATCTAGATTTAAATTAATCGCAAAATAAATCTAGAAAAGCATATCTAGAAAATTTCAAACCTGATTTCAGTGGTTGAATAAGAGGAAGAGATAGATCTGATTTTAGTAACTGAATAAGAGAAAGAGATGTACCTACATGAAGAAAAAAAAACGGATCTAATCTTCTAGATTAGAATATCCAATACATTCGAGAAAAAGATCGTGCTGATAACGTATTATAAAATAAAGAAAGTGGAAGCCATTAGAGAGAGAACGATTTTATTCATTAAGAGATAAGTCATACATTTCCATTACATTAGCACCTTTATATAAAGGCTTCAGAGCTAAGGATTGAACTTATCCCACGATGTGGGACTAAACAAAACAATATAATATCATATTCACTAACTGATTTACATATATTATAACAATTTGTAAATATTACTTAGGATTCTTTTATTATGAAGTATCTTTGATTTTTTCATTATAAATATTTGTTATAATGGTAATAGTTTGGATTTGTTGCATTTTGGAGTGGTAGAGAATTAAAAGTTTATTTTGTGCAGGAATTGCAAATGCGATTGACCTTCTAACTGTTTTTCTCCATAACTTCATTCATTGAATTGTAGGTGTTTCCACTTTTGTAATATTCTTCATTTACATTACAATATATTGTAGTGTGTATTATTTTTTATTGTCTCGCTCCTTGAAATTTGTCCGATTCATAATTCTGAAACATATTTACTTTAGATGTACCATCCATTGTAACTTTAATCCTTATTCCAAGGACCAAATACTTACAATTATTCAGCAAAGGCTCAGGGTAATATTTGCATCCATTGCTAGTTATTATTTCTAGTCCGTTGGTGCAATTTTGATGCAACAAAATAAATTGCCAAACATCTAACGCATCTATGCATTTGATATAAGGAAGGCATTCTTTCATTTTCTTGTATTACAGTTAATACTTGTTGACACTCAGTACCATAAGCCATTACTGATGGTTGTTTGAAATTTAACAGAAAGTTGCTACTGCTTCAGGTGATATAAGGAAGGCACTTGATGTTTATTGATAAGTTATAGTGTTGATGATTTCTTCTTCTTCTTCTTCTTCTTCTTCTTCTTAGCTACTGAACAACCATGTTGATTTTATAGCATTAGAAAATCAACTTATCGCTGATGGTATTAGTTTTCGTTTTTGCAGATACAATGTCGATGTGAGGCTGTATCCCTAGGATAAACCATGGCAATATGAAAATGTACCTTTAGGTTGTGATTATTTAGTTCATTCAATATTCTTAAGTAAGAATATTATGGTATAATACTTGCATAACTTTCTTTTGTAAACTATTTATGGATATTATTATTGTTATGTTTGTCTAATAACACTGTGTATAAAATGACATGGTACTTAATGACCAAATTTAAAAATCTTCAGTCAATATGTCTAGATCGATAAAAGATTATATGAATATCTCATTTTTTTTTTAATTTTTCACTCGTATTAGTTGAATTCATTTTGAGATTAATAATACCAAATCTACTACCGCCTTGATTCCACAAAAAATACATGTAGTCCTTTACTCATCTCGGACCCTTGTTTTGTACAACTATGACGGTACAGTTGTTTTACGACATTTTGTTCTATAAGATGTTGCTTGCATTTTTTTTCTTTCTAAAACAAAGCTTTTAATCTTGGTACAACTTCAAAATTTTATTTCAAATGAAGTTGTTCTGCTTAATTGGCAACACCGAACCAACTACTTGCTTCTTGGTTTCTATAATCTACTTTTACTTGAGGTATGCAACTACAGATATTTTGTAACGACCTGTAAATTTCGATAATTAAAATAGCTAATTTAATAAGATTTCGTGATTTAATGTTAGAAAAAAAATTGTAATTCGTTTGGAATAATAATAACTGGAATGAATAGCAACAATAATTATCCAAGTAATTATTTATAGATTGAATGGAGTTCTAATCTAATTGAATTGACTCAAATGTTATAACTTGGTTATAAGGGAATATATGGAAAAACAAATGTAAATATGTGAATAAGATTGTGGATGATTTAGGTAGAAGTACAAATTTTAATAGATTGGTTTCGAAGATTTGAATAGTAATAAGTATTGAAAAGTAAATGCTACTTAGTGAATGTCGTTGCAATCAATAGTTAGATAGGATGATAAATGTTGAATTCATTGGGTATAATAAAGTAATTGATTGATAAGTAAAATCTATTTAAATCAAATATTGAATATTGAACAGGTAAATTGTTTAAATTAAATATTTAAAACTTATTGAATAATTGAATAACTGTAAAATGAAAATAGGGTTCTAAGATGTGAATTGGTTTTAAAGGTTAAATTTTATAAGTTCATTTTGAATATTTCAAAAGATAGTGATTTAAGAATAATCAAATTTGTTTAAATTTAATATTACAAATGTTTGAATAATTAAATTCTGAATTTGATATAATTAATTTGATATTGAAATTTAATATATGAAAATAGAGTGAATAATTGAAATTTGATTTAATATGATTCAAATTGGTTTCCAAAGTGAATGTAAGTTATATTGGGATTATAATAGAGTTAATAAGATTTTAAAATTGGAAATTATTGGATAATTGAATAACGGGCTTAAAATAATTAAAAAAATGATTTGTAAAATTTTATTTTATCATATTAAAGTTAGAATTATGTTGTAGAACTTTTAAAATCGAATTAAAAGTAAATTTGTGAAAATTGAATATTTTAATATTTAATTGACGAGTTAAAATAGTCATTTTTCAAACAGTCTCGGATTTCGACGAAACTAGTTTCATCGGATCCGTATCGTGATATTATTGTAAGATTTCAAATTTCGTGTCAATCGGATTTACCGTTTGTCCGGGGCAAGCCAAAACGCATAGAAATTTGTTTAATCGGTTTAATTTAAATTTGATCGTTTATTTCTGTAACTCGCACATATGATCGAATTAGCCTCTGAAACACGTTCCATTGTGTTCAGAACGCGGGGTAAACCTTAGAAACGCCGGTCAACGCATGAGATTTGGAGTTTGGGAATTCCGGATGAATAGTGTTTTCGTCAGTTTTCTATAAAGGGACCTTAAGTCTTCACATTTGGAACAAAATAAACCCAGAAACCCTAGCCGTCGGCTGTGCTATTTTCAAGGACCGAAATTTTGTTTTCTTCCTCCCTCAAAATCTTTCGATCTATCCACTTTTACAAGAATCTCTCAACTACAAAATGAAAGAGCGTGATGAGATCTGCGTTCTCAACGGTGGAGATCGCTTAAGACGTAGCCGATCAATGGCAAATCGAGCTCAAAGGCTGTGCGTTCAAGCACGAATTTAGATGCCATAAGGAGGCCGAGCTGCACGCGGTTCCAGGCGATGGCACTCGGCGACGTGGGCTTTGACGTGGCGTCTCCTGATCGATGAAGAGATGATAGATGGTCAAGCGGCCATCAATAAAAGCGAATGAGAATGGGTTTCTTCGAATGGGATGTTACCTGGGGGAAAAGCATCACATGCGACCGTGATTTGCAAGCTAGGATGGACGGCAGATGTGAGTTTGGGTATAAAAAAATAAAATAAAAGTTGTTAATTTTTGTATAAAAATTCGTATAGAACTTTGTAAACTCATATCTCATCCATACGAGGTCGGAATTGGACGAAACCGGCAGCGCCGGAATCGCAGTGACGAGAGCTACGCTGCAGTGCAGATTCGGGAGTGTTTGGAGCTCGTTAAAATTTTGGGTCAAATTGAATGTCGTTCGATTTGCTTTGAAATTGAAAATCAAGGTGAGTGTTTTATAACGCTCACAACGTGCTGAATATCTTTATGGTAGTTAAATTTGATATTATGAAGTGATATGAATTTTATTTGTCGTTGTTTGATAAAATTTAATTGTCATATAGATTGTCCTTTGAATTCACCGTTGAAAATTTAATTGACAGTCAAATTGAAATTAAAATTGAATTGCGATTAAATTACCTGATATTGATAACTATGAAATTGACATGAATTGTATTGTCTATTGGATGATGTATTTCGATGGATGCTATTGGTTGATATTTAAATGTTTGGATGTTTATTTGCTTATATATATCCTGTTATGCATACATATGACACTGTGATTTGGTTTAAGTGATATATATTCATTCCTCACATTCAATTGAAATAACTAATCACTTGGCCATAGGATAGAAAATTATATACGGACACCGAATTGGCTAAATTAATAACTTTTAAAGTCGTCGATTTGAAATTTATTTAAATGTTTTGATTTAAAAGTTATAAATAGAAATCAATTTATAGAAATCGAATTTATCGCAAAAAAATTGAGTTTGGGATGTTGAAATAAATTTTGGGTTAAAAGAAATTGTTGAATAATTTAAGTTGAGACTTTGAAATTTAAAATTGGGATATGATTGAATTTCGAAAATTTATTTGTTTTAAAGATTGAACATTATTTCGAGCTTTGAGTATTACTACATAAAAGCGATATAAAAATGATATTTTGAAATTGAGCTTGAAATTGAATCATATTTGAAATTTGGATTTAATTTGAATATTGAAGGATAATTTTGTTAAGTGTTATAAATTGATATTTAGAAAAATCAAGCTCCATATCGATATAAATTGAAATTGAATTAATTGAAGGTGAATGTGGAACTGAATAAATTTGAATTCAAAGTTAACGTTGATTTGAATTGAAATCGAAATTGAATCGGTAGAAGGGAAATTGAAATTGTTTTGAATTGGGAAGTTATAATTGAAAAGGTTTGGTTTTGAAGCTGTTTTATTTTGTTTTCCAAATTACTCTGTTATATAAACCATTTTTGAATACTTAAACTATTTTAATCTATTTTAAATCTACTTAACCCAATTTAAATTATTTTAAACTAATTTATCTATTTGAAATCCATTTAAAGATTTTAAGTATTTTTAACTATTTTTATTATTTAAACTACTTTTAAACTACTTAAAACTATTTTCTAAAATTTCAAGCTGGTCAATAAGGTGTAATGTTTATGTTTAAATCTTGAATTTAAATACGAATTGGGTTAAATGAAGTTGCAACCTAAAATTGAAATTCGAAATGATCTTGAAATCGAAATGGGATATTGAGGCGAAAAATGATTTTTGAAACGGAATCTTACATTTGAATAGATACGATGATATTTGAAATGGACTTGATTTTTGAAGCGAATATGATATTTTGATATCAATTATGAATCGATTTGAAATGTAAAAGAGCCAACGGTGTAAAATATGTAGTTATTAAAGAGACCAGGATCGGATATGGACATACTCTCTATCGATACCGAACACCACTTTAATAACTATTATACACGGAGTGTTGATCCAGAATGAAGTGGATGGTTTAGTGAACGCATTGAATGAAGAAAGACAACGATATTGGATGACCCCTGACATGACTAAAACAGGAGCCGCGCTGGGCCATTGAGGTCCGCCATCTCTAGCGGACACACTTCTTCGATACCATATCTATTACATTTGTGATTCGATTTGGGTGCACCCCTTGATTTGGGAGTGTTGTTTCGCGGTGTTGGGGTAGCTACTGGCTATGCTCAACATCAGTCCGGATCACACAACTACTAGTATCCTAGTTGGTATCGCCTCATGTACCTTGTCATACTGATTATCCTATTCGTGACCACTACGTTTTGTTTTGTGTTATACCTATGGGGTACCCTCTGATAACCACTAGTTTACGGTGGGGCTTACGGTGCTGTATAGACTATGACATTATAAAAATGTGTTAAGGGGGATTATGGTAACGCCTTAACGCTATTTTAATACTTTTACTTTACTGTAGACATATTATAATAGCATATTGTACTACATAGCAGATAGTTTAACGGATCCTTAAGAGATGGAAAATCCCGTAACATCTCTTAAGTTATTGCACGCACGTTGACACTGGATAGGAGATGTCAAACCCCGTAAATATCTCTGACGCTGATACACTCATATTTATTTACGATTGATTTAACTTTCATAAGGATATTTTAGTCCTGACTCGAGTGTTTTTTCTTTTCATTACGCTCAGGTCATCCCTGAGTTTTCAGATTTTTGAAGATCTATTCCGGAGGACGAAGACGAAGATTTGGTACACTATTACTATTATTATCTGTGCATCATGCTGTCTGCTGCATTATTTTATTTGTTCTGTTGTATATGTATAACTCTGATAAATGTTGTATAAATAATGATCAAAGTATTGTAAACAGCTTCATGAACTGTTTATTTGAGTATTATATTTTATCGTTCCGCTGCAAGATTCTGTGTTGTTTCATTTCCTTTATTTCCCTCCTCTTTCTTTTCTTAATTACCTCAATAACCATTTGCCCTTTTGAATGGTTTGGAATCGGGGTGTGTATTTGATCGTCGGTTTAAACTGTCCAAAAAGGCGGGTCGTTACAGTTGGTATCAGAGCTTTGGTTTAGCGATAACCTTAGCTTTGTGGGGTCTGACTCTTTATAAATAGGGTAGTAATACCCTATGATGAGTCGTTGAGTGTGTACATATGAGAGAGCATATTTGTTAGTGATATAAAATGTTTTATATTGTGTCGGTTGATTTGTTGAGTGGCTTATGGATTCTGGTCAATACGAGTAATTAACGTCATTGATAGGGATCTCTAAACACTTAAACAGAACAACTCGACATGGTATTGTTTGAAATTGGGTAAATGAAATAATTTTGCTCAATTATATTTTGTATATAAAGAAAAATTTTCAGAAATTATTGTGACTTATCTAGCTTACTTGGTTGTTAGGAATGAAAATATTGGTTATTATCATTAATTGGATATTGTAATTTAATAAATAAGGTGAATTACAAAATGAACAATGATGAAACACTTGTGGAATGCTTTAAGAAAGAAAATCCTATAAGAATATTTTATAAAGGTGACTTATTAATTAAAATAGATTTAAATTGGAAAATATTGAATTTAAGACCCGGAGGTTTAGAAAATGGTTCTCAAAGTTTTGAAGAAAATATATTGTGATATTAGTTGGAAAATATTTATGAGAAATATTTTGAAAGGATTTTTAAGAAGGAATGAATTCAGTACTCCTCTCTTCTGTCACTGGAAAATAATTTCGGTGATGACTGCACAGCATCATCGACGTTCATTTTCGAGTCTCAAAGTGGGGGAGACTTCTAAGAAGCTTTGCTTTTCTTCGAAATTATTTTGGGTAAATGGGTTTTGGTTTAAACTCCAAAGGTATGATTTGATACATTAAAGATATAAGTGTATATGTTTATTTCAAACGATTTGAAAAGAACCGGGCATTTAAATTTCTAAGTTATGTTAATTAGTAATTTTCAAATTATTTGAATGAAATGTGAATAACCAAAATTTATAGAATAAGAGGATTAAGATATCTAAGCTTATGTTTTGGGAAAACTGTAGAGTTGTAGTGTATCTTTAAAGTTGAAAGGTAAAGAGGATTTCAATAAATCAAATTTGTGTACATTCTAATTAAGTAAAATGAAGTTCTATAAATTTGTATAATACCAAATTTGCATTCTAATAACATATAATATGACTTACCAAATGTTAAGAAGTTGAAATGATGTTTTGGATATGTAATGAGATATTGTACAACTAAACAGAACCTGAAAATAATTGAAGTATACAAGTAAGGAAAACTCAAACGGAATTAAAATGTATAGAAATGAAATTTTTGGTTGTGATAAAAATGTTATATACTTAAATATAGCATGAAATGATGGATGGATAAATGGAAAAAGTAAGTGAACTTAAGAAAGAAGACAAATGAATTGTATAATATCTTTTGTAAATTGGTTATAGAAAATAAATATAAATTGCATAGAATTTTTTTTTTGAATTTGTAACTTTGAGATAACCGTAAACTAAGAAAAGTCATATATGAGAAGTTAGACTTTTATGGAATGACTATAAACTAAAGTGATGATTAATAAAATGTTCCACAAATAAATTTGTATTAACTGAAACTATGAATATGAAGTAAATGTAAACAAAAGAATTGGTATAGCTGTTTGCACCAAAATTGGTCACAAACCCCGATGAATGTGAAAGCACCAGTGTTGGAATATAAGTCAGCAATATCCAAACACAAATCACAGATCTAAGTAGCAAAATAATAAATGTAAACAAGAACACACGATTTATAGTGGTTCGGCTATCTCCGGCCTACGTCCACTTCAAAAATTTTTCCTTTTATTGATGTTCTTCGCTGATTACAATTGATTACAGCGGATTACAATGAATTGTAGTTCTGAAATTCAAGTACAACGGTGGTTGTTGAGTGCAAAGTAGAGCCTTGGTGGAGTCTTGATGCTTCAGAGTCTTGATCTTGCCAAAGAGAATCTAATCCCTTTTCCGAATGATCTGGAGGTCTATTTATAGGCGTAGGCTGCTGATATCTCGCTGAAAACTCGGGAGACCTCTTCTGGCACGTGAGGGGGCCCACGCGTACGGTCTCGGGGAGTTTGGGCCCACTTTGGCATCGGTTCGAACTCCATTCGAACCGATCAAGAATTCATCCAATCGAGGTGAAATTTGGCGTGAACATTCTTCAACATGCATGCAAGCATCTGTGAAAATTTCATGGCATTTGGATCAGCAGATTGGGAGATATGATGGATTCGAAATTGGGTTTCTGGCATAGCTGTTTGGTTCGAACCCATGTATTCGAACCCATGGTTTCGAATCCATCATAGCACGCGACTTCGTGGTGACGTGGAGCGCAAACTTCGAATCGATCCGGACTTCACTCCGTGTTGACCGCTTCGACTCCATATATCTCGGCGCATTCGAACCGATGGAAGACGCGTCATCGTGGTTGGCCCAGTGGGTTCGAATGAAGCTACAGGATGGGTTCGAAGATGGTATCATGGATGGGTTCGAAGCATGGCTCTGTGATGGGTTCGAAGCATGGCTCTGTGATGGGTTCGAAGCATTGCTCTTTGATGGGTTCGAAGAAAGGTTCAGCCCCATGGATTCGAAGTAATGGCAACTCCATGGATACGAACTCTATAACCTGGAGGGATTCGAAGAGAGGACATCGTGATGGAGTCGAAGTAGGCAATGGCTTGATGGATTCGAACGTCACCTCTTCGTATGGATTCGAACATGATGGGTTCGAACATGATGGTTTCGAACATGATGGTTTCGAACCGAGCAATGTCCATTCCTCTTAACTTGAATCCATCATAACTTGAGCATACGACCTCGGATTGACTTGAAATTTGAAATGCAGACTTCTATGACCTCTCTTATCGTGTCCTATCAATTGTGGCCCGTTCCGGACTCGGACAAAATTCATCGATATCCTTGGTTATCCTGCAATGCATGGTTGATATTCATGAATAGTAATCATTGATTTCTAGTAAATTTTGGATATCTCAACTTTGCCAAAAGTTGGGATAACATTTTGCCCCCCAAAACATGCCTTTTTGTAAAAGGTATGTTTTGAATGGTCTTATATCGAGTGTAATGAATTCCTGTTTCATTCATAGCTGTGGTATTATCAATCAAGTTTGTGGCAGTTCGAAGCCAAATCAATATTCGTTCTTTCCGTAGGAGTTAAGAATGAAGTTTCGTAGTCTCTCTGGACTATTATTGGCTGTTCTGAACCCTTACTAAGCCCATTCTAGACTTAGTGATTGAATAGAAAGATCCTATTGCTCTCTGGCGTTGCCTTCTATCCCTTGCACTCTGGTCCCAGTTAGGACGTATAGCGATATCATGGTCGTTCGGGACCGATCATAGCCTCTCTGGGCTCTTGCTGGATCCCATCCTGTCACTCTCCGGTGAAGGGGAAACAGCGCTTAAGTGAGTTGATCCTGTCGCTCTCCGGCGAAGCAACTCACTTCTTGCACTCCGGTTCAGTGTGTCTGAACATTAAGCGATGTCATGGTCGTTCGAGACCGATCACAGCCTCTCCGGGCTCTTGCTGGATCCCATCCTGTCACTCTCCGGTGAAGGGGAAACAGCGCTTAAGTGAGTTGATCCTGTCGCTCTCCGGCGAAGCAACTCACTTCTTGCACTCCGGACCCCGTCTCTCCGGGTAGGGTCATAAAGCGATCATGTTTATATTGGTGTTCAATGTTCATCCTTTGACTCTCCGGTCAAAAGGTTTATTGCAAGAAGTTCTAATTTATTTATTAAAATTCAAGTTCCAGATGTTCAATCTCAAACATCAAGAAAAAACTAAGGATTGCCTCTCCGGGCGTAGCGGTTTATCTCCATCTCAGAGCATGCCTAGGGATTTCTTCGGTTCCCATACATGTGTAAGTGGAGTAACTGTTTATTCTAAAAATAAATCTAAATAAAATTATTCGACCAAAGTCCAAATCTTGGACTTGGCCCTTGCCATCTTTAATCAGTTGATGACGAGTCGTGATCCCGATCCAGGATCGTTCCTGCTAGGTGGAGGCGGTAGTTGTTCAGGTCTCGTTGCCGCTGTCCGTTCTCTGACATATTGTGGTAATCTACCACCTCTGTCATGCTCTTCCACCTCATCCTTCAGGTGACGGCATTCATCTGTAGTGTGCCCATCCAGCTCATGGAATAGGCAATATTTTCCAGTCCTGCGCTCCCGCTCGGTGGAATCCCTTATAGGTGGCTTTCGATAGTGAAGTTGCCCCCTGGTTTTAGTGAAGATTCTTTCTAGGCTTGCATTCAGATCTGTGTACTGCCTGAATCTTGGTTCTCGGAATTTCTTCCGCTTATCAGGACCATCATGTCTGTCATCCTGTTTCCTCTTTCCCTTGTCTGCTCCGGACTGTTCTCTGGAGGTCCCTACGCTTTTCATGGCATTTATTTCACGACTCTCGACTCGTGATTCTTCTAATCGGATGAACTTTTCGGCTTTATGAAAGAATTCTCCAAGATCTTGTGGTGGATCTTTAGTTAGAGAATCTTTGAACTTGGTGCCTTCCGCGACTCCTGCCACCGCCGCTATTAAAATCATTGATGGATCCGGGCGATCTACAGAAGTCACTGTCACGTTGAATCTTAGTAGGAAATCTTTTATGGACTCTCCGGTCCTCTGCTTGATTGATGCTAAGGTCATCACACTCTTGGGTTGCGTTACATGGACCCTGAACTGTCTCATGAAGCAATCAACGAGCTCGCTCCATGTTCCGATTGATCCAGTCTCCAGTTGTCTGAACCATAGTGAAGCTAAATCTGTCAAATATAGAGGGAAGCATCGTGCCATCACTTCCTCGGATGCCCCCAGCACTTCCATGTGCCTGATATATCTTGTGATGTGCATGGTCGGGTCTGATCTCCCGTCATATGGTTCTAGCGTCGGTAGTTTGAACTTCGGAGGGTTCCTTGCGTTTCAGATGTTTGGAGTGAATGGACTCCGACTAACTTCTTCTAGGCCTCCGCTAGGCAATCCTCCTCTTATGATTCTTCGCATGAGGCCAATCATCCTCTCGTCTCCGTCTAGGGGTTGCCCCCTTGTCAAGTTCCTATCCTACCCCCCGAGCCCTGAAGGGAATTTTGGTACATATTCTTCTGGTGGCTCGTTAGCGTAAGCATTGGCTCCAGCCTGTTGAGCTCCGTCCGTTGGCCTTCCAGTATCGGACCCTGAGGGTCTGCCCCCAAGTCCTTGTTCATCACCTTCAACTCCTGTATTCTGGCCTTGAGCCTGTCCTTCATTTGCTTCTGCAATCCTGATTCCTTGTCCCGTACTCGTAGCTGTTGTAGTTGGTCCAAGGTTTTGCATATTTGCCGCCCTCATCTGCTCGAGGAAATTCTGCAGCATCTCCTGTTGACTTTTCATTATGCTTTCGCGTAAGGAATTGGCCATAGCCTCCATCTCGTCTCTGGTGATGTAGACGGAAGCTTGTCCTTCTCCTGATCCTGAGGATGCTTCTTGGCTTCCTCCTTGTTGGCTCCTATCAACTCTTTGTCTTGTTTGTCGAGTCATTGTTTCCGGATTGGAGTTCTTCAAACTTTTGAATCTGAATTCTGAATCTGATGTAGCGGGTGCTGGTTCTTCTCAGTGAAAGCACCAAAGTGTTTGCGCCAAAATTGGTCACAAACCCCGATGAATGTGAAAGCACCAGTGTTGGAATATAAGTCAGTAATATCCAAACACAGATCACAGATCTAAGTAGCAAAATAATAAATGTAAACAAGAACACACGATTTATAGTGGTTCTGCTATCTCCGGCCTACGTCCACTTCAAAGGTTTTTCCTTTTATTGATGTTCTTCGCTGATTACAATTGATTACAGCGGATTACAATGAATTGTAGTTCTGAAATTCAAGTACAACGGTGGTTGTTGAGTGCAAAGTAGAGCCTTGGTGGAGTCTTGATGCTTCAGAGTCTTGATCTTGCCAAAGAGAATCCGATCCCTTTTCCGAATGATCTGGAGGTCTATTTATAGGCGTAGGCTGCTGATATCTCGCTGAAAACTCGGGAGACCTCTTCTGGCACGTGAGGGGGCCCACACGTACGGTCTCGGGGAGTTTGGGCCCACTTTGGCATCGGTTCGAACTCCATTCGAACCGATCAAGAATTCATCCAATCGAGGTGAAATTTGACGTGAACATTCTTCAACATGCATGCAAGCATCTGTGAAAATTTCATGGCATTTGGATCAACAGATTGGGAGATATGATGGATTCGAAATTGGGTTTCTGGCATAGCTGTTTGGTTCGAACCCATGTATTCGAACCGATGGTTTCGAATCCATCATAGCACGCGACTTCGTGGTGACGTGGAGCACAAACTTCGAATCGATCCGGACTTCACTCCGTGTTGACCGCTTCGACTCCATATATCTCGGCGCATTCGAACCGATGGAAGACACGTAATCGTGGTTGGCCCAGTGGGTTCGAATGAAGCTACAGGATGGGTTCGAAGCATGGCTCTGTGATGGGTTCGAAGCATGGCTCTGTGATGGGTTCGAAGCATTGCTCTGTGATGGGTTCGAAGAAAGGTTCAACCCCATGGATTCGAAGTAATGGCAACTCCATGGATACGAACTCTATAACCTGGAGGGATTCGAAGAGAGGACATCGTGATGAAGTCGAAGTAGGCAATGGCTTGATGGATTCGAACGTCACCTCTTCGTATGGATTCGAACATGATGGGTTCGAACATGATGGTTTCGAACATGATGGTTTCGAACCGAGCAATGTCCATTCCTCTTAACTTGAATCCATCATAACTTGAGCATACGACCTCGGATTGACTTGAAATTTGAAATGCAGACTTCTATGACCTCTCTTATCGTGTCCTATCAATTGTGGCCCGTTCCGGACTCGGACAAAATTCATCGATATCCATGGTTATCCTACAATGCATGGTTGATATTGATGAATAGTAATCATTGATTTCTAGTAAATTTTGGATATCTCAACTTTGCCAAAATTTGGGATAATAATAGCTAAGAATCAATTGGGAAAAGAAATTGAGTTTAATTAAATTATATAGAATGTTTAAAATGAACTTGAGTAAGCAAATTCTTTGATATGATGTTTAAGAAAAGATAATGTTAAAGAATATGCTATGTAAAGAAATGAATATACTAACTGAATAATGGATTGTAAGTAATTAAGTGAAAAAATAGAAGTCAATAAAATAATTTAGTATAGATAAATTGGATAGAAATCTACTGGAAGGTAATACGTGAGATTGTACGTATATTATTTTATCCGCATAACGATTTGATCCAAATTCGAGCTCAAAATTTCGAGATGATTTATATTGATCCAAGTTAGGATTTTTCGCTCGATTTTCGATGGCGAACCCTGGATATGGATTTTCAATCTGATTCTGGAATTCTCTATCATAGTATATGACTATGCAAGGAGAGTAACATTTTCCAATCAAGGAACCAAATCTGAGTCCGCACTAGAGAGTCGTGTGAACGATACTAGTTTGGAAGTGAAATTGTGTGATCGAATAAGCGATTAGATTGATATTGCTCACGGATGATATATGTACGGCTTACGGACTTAATTAAAGTTAACATTGGAAATTTAAGATGCCAAATATAAAATGATTCTTTTAAAATTATATAAAAGGATATATATATATATATATATATATATATATATATATAAGAGATAAACCAAATTGAATGTAAAATTAATAATTTGGTTATGTTGGGTATGATTTGGTTGTTATATGATTGTTAGTTGATTGTATATAATTCATTAAGTGTTAATGAAAGTGAAAGCTATAAATCATTGAAATCAATTTGGAAGTTAAATGAATTTAAATAGAATTTAATTTGATTCAAATTGGAAGTGAACTAATGTAAATATAAATTAGTGAATGTTAACTAATTGAATTGAGAATGAATGTTAGTAAAATCCAACGTTAATGAATCAACTGTGACTAAAATTGAAACCCAAGTCAATAAATATTAATGAGAAGTGAATTTATATTGATTGGTTATGGATTCGTTGGATGATAGTTGGATGATAATTGATTTGGTGGATGCATTTGTTGTTTGTTGCAATTGCTATGTTGGCACATGTAGTTGTTATGTTGCTATATGATGTGTATTGATATTATTTTCATAATATGCATGTTTCTCATGGTTTGTTGAGTGTTTAGTAGGTGCGGATTGCGCTTGCTTCGCATTTGGAGCTCGCTTTCGCACTATATTAGCCGTATATGCTCGCTAATAATATATAGGGTACATATCTCGGATTACATACCGTACTTTTACACTTTTTTCCCTGCGGGATGCCTCATCACTTGATGAGATGTATATTTGTGATATATATACTGTCATTTTTTTTTCCGATCGAGCCGCGCAAAGGAGACTCTGTCAAAATTTTCCGTAAATTCAGGTGTTAGAAAATTTTTCAAGTTTTAAATTTTTATTTTTATTTTTATAAATTGTTTTGATAACTAACTTTTAAAGTTAGAAAGCCGTTTGGAGTAACTTAGTGGAAGCGTAGTTATGACTTTATAAATGGAATTTCATTGTTTTATAAGTTGGTAACTTTGAATAAAATATATCTAATGTTGAATTCTATACTTAGTTCTTTTTCCCTTCTTTTTCCTTTTCGAGGACGAAAAGTTTTGAGTGGGGGAGAGTGTAACGACCCGTAAATTTCGATAATTAAAATAGCTAATTTAATAAGATTTCGTGATTTAATGTTAGAAAAAAATTTGTAATTCGTTTGGAATAATAATAACTGGAATGAATAGCAACAATAATTATCCAAGTAATTATTTATAGATTGAATGGAGTTCTTATCTAATTGAATTGACTCAAATGTTATAACTTGGTTATAAGGGAATATATGGAAAAACAAATGTAAATAAGTGAATGAGAATTGTGAATGATTTAGGTAGAAGTACAAATTTTAATAGATTGGTTTCGAAGATTTGAATAGTAATAAGTATTGAAAAATAAATGCTACTTAGTGAATGTCGTTGCAATCAATAGTTGGATAGGATAATAAATGTTGAATTCATTGGGTATAATAGAGTAATTGATTGATAAGTAAAATCTATTTAAATCAAATATTGAATATTGAACAGGTAAATTGTTTAAATTAAATATTTAAAACTTATTGAATAATTGAATAACTATAAAATGAAAATAGGGTTCTAAGATGTGAATTGGTTTTAAAGGTTAAATTTTATGAGTTCGTTTTGAATATTTCAAAAGATAGTGATTTAAGAACAATCAAATTTGTTTAAATTTAATATTACAAATGTTTGAATAATTCAATTCCGAGTTTGATATGATTAATTTGATATTGAAATTTAATATATGAAAATAGAGTGAATAATTGAAATTTGATTTAATATGATTCAAATTGGTTTCCAAAGTGAATGTAAGTTATATTGGGATTATAATAGAGTTAATAAGATTTTAAAATTGGAATTTATTGGGTAATTGAATAACGGGCTTAATATGATTAAAAAAATGATTTGTAAAATTTTATTTTATCATATTAAAGTTAGAATGATGTTGTAGAACTTTTAAAATCGAATTAAAAGTAAATTTGTGAAAATTGAATATTTTTAATATTTAATTGACGAGCTAAAATAGTCATTTTTCAAACAGTCTCGGATTTCGACAAAACCAGTTTCATCGGATCTGTAACGTGATATTATTGTAAGATTTCAAATTTCGTATCAATCGGATTTACCGTTTGTCCGGGGCAAGCCAAAACGCATAGAAATTTGTTTAATCGGTTTAATTTAAATTTGATTGTTTATTTCCGTAACTCGCACATATGATCGAATTAGCCTCCGAAACACGTTCCATTGTGTTCGAAACGCGGGGTAAACCTTAGAAACGCCGGTCACCCTACGAGATTTGGAGTTTGGGAATTCCGGATGAATAGTGTTTTCGTCAGTTTTTTATAAAGGGACCTTAAGTCTTCACATTTGGAACAAAATAAACCCAGAAACCCTTGCCGCCGGCTGTGCTATTTTCAAGGGCCGAAATTTAGTTTTCTTCCTCCCTTAAAATCTTTCGATCTATCCACTTTTACAAGAATCTCTCAACTACAAAATGAAAGAGCGTGATGAGATCTACGTTCTAAACGGTGGAGATCGCTTAAGACGTAGCCGATCAACGGCAAATCGAGCTCAAAGGCTGTGCTTTCAAGCACGAATTCCGAGGCCATAAGGAGGCCAAGCTGCACGCGGTTTCAGGCGATGGCACTTGGCGACGTGGGCTTTGACATGGCGTCTCCTGATCAATGTAGAGATGATCGATGGTCAAGCGGCCATCAATAAAAGCGAACGAGAATGGGTTTCTTCGAACGGGATGTTGCCTGGGGGAAGAACATCACATGCGGCCGTGATTTGCAAGCTAGGATGGACGGTAGATGTGAGTTTGGGTATAAAAAAATAAAATAAAAGTTGTTAATTTTTGTATTAAAATTCGTATAGAACTTTGTAAACTCATATCTCATCCATACGAGGTCGGAATTGGACGAAACCGGCAGCGTCGGAATCGTAGAGACGAGGGCTACACTGCAGTGCAGATTCGGGAGTGTTTGGAGCTCGTTAAAATTTTGGTTCAAATTGAACGTCGTTCGATTTGCTTTGAAATTGAAAATCAAGGTGAGTGTTTTATAAAGCTCACAACGTACTGAATATCTTTATGGTAGTTAAATTTGATATTATGAAGTGATATGAATTTTATTTGTCTTTTTTTGATAAAATTTAATTGTCATATGGATTGTCCTTTGAATTCACCGTTGAAAATTAAATTGACAGTCAAATTGAAATTAAAATTGAATTGCGATTAAATTACTTGATATAGATAACTATGAAATTGACATGAATTGTATTGTCTATTGGATGATGTATTTCGATGGATGCTATTGGTTGATATTTAAATGTTTGGATGTTTATTTGCTTATATATATATCCTGTTATGCATACATATGACCTATGATTTGGTTTAAGTGATATATATTCATTCCTCACATTCAATTGAAATAACTAATCACTTGGCCATAGGATAGAAAATTATATACGGACACCGGATTTGCTAAATTAATAACTTTTAAAATCGTCGATTTGAAATTTATTTAAATGTTTTGATTTAAAAGTTATAAATAGAAATCAATTTATAGAAATGGAATTTATCGCAAATAAAATTGAGTTTGGGATGTTGAAATAAATTTTGGGTTAAAAGAAATTGTTGAATAATTTAAGTTGAGACTTTGAAATTTAAAATTGGGATATGATTGAATTTCGAAAATTTATTTGTTTTAAAGATTGAACATTATTTCGAGCTTTGAGTATTACTACATAAAAGCGATATAAAAATGATATTTTGAAATTGAGCTTGAAATTGAATCATATTTGAAATTTGGATTTAAATTTGAATATTGAAGGATAATTTTGTTAAGTGTTATAAATTGAAATTTTGAAAAATCAAGCTCCAAATCGATATAAATTGAAATTGAATTAATTGAAGGTGAATGTGGAATTGAATAAATTTGAAGTCAAAGTTGACGTTGATTTGAATTGAAATCGAAATTGAATCGGTAGAAGGGAAATTGAAATTGTTTTGAATTGGGAAGTTATAATTGAAATGGTTTGGATTTGAAGCTGTTTTATTTTGTTTTCCAAATTACTCTGTTATATAAACCATTTTTGAATACTTAAACTATTTTAATCTATTTTAAATCTACTTAACCCAATTTAAATTATTTTAAACTAATTTATCTATTTGAAATCCATTTAAAGATTTTAAGTATTTTTAACTATTTTTATTATTTAAACTACTTTTAAACTACTTAAAACTATTTTCTAAAATTTCAAGCTGGTCAATAAGGTGAAATGTTTATGTTAAAATCTTGAATTTAAATATGAATTGGGTTAAATGAAGTTGCAACCTAAAATTGAAATTCGAAATGATCTTGAAATCGAAATGGGATATTGAGGCGAAAAATGATTTTTGAAACGGAATCTTACATTTGAATAGATACGATGATATTTGAAATGGACTTGATTTTTGAAGCGAATATGATATTTTGATATCAATTATGAATCGATTTGAAATGTAAAAGAGCCAACGGTGTAACAATACGTAGTTATTAAAGAGACCGGGATCAGATATGGACATACTCTTTGTCGATACCGAACACCACTTTAATAACTATTATACGCGGAGTGTTGATCCAGAATGAAGTGGATGGTTTAGTGAATGCGTTGACCGAAGAAAGAGAACGATATTGGATGACCCCTGACATGACTAAAACAGGAGCCGCGCCGGGCCATTAAGGTTTGCCATCTCTAGCGAACACACTTCTTCGATACTATATCAATTACATTTGTGATTCGATTTGGATGCACCCCTTGATTTGGGAGTGTTGTTTCGCGGTGTTGGGGTAGCTGCTGGTTATGCTCAACATCAGTCCGGATCACGCAACTACTAGTATCCTAGTTGCTATCGCCTCATGTACCTTGTCATACTGATTATCTTATTCGTGACCACTACGTTTTGTTTTGTGTTATACCTATGGGGTACCCTCTGATAACCACTAGTTTACGGTGGGGCTTACGGTGCTGTATAGACTATGGCATTATTAAAATGTGTTAAGGGGGATTATGGTAACGCCTTAACGCTATTTTAATACTTTTACTTTACTGTAGACATATTATAATAGTATATTGTACTATATAGTAGATAGTTTAACGGATCCTTAAGAGATGGAAAATCCCGTAACATCTCTTAAATTATTGCACGCACGTTGACACTGGATAGGAGATCTCAAACCCCGTAAACATCTCTGACGCCGTTACACTCATATTTATTTACGATTGATTTAACTTTCATAAGGATATTTTAGTCCTGACTCAAGTGTTTTGTCTTTTCCTTACGCTCGGGTCAGCCCTGAGTTTTTAGATTTTTGAAGATCTATTCCGGAGGACGAAGACGAAGATTTGGTACACTATTACTATTATTATCTGTGCATCATGCTGTCTGCTGCGTTATTTTATTTGTTCTGTTGTATATGTATAACTCTAATAAATGTTGTATAAATAATGATCAAAGTGTTGTAAACAGCTTCATGAACTGTTTATTTGACTATTATATTTTATCGTTCCGCTGCAAGATTCTGTGTTGTTTCATTTCCTTTATTTCCCTCCCCTTTCTTTTCTTAATTACCCCAATAACCATCTCCCCTTTTGAATGGTTTGGAATCAGCTTGTGTATTTGATCGTCGGTTTAAACTGTCCAAAAAGGCGGGTCGTTACATATTTCAAGTCTTTATATAATTAAATTTTATCAAATAATAACGTTGACTTAATATGCAGAGTTAACAATATTGCTTGTTTCTTTATTTAACTAGAAGGCGGTAATTTGTATGCTTTGTCAAAATGGTGAGATATTTGGTTTAATTATATCATTGTGTAATCAAAGATCTATTTTTTTGACGTTTCTACACATATATTATGGTTTTGCTATAAATAATCATACTCTTTTTCAACATATTGCATGTCAAATCAAAATCGGTGCAACTCTTGATTGAAGCTAAATGGGCTTAATTCTACTTAGGTAATTATGTATTACGGGTGATTCCTATTCTCTTTTAAGAACACTACATGTGCCCAAGGAAGTCTTAAATGCCCAACATGGAAATAGCTAAGAGAAAGAATAATGCGGATTAGTAAATTCATCATCATTTTAGCAAGAGTGATGTGAAGACCACAACATGAGCTGTTTTTTCCCTTTCAATTTTAAGGCGATTTGATAATAGTGCGAGTTTCAAATTACTGAAAGATTCATTATTCTGTACTGTGATGGGCGATGTAAGCACCTAAGCACTGAAAATTAAATAGAAAATTAAATATAAAAGTTTTATGAAAAAATTTAAAAATATATTAACACATGCATAAAACAAATGTAAGTAAATTAACTCATGCTAGTGACAAACGTAAGATTTTTAAACAAGTGTCACCTTTATTCATTTTCTTTTATTTTAAAAAAATATTAGGAAATCAAGCTATAAATATATCTATACCCTTTCTTTCAATTCATTTCTATCTTCATTTTTAAACTCATAGAAAAACAACAAAAACCTGAGTAATAAAACAGAAATTGAAAACTAAACAACAAGCTCAAGTTTAAAAGCAAAGTTTAAAGCAGATCAAAAATTCAACTTAGAAATGAAAGCAAGGTTAGATCTTCTCAAATCAGATTCAAGTTCAAACCTTTAAACCTAGAAGCAAGCAAATTAAACACGTTTTCATGACTAGCAAAATTTTCCAATTAACAAGCTTTCAAAGATCACCAGCATGCCCAGTTTCAAAACCTCTCTGCTCATCATTTAACCGGTGAGTAAACAAAAATTGTACCTGTTTTAATTGTTGCATGTGATGAATGTATGAAGTATGATGTAATGAATTGTTTGCATGAGTGAATTAGGCTTGCGTGTTTATAAATACGAAGTTGTTAAGTTGTGCATGTCTGTATACATATATATCTCTCTGTTTTATATTTACAAGTTTAAAGTCTAGAAAAAAAAATTTAAATCTCCTCTTGTAATCTCTTATAGGCCGTGAAATTCAAACAAGATATGTTTGTTTAAACATAAACAAAGTTGTAAAAATATATTTAAGTATGATAAGTTTGTATATTTTTGGAAATCAAGAAAATATAGTGAAAAAATTAAAACATGATAAATCCAAACATTTTGATTCTCTGAAGGTATATAATCTGAATCATCTTTGGAAATCATGATTTTTAAAAGTTAAACCACAATTTCTAGTTTGATTTTGAGTGATATATTCAAGGTCGATCGGATTTGGGACTTTGAGTGATTGCTGGTGATCGGAGGTCTCGGGAAGGTTGGGATCGCTACTAGGGACGGCGAAGGAGTAGGCGGTCTCGGGAAAAATGTCAGGTGGATTTTTAAGCCACTGAGGCTGCGGCACGGCATCAAGTTAAGGCTTAAACTTGGGTTTGGTCGAGGCTTGAATTTTAAGTTGCTGCGTCATCTCTGAATCACCGGACTTGATCGGAGCTTGGGGAGGGAAGCGTGGGTCTTCTGTGGAGATGTGGGTGGAGGCTCGTGATCTCGGGTGGTCGGAGTAGTTAGGACGAGGAGGATTCTTGGTCGAAGTTTCTTGTTCTAATTCAATCATATGATTCATTTTGATTGTGGGCTTGTGATGGTAGTCTGGGTGGTCAGTCGCTTTGAGGAGGTGGCTGCCGATCTGTGGGGAGTGATCATCGATGGTCGGAGTGGTGAATTCCGGTGTGCACGTGCACGTCGAAGTCTGGTGTCGGTGTTAAGAAGGAGACCAGTGTCTCTGGGTGGGTCTCGAGGAAGAAGCATTGTGGCTCGAGTTGGGCTTTGGGACTTTCACGTGTGAATTTTGTTACCAGATTTTAAGTTTTAAAACTAAAAACAAGTTTTTTTAAAAAAAGAAGAAAGTTTTAAAACTAAAATTTTTCCAATTAACAAGCTTTCAAAGATCACCAGCATGCCCAGTTTCAAAACCTCTCTGCTCATCATTTAACAGGTGAGTAAACAAAAATTGTTCCTGTTTTAATTGTTGCATGTGATGAATGTATGAAGTATGATGTGATGAATTGTTTGCATGAGTGAAATTAGGCTTGCGTGTTTATAAATACGAAGTTGTTAAGTTGTGCATGTCTGTATACATATATATCTCTCTGTTTATATTTACAAGTTTAAAATCTAGAAAAAAAATTCAAATCTCCTCTTGTAATCTCTTATAGGCCGTGAAATTCAAACAAGATATATTTGTTTAAACATAAACAAAGTTGTAAAAATATATTTAAGTATGATAAGTTTGTATATTTCTGGAAATCAAGAAAACACAGTGAAAAAATTAAAACATGATAAATCCAAACATTTTGATTCTCTAATTCAGGTATATAATCTGAATCGTCTTTGGAAATCATGATTTTTAAAAGTTAAACCACAATTTCTAGTTTGATTTTGGGTGAGATATTCGAGGTCGATCGGATTTGGGAATTTGAGTGATTGCTGGTGATCGGAGGTCTCGGCAAGGTCGGGATTGCTACTAGGGACAGTGAAGGAGTAGGCGGTCTCGGGAAAAATGTCATGTGGATTTTAAACCACCGAGGCAGTGGCACGACGTCAGGTTAGGGTTTAAACTTGGATTTGGTCGAGGCTTGAATTTTGGGTTGCTGCATCATCTCAGGATCACCAGACTTGATCGAAGGTTGGGGGATGGAAGTGTGGGTCTTCGGTGGAGCTGTGGCCGGAGGCTTATGATCTCGGGTGGTCGGAATAGTTAGGATGAGCAAGATCTTGGTTGAAGTTTCCTGTTCCAATTCAATCAGATGACTCGATTTTGATTGTGGGCTTGTGATGATAGTCTGGGTGGTCGGTCGCTTTGAGGAGGTGGTCGTCGATCTGTGGGGAGTGATCGTCGATGGTCAGAGTGGTGAATTCTGGTGTGCACATGCACGTCGAAGTCTGGTATCAGTGTTGCGAAGGAGGCCTGTATCTCGGTGTGGGTCTCGAAGAAGAAGCGTTGTGGCTCGAGTTGGGCTTTGGGACTTTCGCGTGTGTGTTTTGTTACCGGATTTTAAGTTTTAAAACTAAAACTAAGTTAAAAAAAAAGAAGAAAAGTGAATTGTCTCGGGTCTGGGCTCGAGTGTTAACCGGGTTGAACCCGAAGAAGGTTTATAACAGTTTTAAAATTTAAATAAAAGCAAGTTTTGAAATTTAAAATAAATCAAGTCTAACCTGTTCTTAAATAAATTTCTTTTATATGTAATAAATATTTTAATTTAATAATTGGTTTAAGAATTTGAATGATTTATGTTACTTAAATTAATTAAGTAGATTCTTAAGTTTTTTTAAACTTAATTTAAATATTTAATTAAGTAGTTAATTAAAGAAGTAATATGTTTTTATATCATATGTTAATGATAAGTGATTTTAAGATTTATTAATAAGATCTTAATAATGATTTAGAAATTAATAAAGATAAAAGGTTTATCTTATGGGCAACTAAGGTCTTGGATAATTATAGATTAATTAAATTAATAAAGTAATTAAAAAGAAATTAATTAATAAAGTATTTAAAGAGAAATTAATTAATTAATGATTAAGGATTAATTAATTAAAAATTATAAACTAGGAATTAATTGGCAATTAAAGATTAATTAATTGGTGATTAGAGATTAATTAATGTAAGTAATTGGAGATTAATTACTTAAATGATAATTATTTAATGTAAGTAATTAAAGGGAAATTACTTAATGGAAGTAACTTAGGATTAATTACTTAGTGTAATTAATTAAAGGATTGATTAATTAAGGAAATTAATTAAAGGGTTAATTAATGAATGTGATTAATTAAAGGATAATTAATCAATGTAAGTGATTATAGAATAATTAATTAGAGTAATTAATTAAGGATCAATGTAATAAATTATTGTTAATTAATTTATGAAAGTA
Source organism: Allium cepa (assembly GCA_030765085.1). NCBI lineage: Eukaryota > Viridiplantae > Streptophyta > Magnoliopsida > Asparagales > Amaryllidaceae > Allium > Allium cepa. The sequence goes on along the minus strand of CM060936.1, from coordinate 1,885,400 downwards.
ATTAAAGGTTAATTGATGTGAATGGTTTAAGTTTAATTAATTTGTGTAATTAATTAAAGGCTAATTACTTAATGTAATTAATGATGATAATTTAAGGATGATTAATTAATTTGTTTGTAATTAATTAATGTTCAATAAGCAGGATTAAAAGTTATTGAAGTAATTAATTTAATTAATTTAAATTAATTAGAAATGGTGTGACTAATTAATCTTGCTTATGGATGATTGAATGATATTGAATGCCTTGGATTATTTGATATCTTTGATATGTGATTTGTGATGCTACGTAAGATGATATGTTTGGGTTGAACTGTGATAATATGGATTATCTATCTGTAATGGAATCGCTGTGTGAATATGTTACTCTGGATATGGATTGAATTGGTTTCACTTAAACAACTTGGATTAATAATAACATTGGATTCGAAGAGACCGGGGTCGGGTATCAGTAAATACCCGAATCCACTTCGATTTGTAACCAATAATGATCTTTATAGATTTGATATGTGCAATCAATAGGCTGGAACGGAATAATTTAAGTAAATTGGGCCATTGAAACTAAGTAAGGGTACTTAGGGATTGTTGGTGAAATAAGTGTTGGTTTTAACAAGTGAAGAACTCGTAGTAAGATACGAGTTATCCTGGTTTGCAACTATGTTTTATAACTTAGTATTCCAAATTATATGGGTTTACTCGCACTGGTTTCCAGGCTGACCGAGGTGTTACTTTGATGTAATGCTCGGGTCAGACCGAGTATTACAGATTTCCAGGTTAGGACGTTGTGGAGCTCAGGTGGCGAGCTGGATGGCAGGAATGTATAGAGTATATTTCGCTGTGTATTGGATTGTATCGTATGTAGTCTGGGACATGTTGTTAAAACTGTCCAGTTTATGTATGAATGGTTGTTCTTTGATGTATTGAATATAAATTGACAGTTACAGCTTTCTTTGTAAATGCTATTATTTGATATTATATTTAATCCTCTGCGAATGTGAGATGCTGTTGTTTTCTATTCTTCTTCTACCTTCTTCTTCTTTTCTCTAACAATCTGAAATTTCCAGCATTCGATTGCTCGGCACTTCTACCGTGAACATATTAGTGTCAAATTTTCGAGGTAAAAAATTTCGAGTCGTTACATTTGGTATCAGAGCTGAAGGTTAAGCAAGAACCTTTGCTTTGGTGGGTTTACTCATTAAGGATAGGGTCAATAGTACCCTAGAATGAGTTGAGTGTTTATATAAGAGAGCGTATTTGTTATTTTCTTATATAAATATTTTAAAATGATTGATTCTTATATAAATTTATATTTTGATATATAAAGAAATAATTTTTCTAATTAAATATTAAGGTAATTGGTTGTTGAATTATTGGAATTAAATAAAACAATAACAATTAAGTGGTAATAGAAATACAACCAAATAAGAATTAGATAATATGAACTATACAATAAGATAAGCTAGAAATGGATTCAAACCAGAAAATAAAATCTTGAAATTTGTAAAAGTGTTTTCAGAATGTTGAATTAAGTTAACCTGATTTTATTTTTCAATAAATTATGAGATAATATATAGAAAATTGGTTTCCAGATATGATAATCCTGGTTATTATCATAAAATGGTTATGGTATTCAATAGTGGGATGTTTGTTTCCTAATGATAGCTAATGAAAAGCAGAATGAAATATTTAAAGAAGTAAAACAATTAGATAAGTATGACTTGTAAATAGAAGGGATTTAAATTGTGAAGTTTTAAATCTAAATCCAGAAGATTTGAAATTGTTTCAGAATGTTAAAAGATATAATAAATATTATTTTTAAATGTGGGAATCTTATCTTAAAATAAGAATTGTTTTAAAATTTAAAGGAAATATGTTTTGAACTAAAAACCAAGAATGGTTTAAAATTTAAAATATGTCTTTTGGTACAAAAGAAATGAAAATGTATATATGTGGGATATACATAAGATCAAAGCTGATTGGAAGTAAACACTAAGTGTTGAGTTTTGAATTTTCCCTGAAATGTGATGAAATAACCCAAAGTGAAATATGTCTTTGAACTTATAAGTGAGAAGTGATATTGATAAGAAGTTTAGAATTTGAAATGGAGAATTCAAATTTAGTAAGATTGATTGGATTAAATGAATTGAATTTAACTTAGGGGAAGTTAAATAAGTTTAGAACAAACAATCTGAATTGGAAATTTCAAAATGAAATTGAGATTTAACTTAGGAAGTTAAAGGGTTGATTTGAAATGGGAATTAGATGTGATCTCAAAACGGGTTTGAGATCTGGAAATGGGGTATGGATGCTATGGATGGATGTTTTAAATAATTTCGATGTTTATTTACCTTGGCTTATCCTGATATCATCCTATTGTTAATAATAATCTATGGAACTATGAATTGGATTATTTAAATGAATTAAGAAGTAGATTGGGATAATATATATCCATTACTGAAATTAATTGGAAATAAAATTTGAAATTAAGGAAATGGAATCACTTTGAACTTAAGAATTAAATGATAAAAAGAAACTTGTAAATTAAAATTATTTAAGAATTGGTTTCAAGGTTAAAAGTTAAAATTAGGTAATAGATTGGATTCCGAAGATTAAATTGTTTAAAAAGTTTTGAACTCTTATTTGAACTTTGAAATAAGTTAAGTAATGTTAATTTAAAATGGAAATTTGAAATTTAGACTCAGAATTTAAAGGTTTAAAGATTTAAGTTGTTAATTTAAAGTAAAGGTTAATTTGATTTAAGGGATTAAATAAACAATTAAAAACTTAACTCGAATTTATGTAATTCGAGATGGATTAACGTTGAGATTTGGAATGGAGATAAATTCAAATGGAAAATTGAATTGAATTAATTGGAAGAGAGATTGAAGTTGTATAAGTTTAAATTCAAATGGGAATTGATTTGAATTTGGGATAGGAATTGAGGTTAATTCAAGTAAAATTGAAACTGAATCAATTTAAATGGAAGTGGAAATTGGAATTTGATTGGAAATGGAGATTGGGGAATTGAACAGTTTGGCTCTGGACTATTTTCTAAATATTATAATAAACTTTCTTAAATCTATTTTTCCTAGCTATTTACTATACAATCTTTTTTTTAAAAACCCAAACTATCTTATACTTATTTTACAACCATTTTTGGAATTATTTGACTATTTTACAACTATTTTTATTACTACTTAACTATTTGCAGCTATTTTACAACTAATAACTATTTTACAACTACTTATCTATTTTAAACTTTTCAAGCTATTTTCTAAATCAAGTGGTCAGACTCCAAACTGTTTATAATTGAAGTGATTAATCTAGTAGAATGAAGCAATTGTGAATAAGTGAATAGAAATAAAATGAAGGTGAATAGAAAGATAATTGATTTAGCTAATAATCAACGAAGGTAAACACGTAGGATGCACGTATATTATTTTATTCACATAGTGATTTGATCCGGATTCGAACACAGAATTTCGAGATAGTATATCGATCCAAGTTAGGATTTTTCACTCGATTTTCGACGGCGAACCCTGGATATGGATTTTTGATTGGTTTTGGAAATTCTCTATCATAGATCTGACTATGTAAGGAGAATGGTTGTTTTTGATCAAGAAACCAGATCTGAGTCTACACTAGGAAGTCCGGTGGACGATACTAGTTCGGAAGTGTAATTGTGTGATCGAGTGAGCGATCAGATTTGATATTGCGTACGGATGGTATATGTACATCGTACGTGTTGAATGAAATAGATATTGAAATTTTGAAATAAAAGTAAAAATGATTTTGAAATGGAAAGTATATTTTGAAAAATATATATGAATAAAAGTGGAAGTTGGATATCTTTATAATTGAAATCCACTTTATGAAAAGTAAGTGATATGGTAAATAATTTTTATAAAAGAAACCAAACTTGAATATTTGATTTGGTATGAACAAAGTTATATATGTTTATTATATGATAAACTTCCCCTTGTTGGTATTTGAAGTATAAAAAGAGAATTTATACAAGTATGAAGTGATCTAGGATTTTTCAAGATTATATATATATATATATATATATATATATAAATGATTTTATGAGAATGATTTTGGAAAAAGGTTTTGGAACCTATGGATTTTGGAAAGGCTTTTGATTTTTAGGAAAAATCAATTTTGGGAATTTGGAAAGCCAAGTTTGGAACTATCGATTTGGGAAATCGATTTTGAGTAAAGGAGATTTTTATGTGAATCGTAAAGAGTATGATTTGAAAGATACTATAAGTGTATAGTATAAAATGTTTTGAGATTTGCTACGGGGAAAAAGGCGCTCCCATTGAAATGAACTTCGTAGGAGATCCACGGGGTGGTTTTGCCTTGAGCCCTAAGGGAGAGGCTATAAATTGGACCCTGGGAGGAAGTCCGGACAAACTGAAGTTCCTGAGGATTTTGTGTTGTGGGTAGCGAAAGTCGAGGGCGCTGATGCCTATAGAGACATTTGGGTTATCTTGTGATGAGAGTGTAACTCAATGTCATTGGGATCTACTACGGACCATAGCGGAAGTCATGTGGCCATGAGAGCCATCTACGTTTGATTTTGCCGTGATGGCAACGTAACATCGGTAGACTGCGATCTATGAAGACATAGGGAAAGTCGTGAGAACGTGAGCGCCTAAGGCTACATTGGGACTCGACTGATGTAGTCTACGACCTACGTAGGAGTGGGGAAGTTTCATTTGGCAGCGAAGTTTGAGGGCGCTGATGCCTACAGTTACATGGATTTTTGCCGTGATGGCGACGTAACCCTGGATGTAGCTGCGATCTGTGGCGGGTTCCATGGCGTAATCGAGGGACGCGGAGTGCCTACAATTATCTATGGATTTTGATGGGATGGCAACGTAACCATCGGGTTAACTGCGACCATGGAGTGGGTGATGATTTCCAGAGCATTCTCACCAAAGATGTTTCCTTTATTTTTAAAAATATTTTCTATATTTTCAACAAAATGTTTTCCCAAGTATTTTCACTAGAAGTTGAAAACGGGTTTACCAAGTACTTATAAATTTTCCGCCCTACGCCTGATCAACGCATGACCGAATTTCTGTGAGAACGAGGATGGACTTGTTGAGGCATCGAGTTATAAAAAGTATTTTTTATAAAACTATTTTGGTAATATTATGTAAATTTTAAAGTGTTTTAAAAATTCTTAATAAAAGAGTTTATAGTTGAAAATGATCAAAGAGTAATTTAACTGAAAAATGGCAGTATAATTAAATCTCTGGCTTCTTTCCTTTTCGAGGACGAAAATATTTAAAGGGGGGAGGAATGTGATATACCGGAATTTCAAGCAAATAAAATGTGATAATCTTCTCTTATAAATTATTTAAAATTGGCAAATTATTAATTATTCTTTTAAAAGCAAATAATAAAGGGTTGTTTAAGTATATATATATATAAGTAAGAGTATAAATAGAATAATTATTTTCAAACAAATAATTTATGTGTTGTATATAAATGTATATATGTGAGTTGATTTTAAATTTGAAATTGAAATTGAATTTGAAATTGAATTAGATAAATATCTTAAAATAAATTGGATTTAGAAATAAAATATATATGATTTTATTAGTATATAATTTGTTTTATCTTTAAAGGATTTTATTTATATAAATTAAGAAATGTATTTACTAAATAGAAAATTAAATATAAAAGTTTTATGAAAACATTTAAAAATATATTAACACATGCATAAAACAAATGTAAGTAAATTAACCCATGCTAGTGACAAATGTAAGATTTTTAAACAAGTGTCACCTTTATTCATTTTCTTTTATTTTAAAAAATATTAGGAAATCAAGCTATAAATATATCTATACCCTCTCATTCAATTCTTTTCTATCTTTATTTTTAAACTCATAGAAAAAGAATAAAAACCTGAGTAATAAAACAAAAATTGAAAACTAAACAACAAGATCAAGTTTAAAAGCAAAGTATAAAGCAGATCAAAAATTCAACTTAGAATTGAAAGAAAGATCAGATCTTCTCAAATCAGATTCAAGTTCAAACCTTTAAACCTAGAAGCAAGCAAATCAAACAATTTTTCATGACTAGCAAAATTTTCCAGTTAACAAGCTTTCAAAGATCACCAGCATACCTAGTTTCAAAACCTCTCTACCCATCATTTAACAAGTGAGTAAATAAAACTTTTTCATGTTTTAATTGTTGCATGTGATGAATGTATGAAGTATGATGTGATGAATTGTTTGCATGAGTGAAATTAGGCTTGCATGTTTATAAATAAGAAGTTGTTAAGTTGTGCATGTCTGTATACATATATATCTCTCTGTTTTATATTTACATGCTTAAAATCTAGATAAAAATTCAAATCTCCTCTTGTAATCTCTTATAGGCTGTGAAATTCAAACAAGATATGTTTGTATAAACATAAAAAAAGTTGCAAAAATATTTTTAAGTACGATAACTTTGTATATTTCTGGAAATTAAGTAAATACAGTGAAAAATTTAAAACATGATAAATCCAAACATTTTGATTCTCTGATTCAGGTATATAATCTGAATCGTCTTTGGAAATCATGATTTTTAAAAATTAAACCACAATTTCTAGTTTGATTTTGAGGGAGATATTCGAGGTCGATCGGATTTGGGACTTTGAGTGATTGCTGGTGATCGGAGGTCTTGGGAAGGTTGGGTCGCTACTAGGGACGGCGAAGGAGTAGGCGGTCTCGGGAAAAATGTTAGGTGGATTTTTAAACCACCAAGGCAGTGGTACGGCGTCAGGTTAGGGTTTAAACCTAGGTTTGGCCGAGGCTTGAATTTTGGGTTGCTGCGTCATCTATGGATCACCGGACTTGATCGGAGGTTGTGGGATAGAAGAGTGGGTCTTCGGTGGAGCTGTGGCCGAAGGCTCGTGATCTTGGGTGGTTGGAGTAGTTTGGACGAGTAGGATTCTTGTTCGTAGTTTCATGTTCCAGTTCAATCAGATGACTCAATTTTGATTGTGGGCTTGTGATGATAGTCTGGGTGGTCCGTCGCTTTGAGGAGGCGGTCGCCGATCGGTGGGGACTGATCGTCGATGGTCGAAGTGGCGAATTTCGGTGTGCACGTGCACGTCGAAGTCTGGTGTCAATGTTGAGAAGAAGGCTTGTGTCTTGGGGTGGGTCTCGGGGAAGAAGCGCTGTGGCTCGAGTTGGGCTTCGAGACTTAGATTTTAAAACCTGTTCTTAAATAAATTTCTTTTATATGTAATAAATGTTTTTATTTAATAATTGGTTTAAGAAGTTGAATGATTTATGTTACTTAAATTAATTAAGTAGATTCTTAAGTTTATTTAAACTTAATTTAAATATGTAATTAAGTAGTTAATTAAAGAAGTAATATGTTTTTATATCATATGTTAATGGTAAGTGATTTTAAGATTTATTAACAAGATCTTAATAATGATTTAGAAACTAATAAAGATAAAAGGTTTATCTTGTAGTTAATTAAGGTCTGGGATAATTATAGATTAAGTAAATTAATAAAGTAATTAAAAATAAATTAATTAATGAAGTAATTAAAGAGAAATTAATTAATTAATGATTAAGGATTAATTAATTAAAAATTAAGAATTAAGAATTAATTGGTAATTAGAGATTAATTAATTGGTGATTAGAGATTAAATAATGTAAGTAGATGGAGATTAATTACTTAAATGATAATTATTTAATGTAAGTAATTAAAGGGAAATTACTCAATGGAAGTAATTAAGGATTAATTACTTAGGATTGATTAATTACAGAAATTAATTAAAGGGTTAGTTAATTAATGAATGTGATTAATTAAAGGATAATTAATCAACGTAAGTGATTATAGAATAATTAATTAGAGTAATTAATTAAGGATTAATGTAATAAATTATTGTTAATTAATTTATGAGAGTAATTAAAGGTTAATTAATGTGAATGGCTGAAGGTTAATTAATTTGTGTAATTAATTAAAGGCTTATTTCTTTAATGTAATTAAAGATGACAATAAAAAGATGATTAATTAATTGGTTTGTTATTAATTAATGTCAAGTAAGCAGGATTAAAAGTGACTGAAGTAATTAATTTAATTTATTTAAATTAATTAGAAATGGTGTGACTAATTAATCATGCTTATGGATGATTGAATGATATTGAATGCCTCGGATTATTTGATATCTCTGATATGTGATTTGTGATGCTATGTGAGATGATATGTTTGGGTTGAACTGTGATAATATGGATTATCTATCTATAATGGAATCGCTGTGTGAATATGTTACTCTGAATATGAATTGAATTGTTTTCACTTAAACAACTTGGATTAATAATAATATTAGATTCAAAGAGACTGGGGTCGGGTATCAGTAAATACCCGAAACCACTTCGATTTGTAACCTACAATGATTCTTTATAGGTTTGATATGTGCAATCAATAGGCTGGAATGGAATAATTTAAGTAAACTGGACCTGTAACGATCCCGATTTTGAGTCAAATTTAATTTGATATTTAATATAAAATTGTGGATTAAAATGTGGATTAATTTGATTTTTTTCAAATTTAATAAGAAATGTGCTTGTTTATTTATATAAATAGATTGTGATTTAAAATTTGAATTTGAATTTGAAATTAAAAATATAAATATCTTAAAATAAAATTGGATTTAGAATTATATATTTTGATAATATATATAGGTAAATGTGATTAATTATTTATGTATAAATTAGTTTCAAAACATTTTTCTTTAAGGGTATATAAATATAAATAAAGATAATTTAAATATAAACATTTAAAATATAATACATAAACAAAGGATAATAATATAAAAATACATTTTTAACATATTCTCATGTAGAATAATAAGTGTTGAAAAATAAAACCATAGTTTAAACAAGTGTAATGGTTTTATGGTAAAATTAAACAAGTGTTAGGTTCTTATTTTATTCAAAGACAAGTGTCCTCTATTTCTCTTATTTCTAAAATAACAAATAAAAAGAAAAATATCAGGTTATATATCTCTATTCCCTCTCTTTCCCTTTTCTTTTATCACTTTCAAATTTCAAAGAAAAAAAATCTGTAAGATTCAAACCAGAGAATTTAAAACAATTCAACTCAGTACAACTATCTCAATTCTTCAATTGGAATCAAAGCAATTCAAAGATTCATTTCCAGTTTTTAAAACCTGACTCAATGCATAGATCAGAGCATTAAAAAATCAAAGCCTGGAAACCAACCTGGAAATCAAAAATCTGAATAAAGTAATAAATCAAAGTTCAACACAAACAACTTCAACCTGATTCAAATCTGAAGCATGCAGTAAATTCAAGTCCTGTTCCATATCAAATAAAAAATTCCAGATCATTTTCCAAATTTTCAGAAATTTGGATAAGCTTCAATTTTTAAATCAAAGATTCAACTCAGAACGAAAGCAAGTTCCAAGCAACTCAACATAATCAAGTTCTGATCAACCAATTTTTCAGTTTTGAAATCAAATATCATTTTCCAGGCTCAAATTTTCTCTGCTTTTCAAACAGGTGAGCAAACTCCCTTTTATAAATTATTAAACCTGATATATCTGGATGATCTTTGAAGTATGGTCTGGATTGTGCTTAAATAATTGTGTGAATATGCTTGCATGTCTATGTATATTTATATAAATGTATGTGAGCATATCTGGACCAAGAGATGTTCCTTGTTCTTGTTAAACAGGGTTCCAAATCTTTTAAAAATTAGGATCTCATCTTCTAATTTCTTTAGACATTGCTGTTCAAACAGAAATTGTTTAAAATGGAAAGATCTTTAATTTAAAAATAGTTATAAGTATAATATTGTTCATATATTATCTGAAATTCAAGAAGAACAGTGAAAACATAAAACATGTTGAAAATAAATCATCACAATTCTTTGTTTTAGTGATATAATATGAATCCCCATCTTAAATCATGACTTTTAGAAGTTAAATCACAATTTTTAGATTAGGATCGAGTGAGCATTTCGAAATTGACCTGAAAAGGGATTTTGAGGTTTTTCTAGCGATCGGTGAACTCGCGGTGGTCGTGGTCTCCGTAGGAGGTTGCTGGGGAGTTGTCGAGTTCAGGAAAAATGGTTTGGGATTTTTCTGATGGCCGTGGTAGTCGGCCAGCGTCGAACTAGGGTTCAAAGACTTGATTTGGTTCGAGGTATTTGCGATCTTCATGCGACTTTGATAGATCACCGAAGGTGATCGCATGAGGGGGAAAGGATTCATCGAGTCATGACATGATTTTGGGTTGGACAGCGTGAGTTCTGGTGGTCGGAAGCGATGGTCAGAGGTGGTTTTCCGATTAGGTTGGGTTCTAGGCATTATTCAGTTAGTTCAATTTTTGATTTCAAGTCGAATCAATGGTGATAGGTCGTCGGAACGATCATGAAGGTTGTCGTCGATGTGTCGATGAACGCGGCGCCGGTTGGAGGTGGCTACTCAGGTTGTACACGTGCACACGTGTATGCTTGTGCCTGGGAGATGTGTGTAGCTTAGGGACGAAGGTCTTGCTCGAGGATGAACTCGAAGAAATTCGCGCAATGACTCGGAGAAATGAATGATGTAGGAGAACTTGAGGTTGTCTCGAGAAAATTGATGTTTGGCTCAGATTATTTGAAATATAGCGGGTTTCTAAAAATTAAAATAAATAATTAACAAAGTTTAAAAGCAATGGTAATTTAAATCAAGATTTCAAGATATATTAACTATGTTTTAGAAGCCAAATTGAATTTTAAACAAGTTTTTAACAAAGTTTCAAAGTTAGTTTTTAAGTTAAATGTTTTAAAAATTGATTTGTTTTTAAAGTAATATAATTAATTCCTAAATGTTTTTTATAACGACCCTGACTCGACCTACGAAAATCGGCACCGAATGCGACACTCGAATTCAAATGTCGCAGATCTAAACGTCGAATCTGGTTCGCCGGAGCTTATAACACATTAAGTACAACACAGCGGACGAAAATGAAATAATACATTTGATATACAACGTTTGATACAATATCTGATAATATCAATAGAATACTACAATAGATATCAACGCTATCAGAGATACAAGAAATAGCAACGGAAATAGAATGCCTTCAATAGAACGTATCTCCAAATCAAATGTTCCAATCCAAAGCTAGCTCGAACTTCAGATCAAGTTGCACAAAGCTAAGCAAGGTCAGTCGTCCAAGACTGAAGAAGATCCCAAAGACTGAAAGCTACCAATCCAAAGACTTCAAAGGTTATCGAATCTACACCTATTATTTGATTATCTAAAAACCCAACTCTAGACTGCCCGTGTGGAAAATAATGAGCACCCAGATTTTAGAAAAGGAACAATAAACTCCAGGTCAGTCGTGGGACTGGTGTGAGCAAACAAAACAGTTTTATCTTTTAAAACAAACAACAAAGCTTTTAAAGTTCAAATCCGCAATGCTTTTGGAAAATGAAACTACCATAAGGCCTCCCGGCACACACACAATGCAAACGCACACATGGGGTAGATTTCTCCTTATGATAGTCAAACATTCTTACTACGCAAAAATTCTTTGATATTAGTACTACTGCATAGTGGAAAACCTTTCGAAAATATAATATAAATCCTAGCCAGCATAAGTACCATGATATTATGCCTGCTATAGTTACTACCTGAGGTGGCAGGTAATACAACTGCAAACGTAAAGTCTCGTATTGGATGAATGGATTTCCAATAAATGGTCAGGCAAAGGAACTTCCTGTTGCCACATGGGAACGCCTCTGGCGGGACGCCCCGAGAACCTACCCGCCACCAACACAAGGCCGGTTTCCTCCCTACTCGGGAGTAATACCTAAAGATATGCCACCCCCAGTCATTTGCGACCTTTATCCGAGGGCCCTCTACACCAAGAACATCACACAGTAATAAATATACTACAGTGTCCACATGACTATGTATTTGGGCTCCATACCATGATACCACCTTTTTCCAGAAGGAATGGTCATACCCTAGGGGAGCTACCCCTAAAACCTTGCCGCATCTTTCCTGTTTCGACCATTACCGCTTTGTGAGGCTCGATGAGGTATCGTCCACAAAGCTACGCTTTTCCACAAAGCCATGCTTTGACCAACAAATGATCAGCAGCACTTAGCGTGCCATATTACCAAATTGGGAGTATATCGTTGATAACATTCAACTACATAACCTCTGAGCTCGTACGTCTCAGAGAAGGGTGTTAAGCTAAGAGAATAAATTCTCCGCCACCAACAGATATGTATTTGAAAGAAATCGGCTTTACATCTCAAAGTGTAGTGTCAGACACACAACCATACAAGTCTGTTCTGGGTTCGAACAGAACCGAAGGCACTTCCGAAGAAGCCCTTGCAAATCCGAGTATTCACAATCCCGATCGGACTTCCCATCACTTAGGGAATCTCTATACTGAAGCTACTTAGTGCAGAGACAATCGATAGGTCATTCTATCGTTCTCGCAAATACCGGTCTTCACCACTGGTCTTCAAATGCAATCCATAACGTCGTATCATTATTCGGAATGGGTTATATGACATAAGGTCCTCTCCCTGCTAAACCGAATAATGAGCGCAGTATTTAAAACATATGGATATGGGATTTCAATTAAGTCACAACTTTAAAATTCCAAATCTTTCTTTCAAATGGTTTAAACAAATTACCATTTTAAATCTTTAAACAAAAGATTTATTTCACAAAGTTTACCCAGTTTCACAAAGATCCATTCACGGATTTCAAACATTTTCCATTTTAATTGGATTAATTCATTTAATCTTTAAATCCAAGATTTTACTCATAGCTTTCAAAACCGTTTCCAAATATTCATTCATAACTTGGAGAATCATTTCAATTCAAACTTGAAATTTCTTTTATACAAATTGGAAATTCATTTCTTATATGAAAGCTTTTATCATTTGAAAACAAAAAGTTTTCATTTTGGAAAAATCCGATTTCAATTATACAAGTTAAAATCTTTGGGTTAAATTTAATTCCCAAAACAACACTTTTAAAAATGGTTTAAAAACCCATATAAACTTGTATGACCTTTTACATCATACATTCTCAAAATAGAATTCAATTTCAAATTTTGAATTCAAATTTAAATCAAATTTCAAAACTAAATTAAGTTATTCAAAAATAACTTTTATCTTTGAAATTCTTTTTCAAAAGCTTTTCACTTTAAATCCGCTCCATTTCCAAAACAATTTAGATTTAAAAATTCAATTTTAAAATTATTTCAAAATCCGTGACTTAACCGATTTCCACGTGCAATCCATATCTACGTGTGTATAAGTGTAGTCCAGGGGGTTTTACACAATAGTGCACAACATCAATCATCACAGATTCAATCATATCAACATTGATAAGCGGTATAACCCATAACGCTTATCTTCATTCACAAATTCATAGATAAAGTAAATTTATCAATCACAAAGATTCATCATCACGATTCGATGTGGGTTTCGGATAACAAACTGAAATCCTATTACCTGTCGCATCGAAATTCAAATGTCGTTTTATGGGCAAAAGGGGTTTCACATACATATAGGAACAAATCACAGTTCATCACAAAGCAATCACAGTATCACAAAAGAAATATCAATCATGTACAGAATATTTGGTGATGGTCAATCATCTCTGGTTAAGGTGATTGTGATTAAAGTGAATTAACCGTATAATTATCTTTATTAATTATTTTAAATCAATGTTTAATTTTACTTAATTATGGATTAATTTAATCTTAATCGGCTTTATTAACTAATTATTCTTTGATTAATTATTTTAATTTACTAATTCTTAATTGTTAACTAATTAAGTTAAATTACTTTTATTAGTTGACTATTCTCTAATTGATTATTTATTTATTTATAAAATCATTACAAAGCATTAATTGTTAATTACTATTTCATCATCATAAATAAATTTGGTTTTTTAAATTAACACTTAAACATTTGATTTATCTTTTAAATTTTTATTAAGTTAAATTTTAAAACAACCTTTATTTAAAAGAAAATATACAATTTGAAAATATTTTTGAACTTCATACATTTTAAATAATTGATTCAATGCTATTTGCCTGAAATTCCATTTATAATTATCATTAATTTATTCATAAAAATGATTTAACTTGTGTTTCCAAATTTTTTAGTTAAAACTGTAATTTACTGTTTTTATGTCCAACCCGTGGCTTCCCCGAGTCGTCCCCGAGACAACCATCCCCTTACTTCGAGTTCTAGCCCAAATTGACCCGTGTAAAAAAATTTTAACAAAAATTTGTTTATGTCTTAAGATTAACCCGATACAACGCTAAAACGACTCGAGCTCGTCTTCGAGTTTTCTCCTTAATCCCCCACGTAACACTTCAAGTTGCTTCCCCTCTTCCCCAACCCATCACTACTGACACCACTACCCACCACATGCACGTGCACAGCTAGATTCGCCAACGTTGGTTGGAGCTGCGGCCACCAACGAGTCGCCTACCATCCTCCAAAACGACACGAACACCTAGAACGTGATTTCATTTTGAGAACAAGGATCGAGACATCACGACCCAAACGACCATCAGGACCTCATCAGTAAGTCGCCTCGTGCCGCCTCCTCTGACCATTAGCGGTCACCGAACTTTGACCAAAACTCCATTAACGTGCGACGCTTCGATTTGCCCCACTGACACGCAGCCCGATCAACCATAGATGGTGTGACGACCGCCCATGACTCCCGCACCAAATGAAGGAAATAAAGCGCTGAACATGTGCCAGGCAGCCATGGGTGACCGTCAAGGGTAAGATAAAATCGCGGAATCTCTATCGTAACTCACAGCGCATGGATAAAATACAATAGAGAAATATATAGTGAAGCCTCATAACAGAAAATCATCATATAAGCATCACAGTAGTTTTATACAATCATCTCAATAAATCCATACATCAAGACCTCACTACAAAACACTCATCAAATACAGCAGCGGATATCCAGTACATATAAGAAATAATATGCATAGCCTCCTGCTCGTCTTCGTCATCATCAGCGGAGAACTCAAAGCACAGCACCTGCCACCTGCTACCTAGTCTGCCCATCCCAACATGGATGAACAGCCCAAGGTAATAAGAGGAGACATAAAACCTTGAGTCAGACAAAGTCTTAGTGAGCAGTAAATCAACTATCAAACATTCCAAAAGAGCATAATGGATAAAAGGAATAGGAACCAAACCATCCCACTCCACCTCTTTCTACAGTGATAGCCCCCAGACACACACTAAGGAGAAGCAAGCATAACATAGCAGGTAATTAAAGTAAAGCAATAATCACTCGAGTCAAGGACGATGTTTTCCAAATACAAACCCCCAAGGCCTAAACCAAGATCAGATAAGCACCCAGAAAACACCGCTCTTGAGACCGAATGATGATACAACCAAACATCCATGACTCTGGCTATCACTGTTAACCTTGCTCCGATATCACCGTTAATTGAATGACCGACTCCTTCCTGAGCCATCTATCAAGGGCTAATGGTAACCCCGGTTCTAGACAAAACTCCGCACACTGCCTGTGCCTAGGACTTATCTACTCGGCCCAGAGTACTCGACTACCTGCCTGTAGTCTTTTGGGCGCCCCCATGTACTCTTGCTTTAAGTTTGCTAGAACCTTCAATAACGATGAAATCCAAGCCTCCTAGTCATCCTCCTCGACGACCATTCTCAACCTAGCCCAAGCTACCTCTTGAGCAACTCCATTATCAACCAACTTGAACTACCCTTCAAGTTATCATCATGCTTGGAATGATCCCTGCCTGGATTAAGCCAAGACTCACATCATACTCCGCTTCATCGCATCAAAGCAAAGTCTCAACTCAACAACATGCTTTGCCTCATCGCATCATGGAAAAGTTCCATCTCAACATCATCCAATCCATACATATGAGCTTCAACATCCGCTACATATGCCTTAAGCAGCTTTCACCATTCAAGAGCCTTCTTCCGTAGCTTTTGAATCATCTTCAATCATCTTGTTCCAAATCAACTACTAGCTAACTTGGAAACAATCAAATTAATCATACATTCAAACAATCAATCATTTAAGCAAGATCTAATAAGCAATATTAACTATAATGGCAATTCCGTAAATAATTGAGTATAAGTCCAACATGCATGATTCATAGGTTTTTAGCATAGATCTATCAAATATAAAACATGGGTTTTGTCTCTAATACTTGTTAAATGAACTTGCATAAGTAAACATCTTCATAAGTAATGGATCTACACTTGGATCTAAGGAAAATGCATAAAAATCACTATCTACAACACTCCAACAAACCACCAAACCAATATACTCCTTTGGATCCGCGTGAGAGATAACCACCACTCACCAAATCACTCAAACACCTCAAAAACTAAACACTTCAGATCTGGACAGCGGAGATCAAGGCTTGATCCGGCAAAATCTCGCTTAAATCGATGAAATCTAGCTCGAACGGATGAAGATCTTCAACTTTGGCGCTTGAATCTTCAATCTAAATCTTCGATCTTGGATGGATGTTAGAACTAGATTGGAATGGAGAAAAGAAGATGAAGAAATGTTGTAGTCGAGTTCCCAAAATGGCAGCACTTCGTCGCTTCAAAAACCGGTGCCAAAAAGTGAGCCAAACCCCTCTATTTATAGGCTGAATCCCCCTTAGGTCGCCCAGAATTAGGTCGTTGCCGACCTAAAAATCTCGACCTAACATAGGTCGTTGCCGACCTATACACTCAACTCCCCACCGACCTAACACAACACAGGGTCATACGACCTAACACCTATGCAACCCTCCTTAGGTCATCTAACGACCTAACTGCACTGCCACTACCCAGCGACCTAACTGCACTGCCACTACCCAGCGACCTAACTCACACGCGACCCACGACCTAAGTCCCCAACGACTCAACGACATAACCATCCTAACACACACAGCCGACTTAACGACCTAACATAAGTCGTTTACGACCTAAAGCTCTGCCGACCTAACCTCTGCTACACACGAGTCACGACCTACGACTCATCTCATCCAACGTCCTAAGGACACTGCCGACTTAAAACTCATACGACATAACATTGCTACGACCTAAAATGTTACAACTTAACTATCAGGCCATAACTCACCTACGACCTAACTCCTTAAGGTCGCTGCACATTTTAGGTCGTAACCCATTAACTCGTATACGACCCATCACTTAACACGTTATCTCGTAATACTACTAGGTCGTTAATCCTATAAGTCGTCCATACTCTTAGGTCGTTAACTCGCCTAGGTCGACCCAATCCTATAGGTCGCTCAATATACTTAGGTCGGTCATTCCCTTAGGTCGCTCCAGCGACCTAACCCACTTCACGACCTATGCCATAGGTCGTCCAAACCCCTAAGCCGTTCTACCTATAGGTCGGTCAACACTCTAACCCGGTGACCCTTAGGCCGATAACCCTTAACTCGGCAAACCCTATGAGTCGTAACTCGTTGACTCGGCCATACTAACTCGACCATACCCATAAGTCGCTGCCTCTATGAGTCGGTTACCATATGAGTTGCCCACTACCTTAACTCGGTCCAAACTCTAACAGGCTAACCCACTGACTCGTCCAAGACCATGAGTCGCTGCCCACCTTAACTCGGTCCAAACTCAACCCTCAACATGTTGACTCGTTAACGACTCAAAACTTGATAACTCAAACTTGACTCATCACTAAACACACGAGTTAACTTTCTAAACGACTCAGGCTAGAGACAACATAGACAACACTAACGACCTGCAAATTCTACGATTTATCGACACGTAAAATACGGATCGTTACATTCTCTCCCCCTTAGGAATTTCGCCCCCGAAATTCCAAGCAAACAACAGCAATCAAAGATAATCCGCATGCCTACCATCCATAGCAATCAACAAACCATGCAACCAATTCTAGCCTAGCATGCAGAATTCTAAGACTTAGAACAAGCTACAAATTCATGAGATGTCACGACACCTTAGGGCCATACCTCGAAGAGTTCGGGATGAGCTGCCTTCATCCTCTCTTCCTCCTCCCATGTACAGTCGTTAACATCATCACTCCATTGTACCTTGAGCAACGTAATCGTCTTCCTCCTAAGCTGTTTCGTATCGGTTTCAACAATACGAAGCGGCTTACGAGGTCTCATAACCACTGGATCAACCTCTAAGTCTTCACAGCTATCAGCAGAAACCACCGTAGTAGGGTCATGCACATACTTCCGTAGATAAGATACATGAAAAACATTGTGCACACCTGCCATCTTTTCCGGTAACTCCAATCTATAAGCGAGCTTTCCAATACGCTCGATAATCGGGAATGGTCCAACAAATCTCGGAGTCAATTTCCCTTTCTTCCCAAATCTAATAACATTCTTCAATGGAGAAATCTTCACAAAAACCATATCACCTACGTCGAATTCTAAATCCTTACGACGATTATCGGCATAACTTTTCTGACGATCTTGGGCTGCTTTCATTCTTTGCCGAATGATCTCTATACAATCCGAAGTCTGTCGAATCATTTCTGGCCCAAGTATCAGCTTTTCTCCAGTTTCCAACCAACATGTCGGAGAGTTAAACGGTCTTCCATATAATGCTTCATATGGTGCCATACCAATACTCGACTGATAACTGTTATTATAAGCAAACTCCACCAAATGAAGGTGATCTTCCCATGATCCTCCGAAGTCCAAAACACATGCTCTAAGAAGATCTTCCAAAATTCGGTTGACTCTCTCAGTCTGACCATCTGTTTGAGGGTGATAAGCTGTACTCAAACACAACTCAGTTCCCAAAACTTCCTGGAAGCTCTTCCAAAATCCACTAGTGAACAATGGGTCTCGACCGCTCACTATACTCTTCGGAACACCATGGAATCGAACAATCCACTTCACATAAAGCTCAGCCAACTTCGATGCAGTCCTAGTTGATCGAACAGGAATGAACCTTGCACTCTTGGTCAAACGATCTACTATGACCCAAATCCCCTCATTCCCTGTCCTGGTTCTAGGTAGACCATCGATAAATTCCATCGACACTTGCTCCCACTTCCATGTAGGAACCTCTAATGGCTGAAGTAATCCACTAGGCTTCTTCTGCTCAGCTTTCACTAACTGGCAGTTCATACACTTGGAAATAAAATTTCCAACATCCTTCTTCATACCTTCCCAATAGTAAGCTCTCTTCATATCCCGATACATCTTATTTCCACCTGGATGAATTGTCAACTTCGAGTGATGACTTTCCCTCAGAACTACATCTCTCAATCCATCAATATCAGGAACAACCAATCGTCCTTGCTTTCGAAGCCAACCCTCTCGATCGACCTCGAATCCCTTATCCTTCTCCGGGTCCAATCCGGATTCCAAATCATAAATAATCTTGACAAGCTTATCATCTCTCTTTTGGCTCTCGCCAATCCTTTCCACAAGAGTAGGTCTTATTGATAAGTTTGCCAACATCTCAGGTTCCAATTCACATCTAGGCCTGAAATCAAACTCAGCCAAATACTCGAGACTCTTCCACTCCGAAAACATGGCTTCCAATCCTGCATGTCTTCGACTTAACGCATCTGCCACTGCGTTTCCTTTTCCCGGAGTATAGGCTATACCAAAATCATAAGATGCTAGAAACTCTAGCCACCGTTGCTGTCGAAGATTCAAATCCTTTTGGGAGAACAGATACTTCAACGACTTATGATCTGTAAACAACTCGAATCTAACTCCCAATAGATAATGTCTCCACATCTTCAAAGCAAACACAATCGCCGCTAACTCCAAATCATGAGTCGGATAATTCCTTTCATGCGGCTTCAGTTGTCGACTAGCATACGCAACAACTTTATCCTTCTGCATTAGCACCGCTCCCAGTCCAGTGCCACATGCGTCGGTGTAAACCACCATCTCATCATTCCCACTTGGAATAGTCAAAACAGGAGCACTCGTCAGTCGCTCTTTCAGGATTACGAAAGCTTGCTCACACTTAGCATTCCAACTGAATACCTGATTCTTCTTCGTCAATCCTGTTAACGGTGCAGCTATCTTGGAAAAGTCTTTGATAAACCGTCGATAATATCCTGCTAATCCAAGAAAACTTCTCACTTCAGATGCATTCTTAGGTCTAACCCAATCCTGGATCGCGGCCACCTTAGCGGGATCAACCGCTATTCCATTTCCAGAGATAACATGGCCTAAGAACCTCACTTCACTCTTCCAGAAGTGACACTTCGAAAACTTAGCCTTTAGCTGATGTTTCCGCAAGATTTCCAAAACAATCCGCAAGTGCGTCTTGTGCTCTTCCTCAGTTCTGGAATAAACCAGAATATCATCCACGAACACAAGCACGAACTTATTCAACTGATCTCTGAACACTCTATTCATAAGATCCACAAAATATGCTGGTGCGTTAGTCAATCCAAACGGCATTACCAGCCACTCATAAAAACTGGATGGTGTCCTGAAAGCAGTCTTCGGCACACTATCCTTCGCCACTCTCAACTGGTGAAATCCCGTTGCCAAATCCATCTGAGAAAACACCTTAGCCTCGTGAAGCTGATCAAACAAGTCATCTATTCTCGGCAATGGATACTTGTTCTTCTTAGTTACCTTATTCAGCTCACGATAATCGACACACAACCTCAACGATCCATCCGCTTTGGTTGCGAACACAACTGGTGCACCCCATTCGGACACACTTCTCCGAATGAATCCTTTCCGTAAAAGGTCATCAACTTGCACCTTCAGCTCTTGCTGCTCCCTCGGTGCCATCCGCCTAAGAGGCATCACAACAGGTCTGGCTCCCTCAACTAGATCGATACGAAACTCGATCTCCCTATGCGGCGGCAACCCTTTGACTTCCTCAAAGACATCCTCAAATCCATTCACAATAGGCACTGATGACAGTCCATCCCGTGGAACAACCAGCGAATACATGAAGCTCATGAAGACGCCTTCCTCATGCTTACATCGTATCACAACCTTTCGCCCTTCCACATTCCCGACTGTCACCTCAAGCCTCTCACAATCAATCCTTGCCGCATACTTCCTAAGCCAGTCCATACCCAAAATAATTCCGAACCCCGCAAAGTTCAGAACAAAGCAATCACAAACAAACGAGCAATCATGACTCGACACAACTAGACCACGGCATATCATACACAAACATGACGAACCCCCCACTGGATTAGTCACAACCAATGGCCTATCAACAATATCCGGTTTCAAACCTAACCGGCCTACCAAGTCATCACAAACAAAAGAATGCGACGCTCTAGTATCAAACAACACTCTAACTGGAACACCACAAATGGAAAGAGTACCTTGAACCACCACACTCTTCCCCTTCTCTTCAGCAGTAGGAGCTTTTGAAGATGACGGCACAGCTCCCAAAGCATAAGCTTGCACCATCTGCCTATCTTTCCTCGGCTCTGGGCAATCCTTCTTGATATGTCCCGGCTTATCACAGTTGTAACACTTTCCCGGCACCTTGGGATTCTTACAATCTTTGTAAAGATGGCCCTTCTGCTGGCAGTTATAGCAAGTTACTTCGCCCTTTGACTTCTTCTGGCCATCCTTACCTTTCTGCTGCTGCTGCTTCCTCTTCTTATTCCCACCCTGCTGTGGTTTAGATCCTTCCTTGGTTACAGCAACAACAGAACTTTCCCTAGGAAACAAACTCTCATGCCTAAGAGCTTTCTCCACAAGCTTCTCAAATGGATCGTCCAAGTGATCCACCAACTGCCTCCCAAGATAAGCATCCAGACCAGTCACAAACTTTTCATTCTTCTGATAGGGAGAATCAATATACGATCTGGCATACTTGGACAAAGCTTTGAACTCAGAAATATACTCAAGAACCGGCCTCCCTCCTTGCTTGAGCTCTACAAATCTTTTGAACAAAACAGACTTCTGAGCCGTAGAGATGAACTTAGCTTCAAATCTAACTTGGAATTGCTCCCAAGTAATCTCCTCTTCTGGCGTATCTATGGTGATAGAATTCCACCAATCCGCAGCTCTCCCTTGAAGCTGTCTCGATGCAAGCTTTCTCTTGGTTGCATCCTCAATCCCTAAGTCACCAAAGATTCTTCGGCAAGCATCAATCCATCTCTGCACTTCAATAGTCGACTCTGTCCCCAAGAAAGCTTTTCCTCCAAGAGAGGTATAATCCTTGCAAAGCTTAGCAAAATCCACCGGTCTTGGAGCTTGGACTTGAACTCCAACATCTACAGATGACCTTGGAACCGGTACCCTTCTCATGATCGAAGTCATCATCGCTTCGAACATAGTTCCATAATCAACAGCTCCTTCAGTAGCATGACCTTCCCTTGCAGCTGGTCTCCCTCTTCGACTCATCCTTAATATCTGTAAAAAGAATGATTAGAACACCTTGAGAAACAACTGCATAAGGAGTTCAAATCCTTCTAAGCTACTATATTATATATAGTAATCATCCATCAAAATACAATTACGTCTCTCATACACAGATACGTCAGCGAGCGTTGGCTAAAATCGATTAACCAAAGCTTTGATACCAAATGTGACGACCGCCCATGACTCCCGCACCAAATGAAGGAAATAAAGCGCTGAACATGTGCCAGGCAGCCATGGGTGACCGTCAAGGGTAAGATAAAATCGCGGAATCTCTATCGTAACTCACAGCGCATGGATAAAATACAATAGAGAAATATATAGCGAAGCCTCATAACAGAAAATCATCATATAAGCATCACAGTAGTTTTATACAATCATCTCAATAAATCCATACATCAAGACCTCACTACAAAACACTCATCAAATACAGCAGCGGATATCCAGTACATATAAGAAATAATATGCATAGCCTCCTGCTCGTCTTCGTCATCATCAGCGGAGAACTCAAAGCACAACACCTGCCACCTGCTACCTAGTCTGCCCATCCCAACATGGATGAACAGCCCAAGGTAATAAAAGGAGACATAAAACCTTGAGTCAGACAAAGTCTTAGTGAGCAGTAAATCAACTATCAAACATTCCAAAAGAGCATAATGGATAAAAGGAATAGGAACCAAACCATCCCACTCCACCTCTTTCTACAGTGATAGCCCCCAGACACACACTAAGGAGAAGCAAGCATAACATAGCAGGTAATTAAAGTAAAGTAATAATCACTCGAGTCAAGGACGATGTTTTCCAAATACAAACCCCCAAGGCCTAAACCAAGATCAGATAAGCACCCAGAAAACACCGCTCTTGAGACCGAATGATGATACAACCAAACATCCATGACTCTGGCTATCACTGTTAACCTTGCTCCGATATCACCGTTAATTGAATGACCGACTCCTTCCTGAGCCATCTATCAAGGGCTAATGGTAACCCCGGTTCTAGACAAAACTCCGCACACTGCCTGTGCCTAGGACTTATCTACTCGGCCCAGAGTACTCGACTACCTGCCTGTAGTCTTTTGGGCGCCCCCATGTACTCTTGCTTTAAGTTTGCTAGAACCTTCAATAACGATGAAATCCAAGCCTCCTAGTCATCCTCCTCGACGACCATTCTCAACCTAGCCCAAGCTACCTCTTGAGCAACTCCATTATCAACCAACTTGAACTACCCTTCAAGTTATCATCATGCTTGGAATGATCCCTGCCTGGATTAAGCCAAGACTCACATCATACTCCGCTTCATCGCATCAAAGCAAAGTCTCAACTCAACAACATGGTTTGCCTCATCGCATCATGGCAAAGTTCCATCTCAACATCATCCAATCCATACATATGAGCTTCAACATCCGCTACATATGCCTTAAGCAGCTTTCACCATTCAAGAGCCTTCTTCCGTAGCTTTTGAATCATCTTCAATCATCTTGTTCCAAATCAACTACTAGCTAACTTGGAAACAATCAAATTAATCATACATTCAAACAATCAATCATTTAAGCAAGATCTAATAAGCAATATTAACTATAATGGCAATTCCGTAAATAATTGAGTATAAGTCCAACATGCATGATTCATAGGTTTTTAGCATAGATCTATCAAATATAAAACATGGGTTTTGTCTCTAATACTTGTTAAATGAACTTGCATAAGTAAACATCTTCATAAGTAATGGATCTACACTTGGATCTAAGGAAAATGCATAAAAATCACTATCTACAACACTCCAACAAACCACCAAACCAATATACTCCTTTGGATCCGCGTGAGAGATAACCACCACTCACCAAATCACTCAAACACCTCAAAAACTAAACACTTCAGATCTGGACAGCGGAGATCAAGGCTTGATCCGGCAAAATCTCGCTTAAATCGATGAAATCTAGCTCGAACGGATGAAGATCTTCAACTTTGGCGCTTGAATCTTCAATCTAAATCTTCGATCTTGGATGGATGTTAGAACTAGATTGGAATGGAGAAAAGAAGATGAAGAAATGTTGTAGTCGAGTTCCCAAAATGGCAGCACTTCGTCGCTTCAAAAACCGGTGCCAAAAAGTGAGCCAAACCCCTCTATTTATAGGCTGAATCCCCCTTAGGTCGCCCAGAATTAGGTCGTTGCCGACCTAAAAATCTCGACCTAACATAGGTCGTTGCCGACCTATACACTCAACTCCCCACCGACCTAACACAACACAGGGTCATACGACCTAACACCTATGCAACCCTCCTTAGGTCGTCTAACGACCTAACTGCACTGCCACTACCCAGCGACCTAACTGCACTGCCACTACCCAGCGACCTAACTCACACGCGACCCACGACCTAAGTCCCCAACGACTCAACGACATAACCATCCTAACACACACAGCCGACTTAACGACCTAACATAAGTCGTTTACGACCTAAAGCTCTGCCGACCTAACCTCTGCTACACACGAGTCACGACCTACGACTCATCTCATCCAACGTCCTAAGGACACTGCCGACTTAAAACTCATACGACATAACATTGCTACGACCTAAAATGTTACAACTTAACTATCAGGCCATAACTCACCTACGACCTAACTCCTTAAGGTCGCTGCACATTTTAGGTCGTAACCCATTAACTCGTATACGACCCATCACTTAACACGTTATCTCGTAATACTACTAGGTCGTTAATCCTATAAGTCGTCCATACTCTTAGGTCGTTAACTCGCCTAGGTCGACCCAATCCTATAGGTCGCTCAATATACTTAGGTCGGTCATTCCCTTAGGTCGCTCCAGCGACCTAACCCACTTCACGACCTATGCCATAGGTCGTCCAAACCCCTAAGCCGTTCTACCTATAGGTCGGTCAACACTCTAACCCGGTGACCCTTAGGCCGATAACCCTTAACTCGGCAAACCCTATGAGTCGTAACTCGTTGACTCGGCCATACTAACTCGACCATACCCATAAGTCGCTGCCTCTATGAGTCGGTTACCATATGAGTTGCCCACTACCTTAACTCGGTCCAAACTCTAACAGGCTAACCCACTGACTCGTCCAAGACCATGAGTCGCTGCCCACCTTAACTCGGTCCAAACTCAACCCTCAACATGTTGACTCGTTAACGACTCAAAACTTGATAACTCAAACTTGACTCATCACTAAACACACGAGTTAACTTTCTAAACGACTCAGGCTAGAGACAACATAGACAACACTAACGACCTGCAAATTCTACGATTTATCGACACGTAAAATACGGGTCGTTACAGATGGCGCGGCACCATCATTTCTAACATGAACCAAAATGGGTTCTTAAAACCTAATTTAATCTCGAATTGAAGATTTAGGGATTTATAAATCTTATTCGTGTTTTTCTAGTGATCTCGCACATTTGACCCAACCCTGACGATGAACTTGAGACCCACCATTGTTTGGATCATCAGAATTGGTCAAAGTTCATCTCTCTGTTCAACCTCCATTATCTCGACCAAAACTTAATGAAAAACTTGCATTTTTTTTCAAAAAACATCATTTTTGAAGTAGATTCAAATGATATTATTGAAATTGAAATCTGTAGAGTTCGAATTTTTACAAAAATCAAGTGGCGACTGCCTTTAATATATTTCCAGTGAAAACTAAATAACCTTTGCTTAAATTTTTATTACTGGAACATATTACAGTTTTTTTTAGCAAACTTCAACTTTGGGTTACAATCCATTTCAGAAAAAAAATGAGGGAGAGAGGGAGATTTGAATTGGATTATGATGTGGTTTACTCTTGTAAACAGAAAGCCATATGCAACTGTGTTTCATCCAACAAGAGAATCACAACTTGCTTTGATTTATTACTGAAATGTGGTACAGGGTTAAACAACATTTCTTTTATTTATTTATTTTTTAAAAAACTGTTTACTATCATTTTAGAAACAAAGAAGGGAGAGAGAGATTTGGGTTCTAATATGGTTCACTTTGTAAACCTTAAAATTAAATGTAACTCAGTTTCCAGTAAAAAAACAATAACACATAGCTTTACTTTGATTAATTACTAAAAACACATAGCATGTCCAAAACCATAGGTTATCATTCAAAATCTGGCATGGTTTACACTGTAAACCAGAGTGTTACAGGAAACAAAAGAACAGAAGGAAAGGGAACAACATTTTAAAGCAAATAAACTCAAGCATAGCAATTCATCCACATACAAAAGCTATTCACACTCATGCAGGCCTTTAAACACAAATAATTGAATAAAGCATAGGTTTACTCACCTTATTTTCAACTGTTTTCCTGACAGTTTCAAATCATAGATGAAGGCCTGGAAACTACTCTTTTTTTCCTATTTTAAATTGGATTTTAGATTTGCAAATCATAGTTACAGATCTTTGTTTACTTCTTGTTGTATTCACTTATTCAATTCATCAATAACAATTTTTTTTATTACTTACAGTTAGGATTTATAACAGAGAAGCCTCTCTTTTTTCTGCGATCTTAAAACTAGAAGTAGATTAAAGAGATAATCTTGATTTACCTGCAAATGATTGATTATTGTTGTATTACATTCTTCCTTCATTAGAGATTTAAATTTCAAGTTAAAATTTCAAAAAGTGAGTTACTTGCCTTTTAAATTATTTCCAAAAAAAAAACTTTGCACTGCTCTCTTTGGCAAACCTGAAGCTTCACTGTTTTGACAAATCTACAGTTTTGAATTTTTTTTGTTTGTGTTCAAACTTGGTTTTAAAAAATCATAATTTTATAAACTATAAAGTTTGAAACAAAACTTACCTGAGCCTAAAGCTTTATGATGATTCAGATATTTTTCCTTTTTCTTTTGAATTGAATTGAAGAAAAACTTGACAGTTTTCTTTTTTTTCTCTTTTTTTCCGAATTTTTCCTGCTTGAATGTTGGAGTTTAAAGATTGATAAATCTTTTGATTACTAAACTTTTCAAAGATTTGGAGGTTTAAAAATTTGAATTGGGAAGGTGAAAAGTTTTCTAAATTTTTTTATTTGATTATTTTATTTGAGTGATGATGTCCTGTGCCATTTGTAAAGAGCAAATCATATGATCTAGATTTTGTTAATTATTCTACTCTATCTTCCATATGCTATGTATGTTCAGCCCTTTTAATTTTTACAAGGCAAATGATAATTTTTTAATCTCTAATTTTTATATTATATACATTTTATAAATAAATGTATTCCTTAATTTATTTGTATATATATACATATATGTATATGTACAATGTTAAAAGAGTTTAACCAAATTTTACATTACATATGTCACATCTTAATGATTTTAAATGCTACTTATTTTTAAAACACTTATTTAAATTTCAATTTCAATTTAAACTTGAAATACAAACATTTATGTCCATTTGTTATATTCACACATATCCTAAATAAATTTAAATTAAATTTCAATATGTATTCAATTTTACTCATATTTATAATATACAAATATATAAGATTTTTTAAATTAAAATGGCTTTTTTAAAATTCTTTATTTCAATATTTTAAACTCGAAATAAAATTGGAATTTATCTATATGTTATTATCACTTATTTTTATTTGTTTAAGATTTTTTTCCATTTATTTTCAAATTAAAAATTAAAGTTTAAAATATATTATTAATTTAAATTGATAAATTTTTGGGATGTTACTTTTTTATTTATAAGATATTAAATATCCAATTTCAAAGCCTCAATTAAATTTTAAAATCAATGTCCAAATAAACAAATATCATATTTAATATGAAAAATTCAAATTAATTTACAATTTTATGCAAAAATACATTTTAATTATCAATTTAATTTGAAAAAATCGGGATCGTTACAGATTTCCCCCTTAAAAAAATTTCGTCCTCGAAATTTGCAAGGAAGACGACAAAGAATAGATGATAGATAGAGAAATATCTTTCCAAATCAAACTGGATATCAATTCTGTATTTGGCTTACCAAATTAGAATATCAACAATATGAGAACAAACTCAGACAATTATTTCGCACGATACTCGGGTTCACCGGTCTACGAATATGCAAGGGCATTGATTAGTTCGAGGGATAACTAATCGTTCGTAGAATATACCCGATCCCAGAGAATAGATAGATAGATTCGATCTTCTACAATTTCTCGAACACTAGATATGGATTCCAACTTAGGTCGGAATATCCCAAAGCATACATCAACTTGTCCATCTTCGGACTTCAATCAACACAAGGAATTAGAATAGAATTTCAAATTTGGTTTTAATCGAAATTATTTTATAGATACAAATTATTTAACTT
Organism: Allium cepa; assembly: GCA_030765085.1. Taxonomy (NCBI): domain Eukaryota; kingdom Viridiplantae; phylum Streptophyta; class Magnoliopsida; order Asparagales; family Amaryllidaceae; genus Allium; species Allium cepa. Next base: position 1,856,684 of record CM060936.1, on the reverse strand, counting down.
TTTATTTTAATTAACCAATTTATCAAATTTCAATTTTGCTAAGGTTAAGAACGAAAAGCTGATAGAAATTTAACCAAGAGAATACGAAATAGAGACTTATCTATACGATTCGTAGGGCCACCATCACACCGAAGCTTCTTCCTTGAGCTGCTACGAAGCAATCAAATAAATTGGAAAGACGAATCAAAGGAGATTGATAGAGAAAGATATTTCCGTTGTTGCAGGGCATTGACCACTTGTACTAGTATCTCCCTGTCCCCTATCTCGTTCTCTTCTCGCACTCATACTTACTACCAGTGACTAGTAAGAGAATTTACTGAGGCATTCAAACGGATATCTTAGGGATTACTCTTTCTAGGGTATACTTCACCCCATCTCTAATGAGTCACTTAATGTGTTATACCCCTGAGCTAAAGTTTTAACCTTCAGCTCTGATACCAATTATAACGACCCTGACTCGACCTTCGAAAATCGGCACCAAATACGACACTCAAATTCAAATGCCGCAGATCCAAATGTCGAATCTGGTTCGTCGGAGCTTATACCACATTAAGTACAACACAGCGGAAGAAAATGAAATAATACATTTAATATACAACATTTGATACAATATCTGATACAACTGAATATCAATAGGATGCTACAATAGATATCAACGCGATCAGAGATACAAGAAATAGCAGCGGAAATAGAATGCCTTCAATAGAACGTATCTCCAAATCAAATGCTCCAATCCAAAGTTAGCTCGAACTTCAGATTAAGTTGCACAAAGCTAAGCAAGGTCAGTCATCCAAGACTGAAGAAGATCCCAAAGACTGAAAGCTACCAATCCAAAGACTTCGAAGGCTATCGAATCTAACCTATTACTTGATTATCTGAAAACCCAACTCTAGACTGCTCGTATGGAAAATATTGGGCGTCCAGAGTTTAGGAAATGAACAATAAACTCCAGGTCAGTCGTGGGACTGGTGTGAGCAAACAAAACAGTTTTTTCTTCTAAAACAAACAACAAAGCTTTTAAAGTTCAAATCCGCAATGCTTTTGGAAAATGAAACTACCATAAGGCCTCTCGGCACACACACAATGCAAATGCACACATGGGGGAGATTTCTCCTTATGATAGTCAAACATGCTTACTACGCAAAATTTCTTTGACATTATTACTAGTGCATAGTGGAAAACCTTTCGAAAATATAATATAAATCCTAGCCAGCATAGGTACCATGATATTATGCCTGCTACAGCTACCACCTGAGGTGGCAGGTAATACAACTGCAATCGTAAAGGTTCGTATTGTATGGATGGATTTCCAATAAATGGTCAGGCTAAGGAACTTTCTATTGCCACATGGAAACGCCTCTGGCGGGACGCCCCGAGAACCTACCCGGCTCTCTGCCAACACAAGGCCGGTTTCCTCCCTGCCCGGGAGTAATACCTAAAGATATGCCACCCCCGGTCATTTGCGACCTTTATCCGAGGGCCCTCTACACCAACAACATCACACAGTAATAAATATACTACAGTGTCCACATGAGTAAGTATCTGGGCTCCATACCATGATACCACCCTTTCCCAGAAGGAATGGTCATACCCTAGGGGAGCTACCCCTGAAACCTTGCCGCATCTTTCCTGTTTCGACCATTACCTGTTTGTGAGGCTCGATGAGGTCTCGTCCATAAAGCTACGCTTTTACACAAATCCATGCTTTGACCAACAAATGATTAGCGGCACTTAGCGTGCTACACTACCAAATTGGGAGTATATCGCTGATAACCTTCAACTACGTAACCTCTGAGCTCGTACATCTCAGAGAAGGGTGTTAAGCTAAGAGAATAAATTCTCCGCCACCAACAGATATTTATTTGAAAGAAATCGGCTTTACATCTCAAAGTGTAGCGTCAGACACACAACCATACAAGTCTGTTCCAGGTTCGAACATAACCGAAGGCACTTTCGAAGAAGCCTTTGCAAATCCGGGTATTCACAATCCCGATCGGACTACCCATCATTTAGGGAATCTCTATACCGTAGCTACTCAGTGCAGAGACAATCGATAGGTCATCCTATCGTTCTCGCAAATACCCGGTCTTCACCACCGGTCTTCAAATGCTATCCATAACGTCGTATCATTATACGGAATGGGCTATATTACACAAGGTCCTCTCCCGGCTAAACCGAATAATGAGCGCAGTATTTAAAAACATATGGATATGGGATTTCAATTAAGTCACAACTTTAAAATTCCAAATCTTTCTTTCAAATGGTTTAAACAAATTACCATTTTAAATCTTTAAACAAAAGATTTATTTCACAAAGTTTACCCAGTTTCACAAAGATCCATTCACGGATTTCAAACAATTTCCATTTTAATTGGATTAATTCATTTAATCTTTAAATCCAAGATTTTACTCATAGCTTTCAAAACCGTTTCCAAAGATTCATTCATAACTTGGAAAATCATTTCAATTCAAACTTGAAATTTCTTTTGTACAAATTGGAAATTCATTTCTTATATGAAAGCTTTTATCATTTGAAAAAAAACAGTTTTCATTTTGGAAAAATCCAATTTCAATTGTACAAGTTAAAATCATTGGGTTAAACTTAATTTCCAAAACAACGCTTTTAAAAATGGTTTAAAAACCCATATAAACTTGTATGACCTTTTACATCATAAATTCTCAAAATGGAATTCAATTACAAATTTTGAATTCAAATTTAAATCAGATTTCAAAACTAAATTAAGTTATTCAAAAATAACTTTTATCTTTGAAATTCTTTTTCAAAAGCTTTTCACTTTAAATCCGCTCCATTTCCAAAACCATTTAGATTTAAAAACTCAATTTTAAAATTATTTCAAAATCTGTGACTTAACCGATTTCCACGTGCAATCCATATCTGTGTGTGTATAAGTGTAGTCCAGGGGGTTTTACACAATAGTGCACAACATCAATTGTAACGACCCACAATTTTGAACAATTTAACTTGGAAGTATTTAATTAATTTTAAATATTTGAATGATGGTTTGACTTGAATTTTAAATTATCAGAATGAATTTGGCGATTAAATTTTAGAATTTAATCTATTAAAGTTGAATAAAATTTGAATCTTCAATTTTAAGCTGATTGAAAATATTTCAAAGGCTTATAAAATTTATATTGATAACACTGAAGATAATAGAAGCTTCAAAAAAAAATTGAATTTGAAAGTGAATTGTTCAGTTTTGAAATTACATCGTTTGAGTCGATATTTAAAAATAGCCTTCCGAGGCACAGTCTCGGAATTCGACGAAACCTGTGCCATTGGATCCGTAGTATTGAATTATTATCGGATTTCAAATTTCGTATTATTCGGAGTTGTTATGAGAGCACACGGTAAGTAAACGCGTTGAAATTAAATCGAATTCAATTTAATTTTTAAATTTGAATTTGGTCAAAATCAAAACACTGTAGCTTCCTTAAATTACGCCCGAAATCACGCAGAAGATCCCGGAGAAAAATCGTGCAAATCATACTTCATTCGATTTTAAAATATCTCGTCCAAATCAATGACCGAGCTTCCTTCAGTTTGAAAAAAAAAAGAAAAAGAATGGCGAACGAAATCTAAACTAAGAAAAAATGGTGCCGAGCCTTATTCTTTTCGATTCCTCTTTTCAAAACCCAAAAACCTCGTTCCTCCTCTCCTTCTAGTTAAAATTCAAATCGAAGAAAGTAATATGTCGAGCGAATCGTTCAGATTCATGGGAAACCTGGAGGCGATCGAGTCGCCTTCACTCAAGCCAGTGCCGCGATGGGAGTTTAGGGGCACGAAAGCAAGCGAAGCCGATGTCAATCGATCTGAGAGCGGCGGCGAGCCAACCTGAGCTGGGGAGCGGCACCACATGCAATCGGCGACGTCAAGCAGAGAAGGTGATCGTGAGTTCGTTCACGATCGACAATGGCGGCTAGGGCTTGAGCACAGCCTCGACGTCGAGTAGCTCGCGTGCACCGGGAGGGAGGCGCTGGTGATGGCGATGGGTTTTGCGATCTCATTGGAAACAGTAAGATTTATTACTGTTTAAAATTGCAGAAATAAAAAATCTTTACAGTAAAGGTTTAATTTGACTTACTATTTATTAGATTATTAGAAATAAACAGTGAGGTATTCGCTTTCTTCCTTTATCGTTTATACTGTAGATTTTTATAGATATACAAAAAAAAATGTGAAACCAGTATATAAATTTTTACAGTAAGTTAAATATTAAATTTTTTACATCTTGATTTGAAATTAATAAATTGCAGTAAAGAATTTAGATCTAGATTTATAGATTTACAGAAAGATAATACAATAGATTTTTAATACATACATACATACATACATACATATATATATATATATATATATATGCTAGTAGAAGAAAATATAAATAGTTTAGAAATTTTCAGTTTGTATAAAATTTACAGTAAATAAGTTTTACTTTAAAAATGTATATATATAGTAAACCAGGAAAGAAAGAAGGAATTAGTTAAAATTAAAAATATAAATGGAATTTTTTTTTCGACTGGCGGAATTAATTTGTATAAATGGTTCATTTAATTATTGGTATTAAAAATAATTTACTAAAGGAAATTTAGTTTTAGATTTTATCATAGTTAAATAAATTTATTTTAAAAGGGAATCAGTTTAAAAATTTATATTTGTTTGTTTAAAATAAATCATCGATAATTAAATTTGTTAAATTTAATATAGAAGTTATAAAAAGAAATTGGTTTAAATAAAACTATTAGTTAATTAAACAATCAAAAATGAAAATTGGTTATTTGATTGGTTCGAATATTTATTAATTTGTATAATATTTATACAAGGTATAAATCAAGAAAAATCGAGTCAAGATGGAAATGGATTGCAAATAAAAAGCTAAGGTGAGATCTTCTCACTCAAATTTAAAATTTGGATTGCAGTTATTGATTGCTGTTTGGTTGTGATATTAGATATAGCAGGATATATCTATATATGGCAATATATATATATATATATATATTGGAATATGTATATATTGGAGTTGTTGATTTCCCGCATTATATAGCGGATGAGACCCTATTGCGCCGCATAATAGCGGATAATATTTTATAAATCCCATATACCGCGATATTCCACCTAGAAGTGGAATTGGTATTGTGCTAACATCTGTGGATGCTGGGAAACAGGTTGGAGGGATCCAACTGGATTCCTCACCAGTATTTATTTGATTACAGATATTGTGATATTTGTTGATTATCATATTGATATATGATGTTTGGTTGTGTTGATTGGTTATTTGGTGTTGTTGCATCATCGGATCCATTTTTGGAGTTTTAAAAATGTTAAAGTAATGATTTTGAATTTAAAAGGATTTTTAAAGTGATTTTTGAAAGTGTATGTTTTATTAAAATTTTGAATTGATCCATTTTAAATAATTAAAAGTTATAAAAAAAATTTATGTTATAAAAAAAATTAATATTTTTGGGAAATTTAACCAAAATGTGATTTTTGAAACAAATAGTTGGTTAAATTATAAAATAGTTTAAATTGGGATTTTTGAATTATTGTAAACAATTTATATAAAAGATGTAAAAATTGGTATTTTATAAATTTAAAATAATGGAATTTTAAAAGGAGTTCTGTTAATGTTGGAAATAAGGTTATAACGAAATCTTATAAGTAATAAGATCTATAATTGGTGAAGTTTTAAAAAAAAGAACGATTTTGTAAATAAATAAATTATAGGTATTTAACTTATAATATGGACTTTAGGTATATAATTGAGTTATATAAGTTGAATTGGATTAATAAAAGAGATTTATAAATAGAAATGGAATTTATAGACATTGTTTATAAATTCAAAATCAATGGAATTTGATAAATTAAATATTGAAATTTATTAAAGGGAGTATATTCGCGATCTTGGATAGCGAATTTTTCTTTATATAAGAATGTGTAGAAATGTGGAAATTGGTTAAGGAATTTTATTCACGATTTTGGACAGTGAATATATTATTAGATAAAACGAATATGTTTTTGGGGAAGGGATATTATGAAATGAAGTTAATGATTTTAAAGACGTTTTAAAATGCATTAAGTATCAAATACATAGATTTCAACTTTCATTGTTAAAATAGACGTTTTCGAAAAATAAGGAAATGGTGGACTATAACACTGTTGTTATAGTAAATAATTTCCGAAAGGAAATGTTTTATATAGTAGTGGGATTTATATATATCTATCTTAATTTCGAATCTCTATACTAGTGATTTTGGGTTGTCGTAACGATGTTTTACGCAACATTCGTTTTGACTCCAATAAATGTGTTTAAAAGGCCGTTTTCCTTAAAGAATGAAAAATATACTTAATTTTGATCTAAGTATATTGGATATTTTCAAATGTTGAAAATAAATAGATTTGTGAATACATATTATTAAATAAGTATGGAATTGTTTTCCAATATGAAATGAACGTTTTGAGAATTATCTTTTTAAAGATAAGTTGAAAATGAATATTAGAAATCGATTTGAAAAATCGTATATTCATAGATATTTTGAAAATGTAAATTCACTATGGAATTTATAAAAAGAAAGGGAAAATTAGTTTAAAAATAAACATTGATTTATTTTTGAAGTGTGGAAAATTATATATCTTGTAAAGATATTTTTTGGGGAAATAAATAATTTGGAAAATTATTTGGAATCTGATGATGTTGCGCATCTCTATTGATAGTTAAATAACCGACTATCAATATTTACCTTTAAATAGGTATTTATTGTGAATTGTTTGAATTTGAATGCCACACTTATTTTTGAAATAAGCGCTCACTATTCGGGTTAGCCGGGAAAGGACCTTTGGGTCGTATAACCCATTCCGAGTATGTGATACGTCCTTATGGATTGCATTTGATGACCGGTGTTGAAGACCGTATATTTGTGAAAACGGAAGGATTATCGTCGAATGTTCTGCATCGGCTGATCTCCGATATAGAAATTTATTACCCTTTGTGATGGGAAGTCCAGTCGTGATTAGTGAATATCCAGATTGCAAGGGCTTCTTTGGAAGTGCCTTCGGTTCCGTTCGATCCCGGAACGCACTTGTATGGATGTGTGTCTGACATTACGATTTGAGATGTAAAGCTGGTTTCTATCAAATATATTTCCGTTGGTGGCGGAGAATTTATTCTCTTAGCTTAACACCCTAGAGGTTATGTAGTTGATGGTTACTAGTGATACATTCCCAAATTGGTAATGTGGCATATGAAGTGCTGTTGAGCATTTGTGAATTAAATCACAGCTTTTATATAAAGCGTGGCTTTGTGAACGAGACTTCGTCGAGCCTCACACCCTGGAAATGGTCAAAACAGGAAGAATGCGGCAAGGTTCTAGGGAGTAGCGCTCCTTAGTGTATGTTCATTTCCTCCTGGATAGAGGTGGTATCATGGTATGGAGCCCAGATAGTTAACCTATGTGGTTGCTGCAAATTTATTACTTTGTGGTTGCTGGAAATCGAGGATCCTCGAATATAAATCGGTTACGATCGGGGAATGGCATACGCGTGTCAGTAGTTACCTATTTTTGCAGAGGTAACCCGAACTTGTGTTGGCAGAGATCCGGTTAGGTTCTCGAGTCGTCTTTCCAGAGGCGTACCCATGTGGCAATGGGAAGTTCCTTGGCCTGACCATTTGTTGGAAAATCTAAAGAAACAATACGATCTTGTACGGTTTTAGTTGTAGAACCTATCATTCACTTATGGTGGTCACCACTGTTTGGATGGTAGCTATAGTGGCATAAGTGCGGAATGCCTATGCTGGCTAAGATTTATATTCTACTTTCGAAATTGTTTTCTACACTATGCACTAATAATAATATCAAATGTTTTCTTTTAATGCGTATCAAGCATCTTTGACTATCATAAGGAGAAATCTTCCCCAATTGTGCGTTTGCATTGTGTGTGTGGCGGGAGGCCTTATGGTAGTTTCATTTTCTAAAAAGCATTGCGAATCTATTTTAAAATTTTCCTGTTCTTTATTTTAAAGATAAATAACTGTTTTAAGTTCTCACACCAGTCACATGACTGACCTGGAGTTTATTGTTTCCCTTCCTAAACTCTGGGTGCCAACCAATTTCCACACGGGCAGTCTAGAGTTATGTTATCAAGTCATTCTGGATCCAGGAGTTGCTACAGAAATCTGGAGTCGAGCTGGATGGCGTAGCATATTATCTATTGTATATAGTATTTCTTTTCCGTTGTTTGTTGTTGTACACTCTGATGATGAAATGTAATGTAATGTGATGTAATGTAAAAACTGATATAGTTCTTTGTTTTAATGATATTCATTTATCTATTATATGTTGTTCCGCTGTGATTGTGAGATTCTGATATTGTTGTGTTGTTTCTTTCTGTTTTCTTCTACCTTTTTCTCTCTTCTTCTATCTTTTTTTTTTCTTTAAAACCCTAAGGGTTCGTATTTTCGTTCATCTTGAGTTAATCACTGGAGATTAGTGTCTATTCAAGGAGTACGGATTTGCGGTTCTTTACATTTGGTATCAGAGCATATTGTTAAGCGACAACCATGGCTCTGTTGGGTGTTACTCATTAGAGATAGAGTCAGTAGTACTCTAGAATGAGTTTGAGTGTAATAATAGATATGAGCGCGTATATGTTAGTGAATATAAAATTATTTTATATTGTGTTGACTTATCGGTTGATTGTTTATAGATTCTGGTCGGTGCAGTCTAGCTAACTGTGTTGATAGGAGTTTCTAAACTCTTAAACAAGATAAACCGACACAGTATTGTTTTAAAAATAGGGCAAATGAAATAATTTTGCCCAAGACTATTTTCATGGATAAAAGGAAAATATCTTTATAAATTATTATAGTATGTGGATGCTTGGATGTTAGGAATTGATAATATTTATTATTACCGTTGAAATTGAATAAGAATTGGGATCATAATCAAAAGTTTAAAAATAAAATCCATATACAAATGAAAGAATGTAAATTATAAATGTGACTTATAATTGGAAATAGAATTCCAGAGAAGTTTTGAAAATGTTTTTGAATGAAATTGGAAATTTTAGAAATTGAATTCCTTTTTGATTTGAAAATAATTTTCAAAGGTTTTGGAAAAATTTTTCGGAAAAATGAAAGCTCTAAACTCTTTTCGGTCGCTGGAAAATAACTTCGGTAGTGACTGCAGCATCATCGATGTTCATTTTCGGGTTTCCAAAAGAGGAATTTCTACCGAATTGTTTTAAATCAAAGTTGTTTGGAAAATTTGGGTTTGGTTTGGAAATTCAAAAGATAATTTGACTTGATTTCGAAATTGGTTTTGAAAGGTTGAAAAGACTCTGGAATGCTATATAAAAATATTTATGGAATATTATTAAGTTGATAACTTGTAAAGTTTAAAGTTGTTAAAATAGAAAAAAATCTAACTTAAAGAAATGAGTTGAATGAAAAGTGGATTGAAATAAAAATTTTAAGGTGAAAAATAAATTGTGAATGAATGAATAAATTTACATTTGCAATTAAAAGAAATTGAAATTGAAAGTTGAAATTCATTTCGAATTTGTAAGCAATAGAATTGAATTGAATAATTATAAATGAAAGAATAAAAACGGAATTGAAACCGAATGTTGAAAACAAATTTGAATAAAGTGAATAGGAATTTGTAATGAATTAGTAATGAGAACTAATTTAAAATTGTGCAGTTATGAATAAAAGATAGTTGATAAAATTCAATATTCAGAAGGTAAATTAAATCCAAATAGAATTGAAAGTGTAAATTGAATCCAAATGAAATTGGAAATGTAAAATTGAATGAAAATGAATGTATAACTCCAATAGTAACTAAAGATGGTATAAAAAGCATATATTGAAAATTTTGTAAGGAAATGTGCAAAATGATTTGAATATTTTGATTGGATATTATGGATAGCAGGATATACAGGTGTATTAAAAGAAATGGAATTGGGATTTTGATTTCCAAGATAAAATTGAATTGCTCGACAAAAAGGTACGTATTTCAATTTCAGTACGAAATTTGGTGATTTTCTTCTCCAGCCACTTGGCTTTCTCTTTTCTTTTTGATTCTAGGGGCCGTGGTGCCATTTTATAGTCGTACCTGGCCAGCCGCGCAAAGGAGACACTGGCGAAATTTTTCGAAAATTTAGAGTGTTAGAAAAATTTTGAGAAAATTTGAAAGTTTGAAATTTGAGTTTAACTTTAAATTTGAATTGTTAAGTAGAACAATGTTGTTTGAAACTTATAATTGAAGTTGGAAAATTAGTTGAAATGATAATGAATCTCTAATAAAAAGACTTAGTTTAGTAAGTTGATAAAACTGTTTAGTTTTGGAAAAATAGTGAACGGGTTAAGAATCGTTTTCCCTAAATTGTAATTTCGGGACGAAATTCTTTTAAGGGGGGAAGATTGTAACGACCCAGAATTTTGAACAATTTAACTTGAAAGTATTTAATTAATTTTAAATATTTGAATGATGGTTTGACTTGAATTTCAAATTATCAGAATGAATTTGGCGATTAAATTTTAGAATTTAATCTATTGAAAGTTGAATAAAATTTGAATCTTCAATTTTAAGCTGATTGAAAATATTTCAAAGGCTTATAAAATTTATATTGATAACACTGAAGATAATAGAAGCTTAAAAAAATTGAATTTGAAAGTGAATTGTTCAGTTTTGAAATTACATCGTTTGAGTCGATATTTAAAAATAGCCTTCCGAGGCATAGTCTCGGAATTCGACGAAACCAATGCCATTGGATTCGTAGTATTGAATTATTATCGGATTTCAAATTTCGTATTATTCGGAGTTGTTATGTGAGCACACCGTAAGTAAACGCGTTGAAATTAAATCGAATTCAATTTAATTTTTAATTTTGAATTTGGTCAAAATCAAAACACTGTAGCTTCCTTAAATTACGCCCAAAAATCACGCAGAAGTTCCCAGAGAAAAATCGTGCAAATCATACTTCATTCGATTTTAAAATATCTCGTCCAAATTAATGACCGAGCTTCCTTCAGTTAGAAAAAAAAAGAATGGCGAACGAAATCTAAACTAAGAAAAAATGGTGCCGAGCCTTATTCTTTTCGATTCCTCTTTTCAAAACCCAAAAACCTCGTTCCTCCTCTCCTTCTAGTTAAAATTCAAATCGAAGAAAGTAATATGCCGAGCGAATCGTTCAGATTCGTGGGAAACCTGGAGGCGATCGAGTCGCCTTCACGCAAGCCAGTGCCGCGATGGGAGTTTAGGGGCACGAAAGCAAGCGAAGCCGATGTCAATCGATCTGAGAGCGGCGGCGAGCCAACCTGAGGTGGGGAGTGGCACCACGTGCAATCGGCAACGTCAAGCAGAGAAGGTGATCGTGAGTTCGTTCACGATCGAAAATGGCGGCTAGGGCTTGAGCACGGCCTCGATGTCGAGTAGCTCGCGTGCACCGGGAGGGAGGCGCTGGTGATGGCGATGGGTTTTGCGATCTCATTGGAAACAGTAAGAATTATTATTGTTTAAAATTGCAGAAATAAAAAATCTTTACAGTAATGGTTTAATTTGACTTACTATTTATTAGATTATTAGAAATAAATAGTGAGGTATTCGCTTTCTTCCTTTATCGTTTATAATGCAGATTTTTATAGATATACAAAAAAATAAAATGTGAAACCAGTATTTAAATTTTTACAGTAAGTTAAATATTAAATTTTAAACATCTTGATTTGAAATAAATAAATTGCAGTAAAGAATTTAGATTTAGATTTATAGATTTACAGAAAGATAATACAATAGATTTTTAATATATATATATGCAAGTAGAAGAAAATGTAATAGTTTAGAAATTTTCAGTTTGTATAAATTTACAGTAAATAAGTTTTACTTTAAAAATGTATACATATATAGTAAACCAGGAAAGAAAGAAGGAATTAGTTAAAATTAAAAATATAAATGGAAATTTTTTTTTTCGACTAGCGGAATTAATTTGTATAAATGGTTCATTTAATTATTGGTATTAAAAATAATTTACTAAAGGAAATTTAGTTTTAGATTTTATCGTAGTTAAATAAATTTATTTTAAAAGGGAATCAGTTTAAAAATTTATATTTGTTTGTTTAAAATAAATCATCGATAATTAAATTTGTTAAATTTAATGTAGAAGTTATAAAAAGAAATTGGTTTAAATAAAACTATTAGTTAATTAAACAATCAAAAATGAAAATTGGTTATTTGATTGGTTCGAATATTTATTAATTTGTATAATATTTATACAAGGTATAAATCAAGAAAAATCGAGTCAAGATGGAAGTGGATTGCAAATAAAAAGCTAAGGTGAGATCTTCTCACTCAAATTTAAAATTTGGATTGCAGTTATTGATTGCTGTTTGGTTGTGATATTAGATATAGTAGGATATATCTATATATATATATATATATTGGAATATGTATATATTGGAGTTGTTGATTTCCCGCATTATATAGCGGATGAGACCCTATTGCGCCGCATAATAGCGGATAATATTTTATAAATCCCATATACCGCGATATTCCTCCTAGAAGTGGAATTAGTATTGTGCTAACATCTGTAAATGCAGGAAAACAGGTTGGAGGGATCCAACTGGATTCCTCACCAGCATTTATTTGATTACAGATATTGTGATATTTGTTGATTATCATATTGATATATGATGTTTGGATGTGTTGATTGGTTATTTGGTGTTGTTGCATCATCGGATCCATTTTTGGAGTTTTAAAAATGTTAAAGTAATGATTTTGAATTTAAAAGGATTTTTAAAGAGATTTATGAAAGTATATGTTTTATTAAAATTTTGAATTGATCCATTTTAAATAATTAAAAAGTTATAAATTTTTTTATGTTATAAAAAAATTAAGATTTTTGAGAAATATAACCGAAATGTGATTTTTGAAATAAATAGTTGGTTAAATTATAAAATAGTTTAAATTAGGATTTTTGAATTATTGTAAACAATTTATATAAAAGATGTAAAATTGGTATTTTATAAATTTAAAATAATGGAATTTTAAAAGGAGTTCTGTTAATGTTGGAAATAAGGTTATAACGAAATATTATAAGTAATAAGATCTATAAAAGTTTAAAAAAAAAGAACGATTTTGCAAATAAATGAATTATAAGTATTTAACTTGTAATATGGACTTTTGGTATATAATTGAGTTATATAAATTGAATTGGATTAATAAAAGAGATTTATAAATCGAAGTTTATAAATAGAAATGGAATTTATAGACATTGTTTATAAATTCAAAATCAATGGAATTTGATAAATTGAATATTGAAATTTATTAAAGGGTGTATATTCGCGATCTTGGATAGCGAATTTTTCTTTATATAAGAATGTGTAGAAATGTTGAAATTGGTTAAGGAATTTTATTCATGATTTTGGACAGTGAATATATTATTAGATAAAACAGATATGTTTTTGGGGAAGGGATATTATGAAATGAAGTTAATGATTTTAAAGTCGTTTTAAAATGCATTAAGTATCGAATACATAGATTTCAACTTTCATTGTTGAAATAGACGTTTTCAAAAAATAAGGAAATGGTGGACTATAACACTGTTGTTATAGTAAATGATTTCCGAAAGGAAATGTTTTATATTGTAGTGGGATTTATATATATCTATCTTAATTTCGAATCCCTATACTAGTGATTTTGGGTCGTCGTAACGATGTTTTACGCAACATTCGTTTTGACTCCAATAAATGTGTTTAAAAGGCCGTTTTCCTTAAAGAATGAAAAATATACTTAATTTTGATCTTAGTATGTTGGATATTTTCAAATGTTGAAAATAAATAGATTTGTGAATACTTATTATTAAATAAGTATGGAAATGTTTTCCAATATGAAATGAACGTTTTGAGAATTATCTTTTTAAAGATAAGTTGAAAATGAATATTAGAAATCGATTTGAAAAATCGTATATTCATAGATATTTTGGAAATGTAAATTCACTATGGAATTTATAAAAAGAAAGGGAAAATTAGTTTAAAAATAAACGTTGATTTATTTTTGAAGTGTGGAAAATTATATATCTTGTAAAGATATTTTTTAGGGAAATAAATACTTTGGAAAATTATTTGGAATCTGATGATGTTGTGCATCTCTATTGATAGTTAAATAACCGACTATCAATATTTACCTTTAAATAGGTATTTGTTGTGAATTGTTTGAAGTTGAATGCCACACTTATTTTTGAAATAAGCGCTCACTATTCGGGTTAGCCGGGAAAGGACCTTTGGGTTGTATAACCCATTCCGAGTATGTGATACGTCGTTATGGATTGCATTTGATGACCGATGTTGAAGACCGGATATTTGTGAAAACGGAAGGATTACCGTCGAATGTTCTGCATCGGCTGATCTCCGATATAGAAATTTATTACCCTTTGTGATGGGAAGTTCGGTCGTGATTAGTGAATATCCGGATTGCAAGGGCTTCTTTGGAAGTGCCTTTGGTTCCGTTTGATCCCGAAACAGACTTGTATGGATGTGTGTCTGACATTACGATTTGAGATGTAAAGCTGGCTTCTATCAAATATATTTTCGTTGGTGGCGGAGAATTTATTCTCTTAGCTTAACACCGTAGAGGTTATGTAGTTGATGGTTACTAGTGATACATTCCCAAATTGGTAATGTGGCATACGAAGTGCTGTTGAGCATTTGTGAATTAAAGCACAGCTTTTATATAAAGCGTGGCTTTGTGAACGAGACTTCGTCGAGCCTCACACCCCGGAAATGGTCAAAATAGGAAGAATGCAGCAAGGTTCTAGGGAGTAGCGCCCCTTAGTGTATGTTCATTTCCTCATGGATAGAGGTGGTATCGTGGTATGGAGCCCAGATACTTAACCTATGTGGTTGCTGCAAATTTATTACTTTATGGTTGTTGGAAATCGAGGATCCTCGGATATAGATCGGTTACGATCGGGGAATGGCATACGCGTGTCAGTAGTTACCTATTTTTGCAGAGGTAACCCGACCTTGTGTTGGCAGAGATCTGGTTAGGTTCTCGGGTCGTCTTTCCAGAGGCGTACCCATGTGGCAATGGGAAGTTCCTTGGCCTGACCATTTGTTGGAAAATCCAAAGAAACAATACGATCTTGTACGGTTTTAGTTGTAGAACCTATCATTCACTTATGGTGGTCACCACTGTTTGGATGGTAGCTATAGTAGGCATAAGTGCGGAATGCCTATGCTGGCTAAGATTTATATTCTACTTTCGAAATTGTTTTCTATACTATGCACTAATAATAATATCAAATGTTTTCTTTTAATGCGTATCAAGCATCTTTGACTATCATAAGGAAAAATCTTCCCCAATTGTGCGTTTGCATTGTGTGTGTGGCGGGAGGCCTTATGGTAGTTTCATTTTCTAAAAAGCATTGCGAATCTATTTTAAAATTTTCCTATTCTTTATTTTAAAGATAAATAACTGTTTTAAGTTCTCACACCAGTCACATGACTGACCTGGAGTTTATTGTTTCCCTTCCTAAACTCTGGGTGCCCACCAATTTTACACGGGCAGTCTAGAGTTAGGTTATCAGGACATTCTGGATTCAGGAGTTGCTACAGAAATCTGGTGGCGAGCTGGATGGCGTAGCATATTATCTATTGTATATAGTATTTCTTTTCTGCTGTTTGTTGTTGTACACTCTGATGATGAAATGTAATGTGATGTGATGTGATGTAAAAACTGATATAGTTCTTTGTTTTAATGATATTCATTTATCTATTATATGTTGTTCCGCTGCGATTGTGAGATTCTGATATTGTTGTATTGTTTCTTTCTGTTCTGTTCTACCTTTTTCTCTCTTCTTCTATCTCTTTCTTTTTCTTTAAAACCCTAAGGGTTCGCATTTTCGTTCATCTTGAGTTAATCACTGGAGATTAGTATCTATTCAAGGAGTACGGATTTGCGGTTCTTTACATCAATCATCACAGATTCAATCATATCAACATTGATAGGCGGTATAACCCATAACGCTTATCTTCGTTCACAGATTCATAGATAAAGTAAATTTATCAATCACAAAGATTCATCATAACGATTCGATGTGGGTTTCGGATAACAAACTGAAATCCGACTCCCTGTCGCATCGAAATTCAAATGTCGTTTTACGGGCAAAAGGGGTTTCACATACATATAGGAACAAATCACAGTTCATCACAAAGCAATCACAGTATCACAACAGAAATATCAATCCAGTACAGAATATTTGGTGATGGTCAATCATCTCTGATTAAGCTGATTGTGATTAAAGTGAATTAACCGTATAATTATCTTTATTAATTATTTTAAATCAATGTTTAATTTTACTTAATTATGGATTAATTTAATCTTAATTGGCTTTATTAACTCATTATTCTTTGATTAGTTATTTTAATTTACTAATTCTTAATTGTTAACTAATTAAGTTAAATTACTTTTATTAATTGACTATTTTCTAATTGATTATTTATTTATTTATAAAATCCTTACAAAACATTAATTGTTAATTACTATTTCATCATCATAAATAAATTTGGTTTTTTAAATTAACACTTAAACATTTGATTTATCTTTTAAATTTTTATTATGTTAAATTTTAAAACAACCTTTATTTAAAAGAAAATATTCAATTTGAAAATATTTTTGAACTTCGTACATTTTAAATAATTGATTCAATGCTATTTAGATGAAATTCCATTTACAGTTATCATTAATTTATTCAGAAAAATGATTTAACTTGTGTTTCCAAAAAATTTAGTTAAAACTTTAATTTACTGTTTTTATGTCCAGCCCGTGGCTTCCCCGAGTTGTCCCCGAGACAACCATCCCCTTACTTCGAGTTCTAGCCCAAATTGACCCGTGTAAAGAAATTTTAACAAAAATTTGTTTAAGTCTTAAAATTAACCCGATACAATGCTAAAACGACTCGAGCTCGTCTTCGAGTTTTCTCCTTAATCCCCCGCCTAACACTTCGAGTTGATTCCCTTCTTCCCCAAACCATCACACTGACACCACTACCCCCCACGTGCACGTGCACGGCTAGATTCACCACCGTTGGTTGGAGCTGCGGCCACCAACGAGTCGCCTACCATCCTCCAAAACGACACGAACACCCAGAACGCAATTTCATTTCGAGAACAAGGATCGAGACATCACAACCCAAATGACCATCAGGACCTAATCAGTAAGTCGCCTCGCGCCGCCTCCTCTGACCATTAGCGGTCACCGAACTTTGACCAAAACTCCATCAACGCGCGATGCTTCGATATGCCCCCCTGACACGCAACCTGATCAACCATAGATGGTGCGGCACCATCATTTCTAACATGAACCGAAATGGGTTCTTAAACTCTAATTTAATCTCGAATTAAAGATTTAGGGATTTATAAATCCTATTCGTATTTTTCTAGTGATCTCGCACATTTGACCCAACCCTGACGATGAACTCGAGACCCACCATTGTTTGGATCATCAGAATTGCTCAAAGTTCATCTCTCTGTTCAACCTCCATTATCTCGACCAAAGCTTAATGAAAAACTTGCATTTTTTTTCAAAAATCATCATTTTTGAAGTAGATTCAAATGATATTACTGAAATTGAAACCTGTAGAGTTCGAATTTTTACAAAAATCAAGTGGCGACTGCCTTTAATATATTTCCAGTGAAAACTAAATAACCTTTGCTTAAATTTTTATTACTGGAACATATTACGGTTTTTTTTAGCAAACTTCAACTTTGGGTTACAATCCATTTCAGAAAAAAAATGAGGGAGAGAGGGAGATTTGAATTGGATTATGATGTGGTTTACTCTTGTAAACAGAAAGCCATATGCAACTGTGTTTCAGCCAACAAGAGAATCACAACTTGCTTTGATTTATTACTGAAATGTGTACAGGGTTAAACAACATTTCTTTAATTTTTTTTTTAAAAACAGTTTACTATCATTTCAGAAACAAAGAAGGGAGAGAGAGATTTGTGTTCTAATATGGTTCACTTTGTAATCCTGAAAATTAAATGTAACTCAGTTTCCAGTAAAAAAATAACAACACATAGCTTTACTTTGATTAATTACTGAAAACACATAGCATGTCCAAAACCATAGGTTATCATTCAAAATCTGGCATGGTTTACACTGTAAACCAGAGTATTACAGGAAACAAAAGAATAGAAGGAAAAGGGAACAACATTTTCAAGCAAATAAACTCAAGCATAGAAATTCATCCACATACAAAAGCTATTCACACTCATGCAGGCCTTTAAACACAAATAATTGAATAAAGCATAGGTTTACTCACCTTATTTTCAGATGTTTTCCTGACAGTTTCAAATCAGAGATGAAGGCCTGGCAACTACTCTTTCTTTTCCTATTTTAAATTGGAGTTTAGATCTGCAAATCATAGTTACAGATCTTTGTTTACTTCTTGTTGTATTCACTTATTCAATTCATCAATAACAATATATATATATATATATATATACGTACATATATATACATATATACATATATATATATATATATATATATATTTCCAGTTAAATATCTAGGTGTCCCTCTATCAACAAATAAAATAACTGATAGAGAATGTGCAGTACTGGTATCCTCAATAAGAGAAAAATTGCAGGGGTGGAGTTCCAAACTTTTATCACTAGCAGGCAGAATAGAACTGGTACACACAGTTATTCATGCCAAAATCAATTTCTGGTTACAGACATTCCAAATACCAGATGCCTCAATAAAAAAAATTGAAAAAGTCTGTGCAGACTTCATTTGGAAAGGAGGCATGCATCAAATAAAATTTGAGGATCTATGTAGACCCAAAGATGAGGGTGGAGTGGGGCTTAGATGAATTAAAGACATGAGAATGGTTTTCACATTAAAGCAAGCTTGGAGGATAATCAAAGGCAAAGGATTATGGGGAAATTGGATGAGAAGAAGATACATTAAAGACAATTTATGGTGCATGGAGATAGACAATAATGCTTCAACAAACTGGAAAGCTATCATGCGAATAAGGAAAACACTAGCTCAGTGTTGTGGCAAAGAAATAGCTAAGGGGAGAGAGACCAACCTGTGGAAGGACCCTTGGATAACAGACGCATCTTTGATAGACATTCTGGGGATCACTACTTACTCGGATTATGGATGCCCTGAAAAAACTGTATCTGACATAATTAAAAATAATGAATGGGACTGCTCGAGTTTGCCACTAAATAGAGAAACCAAGGAGAAAATACAATACATGCCAATTTACAATGGGCGAGAAAGTGATATATGGATCAGGAAGCCTACGGGGGATAATTTCACTACTAAAACAGCTTGGGAAGAGATTCGACATCATGATAATAAAGTTGATTGGAGCAAAATCATCTGGAACAAAGTAAATAACCCTAAAATAGCTTTCACAGCATACAAAGTGATTCAAAAACGCTTGCCTACTAAAGACAGACTTATGAAATGGGGAATTATTACTGAAAACAAATGTGAACTATGCGAACAGGAGGAAGAAACACATAATCACCTGTTCTTCAAATGCAAATTCTCGAACGAGATATGGACAAAATGCAAAACAAAAGAAAATCTGCCTCAACAAGAAAGTACATTGGAGGAGGAAATACATTACCTGTTGCGGAGAGGAGATGGCGTAAACAGCAAATCCAAATTGGCCAGTGTTCCCATCACTGCGACAGTTTGGAATGTGTGGAAGGAGAGAAATCGCAGATTATATGAGAAAAAACAACGCAGTAGTGGGGAAATCAGCAAACTCATTAGATCTGACATCCAATTAGTGAAGAAGAGAAACAAAAAGAATGAACCCACCTTGTCGGAATCAGATGAAGTACAAACTGCAGCAGAGGATCGGCAAAGTTCATTGGGAGAAAGCCCAAATACAAGCTATCAGCCGCCATGAATGTGAAGAAGATGAGAACTGATAAAAGTATAATTGGAAACTTAAGTAGTTGTAGTTATGCAAGACATATTTGTATTATTCCCATACGGCTTGTCGTAATGGGCTAAACCAAACTTGGGCTGTATATGCCCTTAATAAAATCTTACCCATTTTCAAATATATATATATATATATATATATATATATATATATATTATTACTTACAGTTAGGATTTATAACAGAGAAGCCTCTTTTTTTTCTACAACCTTAAAACCAGAAGTAGATTAATCCTTTGATCTTGATTTCCCTGCAAATGATTGATTATTATTGTATTACATTCTTCCTTCATTAGAGATTTAAATTTCAAGTTAAAATTTCAAAAAGAGAGTTGCTTGCCTTTTAAAATGTTTCCAGAAAAAAAAACTTTGCATTGCTCTCTTTGGCAAACCTGAAGCTTCACTGTTTTGACAAATCTGCAGTTTTGAATTTTTTTGTTTGTGTTAAAACTTGGTTTTAAAAAATCATAATTTTATAAACTATAAAGTTTAAAACAAAACTTACCTGAGCCTAAAGCTTTAAGATGATTCAGATATTTTTTCTTTTTCCTTTGAATTGAATTGAAGAAAAACTTGACAACTTTCTTTTTTTCTCTTTTTTTCTGAATTTTTCCTGCTTGAGTGTTGGAGTTTAAAGATTAATAAATCTTTTGATTAAACTTTTCAGAGATTTGGAGGTTTAAAAATTTGAATTGGGAAGGTGAAATGTTTTCTGAATTTTTTTATTTGATTATTTTATTTGAGTGATGATGTTTTGTGCCATTTGTAAAGAGAAAATCATATGATCTAGATTTTGTTAATTATTCTACTCTATCTTCCATGTGCTATGTATGTTCAGCCCTTTTGATTTTTACAAAGCAAATGAAAAATTTTTAATCTTTAATTTTTATATCATATACATTTTATAAATAAATGTATTCCTTAATTCATTTGTATATATATACATATATGTAAATGTACAATGTTAAAAGAGTTTAACCAAATTTTACATTACATATGTCACACATTAATGATTTTAAATGCTACTTATTTTTAAAACACTTATTTAAAATTTAATTTTAATTTTAAACTTGAAATACAAACATCTATGTCCATTTGTTATATTCACACATATCTTAAACAAATTTAAATTAAATTTCAATATGTATTCAATTTTACTCATATTTATAATATACATATATATAAGATTTTTTAAATTAAAATGGCTTTAATAAACATTCTTTATTTCAATATTTTAAACTTGAAATAAAATTGGAATTTATCTATATATTATTATCACTTATTTTTATTTGTTTAAAAAAAATTTCCATTTATTTTCAAATTAAATTCAAAAGTTTAAAATATATTATTAATTTAAATTGATAAATTTTTGGGATGTTACTTTTTTATTTATAAGATATTAAATATCCAATTTCAAAGCCTCGATTAAATTTTAAAACCAATGTCCAAATAAAAAAATATCCTATTTAATTTGAAAAATACAAATTAATTTACAATTTTATCCAAAAATATATTTTAATTATCAATTTAATTTTAAAAAATCGGGACCGTTACAATTTTCCAGTAGAGTTTTAAGATTAATTACTTAATTGAGGTGATTAATTATTGTGATAAATCCAAGTGATTAATTAATGTAAATAATTTAAAGTTAATTAATTAATAATTAGAGATTAATTAATTATCAAATTATAGGGTAATTAATTTAAGTAATTAAAAATAGTTACTTAACGAAAGTAATTTAAATGGATAATTACCAAATGTAATTAAAAGGATTAATTATTTAATTACTTAAAGATTTATTTAATGTGATTTATTAATTAATGTGATTAATTAAAGGAAAATTAATCAAGGTGATTAATTTATTTATGTGATTAATTAAATGTTAATTAATTAAGGTAATTAATTAAAAGATAATTAATTAAAAGATAATTAATTAAGAGTTAATTAATTAACGAGAGTAATTAAGATTAATTTATTATTTAAGGATAGTTAATTGAATGGTAATTAACTAAGGGTTAATTAATTATTGTAATTAATTAAAGATATTTAATTGAAGGATAATTAAATAATTAAAGGTTATTTATTTAATGCTTAAAGGTTGATTGAATTATTAATTAAGATTGATTAATTTATGATTAAAGGTTAATTAATTTATTATTAAAGGATAATTAATAAATGATTAAAGAATAATTAATTAAAATGGTTTGTAATTAATCAATGTTAATTAACCTGGATTTGTAATTTATTCATAAGTAATTAATCTGGTTTAAATTGATTATAATAAGATGTTAATTGATCTTACTTATGAATTTTTGGATTCTATTAAATGTTTGAATTGTTTGATATCCCTGATGTGTGATGCTCTGTGATATGAATTGTTCTGATTTGAGCTGTGATGAATGTAATTTATTATGTGATGAATTTATATTATTTATCTGTAAATCTATGAATGAAGATAAGCGTTATAGGATTATACCGCTTATCGATATTGCTGTACTTGGATTTGTGATGATTGATGATATTGTATTGTTGTGTGTTAAACCCCTGGACTACACCACACACACACAAATATGGATTTCATAAGAAATCGGTTAAGTCATGGATATTTGAAATAAATATTATTTTATTCAAAATATGAAATGGTTTTAAAAAGTTGAATTTTGAATCCAAAATGGTTTGAAAATGTAATTGGATTGAATATGAAAGGCTTTTGAATGGGAAGTTTTGAAAATTGAAATTTAGTTGAATATAATATATCTTGTTTAAGTTTTGAAATTGTTTTGGAAATTTGGTTTGAAAGGTTTATACAAGTTATATAATATATATATATGGATTTTAAAACCATCTTTAAAGTATTTTAAAAGTATCAATTGGGAATTTAAATTTAACGCAAGTTCATACTTTAAAGGATATAACTTGTGCATATTTGATCGGTTTTTTTTCCGAAATGAAAACCCTTGTTTTTCAAATAATAATAGCTTTCATATAAAGAAAGGATTTCCAATTTGTGTTGAAAGGATTTCAAGTTTGAAATGAAATAGTTTTGAAAGCTGTGGATGAATCTTTGTTAAAGATTGGTGAACTTTGTTTTCAAATTGAAGAGGATCTTAAAGGCGTATCTTTTGTATAAAAGATTTGGAATTGAAAATAATTTTGAAAGCTATGAATGAATCTTTGTGAAAGATGGTGAACTTTGTTTCAAATTGAAATTGATCTTAAAAGGTGAATCTTTTGGTTTAAAAGATTAAAGCGGAAATTTGTTTAAACCATTTGAATAAAAGGTTTTGGGTTAAAAGTGTTACTTAACTAAGATCCCATATATCCGTATGTTTTTAAAATTACGCGCTCATTATTCGGTTTAGTTGGGAGAGGAATTTATGTCATAAAACCCATTCCAAATAATGATACGACATAATGGATAACATTTGAAGACCGATGGTGAAGACCGGGTATTTTCGAGAACGAAAGGATTACCCGTCGAATGACTTTGCACTGAGTAGCTACGGTATAGAGATCTCCATATGTGATGGAGAGTGCAATCGGGATTGTGAATATCCGGAT
The DNA here is from genome assembly GCA_030765085.1 of Allium cepa. Lineage (NCBI taxonomy): Eukaryota > Viridiplantae > Streptophyta > Magnoliopsida > Asparagales > Amaryllidaceae > Allium > Allium cepa. The sequence continues at coordinate 1,833,140 of CM060936.1, read as the reverse complement.
TGCAATGGCCTCTTTGAAGTGCCTTCGGCTCCGTTTGAACTCGGAGTGGACTTGTATGGATGTATGTCTAACGTTACACTTTGAAATGCAAAGCTAGTTTCTATCAAATACATTTCTGTTTGGTGGCGGAGAATTTATTCTCTTAGCTTAACACCCTTCTCTGAGACATACGAGCTCGGAGGTTATGTAGTTGATGGTTACTAGTGATACATTCCCAATTTGGTAATGTGGCATGCTGAGTGCTGCTGATCATTTGTTGATCAAAGCATGGCTTTTGTGAAAAGCGTAGCTTTGTGGGACGAGACTTCATCAGAACCTCACAACCCGAAAATGGTCGAAACAGGAAATATGCGGCAAGGTTATTAAGGGTCGCGCCCTTAGGGTATGTCCATTTTATTTTGAAAAATGGTGTTATCATGGTATGGAGCCTAGATATTTAACCTATGTGATTGCTACAAAATTATTACTTTGTGGTTGTCGGTGTTGAGGATCCTCGGATAAAGGTCGGTAACTACCGGTGATGGCATACTCGTGTAGGAGTTACCTAGTTACAAAGGTAACCCAGCCTTGTGTTGGTAGAGATCTGGTTAGGTTCTCGAGGCATCCCTCCAAAGGCGTACGCATGTGGCATAGGAAGTTCCATAGCCTGACCATTTGTTGGAAATCCAGTCTAACAATACGAGCCCTGTACGGTTTTAGTTGTATAACCTGCCACCTCAGGTGGTAGCTATAGCAGGCATAATATAATGGTACCTATGCTGGCTAAGATTAATATTATACTTTCGAAAGGTTTTCTGCACTATGCACTAATAATAATATCAAAAGGATTTTCGCGTATCAAGCATGTTTGACTATCATAAGAAGAAATCTCCTCTAATTGTGCGCTTGCATTGTGTGTGTGCGGGGAGGCCTTATGATAGTTTCATTTTCCAAAAAGCATTGCGGTTCAAAATAAAACTGTTTTGTTTGCCCACACTAGTCCCATGACTGGCCTGGAGTTTATTGTTCCCTTTCTAAACTCTGCGTACCCACAATTTTCCACACTGGCAGCCTAGAGTCAGACTTTTAGATAATCAGCTAGTAGATGTAGATTCGGTAGCCTTCAGCTTTCTGTTTGGAATTCTTTGGAGTCTTTGGATTTTGGCAATCGCGTTGCGGACCGACCTTTCTGAATACAACGTGATGGTGGTTCGAGCTTATAGCTTGGAGATCTTTGGAGCGTTGGATTGGAATGTAGTTTTGGATTCTATCTTTCTTTCTATTTTTTGGAAGATCATATTGGTGATATTGTGTTCCGCTGTTGTTTCTGTCTTATTCTTTCCGCTGTAGTATCTATCTCTGATATGCTGATAATCATTTGTATCAGATTGTTGTATCAAATGTTGTATTTCAATAAAATTTCATTTCTGTTTCCGCTGTGTTGTTTACTTAATGTGTTATAAGCTCCGGTGAACCAGATTCGACGTTTGAATCTACGGCATTCGAATACAAGTGAAGTATTGATGTGGATTCTCAAATGCTGAATTACGAATTGTCATAGGACCATTATAACTAAGTAAGGGTACTTAGGGATTGTTGGTGAAATAAGTGTTGGTTTTAACAAGTAAAGAACTCGTAGTAAGATACGAGTTATCCTGGTTTGCAAATATGTTTTATAACTTAGTATTCCAAATTATATGGGTTTACTCATGTGACGCCCCACCTCTATACCAACGCTAGGCAAGGACACTACAGAGTAATACCGTCAACTAGCGTGGAGAATAAGACTGTTGAGGAGCGACCATCGGTATAATTGCTTTGTGCGAGTACCGATATGCCAGATAAAAATATAACAAGAGGAAATCCGACATACCGATACAAACTCAAAGCTACTAGACAGTGGCTATGTGGTCTTCAGAAACAAATATAGAAACAAGCATAACACATATCAGTCACAGAAGTTCATATCTCAAAGGCGGAAACAGATATGAATATTACACACAAAAGTGTACATCAGAGTAGTGGTCCAATAAAATCCACAATATCACAAAAGAATAGTTACAAGTGCTACATAAAAGAATAAGTATCCATCATGGAGTCTATATCTCAAATGTATACAACAAAATAAACTACTAATCTAAATAGTTAGCCAAAAGTCAGATAATTCTCCCCGATGCGGAGTCAATCAGATGCACCTGTAACATGTCGGTCTGACCCGAATATTATTTAATAAGAAAATAATAAACCGATCAGTCTAGCTATAAATATCAAATAAAATGATATAGAATAAGAGATATGACAAAAACGTATGATAACCATAAAGCCATACTGTAATAAGTATGTAATTGAAAATCAACCAAAGATTAATCAATATCACAAGAATCTTCTCAAAGATCAAAAGAATGTCATACCCTTTATTTTTGTTCACCACACCATAAAAATTGACAATTATATCAATGCCAATCACAAAAGGTAATGACACACAAATTCACTAATGCACAAATATTGATAAAACTTATCAATGTAAATCACGAAAATTGGTGAAAACACAATTCTAGAAATCATCAATGGAAATCCAAAAATCACGAAAAGGGGAAGGCCTATCACAAAACGGGAGCATGAAAACTCACCAACACGTGTATCACAAAACGGAACGCTATTCCATGGTTGCTAACCATTAATTTTGAGATGAAGCTCCAGGGAACGGTCCGAAGACCATGGGTCGCTACCCCACCAAATTGAGCCGAAGCTCCACAGAAACGTGGTTTAGTCTCCCTCGCAGACAAAGAGACATCGCACTTTGCTAGTCTAAATCACAAAATGGTCATTATCGATCATCAAGATGTGTCAATTACACTAAGCTAGTAAATATATGAGCTTAGCTTCATGTCTCATAACCACTAGCTTAACTTAAATATTTACGAACAAATTGTAGATCTCCACCCGAAAATCGTCACAAGAGATTCAATCGAACAAGTCTAAGAATTAACCGACGAAGTAAACGCAAGCGTTTCATACCACTTGTTTTACTAAGCCATTTAATTAGATTTCTCATATGAGTGAGGTAAAGGTTTGTATATACTAGTAGATTGGAAAACAGTTTAAGAAACGAGCTTTGTAATAAAATAGTGTTGAAATCATTTTCATGAAAGAGTTTTAATATTTACTACTAGTATAGAAAACTTTATATCTTTAAAGTGACAAATCACAGAAATGATTGTAGAAACAATCAGTAACTAAAATTTACATTCGAAGCCATCAATCAAATCCATATAAATCGATATCGAATCCGTCGAATGGATATTCTCAAATATTCCGATAAGAAGTCATCAAAGTCAATAATAAATGATAACAATAAGTCGGATAAACACGAATCAATAAAAAACTGGAAACCCAAACACATTAGGCAAATTGGGCAAAGACAACAGATTCGGACGTCTGAAATAGATAATTTAGACGTCTGAATATGGAAAATAAATATTTTCCAGAGCCCTATTCAGACGTCTGAACCACTAATTTCAGACGTCTGAAAATGGCTAATTTTAGCATATTTGCTCCCGGGTTGGATTTGAGCAAATTCAGACGTCTAAAATTATATTTCAGACGTCTGACCTAGGGAATGAAATTTTTCCCAGACCAGATTCAGACGTCTAAATCAATAATTTCAGACGTCTGAAACTGAAGCTTTTGGCACTTTCTTTCCTTGGCCAATGATGGCCAAAACGATTACCGAAAGCGATCGGATGAGCAACAACGACTAAGGATTTATGCCAAGCAACAACCCAGCCTTAAAGGCTCTTCGATACGCCTCGAATATCAATGTCCAAATATCCATAAAAGGATTTCATAAATTTTGCTTTCAAAACACCAAAAATTTGGAATATACACCAAAGCGATCCAAATCAAAAGCAATTGAACATGAATAAGTGTTAGGGATTCATACCTAACAATAAGGATAGATATAGACATAGATGTGAGATAAAAATCTCACCTTTAAACCCAAAACAAATGAAGAAGAAGCTATAGAGCAATGGCAAGGACAATCACTCTTCAATTCCAACCCAACAAGCTTGAATCTAAGCTTAAAAGAGAAACATTTCCTAAGTTAGGTTTAGGAATTTCTGAGATTGGAAGGAGAAAGAGTTGAAGAAGAAGAAGAAGAGGAGGAGGCTTACCAAAGCTTCTTCTATGCATTGGGAGCTAGAACTTGAATTTGCAAATGGAAACTAGGGCTTAGGATTTTCTAATTCTTTTTCTCCTCCACCATTTTTATCTAGAGCTTGAGAGTGTAAGGAAAATGAAGTGAATGAAGATAAGTGGGGGTGGAGCTAGGGCATCTGTTAGGATATAGGGCCGAAACCCAAACCAAAGCCCAAAGTGATAAAGTAGCAAAATTCTACTAACTCCAAACATATCAATATTTATACTCAAAAAGTCGCAAACGTCATTTTGAACTCAATGGGGGTGGTCTCGAGTCCTAATTCGACTTTTTGCAAAAAGTAGCTTTTCGGACTATAATCCGACTAACGATGAAATATTTAAATAGAATATTTAAATATTCAATCATAAAATATGCGGGTTGTTACAGACTCCCCTCCTTAAAGAAATTGCGTCCTCGCAATCATAATGAATAAATGAACAAAAAGTAACAACCATAAAACCATACCAACACAAAAGAAGAAATTTGGAATAAGAAGTTCACCTTAAAGAGCACGAGAGAGTAATTCCGGATGTGTTCGCTCGATAAATTCTCTGGATTACCAAGAACAATCCTTAGGATTTAAGGACCATTGAACTTTCACAAGAGGAACATCTTTATTTCGAAGGCGTTTAATCTCTGACGCAATGATACGAATAGGATGTTGCTCACAAGTCAAATTAGGCGAAACTTCAATTTCTTCCACAACACCGGGCTCAAGAATAGAATCGGAATCTCGAAGGCATTTCCGTAATTGAGAAATGTGAACACGTCATGAATAGCAGAAAACTGAGCCGGTAATAAAAGGCGATAAACCATAGAACCAATATGTTCAGTGATGGGAAATTGTCCAATATATCTAGGTGCTAACTTTCCCGATCGACTGAAACACACAACACCCTTCATAGGTGAAACACGAATAAACACAACATCTCCCACAGAAAATTCTAATTTCCATCTTCGGTTATCGGCATAGGATTTTTGCCTACTCTGAGCTTCTTTCATCCCATGACGAATAAGGTCAATCTTTTCTGTGGAATCACGAATAAAATCTGGACCTAAAACCAGCTTCTCACCGGCCTCAAGCCAACAAGAAGGAGATCGGCATGGCCTTCCATAGAGTGCTTCAAAAGGAGCCATACCAATACTAGATTGGAAGCTATTATTATAGAAAAACTCAACAAGTGAAATATGATCTTCCCAACTTTCACCAAAATCAAGAACACATGCACGAAGAAGATCTTCAAGAGTTTGATTCACACGCTCGGTTTATCCATCGGACTGAGAGTGATAAGCGGTGCTAAAATTAAGCTTCGTTCCCAAACCTTTTTGAAGACTCTTCTAAAATCCACTAGTAAAAAATGGATCACAATCACTAACAATAGAAGTAGGAACTCCATGAAATTTAACAATTTCTTTGATAAAGAGTTTGGCCAAAAGAGGAACGGTCTGATTAGACCGAACGGGAATAAAATGGGCAGGCTTAGTAAGTCTATCAACTATCACCCATAGGTTATCATGACCCGAACGAGAACGGGTAAGGCCATCAATCAAATCCATGGAAATTTGATCCCACTGTCATATTGGGATTTCTAAAGGTTGCAATAACCCACCAGGCCTTTGATGCTCAGCCTTGACAAGTTGGAAAGTCATGCAACGCTTAATAAAGTTAGCAATATCAGATTTTATTCCATCCCAATAATAAAGTCGCTTCATATCCGTGGATATTTTATTACTACTGGGATGAATGGTAAATTTAGAACGATGAGAATCTTCTAAAATGTCTTTACGAAGACCACTAATATTTGGCACGATAAGTCTACCAAATTTTCGATTACCGCCACGAGAATCAATATCAAAGTCTTTCAAACCTTCAATATCAATTTTATCCCTAAAATTTTGGCTAAGAAGAGCCAATTCGGGATCTAGCTTTTGAGCTTCAAGAATGCGGTCTCTAATCTCACAAGTGGATAAAGTGTCGAGATCATTCCATTCAGATATCATCATGGAAACAACCGCTTGTTGCTTACGACTAAGAGCGTCGGCAACATGATTTCCCTTTCCAGGAGTATAAAGAATATCAAGATCATAAGATGCAAGGAACTCGAGCCAACGCTGTTGACACAAATTAAGTTCCTTTTGAGAAAATAAATACTTTAAAGATTTATGATCGGTGTAAAGAATAAATCTTTCTCCCAAAAGATAATGACGCCAAATTTTAAGGGTGAAAATAATAGCCGCGAGCTCTAAATCATGAGTGGCATATCTAGTCGCGGCTGGCTTCAATTGCCTAGAGACATAAGCAATAACATGTTCTCTTTGCATAAGAACGGCACCTAAACCAACGCGACTAGCATCGATATAAACAACAAAATCTTGGTTCCCCTCAAGAATCACAAGAATATGAGCATCGGAAAGGAGTTCTTTTAATTTCTGAAAAGAAGCTTCACATTTGTCCGACCAAATGTATTTAACTCCTTTCTTTGTCAAGCTAGTAAGAGGCACGACAATTTTAGAAAAGTCTTTTATGAATCGGCGGTAATAGCCCGCCAATCCTAGAAAACTATGGATTTCTGTCACACTCTCCGGTCTCTTCCAATTTTGAATCGCTTCAATCTTTGAAGGATCGATGGAAATTCCGGATTCGGAAATGATATGACCTAGAAACTTCACACGAGTTTGCCAAAAGTGGCATTTAGAAAATTTTGCTTTCGATTGATTGCTCCTAAGAGTTTCCAACACAATCCGAAGATGGTTTTCATGCACTTCCTCGGTTTTAGAATACACAAGAATATCATCTATAAAGATGAGAACAAATCGATCGAGGAAGTCTTTGAAACCTCTATTCATAAGGCCAACGAAATAAGCCGGAGCATTCGTTAAACCAAATTGCATGACAAGCCATTCATAAGATCCATAGCGAGTACAGAACGACGTCAAAGGAATGCTATCCTCTGCAATACGAAGCTGATGGAAACCGGTTGCTAAGTCTAATTGTGAAAAGACTCTAGCCCCACTACGCTGATCAAATAAATAATCAATCCGAGGTAGGGGATATTTATTCTTGATAGTAAGATCATTAAGCTTGCGGTAGTCAACACAAAGCCTAAGTGTACCATCATATTTCTTCACAAAAATAGCAGAAGCTCCCCAAGGAGAGGAACTAGAGAGAATAAATTGCTTCATCTCCAATTCGGATAATTGTTTGCGCATCTCCTCATTTTCTTTATTGGACATACGATAAGAAGGACGAGTAATAGGTAAAGCTCTAGGAATTAGATTAATTCTGAAATCAATTGCTCGCTTAAGTGATAATCCTAAAACAGGATCAAATATGTCGGAAAATTCTCGAACAACGTGAATAAGAGATATGACATCTTCCGCATCATCATTATCGTCATCGCGAGGATTTAAAGAATATAAAGATACCGCCAAGTTGGAATCCAAATCTTTAAGATCAATAGAAACCTGCTTAACAGATTGAGGATGTGGAAGATGAATAGTCCGCTCAGGACATAAGATATGGGCTTCATAACGGTTAAGCCAATCCATTCCCAAAATCATTCAGAAGCCTAAGTAACGCATAACATGCAAATCGGCTCGGAAAGAAAAATCACACAAAATAATCTCGACATCTTTACAAAGCAAACTAATTGTTGCGGATCCACCAACCAGATTCGCAATTCTCAAAGAAGTCATTAAAGCAATAACACTCAAAGAAAAAGTATCAACAAGTTCTTTTGATATAAAAGAATGGGATGCACCCGTATCAAAAAGAACTTGAATAGGATGATCACGAAAAACAATAATGCCATCAAGGATAGAATGAGAAATACCTTGACCACGAGAAGTGTTACTACGAGTTTGCATCACCTTAAGCTTTCCCTCCTTCTTGTTTTGGAGTTTGGGGCATGCAGATAAATAATGATCCGGGCTTTTGCAATAGCGACAAGCGCGGGGCTTTGAACACTTATTCGCATAATGGTCCTTAGAACCACGGTTGTAGCATTGCCCACCACTAAAGGCAGGAGTCTTCACTGCCGGAGATGCTTGTTTCCCCTTTTTATTGCGATAAGGACCTTTGAATTTATTAGGCATTTTCTTGTTTTTGTTGAAGTTCGGTATGGCACTCCCAACTTCAACATCGCCCTCCTTATCCGCCTCTTCAAGACAAAGAGCGATATCAATGAGTTGATCAAAAGAAACTTCTAATTTTAGAAGTAATGGCTTCTTGAGATTTTTGTTCAATCCATAGACAAATCTTTGATTCTTCTTCAATGGGGTATTTATGTATTCGACCCCGTATTTAGAAAGTGACTCGAATGATGCGACATAATCTGCCACGGAGGATTCACCTTGAACAAGGTCAATGAAACGATGAGCCAAAGTCATTTTTTCAGCTTTCAGCACAAACTTTGATTCAAATCTTTCCCCGCATCGTTCCCAAGTAAGATCCCTTCAATAATTTCAGAAATAAGAAGCTCATACCAATCTAATGCTCTTTCTTGGAGCATACTAGAGGCCACTTGGACTCGATGAAGATCAATAAGATTCATACAAGAAAATATGCGATCGCAGGTTCTAAGCCAAGCGTGGACTTGAATGATGCTTTCAGAACCCTTAAATGGCTTCCCACCCAAGTTGGTATAATTACTACACAAGCGTGCAAACCCGGATTTAGGGTGAGTAGGCTCTGAAATGGGTCTGGCAGCCTGAGCATTCTTCACAAGATCAAGAAGTTGTTGTACAGACATATATACTCCATCTTGGGCAGTAGCACTAGATTGACCGGCGCTGGGACGACCTGGTCTAACCATTTCTCTTCTTTAAGAAAGAAAGAAAGAAGAAGAGAAAGGTTATTCACAAAATGAATATCAAACAATAATGATTGATAAAACAAGGCATCACAGAAAAAATAGGATAAGACGGTACGAAGACTCGAATTAAATCCAAAGGCACGGCTCCTAAGATGGACTTAAGACGCTGATCCTTGTTAACTTATTTCATATTGTTTCGAATTTTTGGCTTTGATACCAAGCTGTGACGCCCCACCTCTATACCCACGCTAGGCAAGGACACTACGGGGTAATGCCGTCAACTAGCGCGGAGAATAAGGCTGTTGAGGAGCGACCATTGGTATAATTGCTTTGTGCGAGTACCGATATGCCAGATAAAAATATAACAAGAGGAAAACCGACATACCGATACAAACTCAAAGCTACTACACAGTGGCTATGTGGTCTTCAGAAACAAATATAGAAATAAGCATAAAACAAATCAGTCACAGAAGTTCATATCTTAAAGGCGGAAACAAATATGAATATTACACACAAAAGTGTACATCAGAGTAGTGGTCTAACAAGATCCACAATATCACAAAAAAATAGTTACAAGTGCTACACAAAAGAATAAGTATACATCATGGAGTCTATATCTCAAATGTATACACCAAAATAAACTACTAACCTAAGTAGTTAGCCAAAAGTCAGATAATGCTCCCCGATGAGGAGTCAATCAGATGCACATGTAACATCTCGGTCTGACTCGAGTATTATTTAATAAGAAAATAATAAACGGACCAGTCTAGCTATAAATATCAAATAAAATGTTATAGAATAAGAGATATGACAAAAACGTATGATAACCATAAAGCCATACTGTAATAAGTATGTAATTGAAAATCAACTAGAGATTAATCAATATCACAAGAATCTTCTCAAAGATCAAAAGAATGTCATACCCCTTATTTTTGTTCACTAAACCATAGAAATTGACAATTACATCAATGCCAATCACAAAAGTTAATGACACACAAATTCACGAATGCACAAATATTGATAAAACTTATCAATGTAAATCACGTAAATTGGTGAAAACACAAATTCTAGAAATCATCAATAGAAATCTAAAAATCACGAAAAGGGGGAGGCCTATCACAAAACGGGAGCATGAAAACTCACCAACACATGTATCACAAAACGGAACGCTATTCCATGGTTGCTAACTATTAATTTTGAGCCGAAGCTCCACATAACGGTCCGAAGACCATAGGTCGCTACCCCACCAAATTGAGCCGAAGCCCCACAGAAACGGGGTTTAGTCTCCATCGCAGACAAAGAGACATCGCACATTTCTAGTCTAAATCACAAAATGGTCATCATCGATCATCAAGAAGTGTCAATTACACTAAGCTAGTAAATATATGAGTTTAGCTTCATGTCCCATAACCACTAGCTTAACTTAAATATTTACGAACAAATTGTAGATCTCCACTCGAAAATTGTCACAAGAGATTCAATCGAACAAGTCTAAGAATTAACCGACGAAGTAAACGCAAGTGTTTCATACCACTTGTTTTACTAAGCCGTTTAATTAGATTTCTCATACGAATGAGGTAAAGGTTTGTATATACTAGTAGATTGGAAAACAGTTTGAGAAACGAGCTTTGTAATAAAATAGTGTTGAAATCGTTTTGATGAAAGAGTTTTAATATTTACCACTAGTATAGAAAACTTTATATTTTTAAAGTGAAAAATCACAGAAATGATTGTAGAAACAATCAAAAACAAAAATTCACATTCGAAGCCATGAATCAAATCCATATAAATCGATAACGAATCCATCGAATGGATATTCCTAAATATTCCGATAAGAAGTCATCAAAGTCAATAATAAATGATAACAATAAGTCGGATAAACACGAATCGATAAAAAACTGGAAACCCAAACACATTATTCAAATTGGGCAAAGATAACATATTCAGACGTCTGAAATAGATGGTTAAGACTCTGAATCTGGAAAATAACTATTTTCCAAATCCCTATTCAGACGTATGAACCATTTATTTCAGATGTCTCAAAATGGCTAATTTTAGCCTATTTTCTCTCGGGTTGGATTTGAGCAAACTCAGACGTCTGAAATCATATTTCAGATGTCTGACCTGGGGAATGAAATTTTGCCCAGACCAGATTCAGCCTTCTGAGTCAATAATTTCAGACGTCTGAAACTGATGCTTTTGGCACTTTCTTTCCTTGGCCAATGATGGCCAAATCGATTATCGGAAGCGATCGGACGAGCAACAACGACTAAGGATTTATGCCAAGCGACAACCCAGCCTTAAAGGCTCTTCGATACGCCTCGATTATCAATATCCAAATATCCATAAAAGGATTTCATAAATTTTGCTTTCAAAACACCAATAATTGGAATATACACCAAAGCAATCCAAATCAAAAGCAATTGCACATGAATAATTGTTAGGAATTCATACCTAACAACAAGGATAGATATAGACATAGATGTGAGATAAAAATCTCACCTTTAAACCCAAAACAAATGAAGAAGAAGCTATAGAGCAATGGCAAGGACAATCACTCTTCAATTCCAAGCCAACAAGCTTTAATCTAAGCTTAAAAGAAAAACATTTACTAAGTTAGGTTTAGGAATTTCTGAGATTGGAAGGAGAAAGAGTTGAAGAAGAAGAAGAGGAGGCTTACCAAAGCTTCTTCTATGAATTTGGAGCTAGAACTTGAATTTGCAAATGGAAACTAGGGCTTAGGATTTTATAATTCTTTTTCTCCTCCACCATTTTTATCTAGAGCTTGAGATGTTAGGAAAATGAAGTGAATGAAGATAAGTGGGGGTGGAGCTAGGGCTTGTGTTAGGATATTGGGCTGAAACCCAAACCAAAGCCCAAAGTGATAAAGTAGCAAAATTCTACTAACTCCAAACATATCGATGTTTACACTCAAAAAGGTCGCAAACATCATTTTGAACTCAATGGGGTTGGTCTCGAATCCTAATTCGACTATTTGCAAAAAGTATCTTTTCGGACTATAATCCGACTAACGATGAAATATTTAAATAAAATATTTAAATATCCCATCGTAAAATATGCGGGTTGTTACAACTCACGCTGGTTTCCAGTGTGACTCGGGTGTTACTTTTATGTAATGCTCAGGCCGGACCAAGTATTACATATTTCCAGGTTAGGACGTTCTAGAGCTTAGGAGGCGAGCTAGATGGGAGGAACGTATGGATTATATTCTGCCATGTATTGGATTATATTGTATGTAGTTTGAGATAGGTTGTTACAACTGTCCAGTTTATGTATGAATGGTTGTTCTCTGATGTATTGAATGTAAATTGGCAGTTACAGCTTTCTTTGTAAATGTTATTATTTGATATTATATTTAATCCGCTGTGAATGTGAGATGCTGTTGTTTTCTGTTCTTCTTCTACCTTCTTCTTCTTCTTTTCTCTAACAATCTGAAATTTCCGACATTTGATTGCTTCTACCGTGAACATATTAGTGTCGAATTTTCGGGGTCAAAAATTTCGGGTCGTTACATTTGGTATCAGAGCTGAAGGTTGAGCGAGAACCTTGGCTCTGGTGGGTGACTCATTAAGGATAGGGTCAATAGTACCCTAGAATGAGTTGAATGTATATATAAGAGAGCGTATTTGTTATTTACTTATATAAAGATATTAAAATGATTGATTCTTATATAAGTTTATATTTCGATATATAAAGAAATAAATTTTCTAATTATTATAAATATTAAGGTAATTGGTTGTTGAATTATTGGAATTAAATAAAATAATAAGAATTAAGTGGTAATAGAAATACAACCAAATAAGAATTAGATAATATGAACTATACAATAAGATAAGCTAGAAATGGAATGAAACCAGAAAATAAAATCCTGAAATTTATAAGAATGTTTTTAGAATGCTGAATTAAGTAACCTTGATTTTTTTTCCAATAAATTATGGATAATATATAGAAAATTGGTTTCCAGATATGATAATCTGGGTTATGGTATTCAATAGTGGGATGTTTGTTTCCTAATGATAGTTAATGAAAAGCAGAATGAAATATTTTAAGGAAGTAAAACATTTAGATAAGTATGACTTGTAAATAGAAGGGATTTAAATTGTGAAGTTTTAAATCTAAATCCAAAAAATTTGAAATTGTTTCAAAATGTTAAAAGATATAATAAATAATATTTTTAAATGTGGGAATCTTATCTTAAAATAAGAATTGTTTTAAAATTTAAGGGAAATATGTTTTGAACTAAAAACCAAGAATGGTTTAAAATTTAAAATATGTCTTTTGGTACAAAAGAAATGAAAATGTATATATGTGGGATATACGTAAGATCAAAGCTGATTGGAAGTAAACACTAAGTGTTGAGTTTTGAATTTTTCCTGAAATGTGATGAAATAACCCAAAGTGAAATAAGTCTTTGAACTTATAAGTGAGAAGGGATATTGATAAGAAGTTTAATATTTGAAATGGAGAATTCAAATTTAGTAAGATTGATTGGACTAAATGAATTGAATTTAACTTAGGGGAAGTTAAATAAGTTTAGAACAAACAATCTGAATTGGAAATTTCAAAATGAAATTGAGATTTAACTTAGGAAGTTAAAGGGGTTGATTTGAAATGGGAATTAGATGTGATCTCAAAACGGGTTTGAGATCTGGAAATGGGGTATGGATGCTATGGATGGATGTTTTAAATAATTTGGATGTTTATTTACCTTGACTTATCCTGATATCATCCTATTGTTAATAATAATCTATGGAACTATGAATTGGATTATTTAAATGAATTAAGAAGTAGAGTGGGGTAATATATATCCATTACTGAAACTAATTGGAAATAAAATTTGAAATTAAGGAAATGGAATCACTTTGAAATTAAGAATTAAATGATAAAAAGAAACTTGTATACTAAAATTATTTAAGAATTGGCTTGAAGGTTAAAAGTTAAAATTAGGTAATTCATTAGATTCTAAAGATTAAATTGTTTAAAAAGTTTTGAACTCTTATTTGAACTTTGAAATAAGTTAAGTAATGGTAATTTATAATGGAATTTTGAAATTTGGAATCAAAATTTAAAGGTTTAAAGATTTAAGTTTTTAATTTAAAAGTAAAGGTTAATTTGATTTAAGGGATTCAATCAACAATTAAAAATTTAACTTGAATTTATGTAATTCGACGTGGATTAAAGTTGAGATTGGAATGGAGATAAATTCAAATGGAAAATTGAATTGAATTAATTGGAAGAGAGATTGAAGTTGTATAAGTTTAAATTTAAACGAGAATTAATTTGAATTTGGGATAGGAATTGAGGTTAATTCAAGTAAAATTGAAACTGAATCTACTTAAATGAAAGTGGAAATTGGAATTGATTGGAAATGGAGATTGGGGAATTGAACAGTTTGGATCTGGACTATTTTCAAAATAAATTGTTTTATAATAAACTTTCTTAAATCTATTTTTCCTAGCTATTTACTATACAATTTTTTTTTTAAAAATCCAAACTATCTTATACTTATTTTACCACCATTTTTGGAGCTATTTGACTATTTTACAACTATTTTTATAACTACTTAACTATTTGCAGCTATTTTACAACTAATAACTATTTTACAACTACTTATCTATTTTAAACTTTTCAAACTATTTTCTAAATCAAGTGGTCAGAGTCCAAACTGTTTATAATTGAAGTGATTAATTTAGTAGAATGAAGCAATTGTGAATAAGTGAATAGAACTAAAATGAAGGTGAATAGAAAGAGAATTGATTTAGCTAATAATCAACGAAGGTAAACACGTAGGATGCACGTATATTATTTTATTCACATAGTGATTTGATCCGGATTCGAACACAGAATTTCGAGATAGTATATCGATCCAAGTTAGGATTTTTCACTCGATTTTCGACGGCGAACCCTGGATATGGATTTTTGATTGGTTTTGGAAATTCTCTATCATAGATCTGACTATGCAAGGAGAATGGTTGTTTTTGATCAAGAAACCAGATCTGAGTCTACACTAGGAAGTCCGGTGGACGATACTAGTTCGGAAGTGTAATTGTGTGATCGAGTGAGCGATCAGATTTGATATTGCGTACGGATGGTATATGTACATCGTACGTGTTGAATGAAATAGATATTGAAATTTTGAAATAAAAGTAAAAATGATTTTGAAATGGAAAGTATATTTTGAAAAATATATATGAATAAAAGTGGAAGTTGGATATCTTTATAATTGAAATTCACTTTGTGAAAAGTAAGTGATATGGTAAATAATTTTATAAAAGAAATCAAACTTGAATATTTGATTTGGTATAAATAAAGTTATATATGTTTGTTATATGATAAACTTCCCCTTATTAGTATTTGAAGTATAAAAAGAGAATTTATGTAAGTACGAAGTGATCCAGGATTTATCAAGATTTTATGCATCTATATATATAAATGATTTTATGAGAATGATTTTGGAAAAAGGTTTTGGAACCTGGATTTTGGAAAGGCTTTTGATTTTTTGGAATCAATTTTGGGAATTTGGAAATCCAAGTTTGGAATTATCGATTTGGGATATCTATTTTGAGTAAACGATATTTTTATGTGAATCATAAAGAGTATGATTTGAAAGATACTATAAGTGTATAGTATAAAATTTTTTGAGATTTTCTCTGGGGAAAAAGACACTCCCATTGAAATGGACTTCATCGAAGATCCACGGGGGTGGATCTGTCTTGAGCCCTAAGGGGGAGGCTCTAAATTGAATCCTGGGAGGAAGTCCGGACAAACTAAAGTCCCTGAGGATTTTGTGTTGTGGGTACCAAAAGTCGAAAGCGCTGATGCCTATAGAGACATTTGGGTTATGCTGTGACGACAGTGTAACTCGATGTCATTGCGATCTACTGCAGACCATAGCGGAAGTCGTGTGGCCGTGAACGCCAACAGTCTACGTTTAATTTTGCCGTGATGGCAACATAACATCGGTAGACTACATGCAATCTTCATAGACGGATCGAAAGTCGTGAGGCCGTAGAGCCTAAGGCTACACTGGGACTCGACTGATGTAGTCTACGACCTTTGTAGGAGTGGTGAAGTTTCATTTGGCAGTGAAATTCGAGGGCGCTGATGCCTACAGTTACATAGATTTTTGCCGTGATGGCGACGTAACCCGTGGTGTAGCTGCGATCTGTGGCGGGTTCCATGGCGTAATCGAGGGGCGTGGAGTGCCTGCAGTTATCTATGGGTTTTGCCGGGATGGCAAGGTAACCATCGGGTTAACTACGACCATGGACGGGGTGATGATTGCCAAAGCATTCTCACCAAAGATGTCTCCTCTATTTTCAAAAATGTTTTCTATATTTTCAACAAAATGTTTTCCCAAGTATTTTCACTGGGTGTTGAAAACGGGTTTACCAAGTACTTATAGATTTTCAGTCATACGCCTAATCAACATATGACCGAATTTCTGTGAGAACGAGGACATCGAGTTATAAAAAGTATTTTTATAAAACTCTTTTGGTAATATTATATAGATTTTAAAGTGTTTTAAAAATTCTTAATAAAAGAGTTTATAGCTGAAAATGATAAAGAGTAATTTAACTGAAAAATGGCGGTATAATTAAATCTTTGGCTTCGTTCCTTTTCGACAACGAAAAGACTTAAATGTGGGAGGAATGTGATATTCGGAATTTCAAGCAAATAAAATGTGATAATCTTCTTTTATAAATTATTTAAAATTGGAAAATTATTAATTATTCTTTTAAAAACAAATAATAAAGGGTTGTTTATGTATATATATACAAGTAAGATTAAATAATTATTTTCAAACAAATAATTTATGTGTTGTATATATATTTATATATATGAGTTGATTTTAAATTTGAATTTGAAATTCAATTAGATAAACATCTTAAAATAAATTGGATTTAGAAATAAAATATATATGATTTTATAAGTATATAATTTGTTTTATAATATTTTCTTTAAAGTATTTTATTTATATAAATTAATAAATGTATTTACTAAATAGAAAATTACATACAAAAGTTTTATGAAAACATTTAAAAATATATTAACACAGCATGAAACAAAAGTAAGTAAATTAACTCGTGCTAGTGACAAATGTAAGATTTTCAAACAAGTGTCACCTTTATTCATTTTCTTTTATTTTTAAAAAATATTAGGAAATCAAGCTATAAATATATCTATACCTTCTCTTTCAATTCTTTTTTATCTTCATTTTTAAACCCATAGAAAACAACAAAAACCTGAATAATAAAACAGAAATTGAAAACTAAACAACAAGCTCAAGTTTAAAAAGCAAAGTTTAAAACAGATCAAAAATTCAACTTAGAAATCAAAGCAAGATCAGATCTTCTCAAATCAGATTCAAGTTCAATCCTTTAAACCTAGAAGCAAGAAAATCAAACAAGTTTTCATGACTAGCAAAATTGTCCAATTAACAAGCTTTCAAAGATCACCAGCATGCCCATTTTCAAAACCTCTATACTCATCATTTAACAGGTGAGTAAACAAAACTTGTTCCTGTTTTAATTATTGCATGTGATGAATGTATGAAGTATGATGTGATGAATTGTTTGCACGAGTGAAATTAGGCTTGCATGTTTATAAATATGAAGTTGTTAAGTTGTGCATGTTTGTATACATATACATCTCTCTGTTTTATATTTACAGGTTTATAATCTACATAAAAATTCAAATCTCCCGTTGTAATCTCTTGTAGGCTGTGAAACTCAAACAAGATATGTTTGTTTAAACATAAAAAGTTGTAAAAATATATTTAAGTATGATAAGTTTGTATATTCCTAGAAATCAAGAAAATACAGTGAAAAATTTAAAACATGATAAATCCAAACATTTTGATTCTCTGATTCAGGTATATAGTCTAAATCATCTTTGGAAATCATGATTTTTAAAAGTTAAACCACGATTTCTAGTTTGATTTTGAGTGATATGTTCGAGGTCGATCGAATTTGGGACTTTGAGTGATTTTGGTGATCGGAGGTCTCGGGAAGGTCGGGATCGCTACTAGGGACGGCGAAGGAGTAGGCGGTCTCGGGAAAAATGTCAGTTGGATTTTTAAACCACCGAGGCTGCGGCACAACATCAAGTTAGGGCTTAAACCTCGGTTTGGTCGAGGCTTGAATTTTAGGTTGCCGCGTCATCTCTGGATCACCGGACTTGATCGGAGGTTAGGGGAGGGAAGCGTGGGTCTTCGGTGGAGCTGTGGCCGGAGGCTCGTGATCTCGGGTGGTCGTAGTAGTTAGGATGAGGAGGATTCTTGGCCGATGTTTCCTGTTCCAATTCAATCATATGACTCATTTTGATTGTGGGCTTGTGATGATAGTCTGGATGGTCAGTCGCTTTGAGGATGTGGCTGCCGATCTGTGGGGAGTGATCGCCGATGGTCGGAGTGGCGAATTCTGGTGTGCACGTGCACGTCGAAGTCTGGTGTCAGTGTTGAGAAGGAGGCCTGTGTCTCGGGGAAGAAGCGTTGTGGCTCGAGTTGGGCTTCGGGACTTTCGCGTGTGTGTTTTGTTACCGGATTTTAAGTTTTAAAACTAAAAATAAGTTTTTTTAAAAAAAATAAGAAAGGTGAATTGTCTCAGGTCTGGGCTTGAGCGTTAACCGGGTTGAACCCGAAGAAGATTTATAACTGTTTTTAAAATTTAAATAAAAGCAAGTTTTTGAAATTTAAAATAAATCAAGTCTTAACCTGTTCTTCAATAAATTTCTTTTATATGTAATAAATGTTTTTATTTAATAATTGGTTTAAGAAGTTGAACGATTTATGTTACTTAAATTAATTAAGTAGATTCTTAAGTTTATTTAAACTTAATTTAAATATGTAATTAAGTAGTTAATTGAAGAAGTAATATGTTTTTATATCATATGTTAATGATAAGTGATTTTAAGATTTACTAATAAGATCTTAATAATGATTTAGAAATTAATAAAGATAAAGGGTTTATCTTGTAGTTAATTAAGGTCTTGGATAATTATAGATTAATAAAATTAATAAAATAATTAAAAAGAAATTAATTAATGAAATAATTAAAGAGAAATTAATTAATTAAGGATTAAGGATTAATTAATTAAAAATTAACAATTATAAATTAATTGGTAATTAGAAATTAATTAATTGGTAATTAGAGATTAATTAATTGGTGATTAGAGATTAATTAATGTAAGTAATTGGAGATTAATTACTTAAATGATAATTATTTAATGTAAGTAATTAAAAGGAAATTACTTAATGGAAGTAATTAAGGATTAATTACTTAGTGTAATTAATTAAAGGATTGATTAATTAAGGAAATTAATTAATGGGTTAGTTAATTAATGAATGTGATTAATTAAAGGATAATTAATCAATGTAAGTGATTATAGAGTAATTAATTAGAGTAGTTAATTAAGGATCAATGTAATAAATTTTTGTTAATTAATTTATGAGAGCAATTAAAGGTTAATTAGTGTGAATGGTTGAAGGTCAATTAATTTGTGTAATTAATTAAACGCCAATTACTAAATGTAATTAAAGATGATAATTAAAGTATGATTAATTAATTGGTTTGTAATTAACTAATGTTAAGTAAGCAGGATTAAAAGTGATTAAAGTAATTTATTTAAATTAATTTGAAATGGTGTGACTAATTAATCTTGCTTATGGATGATTGAATGATATTGAATGCCTTGGATTATTTGATGTCTCTGATATGTGATTTGTGATGCTATGTGAGATGATATGTTTGGGTTGAATTGTGATAATGGATTATCTATCTGTAATGGAATCGCTGTGTGAATATGTTACTCTGAATATGAATTGAATTGTTTTCACTTAAACAACTTGGAATAATAATAACATTGGATTCGAAGAGACCGGGGTCGGGTATCGGTAAATACCCGAAACCACTTCGATTTGTAACCTACAATGATTCTTTATAGATTTGATATGTGCAATCAATAGGCTGGAATGGAATAATTTAAGTAAACTGGACCATTGAAACTAAGTAAGGTTACTTAGGGATTGTTGGCGAAATAAGTATTGGTTTGAACAAGTAAAGAACTCGTAGTAGGATACGAGTTATCCTGGTTTGCAACTATGTTTTATAACTTAGTATTCCAAATTATATGGGTTTACTCATGCTGGTTTCCAGCCTGACCTGTGTGTTACTTTGATGTAATGCTCGGGTCAGACCGAGTATTACAGATTTCCAGGTTAGGATGTTCTAGAGCCTAAGAGGCGAGCTGGATGGCAGAAACGTATGGAGTATATTCCGCTGTGTATTGGATTGTATTGTATGTAGTAAGAGACAGGTTGTTTCAACTGTCCAGTTTATGTATGAATGGTTGTTCTCTGATGTATTGAATGTAAATTGACAGTTACAACTTTCTTTGTGAATGCTATTATTTGATATTAGATTTAATCCGTTGCGAATGTGAGATGTTGTTGTTTTCTGTTCTTCTTCTACCTTCTTCTTCTTTTCTCTAACAATTTGAAAAATCTAGCATTCGATTGCTCGGCACTTCTACCGTGAACATATTAGTGTTGAATTTTCAGGGTCAAAAATTTTGAGTCGTTACAGTCGAAGAGCTCGATACTAACAAGAGATATAGGTACTGCATGTTTTATGGCGCACTACTATGGAACGTGGTACGGGCAGATGCCTATGTAGTATAGTAAGTAGCTATAGGTATCAAGTATAGTAAGTTAGGCCCGGTACTAATGGGATTTCACATATGTTGGACTCCAGCATTGTCTAATAAGAGGCATTTTGCCACTACGATCAAGAGGTGAACATGTGTGCATACGATAGGTCACTATGAAAATTTGCATTACGGTGTTCTGCCTCTCCCGATATAGTGTGATGGTAGGTATAATGGGAGAGTATTTCATGATTTTAGCCGATTATTAATGTACGGTTCGATTAATTGGTTCGACACATTGTGTTAAAAAAGAATCCTGAGGTATTGGACCTTAGTATTTACGTATATTGGATTATACTCTATATCATTTAGAGTAGATTTTAAAGTAAGTTAAAGTTAATCATATTATTAGTCTTGTTCTCATTCACCAGATTTTTGTCCAATCCATTCGTTTTACACCTTTTTCCCACCGCAGGTGGATAGGGCAGTAGGTGATTTGCCCCTTTCAGAAACTTGGAGAGAGTCATGCCTTTCTTGGAGTTAGCTTATCTACATTTCCGCTTCATGTATCATTTTATCTTACGAGTACAGTTATTTCTATGTGTCGGTTTTTGAAGGATATTTTCACTTATATTGTACTCGGATTTGGGTTTTGTACTTATATTTTTCTGTAACTATGTTATGATATTATATTTTCTGAGATTTTATACATGTTTTATACTTCCGTTGTGATACGCTGTGATAAATAGTTAATATTGATCACATATGTCTTAATCTCTCTGTTGCTAGTTAATTAAGCCAGACGATCTGCATTTCTCGATGCGACATGTTTTTAGAACATGTCAGGAGGTGTGGGTTTCCATAGTTGGTATCAGAGCCAGGTTCAATTTTATTAGGGTTAGGATCATATTGAGAGACGTGTTTTGAAAGTAAAAAGAAATTTTGAAAAAGAAATTGTTTTCAAAATGGGTTCCAAAATGTTTTCCAAAGTGTTTTCAAAAATGAACCTTATATATAAGTCTAAGTATTTTATAAAGGCTTCCAAAATCTTTTTTGTCAAAATCCCTTTTGTTCGTGCTTATGATATCTTTCATCTCTTAATCACGTTATTACTATCTATGGAAGTTATTAATGGAATCTTTAACATTCACGATACATGATGGTTGATCCCGTAGGTTAAGACTCCGGCGATGCACTTGAGATCCCGAGCGTGAACATTCCCATATGGTTCCACTGGCATTTACAAGCTAGAGGACATGCTAAGCTTCCACCCATTAGAGAGCCCGCGGATAGAGTGACCAGTGGGGTCCCTGCCTACCCACATTTTTCTCCTGACTTTGCTAAGCCATGCAAAGATTTTTCTTGTCTTGGAGGCAAGCCTTACTTAAGGATGACATCTTATGTGGATTTGAGAGTATGGATCTGTTCTTATGGTAGGATATTTGGTCATACGGGATTGACTGATATTTTTAAGGGGTAGCTAGCTACTTGACAGCTATGAGGTGCGGCATTGAGATAGTGGTAGGTTATGGAGGCTGAGGCTAATGGGGCTGATATTACTTAGGATCGGTATCATAGGAGGTTTGAGGAGAAATTTCTTTCTTAGGCGGAGGAGGGTGTTCAGTTGGAGAAATTCATACATCTTAAGCATAAAGATATGATGGTTAAGGAGTGTGTGAATTGGTTTAATGATCTAGCTATGTTTGGTATGGATTTGGTTAATATGTGCATAAGAAAGCTCTCAAGTTTGCTAAGGGATTTAATCAACCACTTCAAAATTTAGTCGCGAGTCATGTTCCGATGGGAGCTATGTATGCGAGAATTATAGAGATGGCTTTACTTACCACAGTTGCTAAAGAGGAGGATCCAAAGGTCATGGAGAAGGGGCACCACAAGGGTAAGAAGAAAAGAGGATTTGGGCCAAATGGGAGGATTCAGAAGGACTTGAGATGCAATAAGTGTGGTAAGCCAGGACATTTTCTAGGGTGTGTAAGATGGATCTCTTTAGGCTGAAGTATTATAACTATGATCATTTTGGGCATTTAAAGTGAGCTTGCATGACACCACCAAGAGCTTCTTCTTAGACTTCAACTCGAGTGGTACTTACTTATGCACTAGAGGTAGTCCCTAGCTTGAGTGCGCAACCACTGGCGAACAATGGTAAGAAAGTGGTGGTCATAGGTGTGTTATCTCTTTTAGGTTTATTAGGGTTGCTGAATAAGTTTGTAGTAGGATTTGTGGATGATATTCTGGTTTATTCGAAGAGTAGAGAGCAGTAAGCATTGTCATTGAAGGAGGTGCTTAGGACACTCCATGCACGTAAGCTTAAGGCTAAGTTTTTGAAATGCCACTTTTGGAGAGAGGAGGTGCACTTTTTGGGACACATCGTCTTAGGTAGTAGCTTAGCAATGGATCTTAGTAACGTGGCAGTAGTCCAGGATTGACATGTTCTAAAGAATGCCACGGGGTGAGGAGTTTTCTTGGTCTCGCGGGTTATTATCGGAAGTTCATTAAGTACTTCGCGACGATTTCTACTCAAACCGAATCATCTTACCAAGAAGAATCTAGTCTTTGCGTGTGATGAGAAGTGCTTTCATTGGGTTAAAGGAGGCATTAACTAGTGCACCAATATCGGTAATGCCAGATGGAATGAAGCTATTTACAGTTTATACCGATGCCCGTGGTACGGGGTTCGGCGCAGTTTTGATGCAGGAGAGAAGGCTAGTATGTTATGCAATTAGGTAGTTGAAGGTCCATGAGAGGAACTACCTAATGCATGACCTTGAGCTGGCGGCTACAGTTTTTATGCTCAAGTCATGAAGCCATTATCTCCTAGGAGAGTGGTTTGAGTTTTTCACAGATCACAAGTCCTTGAAATATTAATTTCTCTTAAAAGGACCTGAACTTAACACATTAGCGTCTTGATAAACATCAAATTATGAATATTTTGCATAGTTACATAATTTAATATCAAGGAAATATTACTTGGACCTTTTGTTGTCTTTAATTATAGGTTCTTGATTCCTAGAAAATGATGAAATTATTAAAGAATTGGTAAAAACAATGGTTTAACTTCAAGGCTCTGTTGATGAGAAGCAAAATGTATGTTTATGCATAAAAATAATTCTAGCTAAATTGGTTTAAAGATGCATAATTAACAATAGGTCATTGCTTTGAATCCCGTGTAGCACACATTATTTTAGTCAATCACATCTCCTAGAGAGAGACTTCTAGAACACACCACATCAAGAAGCTTCTGGTGTATGTTGAAGAAAAAGGTTTCTAGAATAATATGGAACACAAGGAGTAAAGAAGCATCTAGATAAGGACCAAGTCAAAAAGTTATAGAATCTTCTTATTTTTAGATCTGGATGTATAGAGTTCTATAAATACCTCATCGTAGTAACAATTTAAGACATCTTGGCAATTCTTTTCAACTTTTATGTTTTAGGGTTTAGTATTTAGGGCTTCCAACTCTTGTAATCTCTTTTCAACTTTTCTATTTAATAAAAAATAGTCAAAACTAAGTTATTCATAATCTTTGTTCTTATTCTATTTATTCCCTTTCATTTTGTTTTAGTTTTTTCTTCATAGTTTTTACTCTCTACGAGATCTATTGATTTGCCAAGAGATCAGTAAATCTCATCTTTTCTGCTCTCTACGCCAATTAATGTGAGGTAATATCTCATTTATATTTTTCCTTGTTTTCTTATTTTTATTAGATCATTTTCTTTTATTTTCTTGAAATTCCCTATTTTAAATTAATCAGATTCAACTTCCAAAATCGTCTAACTAGCCTGGAAATTAGGTAAACTCTAATGATTAAATAAATCCCCATGGATTCAACCCATATTAACACAAATAATTACATCAGACATCATGCATTTGCGGTAAAATAAAATCACAGTTTTTGTTCACACCAAAAATCACCGATCAAGTTTTGGCGTCGTTGCCGAGTTTTTTAATAATTTCCGGTGTTTATTTAATATTTGATTCGTGTTAATTTTTTTTGTTTTGCTTTTTTTCTTATTCAATTCAATTTTGTAGTTTCTATTTTTCTATTTTCTTTAAAAAAAACTCCTTTTTCTATTTTGTTTAGTCCCTTTTCTCATATATTGCTAAAAATATACATTTTTCTTTCCTATATTTAACAAAAAACATTTTTTCCCTTTTAACCCTCTCTTCTCACGTGCACTTCACCATCACCTTCCAACAACCTCTTGTTCCCTTCCAACCTTGCACCACCTCCAGTCTCTTTGAACCACCAACCTCCTCCAATACCCATAGCCTAGCATGTCCTCCCTCATCAGCTGAAAACTCCAACAACCCTAAATTATCTAACCTACTCCATCATCGTCCCAAACCATATCAGCCTCCGCACAGAATCCCTTCACCATCACAACAACTATATCAACCTCCACACTTCCCTCAACTAACAATACCATCGTAACATCACTACTCCAAAACACAATCACCTTATCAACCTCTACAAACAAAACCAATCAGACCCAATACCATCATCAACCTACATCTACTTTAACAAGATGTGCGACTATCCCATCAACCATCGTGCATCAACTTGCAACATCTTCAACTCCGCAACCTATTACGTAACTCTAATTTGCGCAACCTTTGCTACTGATTGCCCTACTCTAGATCCAAGCACCAACCAAATTCCAATAATAAACCAACCAGTCACCTCCACCCAATCGCCAACACCCTAAACCACCTTTGCAACCTCCTGCTCGCCTTCACCATAAACCCGTCACCAGCCATTCCAAGCCATAATCACCTACCATCATGACTTACCCCCAAGTCTGCACTGCAACCCTACTTCAACACCGATTGCCTATTCCAATCTGACCAGCTACATCTCCACTTCGCCCAGAACTCGCCCAAGTATCGTGATTCTCCAACTCATGAATACTAAAGGAAGGAACGAACGACAAAAAAAGAGAGAAAAAGAATAGGAATTCGCAAAATTGAAGTCATATAGGAGAGAGAAGAAGAGGAAAAAAAAAATTTCTAGGAGAATTTTGTAAGGGCGTTCCTATTTATAAGGGAAAAGTGGTTAAAACAAGAAAGTGGAAGCGTGCTAGTCTTAAGGCATAGAAGTAGACCAAGTTAGTAGCTTCTCTAAAATAAAAAGATAAGAAAAGTTACCCAGTCATCTAGATACAAGGAAAAAACAAGTTTGATCAACTCAAAAGAAGTGTGAGCGGTAGTCAAAGAACAACGTCTAATTCTGCACTTACACTCTTGTGAATATTTTAATTTTAATTTTTATTTATTGTGCCGATTCTCAATAATTTTAGGTCCCTGTTAACAGGCTATCGTTAAAAAAACCAAAATTAATTTATGCAAACTTGGTTTCGAAACGATCGTAGGTGATTAGAAAGACGTAACACAACTTCTTTTGAACAATTAACTTCAATGACTGATCATGTTTCTAGACCATTTTTACCTGGGCATGATGAAATAAATCCAAACACTAAAAACCAAAATATTGAACAACCATTTTGCCGATTCACAAAAACTTTCAACATCCATGACCACTCCAAGGTATGTCGTTAAGAGAACAATGCTACCCAGTTAGAAGTGTATAACCCCCAGCTATAGTATATCCACCAAATAAAGGGAATAATTTTGAATTAAAAAATTCTTTCACTTAAAAGGTTCCTAAGTTCACGCCACTGAGTATGCATATTGAATTTCTTAATGATCTCGAGCTATACACGTCCGCAATAAAAATGCAACAACTTTCAAATGAGTCCATTAAGCTTAGATTCATAACATTTGCTCTACTATGAAGCATTAGAAGGTGGTTCGGCTCTTTTCCACGAACCTTTATTTATAGTTGGAATGATTTCAAAACAATATTCTTGAAAAATTCTTTCCTTTTCATAAAACTCTTAAAATTAGAAACGAAGTTAACTAGTTCACCCAAAATGAAAGAGAAACTTTTTCCTAATATCTGAAATGATTTAATTTATTATCACAAAGTTTCCCCCACGTGGAATTCTAAAACAATTTTTATGCCAGAAAGTATACGAAGGACTTAATTATCCCGCTCGAACACAACTTGAAACTATATGTAGTGGAGAATTCATGGATAAAAGAAGCGTGTTCGAAGAATATGCTAAAAAAGATCAACTATGGAAATCGATTCATGGCTCAACTCATACAAATCTAAGAGGAGTGCATGCAGTAGACCCTTTCCTCTTCTCTACTGAAGATTCCCAAGCTAAAGAAGGGTTACCTCCTATGTATCCCCAAGAACAAGTGACCGTCTTTACTCTAGTTTATTCTTATGCTTCCCACTATATTTCTAATTAGTGGAATCATCCAAACCTGTCGCAGTCAAATCCAAATAATCTCGCAAACCCTTCACGTTTTTATCCGACAAGCCAAAATACTCATGCTCATCAAATGCGCACTCAAATTGTTCCACAAAGTAAGAGTCCCTCTAATCAACCCTATAGGCCTCCACGTCTTAGAGACTCACCTCAAACCTTTCAATAACTATAGGATTATAATCGTCTCAGTAAAATTTTTAAGGAAACTAACCCTATAAATAACGAGAAGGGAAAATTACCAAGTCAAACAGAAGTAAACCATAAATCGAATAATTCTGATGGATTAAATGCTTGTGAGGATGACAATTTAAACTTAGTGAATTTGATCAACACCTTAAGATAGGGCAAGAAAATTGATGATCATGTCGGGAATCTCAACACTATTCAAAAGCTAACCTCTATTGGCCATCCTATTAATAATCAGCATCTTCGATAATTGACTCATTATCTCCCCAACCATTATCAAAAGGTAGCAATCCTAGCATTCTTCCCTCATCCATGAGTAATTCTTATGATGACCTAACTAAAGGTGATTAGATTCTTGATAACACTTATATTCATTCACGATCCTCTATGAAACAAACAAGGAAATCCAACTAGAGAGTTTACAATTTAGTTGCTCCTTTTCCAAATAGACTTAAAAATAAGGAAAAACCGCTCAATTTGATAAGGTCCTAGACATACTTAGGCAAGTTCATATTAACATTCCTCTTTTAGATACTATTCAACGGATCCCATGGTATGCAAAATGTCCTAAAGAACTTTATGCTCGAAAGTGTGCAACTAATGTGCCTAAAACAACCTTCTTAACCACAAATACTAATTCAATCATTTCTACATGCCTATCAAATTTGAGGACCCTGATTAAATTGGAAACGCATTCATTAATCGTGCATTACTTGACCTTGGTGCTAGCGTCAACTTAGTTCCTTATCACATACATTGTCGACTAGGAAATAGAAAATTAAAACCTACCAAGATCACCATTAAACTAGCTAATCGATTCACTAAGAAACACATAGGCTTAGTTAAGGACGTATTAATAAAAGTAAAGCACTTTTATTTCCCTGTTGATTTTATAGTACTTGAAACTGCTCCTGTCTCTAATCCTCAAGCTTAAATTCCTATTATCTTAGGACATCCTTTTTAGCAACCTTAAATGTTATCATAAACTATAAAAATGGAAATTTTAGACTTTCCTTTGGTAGCCTCACCATTGAATTAAACGTCTTTAATCTTAACCCAAGACTTTGAGATAGAAGATAATGATGTATTAACGCAGTCACTGAAGAAACACTCAAGGATGCATTTGATACGCTAAATATATGCCTCGAGGATTTTAATTCAAACATAGATGAATACGAATATATATCTAATTTGAATAGAATGCTTGATTCAAGCTCTTCAACGTTTAATGAAATATTGACCATTGAAGTAGCCATACACGAGAAGCCCAAACTTGACCTTAAGCTACTTCCAAAAAATCTAAAGCACGCTTACCCAGGTGTAGACTAAACTCTTCCAGTGATCATGGCCTCAAATTTAGTCGAAGACCAAGAAGATAAGGTTTTAAAACTTCTAAGGGAAAACAAGGAAGCATTAGGTTGGGCAATTGATGATATCAAAAGAATATGCTCGTCCATTTGTGAACATCATATACATTTGACCTATGAGGCTAAACCTCATATGAAGCTCAATGATGATTAAATCCTAATATGATGGAAGTGGTAAAAGAAGAAATAATCAAGTGCTTGGACAATAACCTAATTTATCAAAATTCCTATAACATTAGGTAAGTCTGATTCAAGTGATACCAAAAAAATCAAGGATCACTATGGTAAAAATGATAACAATGAACTTGTTCCTACAAAAGTGAAAACCAAATGGTGTGTATGGATCGACTATAGGAAATTAAATGAAATAACTAGAAAGGATCACCTTCCTTTACCATTCATCAATCAAATGCTTGAAAGTTTAGCAGGACATGAGTATTATTGTTTCCTCGATGGATAATCAGGATATAAGCAAATCCACATTGCTTTAGAACACCAACACAAAACCATATTCATATGCCCTTCCAGAACTTTCGCTTATCATCAAATGCCCTTCAGACTATGCAATGCACCTCCCAATTTCAAAGGTGCATGATGAGTAAATTTTTTGATATGGTAGATGATTTGTTAGAAGTTTTCATGGATGATTTTTCTATTTATGGATCCTCATTTGATCAGTGCCTCTTTTGTTTAGAATGCATTTTCAAAGATGAAAATCAAAATCACTCATGTTGAATTGGGAAAAATGACATTTCATGGTAAAACGAGGTATCATGCTAGGTCATATAGTCTCAAAGGATGGTCTAGAGGTCGATAAATCAGAAGTGGAATTGATTGCTAAACTTTCTCCCCCGATGTCTGTCAAGAGTGTTTGCTCATTCTTAAGTCATGCGAGATTTTATAGGAGGTCCATAAAAGATTTCTCAAAAATTCAAAACCTTTTTTGAATCTACTTGTAGAATTCAATGAGGAATACGAAATTGCCTTTGATAAATTAAAGTCTAATTTGACCTTAGCTCCAATAATTCAACTTCCCGATTGGACATAACCATTTTAGACAATGTTTGATGCTTCGAACTTGCTATTAGTGCCATTCTAGGTCAAAGAATTGATAATCAACATCGAATTATCTATTATTCAAGTAAAAATCTTAAAGATGAACAGCTCAATTATTCAACCACTTGTAAATGAGTTTCTTGGAATCGTCTTTGCTCTCAAAAGTTTCGACCATATCTCGTATGCTCGATAATCCTTGTTTTCACCGATCATGTAGCCTTCAAGTATCTATTATCTAAGAAAGATGCTAAGGACCACGCTTTTAACCGAGTTGAATCGGTTTATTTTCAATAAACACGACATAGTAGGTGCTCTGTATTAGTCATTTGAAGGAATTTATTGTGAATCACTAGTTTCAAATGAATAATGACATAAAAAGTTTAAATTACAAGCGATAATAGCGAAGCTAGTATATAGGTTGACTTATAGGTGATGACAATGAAGTTTGTTGAAATTTGTTGTCATCGTCTCAAAGTGAATGTTTAAAGTACATGCGTTAACAATTTTCAAATCTTTATACTTAAGAGGTGCTAAGATGATTTTGCATTTCTCTCTCTCTCTCTCTTAAAAAAACTAGTAATGATAATTAAAAACCAAGGGTATCCAACATTGCTAGTACATCAAGCATTAATGTGCACAACCGCCAAGCTCTATCCTTCTCTCACGTAAGCCTGGAAGGCAATGTATGGCCAGTATACCTTGGTCTAATTTTATGAATTGGGCATTTAAGGATCATCGACCTATACTGAAATTGTCATAGTCGGTTTGCATAATCTGCCAAAATCTATTCCATTTTCACGTAAGCCTAAAAGCAAATGCATGGGTGGTATATCTTGGTCTACAGGTTAGGTGTGTGCATATAAAAAGTAAATAAATAATAAAAGGAGGGCAAATGAATGAATTCATGGCATTCTCCTTGGTTTTATTGATTTGAAGTTGTTATATAGGAGGAAATAGAAATATCACTTTGCAAACATTGATGATCAAATAAAGAACTAATTTCATGATTGGACTATGTTTTCAACTGAAACAACAAGCAAGCTAGAGTCGGTTGTGATGACAACTTGATTTTTACTTTAGTTTGGGACTAAGTGATGAATTTAGATTTCTTGGTTTTGACTGGGACATATGCACACTACAATGTTGTAACTATTTAAAAAAATATTCATAAAGAAATGAGTCGCAAATCGTGACTAATCTGACTAGACCTACTTGTTACTGTTCGACAATTGGAAACAGCCCCAGCGCGTATTTCCTTGCCAATCTTGGTTGCATGAAATCTATGTCTCTTGAATCCTCGTTTCACTGTTAGCATAGGTCAGGTGACTCCTCCACGCCTCTGTGATCCCTATTAATACTCCCCGAATGTTTATAATAGTTTGGATTCGTCAATTTCCATAACTTCTTACATTCATATGATTGCACTAGATCATGACATGCTGCATTTGATTTTGTGGGTAGCATTTGCTAAAAACCCGCACCAGACACAACTTGTCCTACCCGGAACACCCAGGGGTTTTTAGGCTTGTTGCATATGCTAAATGCAATCGTGTTTCTCTATGAAAATGTGGCTAATAAATTTAGTTAGATTTTATTTGAGGACAAATACAAGTTCTAGTGTGTGGGTATTTGATGAAATCAAATTACGAATATTGGGATAAAATAATGGTTCAACTTCAAGGCTCTATGGATGAGAAGCAAAATATATGTTTATGCACAAAATTTATACTAGTTTAAATGATTAAGATGCACATTTAACGGGAGGTCATCGTCGTGTTAGTGGGATACGGCAGATAGTATTATTCTTGGGCCGAACATGATTAGGGAGACATCGAAGAAGGTGGATCTGGTTAGGATGGGGATGAAGACTGCACAGGATATGCAAAAGTCCTTTGCTGATATGCGGCGTGATAAATATATGAGACTTAATTTCCATATGTGATCGTTCTCATTATTATTGAAATACCAAATTAACTTAGGAAATTCGTCGATTTAGTCTTGAAAAAACTGAGATTGGTAAGTTTTTATTTAATGAAAACTAGTTCAAGAATGATAAACATGTTCTGTCTCTTGGAAGTGGATCTGCTTGAGATGCTGGCATCAATGCGTGGTCTTGAGATCTGTTCGAGATGTTGGAATCTATGTGTGGTTTCGAGAACTGTTCGAGACGCTAGAATCCATTTGAGATTCATGAGCTCTCCGAGTTGTGGATCGTGTGTTGAGATGCTAAACGTGACTTCACCAGCGGTAAATGACTAAAGACGGAGTATGATGCACAGTCTCGGGTTTGGCTAACTCAAAGGGTACATCAACACCATACCTCGAGTATGCTTATCGATATGTTGCATGCGATAATTGTTTGTATACTAATTAAAATGGTGTGGTAGGACCAATTTAAGCATCACATCTATTTTCTAATTTATATTCTTTACCCTAGACATTATCGATTATATCACTATATGTACCTATTAGATGGTTAGCTATTTTGAAGGGACAACCGTTACGGTGGTCTCAAAAGGTGATATTATATGCCGTACACATATTTGTTGAGTTTCTCATGCCCGGCTAATGTCTTACACATGACTTTTGTTTTCCTTAAATTCCTCATGTGCGCTTTCGAGCAGTCTAAGAAAGGCAAGTTTTTGTGATGTTCATTGAGCTCTTAGAGAGGATCTGGATGTTTACCTATTGTAGTATTCTTATTTCCGATGCATTACTTTATGTGTACATATAAGAAATTGTTAGGGCAGGCTATTATAACTTTCTAGGCTAATAATAATACATCGATTAATAACTCTTAAATATTATGTATATTGGAGTAGCTCTGTGTATTATATTTTGATATTATATATTATCAATCCGCTATGAGATTCTTATGTCTTTTCTCCTCTTTCTTATTCCCTTCTCTTTTCTTATTTTTCTTTGTCCTAATGTTTTGTCTTTTCGGCATGTGGGTGCTTAACATGAGAATAACGTGGATGTATTAGTATCAATATTCGAAGGTCGAAAAGGCGTTATGTTACATTTGGTATTAGAGCTGAAGGTTAAGCGAGAACCTTGGATTTGGTTGGATATAACTCATTAAGAGATTGGTTAATGGAATGCTCTAGCATGAGTTTGGTTTACTACGTATATGAGAATGTATATGAATTTGTTATAAATGTATGCCTTAAATGTAATTCTAACAAGGAAAATTTAAGATCTTATATAAGTATTAATTGATAGTGTAGTTCAATAAATATAGGGATTAATGATGTTCATTCATTACCCCTTCATTAATTAGTTTAGCCATGCTCAGTTAGTTTATGAGCATTGTTATCCTTTGTAGAATGATTTGACATGCTCGACCAGTTTATGAGCATTATTATCATTCATAGAATTATTAGCTTAATATTGCTTAGCCAGTCTTAAAGCATTACTCATGTATGTTGATTGACTAGTTGTGCTCAGCTAGTTTATAAGCATTAATAATTGTTTGTTGATTATTGTGCCGTGTTTAACCAATTTATAAGTAATTTACCTTTTCACTACAAGGGATGAGTAGATAGTAATAGTGGAAACATTGAAATGAACACCTTGCAAATTGAATATCACAGTTTGACTATAATACGTTCGATGTGATAGAGTTAGGGGTATGCCCTAAGGGCAATTTTGTAATTTGTTACATATATCTAACTCTATGAACAATCTTGTTCATAATAAAGGTGTTTCCTTCTATTATATACTTGATATAATGTGGTTATATTAATTAATTAATTTAATAAAATGTATATTTAATAGAAAACCCATAAATGGCATATTTTGTGATAGTAGTTACAAAGTGTTGTAACCGTGAGTAATTTATCACAACAAAACAAATATACCATTTTAAATGTTCCTAGTCAAGTGCATCGAGACCGGATATCAGTGTATCAGTTGAGACTAGAGTATGTAACACTCTTCAAATGTTAGGCAATGTATTACTCACGACTGCTGGGGGCACCTAGAATTTACATACCGGTAGTTATTGGATAACTATGGAACGAATCGCTCGATAGTTTTATATTGGTTAATATGACTAAGGTCAAATAAAAAATATCAATGTGACTAATTTACATAGTTCTTTTGACCCGAGAATACTGTAGATCTTCAATGTGTAAGCTCTACTTTAATTATATTCAAATTATGGCACGACGTCCATCAAGTGACTATAGTTGGGTCGAATGGAAGTATTGGAAGCGAAACACTATTCAAGAGAGGATTTGATTCCTTGGTTATATGGGTTTAGTATCATGGCCAACTTAAGTCAACACAAAGTCAAAAAATTTGGCCAGAGTAGTTCGGTAAATAACAATTATTATAATTGCACCAAAGTCTTTGTGTTTGGATTATAGAGTTGAATATGGATGATATTGGAATTTTGACTATAACCAAATTCAATAAGTCCAAAGTGATAAAGTTTTGACAAAGAGAATTGGCGTAAATAACTGTCACAAAAGGGTAACGCTTAATAAAGTGAAATTGGATTTTACCAAAGTTTAGTAAGAGATAAATTTGGCCGTAATGTCACACTACCTGCTAAGTGACATATGAAGACATTCGAATAGTTCAATGTTGATTGTTGACTGAACTTACACCCAAGAGTCATACAACCAAAATAATTAATTCTCTTTAGACCAAATGATTTAATTGATCTATAATTGTTATAAATTAATTAAATTAATTAATATCTACGAAATATTAATTATGAAATTTGAATATGATAAGAGAAATAAATTTATTGCTTACATTTATAATAATTGTAAATATATTGGTCGATATAAGATATCAATAAGAAATTGAGTTAAATATGATTGTACAAATTTAATTTGGGTTAAATGATCTAAAAAAACCATAAAATTATGGAGTTGTAGGCGTTGGTTATGGCTAGGGTTAAAGGTGGCTTAAACAAAAAGTCATGGTTTGGAGATGTGCAATTAAGATCTAGTGGTTTGCTCTCTTATCTTACCATATAAATGAATGGACTCAAAACCCTAATTTGTTAGAAATCTTTATGTTCATTTTTGAGCTGCCACCCTCTTTCCTCTTTCATGGCTAAAACCCTCCTCTAATTTAGTTCTAAAATTCTTATATCAATTTCAAATCAAAATTAAAAGCTTTTTGATAGTAACTGATCATAGATTCTAGATCAACAATCTGAAGAATTAAAACATTTCAAAAGAAGGGAATTGATTATTCAAGGTGGACTTTAGGGCATCTAATTTGGGTAATTTTGATTTTTCTTTTATCATATTATTATGCTTTCATAATTTGTTAATCATATGAACATTATGTGTATAATTAGATTACTGTTTTGTTAGTTAGGTGAGATTTTTTTTACAATGAAGATTGAATATGTGTATAATAATTAAAGATCTATTCCATGATTATGTTTCAGATTTGAATTTAAACTTTAAAATTAATTTTAACCTTGAAATTATTTTTGTTTATACGTATTAATCATATGTGTATATCTTATATGTTAATCATTTGTGTTAAATATTCACATACAATTCGAATTAAAAGATATGTTTTATTATGTGGTGTATATACAGATCTGAATATTTGCAAATGTTTGTTTGTGTTTATTCTGAATTATAAGTGCTGGATTTTTTTATACTTTGTTAATTTAATATTCAATGATTATCTGAACTAATAAATTCATATATAATAATAAACGTTTCTTAAATTATGTTTAACATCCTTTTGAAATTCATCCTTCATGTCAGAAGCCTTTAGGAATTTTTTTCATTTTTTTTGAACTTGTAATAATAATTTTAAAAATTAATTTTATTTCGGACCTAAATACAATTAATTGAATAAAAATATCATTTTAATTTACAAAAATTCTGGAAACTTTTCTTAAGACCCAAAATATGTTATAGAAAACCTTATAAAAGTTTCAGATATTTATAACTTAATTTTATAATTTTAATAATTAATTTGATTTCGGGTTTAGAATGAATTATATATTTAAAATATTATTTTAATTTAGAAAATTTCAGAAATTTTTCCTGAGGCCAATATTGTGTTTCTAGATTTTCTGAAATTCTAAATTTATAATTTTATCGTATGCTTATTTTATGATAATTGATTAAGGCTAAATATGTTTTACTCAATATATTAAATATATATGCATATTAAATAATAAAATCCTTGGAATTCCAAATCTAGTACATTTTCTAACTGGTAATTGTAAATGAAAGGAACTTGTAATTATTTTTGATATATATATTTATTGTTATGTATGGTTCAATATATTATCATATAAATAAATAAATATTTTCTATAATATTTTAATGATAAAGGTAAATTTTATGCATGCATAAAATTGTTATATAGATTCATATTCATAATAATCACATGAAATTCATAGTTTTATATTCACACACATATTTGACAACATACAATACATACAAAATGAGCTAATGTGTCCGTTGCGATGCAAATCCTAACATCTATATACGGGTATGTTTTACCTTACATGGATTACTATGTTACACATGCACACACATATACATATACATATATGATACATATATATACACACATAAAAATATAAGCAAAACCAAAAGTAAACATATCTCAAACTACTATTTGTAAATTTAAATAAAATACATGATTTTATTTAAATCAAATTTATAAAAGTTCTAAATTTGATTTAGATTTCATAAGCCCATTAAAGATCCAAAGCAGTAATTTTTTTTTGAAATTCACACATTTCTTCCACTGCGGGCTGGCTAGTTCCAACAATGGTACAAAATTCCAATAGCCTGTGCGGTCTAAATTAGTCATATTAGGGCTAACTAATTAAGCTTGTGCACTTAGTACGTTGTCTAGAAAGGTGATGTCAAAGATTGGAATGGGTAATCAAGTACCCTGTCCTACCTGGTTACCTGCTGGCCTGAAAGGTGATGTGAGCCCAAAGGTTGCCCCTAATAGAAAAGGCCTAATTTGAATTGGGCCTTGGGCTAATTTTCAAAATAGTTTTGAAAATTAAGACATGATTTAAATTTAAAAGTTAAATTTAAAATAAAGACATGTTTAGTATAAAAGGTCATAATATAACACAAATTTTCAACATGTTTAAAATGTAATGAAAAAGTTCAAAATGTTTGAAACTATGTAAATATTGATTTTGAAATTTAAAACTATTAATAAGATTAATAATATAAATTAATTCAATGAGTTAATTAATTAATACTTACACACATGTATTATATATGTTGATATATATTATGTTACTTTAAAGTGTTTAAGATAACATAAGCATACATGTATGTATATAAGATAAAATTTTAAATTAATATAATTTAATTAAAATTAATTAAGAAATTAATTAAAGGTTGATTAATTAAAGAAAAAATATACATATAAGATATATGTGTTACACTATAAAGGTTATAGTAGATATGTCCAATATAAAAGTTGTATTGGAATACTAATAGAAAATTAATTAAAGAGTTAATTAATTAAATAAGATTTAATTAATGAAATATTATACATAAGATTATCATATAAGTAGTATGAAATATAAAAGTTATTTAACAACAAAACTTATATGATATGAATATATAAACTAAAAGTGGAACTTTAAGAAACCCAAATAGATTTAAGGAATAACCATATACGTAAATGTACGTATACTGTGATTTTTGATGTGCTTGGCACTTGAATCACGAGGATATTTCATAAGAAATATATTATTCCATAAGTCAATATCACTTAATATATTATATTGAAGATTATGAATTTCAATATAAAGTTGTCCTCTATCATATATATCTTGATAAATTACTTGCATACTCCTTAGTTGTTGAGCAAACTCAAGCTGGGGATGATATGTGTAGTATTATTAATATATTGAACAAATGAGGTAAGATAACTATATGTATTTGTTGAGAAAACTCAGGGTGCATGTACTATACTTAGGCCATCACGATATGGTAGGTACAAGCGAATAATTTCTTTTGATTTGTTGAGCAAACTCAAGGTCAAAATGAGATTAGGACAAAGAAAAATGAGTTAGGAGTTGTATGTTATACAACAGATAAGAAGTTATCCATCGTTTGTAGGACTATGATTTTTTGAGCAAACTCAAGGTCAGAATACCAAGACAGACGGGTCCTAACACCCACTAGTGAAGTCGAAAGACTTCTATGTTTCATCTTAGGGTTTGGAGAAACATAAAAGACTAGTGGGAGCCTTATTAGAAAAATGAAATGGTAACATTTAACTTTCTAATATTGTTCAAACATATACTAAATAATATTATAATCATCTACAATGATAAATTCGTGCATTTAATATGATTGATAAAATGTTTGTCCATTAATATTTGCAAACGAACTGAATTGAAAGTTGAAAAATGGAAATATAATACTCACTATTAAATTCCTGTTGCATGTTAATGTTTCAACACCCATGCAAGTGCCTCATTTTACGACTACTGGATACATTCATGGTTTGATCACTTATGCATTTATTTGGTCAAGACCATATATTGCATTCTATGAGTTTCGAACTCTAAATGCAATAAAAGACTATGGATATTTGATCCACATACAACTGCATATAAATGTTATATGGTGAATGGTCAAATTTTGTAATGTACAATATTTCGATGAAATTAATTCATCCGAAAAACCAAATAAACCTTAATGCGAGATCGAGTATTCAATCTAATTGATTACAAAAGAGATCATAGTGTGTTAATATAACACAAGACCAAAAACTACAAGAGAGGTATAAGAACTCGATTGATGAAATGTCATTTTGATCGGTTTACATAAAGTGCAACATATTTGATGTCCTTATATGTTTAGGATAATCGAATGTGCTTTTGTAAAGAGTTTATTATGATATTGTAGTAAGGCTTTCTTTTGAATAGTTTGACCATTTGAAAGGAAAACAAATGTAAAAGAATAGATGTAATTTAAGGTACAACTGGATTAAGAGAATGAATACTTACTACTGCTTCATGGAGAAATATTGGAAATATGAATTGTATTAAATAATTAATACTTAATATTGGAATAAGAAATATGATTTCTATTCTGAAATGTATTTTCGTACAGAAAATTATTTTCTATGAGATTTATTTTTTGAGCTCAAGATATTTGATCAACGAACTCTCCACTGCAATTGTAGTGTATGAAATAAACAAATTGTATTAAGTGAATGATAAATCTCCAAACATAATACACTATTATAGTGATGGCGAAAATAGTGGGATCATACCATATAACACTTATTTAATTGCATCATAGTACGAAAATTGTTTTTGTACCAAACATTATTTACGAAATACTGATTATTTTCCTGTATCGACTGAAAAAAATAGAAATAGCTATATTTCAAAATGAATATTATGAATATTCTTTGTGAAATAAAACTAAAATGTGGTAACTTTTTTTATAACAAAAGTGATGCATTGGAAAATACAAAAGTATCTAATATTATTTATGGTTGTTTTATAATTATAGACTAAGCCGTAGTTTTGAGAAATAATTTTATTGTGTGATTTTGAATCATATGATACTTGTTAATTATATCCCTAACAATAAAGGGCTATGCACCCATTTAGTGGGTGTATCATAAGCGTTAATGAACTCTTCGAATTGATACATATAGATGTATGTAATCATAATTGTATAAATACCAAAATGGTTCCTTGTACTTCATCATATTCACCGATGAGTTATCGTCGACATAGACATGTGTATATGATACATATGTAGCATGTCTATGGTAAACTCATAGAGTACAAAACAAAAGTAGATAAATAACATGCAATAGAAATGTTTCGATTTGATCGAATGAATGAGTATATTGGAAAAGGGTCCAAATGTACCTAAAAATGAATAAAGATTCAATCTCAAAAGTTGCTCTTCCATGTGATGCATAATGATGCATCGATAAGGGGTAATCAAACTTTGTTGATCAATGTGCGATCAATTGTGAGTGAAGTTGAGTTAGTTTCTTTCTATAAGGTTATGTACTTAAGAGTTATACACAAGGTTAATATTATTTGATCTAAATAATGGCTTATAAAATCACACAAGAAAATGGTTTATAAGAAACTTCAACACATCCTAGGCCAAGAAGTTAGTAGGTTGTGCGAGTCGAAAGATTGCACGTAATAATTGTTCATGAAGGATCTTGTATGAATCTTCCCAAAAGGATTTTGAAAAGACTGTCATTGGATGTCATATTTATGTTTCAAACATAATTTTTGTAAACTAAAACCAAATTAGTTTTATGAATAAGGAAATTCATAAAACATTTATGCATACCCATTCTATTGCGCTAAGAAACATTTCAAGAAATACCAACTTTATAGTGAAGGAATTTCCTTGAGAAATTATTGGCAGTAAAAAGGATTTGGATACAATCTAAAGATAGAACTGATGAGATGAAACAAAATTGACTAACCTAAACTAACAAATTGTATTAGAATGTCTAATAAGTATTCTCGCTCATTGAAGAGAAACTATAAGTTTTTTCAATGTCGAAAATATATAATCCTCGATTGTTTAATTAAACCACTAAGAGTGTTGACTATATCATATGGTATGATGCGCAAGTCTGAAAGAATTCCAAGCATGCTATCAAAATATGATTTTGGTAGTCGTAACCTAAGGGATATGATCCATCGTTCATGATTATGTCTTTATGAGCAAGTCTAATGTAGTTGGAATTAAATAAGCAATGCTGATGAGAATAATATCGCAAATTTCAAATTGTTGAAATTAGCGTTATAGATTCTGTATTCAACGTGCTCATGTTAATTTGGATTTACTCACAAAATTACCACTTGATATGAATGTATGTTTGGTACTTATGTATTGAAACAGAAAATTCTAAATAATGATTTAGAGTAAACTGTTTACACATAATAACCAAAATGTCTTGAAGTCGGTAAGAGAGATACCGAGTTTGTGAGTCTTTGGATATAATCTAAGAAATGATACGAAAGCATCATTTTGTTAGCATCGAGATTGAATATGTACTTTGATAGGAATATCAAATAGCTAGATTTTCAATCAAAGTGCAGAGGAAGCATGTGTTCATAAGATAGAATGATAAAAGGTACGCTGATATTTCTAAACTTTAAGTAAACAAAACATTGTTGATTTTAACAACGTATTTGTGTTAAAATCAGCCTTAGTTGTTTTAATACTCAACATTGGATTAATTAATGATCTCTTTTGTAGTAAGTGTAAAAGATGTCGGGAATGTCCCAAATGATATGCAAGGACACCTTATTAAAATGTTTAATACGGAACATGTAAGAATGATTTATTTGCATTGGCAACAAGAATTATCATAAATATTATGTTGTCTATGATATCATGATTTGTTTATGTATTTGATACATGAAGAAAATATCAAATCCAAATTGATATCACTAAATGGTTGTTTGAAGTGTTCTCATGTATTTATGAAATACCGAAGAATTGTCTACGGAAATAAAAATTCCATATGAAGGAATGTTCAGACTCAAACTTTCACAAGTAACATTGAGTATAATATATCAATAAAAAAATTTAAGTTGGAAATGTTCCGAATGAAATATCGTGGCTAATTCAATATAAAAGGCTAAGTACATCGCCTAGACTAGTGCCACAATAATGACAATGTATATAAAAAAAGTGCATAAATTTATAACTGATTCGATTTCAAATGTTGAGAATCTCATTACATTATTATATGATAACAATGTCATGATATAGTTTATAATAGAACTTATAGCTCATTAGATGTCGAGAGACATACTCCAAATTGTTCCATATGATAAAACATTTTTTCACCATCAGAGAGAGTTGATTGACAAAGTATATAATTAAAACATAATAGCATACCCGTTCACAAAGGTACTGATCCAACTGGTTTTGAGAAATTGATTAGAGAAGTTGGAATAAGATTCAATAATTGACCCCAAGTGCAAGTGGAGATCGATAAAGTATGGGTATGCCCTAGGGGAAATTATGTAATTTGTTATATATATCTAATTCATTGAACAATCTTGTTCATAATAAAGGTGTTTCTTTCTATTATATACTCGATATAATATGGTTATATTACTTAATAAATTCAGTAATATGTATTTTTAACAGAAAATCCATAAATGGCATATTTTATGACAGTATTTTCAAAGATTTATAACCGTGAGTAATTTATCACAATAAAACAAATATACCATTTTAAATGTTCCCAGTCAAGATGCATCGAGATTGGATATCAGTGTATCCATTGAGACTAGCATATGCAAAGCTCTCCAAATTTTGGGCAGTGTATTACCCATGACTGCTGGAGGCACCTAGAGGTTACGTACTGATAGTTATTGGATAACCATGGAATGTCTCACTCGATAGTTTTCTGTTGGTTAATATAACTAAGGTCAAATAGAAAATTCGATGTGATTAATTTACACAGTTCTTTTGACTTGAGAATACTATAGATCTTCAATGTGGAAGCTCCACTTTAGTTATAGTGAAATTATGGCACGATGTCCATCAAGTAACTATCGTTGAGTCGAGTGAAAATATTGAAAGTGAAATACTATTCAAGAGAGATTCGTTTCCTTGGTTATATGGGGTTAGTATCACAGTCAACTTAAGTCAACACAAAGTTAAATCTCTAGTCAGAGTAGTTCGATTAATAATAATTATTATTATTGAACCAAGGTCTTTGTGTTTGGATTATAGAGTTGAATATGGATGATATTAGAATTTTGACCATACAAATTCAATAAGTCCAAAGTGATCTAGTTTTAACGAAGAGAATTAGCGTAATTAAGAATCAACGCTTAATAAAGTGAAACTAGATCTTACCAAAGTTTAGTAAGCGATATGTTTGGCCATAATGTCACACCACCTGCTAAGTGACGTGTGAACGTTGACATTCGAATAGTTAAATGTTGATCGCTGACCGAATTTACACCCAAGAGTCACATAACCAAAATAATTAATTTTCTTTAGACCAAACTATTTAATTGATTTATAATTGTTATAATTTAATTAAATTAATTAATATTTATGAAATATTAATTATGAAATTTGAATATGATATGATAAAAAAATTTGTTGCATATATTTATAATAGTTGTAAATATATTGGTCGATATAAGATATCGATAAGAAAATGAGTTAAATATGGTTGTACATATTTAATTTGGGTTAAATGGTCTAACAACCCATAAAATTGTAGACTCACAGGCATTGGTTATGGATAGGGTTAGAGGTAGTTTGAATGTGTAGTTAAGATCTAGTGGTTTGCTCTCTTATCTTACCATATAGATAAACGATCTCAAAACCCTAATTTGGTAGAAATCTTTCGGTTCATTTTTTGAGCCGTCACCTTCTTTTCTCTTTCATGGATGAAACCCTCCTCTAATTCAATCCTAAAATTCTCGTATCAAATTCAAATCAAAACTAAAAGCTATTTGATAGTAATTGGTTGTAGATTTCAGATTAGCAATCTGAAGAATCAAAACACTTCAAAAGAAGGGAATTGATTATTCAAGGTGGACTTTAGAGCATCTAATTTGGGTAGCTTTGATTTTATTTTTATCATATTATTGTGCTTTCATAATTTGTTAATCATATGAGATATGTGTATAATTAGATGGTTGTTTTGTTAGTTAGGTGAGATTTTTGTACGTATTTATGTTGTCACAGTGGAGATTGGATATGTGTATAATAATTAAAGATCTGTTCCAAGATTATGTCTCAGATCTGAAATTAAACAATAAAATTAATTTTAAGTTTGAAATTATTTATGTTTATACATATTGATCATATGTGTAAATCTTATGTGTTAATCATTTGTGTTAAATCTTCACATACAATTTGAATTAAGAGATATGTTTTATAATATATTGTATATATAGATCTGAATATCTGCAAATGTTTGTTTGTGTCTATTATGAATTATAAGTGTTGATTTTTTTTTATATATTTTATTTATTTTAATATTTAATGATTATCCAACTAATAAGTGCTAATAAATGTTTTTTAACTTCAGCTTAATATTTTCTAAAATTCATCCTCCATGTCAAAAGCCTTCAGGAAATTTTTTAGATTTTTTTAAACTTAAAATAATAATTTTAAAAATTAATTTTATTTCGCACCTGAAAACAATTAATTGAATAAAAATATCGTTTTAATTTACAAAATTCTGTAAATTTTTCATAAAACCCAAAATATGTTATAGAAACCTAAAAAAAGTTTCAGATTTTTATAACTTAATTTTATAATTTTAATAGTTAATTAGATTTCAGGTCTACAATAAATTATATATTTAAAATACTATTATAACATAGAAAATTTTCCTACGGCAAAAAATGTGTGTTTTTAGATTTTCAAATTTATAATTTTATCATGTTATTATTTTATGATAATTTATTATGGCTAATCCATTTTGTTCAATATATTAAATGTATATGTATATTAAATAGTAAAATCTTTGAAATTCTAGAACAAGTATATTTTCTAACTGGTAATTGCAAATAAAAGGAATTTTTAATTTTATATATATTGTTATTTATGGTTTAATATATTGTCATATAAAAAATAAATATTTTCTACAATATTTTAATGATAAAAGTAAATTTTATGCATACATAAAATAGATATATATATATAATTTTTCAAAATAATCACATGAAATTCATGGTTAATATTTACGCACATATTTGACAACATACAATACATACAAAATAAGCTAATGTGTCTGTTGCGATGCAAATCCCAGCATCTATATGCAGGCATGTTGTACCCTGCATGGATTGCTATGTTACACACACACACATATATGTATATGGTACTTTTATACACATACAAATATATAAGCAAAACCAAAATTAAACAAATCTCAGACTACTATTTGTAAATTTAAATAAAATGCATGATTTTATGTAAATCAAATTTAGAAAAGTTCTAAATAAATCTAGACTTCATAGGCCTATTAAAGATCTAAAATGGTAAAAAAAATTGAAATTCACCCATTTCTTCCATTGCCGGCTAGCCCAGTTCCAACACAATGATAATGTTGGGTTAAAAAGTTAATTTTAATAAAAGATCTTTATTTATAATCTGAAAGTAAAGTAAAATACTTTGGAATAAAAATTTGTGCATTGATTTTAAATAACAAAGTGACTTTATATAAATATGGTTTACAATAAAAAGGACTTAAATTGTGAATTTGTAAACTTAGATCCCGATGTTTTGAAAGAAAAAAAATTGCTTTTCAAGA
Source organism: Allium cepa (assembly GCA_030765085.1). Lineage (NCBI taxonomy): Eukaryota > Viridiplantae > Streptophyta > Magnoliopsida > Asparagales > Amaryllidaceae > Allium > Allium cepa. The sequence continues at coordinate 1,788,238 of CM060936.1, read as the reverse complement.
TTTCTGAGAAAATAGTAATAGTATTATCTAAAAGTATTTATAAATAGGAATATTTTAAAAAGGATTTCAAAGGAGATATAAAGTATTGAACTCACTTCTATCATTAGAAAATAATTTCGGTTGTGACTGTAGCATTGTTGGCATTTATTTTCGAACCTCTAAGTGCATGATGCTACTATAGTAGTTTGCTACAAAGTTGTTTTGTAAAACAGATTTTGATTTATATCCCAAAAGTATGATTTGATGTACAAAAGTTATAAGTACATACTATTAATTTGAAATGGTTGAAATGAAACCTGGTGTTTAATTCTGAAGTTTTCTTATTAAGTTATTTTTGCGGACGTACGTATCGTGTCCATTAGGGTAGTTGAGTTTGTGCATCATGTTATGATAAGTTGTTTGATAGTTTCCAATTTTTGAGATAAAATGGAATTTTCGCTGATTTTGGACAATTGGAAACTTCAAAATTTATATGAAAAAATTTAAAGCTAAGTGTCCTATGAAAATTTGAAAAGATAAAATTTTATAACTCTTGATTTAAAAAGATAGTAAGTTAGAAAAAGTTTTAAATTCATAGAACATCCTTATTAAGTAAAATAAGCATGAATATTCTGTATATACTCTTAGGATGTAGTAGAGTGTTAGATGAGTAATGAACTTAAGTCTTGAAACATTTTAAATGAAAATGAAATTTTGTTTTAATAAAATGTTTTATAAATAAGATAATTCTTTGTAAAATGGTTAAAAAGTTAAGTAATGATTTAAGAAATGTTTCATAAATGGTTTTAATATTAAATGGGAAATTATTTTTATGTAAATGAATGTGACCTAATATGTAAAGTAATTGGTGTAGTTAGGAAACCGATGAAATAAAAATAAATAAGTTGTACAAAGATTATTTTATTCGCATGACAGTCTCAAACTTGGATTCAAGTACATGATTTCGAGGTGATTTACACTGGTTCGAACAAGGATTTTTCACTAGATTCTCGATGGCGAACACTTCATATGGATTCTTGATATGATTCTGAAGTTTTTATCATAGTATATGTCTACGTAAGGAGAATGAATTTGTCTAATCAAGGAACCAGATATGCTAGAGAGGTCAAATGAGATATACTAGTTAAAAAGTGAAATCTATGTGATCGTGCAAGTGATTGGATTGTGTAAGGATGACATATGCATGTCGTACGGGCATTGGTATAATTAAATACCGTGTTTGTTGTCTTATGGAGAGTTTGGAAAGGACTCTTTAAATTGTGATGAGGTAATATAAACAATCGACGAGTAATAACCTAATGCTATTGAGCATAATGATATGCTTAGATGTTTATCCATCATCCATGTGCGATGATAAGATTTCTGAACCTGTCAAAACCATGAGCTTTGTTTGTTAGTAATTGTAATAATGTTAAGTGTTGATGCGCGACTGTTGCTTTTGTTGCTTTTGTTGGAGTTTTGAGGATGAAATATTCTAAGTGGAGGAGAATGTAACGACCTAGAATTTTAAACGCTTCGTATTTAAATATCTGAATTATTTAAATATTTGAATATTGGATTTAATGTAAATAAACTGTTTTAATAACCACTTTAATAATAATACTATTAAGTAATCGTATACCCCTTTTTTAATATTAACTAATGATAAGAAATTAGTTTTCGAAATTTGCCTACAAAAACAAATATTTTGAATAAAAATTGATAATGTGACCGAAAATTGTTTTATCGATAAATGGTCTCAAAACAAGTGAAATTATCGTCTCACGGCACTATCCTGGATTTTGATGAAACTAGTGCCATTAGCATCGAAATAATATGGTGATGTGCATCGGCAAGTTTCGTGGTAATTGAACATGCTATGTGATTGTACGAGATTGAAATGCGTTATAATCATATTTGATAATTAAAATATAATATATTTTTATTATAAATATACCCTTACCCCTATACCTCATTTCTCAGACCTCCATTCTACCTCTTTTTTTTAACTGAAAACAAAATACAAAGCCGCCTAAAATAATCAATTAAACCCGAAGCGGTAGTTAATGAAACAAGATGATGTTAGATCCATTGTGCTCATATGGAAGACAGCTTCAAATCTCTATAGGCGATGGTGTATGCAATGGAGATTGGGGTTGTGACCATACATGGCTTTGAACTAGGGTCAATGTTTATGGTCGCTAGGGGAAGAGTGATGCAAAATGGTTTGTGGCGTTAAACTTATTGTGGCAAGACGAGTTGGTGGTAGTAATCTGGGGTGGTGCGATCATCTATAGAAAAATGCGACTTGGGTGAAAGTGAAGGGACTGCTATAGTTGCAAATGGATGTGGGAATGTGGGCACGTCTTGGTGGGGTGCATCGCGGAGTGCTCGTTTTGTGTAATGCGTTGCAATCGACGGTGCGTCGAATGGTGGAACGAGAAGGGAGAATAGAGGAGACTGGTACACCTCTTGGTGGGTTTCTCATGCATGACATGTACATGGGTGGAAGCAATTGAATTGGGGAAGAAAGGGAAAGTAATTAATTTAGTAAATTAAGTTAATTTTTATATTAGTTAAATTATTTAATTCACAATCTTATAAATTCAATAACTTTTGCGTACGAGTTTCAGTTGGGACGCCGCCTTCATCCTTATGCTCGTATCGAGATTATCTATGTCTTGATATGGCTTGCGCTTAGGTGAGTTTACTCACCATCAATTTTTTATGTGTTGTGTATGTAATGTTTGTTGTGTGAAATATAAAATTAAATAGATAACAATTCAAGTTATAACTTTTGGACCCCTTATTACTTTTTAAAGAAATGACAACAATATATGTAGTATAATCTCTCTTATAACCCTCTAAAATATGTATCATGGTTAAGACATGTTATTTACATATTTGATGGTGTGTTGTAAATGTTTGAAGCGAAATAGTCACTATAAACATACTTTGAAATCCCTTGTATTAAACATGTGTTAAATTTGCTAAAATGTGAATATATTTTGGTTATACTCTACACACGTTTTGGTGTGTTGGATGTGGAGGAATTGGTTTATAAAGTTATTTAAACTTTGAAAATTTTGAAAGTTAGAAGCGAAAAGGTCGCTACAGATGCACTTTGAAAATGTCGTGTTCTGCGATTTTTAAAGTTAACTTTGAAAGACATCGTATGGCTTCTTTGCATTTTTCATAAGTACTATAAGTGCATTTGTTATTGGAAAATATCAAAATTTAAATTTATTTTTAATCATTTTTTAAAAGTAAATGGTTTATATGTTAAAATATGTGTTTGTGGTTTTGAAATTTTTTATAAAATAAGTATTTTTTAGTAATAATAAATGTTTTAAATCATAATATAAGCATTTTTAAAGTATTTGTAATGTACTTTTAAATATATATGTAGTTTTTAGAAAATTAGTTAAAGGTTTTTTTAGAGTATTAAAAAGCTTATCTAATATAATATCTTTTAAATTGTTTTAGAATTTTATTAATTATATAAGCTTATAAATAAATCAGTATACATACATACATACATACGTACGTACATACATACATATAGTTTTAAAAAGGTTTTTACTAAATATATATAGGTTTTTAAAAGTAAGTTAATATTTACAATTATAGTAAAGGAAGTTTAGATTTTAACACTTAAGTTAAAATAAATTATGGTGAAGCAGCTAGAGTTTTCGGAGGAACTTCTGAGTTTCTTTAGTGAATTTATTGAACCATAGTTCTATGATGTGATGTCCAGTTTGTCCTCGAGATCATCATCAGCATTCTCACCTATTCTGATCAGAGTAGCGCAGTGGAAGCATGGTGGCAGCTGTTGGTGTGGGAATAACTAGAATTTGCAATATTTTGGAATTAGAGAGTTTCTACTGGAAATTTTTCGGAATCTTAAGACCAGATTGGAACGCATCTGTATTATCTTTCCATATGAGAAGAAGTAAGATCAGTCTGCTGATTTTGGAATTGAGTTTGTGTTCTGAGTTTTAGTTAATCTTGGAAAGATCATTTTAGATTGTTTTTGGATCAATTTGTTTCTGGGGATATCAGCAAGTGTTGAGCTGATCAGTATGGGAATATGCAGTCCAGGATCGTCAAAAGAGTATTTTGGATATCTGAGATTCGGTGTGTTTCACGTATCTCTAAGGGAGTACGTGTAAGAGCTATCTTTGATTGTAGAGTCAGCAGTTCAGAGAATTTTGGTTGTTGGGTCCGACATATCTGAAGTCTGACATCCTGTTTTGTTTTGTGGATCCAGATGAATAGAATCCCAGTAGCTTAGTAATATTGGTTGTTTGAATTTTGTAGAGAGAGTATCCCAATATTTATACTTGGGGAAACTCGAGAAAATTCTATTTAGAATTTTGTCGGGATAGTTAGATTTGTTTGATTGGATGAATTGGTTGCTATGGTTGTTAGCATAAGATTTATATATGCTTGTGTTTTAAATTAAATCTGTAATTAAATTATTAAATTACCTTTGTTTTAAATTTCGGGGACGAAATTCTTTTAAGGGGGGGAAGAATGTGATATCCCGGAAATTTTGACAATAACAATTTAATAATTTATGTCAAAATTTAATTGATTTGACCATATTGTTAATAATAAATTTGAAATAAATTTAATAATCTTCTTTAAAATAAATATTTAAATTGATAATCTATTTTAAAGGCTAATAAATTATTTAATATTTGTAATGTATACATATCTGTATATATTATAACTAGATAAATCTTTGTTTTAAATTTCATATATATAGCCCTGTTTTCTTATTCTAACATTTTTGATAAATTAAAAAATTTGATTTAACTTGATATAAGCTATTGGATAAATAATCATATGATTTTAATACCCAAACTAAAAACTTAATTATTTAAAATTGATTTTAGTTTAAGTTTAAATTTAAATAAAAAGATTTGTTTGTTTTTAATGTAGCTAATAAAATAAGTAATGTATTGAATAAGAAGACAAATTCATTTGTGAATTATTTTAATTTAATCATGAGTTATATTTAACAATATTAATAATGTAATATTCTTACAAAATGGATTTTTAATATAGATAGAAATTACTATTTCAAAATTTATTTGAATACATTAACATCAGAAGTAATGATTTGTAAATTAGAAATATCATCTTTCAAAACATGTTTAAAATTAAAACAAGTCTTAAAATATGTTAAACCAAACATAAATTAAATATAGGGTATTAAAATGAGTATAAATTCATAAACATCTATGATATTAACATAAGTATGAAAATAACTTAATAATCACCAAATTAAGTAATTGATAGTTAAAGTTTAAAAATAGAAGAGAAAATAAAATAAGCATAGAACTTAATATATAAGTTAAAATTCATAACTAATAATCAAAACAACTTTACATTTTGTACGTAAAGTATAAAGCAAGTCAGACAAATATGTATATAACCTGTAAGTGAAATGTTGTAATATGTGAACTAAATAGGCAAGACAAAGTAAAAGAAAATTTACCAACATCAAATAAACATATGCAGGTACAAATAAACATCTAGTATATATATGCAGGTATAAGTAAAAGATATAAACCAGACAAAAGCATATTGGTAAGTACAAATAAAAGATACTAACTAGGCTTGTAATATTTGTTGCCTGTAAAATAACAAAGCAAAAATGAAATAATTAAAAGAAAGATTTGCAGACAAGTCATAATAAAGTGGTCAAGTACATGAAATAAGCAAACCAGACAAGGAAGAAATCAAATATGCTGAAACATAAAGTACTATTTTAATTAATATTAGCACACCATTTGGTCTACTAGAGATATATACTTATCATTTCAGCCGAAATGTAAATAAATATCTCTGACTTTAAATAAAAAAATATAATAATATGATATACTAACTGTATCTTCCTGAATAAGCTTGCCTAACTATATCTATATACAATACTCTCTGATTCAAACTGGATAACCAGAAAACATAAGTAAGTTTTCATTTTTTTTTCAAACTTAAACTACTTCTATAATCTAAAACACTCATGTTTCAAATACATGTTTCTGGAATCAAAGCAAAAGCCTGCAAGCAAACATTTCACAGTTTTAAAGGTTCAGGCAGGAATGCTCTGTTATTTTCTCAGGAACAATGGTGAGTAACATAACAAATTAAATAGTTTAAAGTTATAATGGTCAGTGGCATACTCATCTATAAGAATATGTTGTGATGCATAAGTATAAATAGGTTCCTGTATAATTATGTGTGAAGTACTGTTATTTGATGTGCTCTGCAAATGTTTCTCAGGCTCAAGAGGTTAACTATTATTCCCTTCCACTTGGCCTTGCTCATGATAAAATCTGGTTAACTAACCAATATTGTTTGATTTAATTCAGATTAAGGTTTAAAATCTAAGATTAGTTAAATTTTGAGTTGCTTGTCTCTGGAACTAATAAAACAACTGAGTATACTAATTTCAATTGAAAACTCAAACCTTTAAAAATGTAATTCCAGTATTATAAAGTGAATATTTAAATCAAAATATGATTTTTAAAAACAAAAACTATAAATTTTAGTAAGGGGTTAAGATGTAATTCTGGTTTGAGCATTATATGCAAATCTGTGATCTTGGGGTGATCTATTTGAATATGGGGATCGGGTCTCCTTCTGGAAGAAGAAGTATGAGTGGAGATTGGTGGAAAAATCTTTGATGGTGATGAATTTTACCAGGGAAGTTGCGGCAGTGATTTTATTTTTAGAACCCTAGTTTTGTCTGTGTTTAAATAATTGATCGACTTGGTTCGTATGATGGATCGAGTGATGGGAAATTTTTGGTGAAGGAAGCTTGAATGAAGATGAAGACATGGTCGAAGTGGCCGAACGTCAGGTTGCCAGAATTTTCCAGGCGAGGCGATGTTAGTTTTCATAGTGGTGCTCTGGTTTTCTTTTCAGGTTTAAGTTTAAATTCTCGAATTTTATTTCGAGTATGAGATGATGTTCTGGTGATTGCTATTGGATGCAGTGAAGTTTTCTGATGCGTGAAGATCATCAGAGGTGGTTGGAGATGATCGACGGTCCAGTGCATATGCACGGTGCACTGTGGTGCCTGGAATGTTTTGTGAAGCAGGGGTACTCGGGTTTTTAATGGTTTGACTCGGGAATACTGCGTGCACGACTCGAAGCTTGCTCGTTGTTGTCTCGGAGTAATGTGGGAAGGGGAAGCCTGGGTAAGTTGAACAGGTTTTTGTTTAAAAACCTGTAAAGTTAAAATTGTTTAAACTGGTTTTTTTATGAGATAAATGTTTAACATAGTTATTTAAATAAAAGAAAAGCTTGGATTCGAAAGAAATTTGAATCTCAGTTTAAAATAAAATAAAGTTTAAAATTTTAAATTATTTGAAAACACTTTAAAAAGGGGAAATGTTGCTCGAGTTTCACTCGAGTGATTCGAGTGTCGGACTCGAAGAAATGTGGGGTTTTGCTCGTAAAAATATTTGTTTGTCTTGGGTATTTTTAGCTACAGGGTTTTAAACATGTAAGTTTTTATAAAAAATTTAAAACCGTGCTTTTAAATGAAAATATACGTATTTAAAACAAAGTTTAAACCAAGATAAGATTGGATTCAAAACGTAGGTTGAATCTCAGTCTTTAAACAAATAAAGATTTTTAAATTTAAAATTTGTTTTAAACTAATTTGAATGATAAAGTGAAATTTTAAATTAGATTTGAATTCAATATGAAACCGTGTGTAAATTCCTTTAATCTACTATTTTAAGATAACTATTATTTCAGTTGTAAAATAAAAGGAGTTTGGCATTGATAAGATAAATTTGATTTCATTTTAAATCTTAAATTTAAAATGAATTTAAAAGTAAATTTAAATTAAGTTGATTAAATACCTTATGGATGATAAATTGATCATTAAATAGGAAAAGATTTTTAAAACTTAAGAATTGTAATTATCAAATTAACTAAATGGATAATGAATGACTAGAATTAATTAACTCCGAAATCAAGAGTTAAATTTATTTTAATAAGATGTAAGTTAAAGGTAAATTAATTGGTAATTAAGAAATCATTGGATTAATTTTAAATTAATGATTAGCAACCAATTAATGAATTAAGTAAGAAAAAATTAATAAGTTATTAAGACTAACTTAAAATGTAATTGATAATAAATCATAGTTAATTACTTTGGGAAAGTAATTGAAGGATTATAATTAGTTATTGAAGGTCATTAACTAAAATTATGAAATAATAAATTAATGGGCTTATTTTTAATAATTAATTAAATTATTTATTTAAGATAAGCAATTGTGAATTGTTAAGTATAATTACTTAACGGAAGTAATTAAGGAATTAATTACTCATTGTAATTAATTCGATTTAATATGAATTGTTTAAGTTAATTAATTAAGTTTAATTAATTTTAATAATCATTTGATGATGTGATAAGTATAATTACTTAGGGAAGTAATTAATGATAATTACTTGATGTAATTACCCAGGAATGATTTAATAGTAAAAGTAATTGGAAGATAATTACTTGGTATAATTAATCAAGGGGTTAATTAGGGATAATAAATTATGGAGTAATTTATTTATTTGATAAAGTAATTAAGGGTAGTTAATTACCGAATGAGGTTAATCAAGGGTGATTAACAATTTGGTTTAAGTGAAGATTAATTACTTAATCTAAATAGAAAATGTAATTAGAGATCATTAATTATTATAATTAATGATGTAAATTAGAATAGATTATTTGGAATTAATTAATAAATGAATTGATTTACTAATGCAATTAATTGAGAAATAATTAATGTTAGTAAATTCAAGGTTAATTTCTTTGTTTAGTTAAGGATAATTAATTTGTGGAAATAAAGGATAATTACTTAAATACAATTAAAGGTAAATTAATCAAGGATGATTAATTAAATTGAATAATTGAGTGATGATAAATTAATTGATTGGTAATCGATTAATAGTGATATAAGCAATAGAATGGTTAAGTAATTAATTTAATTCACTTTAAATTAATTAGAGATGTAGGTGATTAATTTAATTCATTTTAAATTAATTATAGCTGATGTGATTGCTTATATATATTGATTGATGATATTATTTACCTTGATTTATTTGAGATCTCAACATGAGATTAATGATGCTATGTATGCTTTGTTTTAAGTATGATGATAATATGAATTATCTGTTATGATGATAATATGCATTATCTGTTGTAGTGATAATATTGATTATCTGTTTATGTTGATGTTGACTATCTATTATGATATTGTGAATTATCTATCTGTGTGTTGAATTAAACTGTTAAGACTAAATAGACAACTTGGCCCTAAAAGACACGTTTTGGAATTCGATGAGACCGGGATCGGGATTCCTTACTTGGAACATCCGAAAACCACATCGATTCCAAATTAACGTTAGGTCGTGAATCTGAAGTGAAGATGAAGATTCAGAATGCAAGGGTTATCGTCGTTAACTATGAGGGTGATTCCAAAATGAGTGTAACGAGATAATGCCTTCGGTTTCGTTCGAGCCCGGAACGAACTTATATGGATTGAATGTTTTCAACACATCGTCAGGTGGACGATGAGCATTCTAAGAAATATGTTCTCTAAAGGTAATCGTAGCCTCAAGCCTCATCAACCGGGAATGGCTAAAACAGGGGAGGTGCAGCAAGGTTAGGTGGGTCATGCCCAAGCAGGACAAGATTTTCCCCTGTCTAGATGTCCCTTTTTATTCGGCTGTGTGGACAGTCGTGAGCTCCGACTGTCGGGGTTGTCTTGTTCGGGACTGTTCAGTAAGGAATGGTTCTGGCCTTGTGTTGCAGGGGATGAAGGGAGTAATCCTCGGTACGTTGATCTAGGCCCCGTACTGTGACGGGCGGTACCCCAGTAGCCCTGCCACTGTATGGAATCCAATCTCCAATAAGTGCCGTACGTATTAGTTGTGCCCAACTATGTTGGAATGTGAGATGTAAGCATTTCAGCTATTTCTGTATTTTACTTGAAAACCCTAGACCTATTATAATATCACTGAATTTCCTATTAAATGTTTTGTTTAGCGTAAGGTAAAAACTTACCCATGTTTATTTGTGGGGAGTCTTACGTGATACCTTTTGTTTTCAAATGTTTTTCAAAGTTAAGCAACTTTAACTTGTTACTCATACCAGACCCATGTCTGACCCGGAGTTTATTTTTGTTTTTCATAAACTCTCGGGTACCCAAATTTTTACGGGTAGCCAAGGGATTCAGGTTAGCTTTGACGAATTCTGGAGGAGCAATGGAGCAGGAGGCTTCAGCGTTGTAGATTATATATAGTGTTCCGCTGTGTTGGTATCTCTGAGTTGTTTATCTGTATTGTATATTGACTTGTATAACTAGACAGGTGTTTATAACTGTCTAGTATGTGTTGTAAGATCTGTAACTCTGATATATGAAAAATTATGTAATAGTTATGTGATCTATTATATTTTATTCCGTTCCGCTGTGAGATTCTGATGTTGTTGTTCTTTCTTCTCTATCTTTTCTATTTTCTCATCCCTTTCTTTCTTCATGATGATACGTCTTTCTGGGCGTAGAAGGGCGGGTCGTCACAGTTGGTATCAGAGCGCTAGGTTGAGTGAATACCTAGGCTCTTTAGTGACTTCTATCTTAAGAGAGCGTATTTGTAATTTTTATACATATATTTTATATTTATTTCTACCTATTTGTTCTGTTACCTGTCCGGGTTATCCAATATAAGTTATAAAGGTAGATAGGGTAGTGGTGTGTGTAACACGACTACCAATGGTTGGAGTATAAATAATTGACGTTGGAAGTGAATTTGTCGAGACTGTAGACCTAATACCGTCTCAAGTGAGCTTTGAATAGTGTAAGCATTTCATTGATCTCTGAAAGGAAACCTGTTAAGGTTCGGAGTTCATTTTTGAAGCGTAAGTTTGGATGGGCTAGAGTTTGGACCTATCGGTTTGGCATGAGCAAGTCCGAATATCTTATCTCTGGATGTAGTAGCTGTGTGATGAGACACAGTGACTATGGAAGTCTCCGAAGATGTTTCTTTGGAATCAGTTAAGGAAGTGTATCTGTTTCGGTGTTGGGGCTGAGTTCAGTAAATGCTTCTGTTTGGTTCGAGGTCCGAGTCTCTCGAAGAGCACTGGGTTAGAAATTTCTTGGCATTGGGGTGTTGGCAAGGAGGTTTTTAACATCTGCATTAGCAGTGGAGTTCAGAAACAGCAGAGTGATTCCATTTCTTCGATAAATTGGCTAATTAAGCATAGGCTGTTTTGTTTGGTAAAGAGAAAACAGTTTTCTTTGGTAGTGGGCTAGATTGATCGCAAAAGTGACTTGCGATTGTTTGAGTTTCTCTTGGGTTATCTGATTTTTCTGGATGTCTTCAGGAAGTCAGAATTTTGTCCATATCTAGAGATTGGATTTGGTATCGACTGGATTCTAGAGTGATACCGATGGTTCAGTAAGACGATTTTTGGAGAATGAGTTTGGTGAAGCAGCTAGAGTTTTCAGAGGAACTTCTGAGTTTCTTTAGTGAATTTGTTGAACCATAGTTCTATGATGTGATTTCCAGTTTATCCTCGAGATCATCATCAGCATTCTCACCTATTCTGATCAGAGTAGCGCAGTGGAAGCATGGTGGCAGCTGTTGGTGTGGGAATAACTAGAATTTGCAATATTTTGGAATTAGAGAGTTTCTACTGGAAATTTTTCGGAATCTTAAGACCAGATTGGAACGCATCTGTATTATCTTTCCATATGAGAAGAAGTAAGATCAGTCTGCTGATTTTGGAATTGAGTTTGTGTTCTGAGTTTTAGTTAATCTTGGAAAGATCATTTTAGATTGTTTTTGGATCAATTTGTTTCTGGGGATATCAGCAAGTGTTGAGCTGATCAGTATGGGAATATGCAGTCCAGGATCGTCAAAAGAGTATTTTGGATATCTGAGATTCGGTGTGTTTCACGTATCTCTAAGGGAGTACGTGTAAGAGCTATCTTTGATTGTAGAGTCAGCAGTTCAGAGAATTTTGGTTGTTGGGTCCGACATATCTGAAGTCTGACATCCTGTTTTGTTTTGTGGATCCAGATGAATAGAATCCCAGTAGCTTAGTAATATTGGTTGTTTGAATTTTGTAGAGAGAGTATCCCAATATTTATACTTGGGGAAACTCGAGAAAATTCTATTTAGAATTTTGTCGGGATAGTTAGATTTGTTTGATTGGATGAATTGGTTGCTATGGTTGTTAGCATAAGATTTATATATGCTTGTGTTTTAAATTAAATCTGTAATTAAATTATTAAATTACCTTTGTTTTAAATTTCGGGGACGAAATTCTTTTAAGGGGGGAAGAATGTGATATCCCGGAAATTTTGACAATAACAATTTAATAATTTATGTCAAAATTTAATTGATTTGACCATATTGTTAATAATAAATTTGAAATAAATTTAATAATCTTCTTTAAAATAAATATTTAAATTGATAATCTATTTTAAAGGCTAATAAATTATTTAATATTTGTAATGTATACATATCTGTATATATTATAACTAGATAAATCTTTGTTTTAAATTTCATATATATAGCCCTGTTTTCTTATTCTAACATTTTTGATAAATTAAAAAATTTGATTTAACTTGATATAAGCTATTGGATAAATAATCATATGATTTTAATACCCAAACTAAAAACTTAATTATTTAAAATTGATTTTAGTTTAAGTTTAAATTTAAATAAAAAGATTTGTTTGTTTTTAATGTAGCTAATAAAATAAGTAATGTATTGAATAAGAAGACAAATTCATTTGTGAATTATTTTAATTTAATCATGAGTTATATTTAACAATATTAATAATGTAATATTCTTACAAAATGGATTTTTAATATAGATAGAAATTACTATTTCAAAATTTATTTGAATACATTAACATGAGAAGTAATGATTTGTAAATTAAAAATATCATCTTTCAAAACATGTTTAAAATGAAAACAAGTCTTAAACTATGTTAAACCAAACATAAATTAAATATAGGGTATTAAAATGAGTATAAATTCATAAACATCTATGATATTAACATAAGTATGAAAATAACTTAATAATCACCAAATTAAGTAATTGATAGTTAAAGTTTAAAAATAGAAGAGAAAATAAAATATGCATAGAACTTAATATATAAGTTAAAATTCATAACTAATAATCAAAACAACTTTACATTTTGTACGTAAAGTATAAAGCAAGTCAGACAAATATGTATATAACCTGTAAGTGAAATGTTGTAATATGTGAACTAAATAGGCAAGACAAAGTAAAAGAAAATTTACCAACATCAAATAAACATATGTAGGTACAAATAAACATCTAGTATATATATGCAGGTATAAGTAAAAGATATAAACCAGACTAAAGCATATAGGTAAGTACAAATAAAAGATACTAACTAGGCTTGTAATATTTGTTGCCTGTAAGATAACAAAGCAAAAATGAAATAATTAAAAGAAAGATTTGCAGACAAGTCATAATAAAGTGGTCAAGTACATGAAATAAGCAAACCAGACAAGGAAGAAATCCAAATATGCTGAAACATAAAGTACTATTTTAATTAATATTAGCACACCATTTGGTCTACTAGAGATATATACTTATCATTTCAGCCGAAATGTAAATAAATATCTCTGACTTTAAATAAAAATATATAATAATATGATATACTAACTGTATCTTCCTGAATAAGCTTGCCTAACTTATATCTATATACAATACTCTCTGATTCAAACTGGATAACCAGAAAACATAAGTAAGTTTTCATTTTTTTTTTCAAACTTAAACTACTTCTATAATCTAAAACACTCATGTTTCAAATACATGTTTCTGGAATCAAAGCAAAAGCCTGCAAGCAAACATTTCACAGTTTTAAAGGTTCAGGCAGGAATGCTCTGTTATTTTCTCAGGAACAATGGTGAGTAACATAACAAATTAAATAGTTTAAAGTTATAATGGTCAGTGGCATACTCATCTATAAGAATATGTTGTGATGCATAAGTATAAATAGGTTCCTGTATAATTATGTGTGAAGTACTGTTATTTGATGTGCTCTGCAAATGTTTCTCAGGCTCAAGAGGTTAACTATTATTCCCTTCCACTTGGCCTTGCTCATGATAAAATCTGGTTAACTAACCAATATTGTTTGATTTAATTCAGATTAAGGTTTAAAATCTAAGATTAGTTAAATTTTGAGTTGCTTGTCTCTGGAACTAATAAAACAACTGAGTATACTAATTTCAATTGAAAACTCAAACCTTTAAAAATGTAATTCCAGTATTATAAAGTGAATATTTAAATCAAAATATGATTTTTAAAAACAAAAACTATAAATTTTAGTAAGGGGCTAAGATGTAATTCTGGTTTGAGCATTATATGCAAATCTGTGATCTTGGGGTGATCTATTTGAATATGGGGATCGGGTCTCCTTTTGGAAGAAGAAGTATGAGTGGAGATTGGTGGAAAAATCTTTGATGGTGATGAATTTCACCAGGGAAGTTGCGGCAGTGATTTTATTTTTAGAACCCTAGTTTTGTCTGTGTTTAAATAATTGATCGACTTGGTTCGTATGATGGATCGAGTGATGGGAAATTTTTGGTGAAGGAAGCTTGAATGAAGATGAAGACATGGTCGAAGTGGCCGAACGTCAGGTTGCCAGAATTTTCCAGGCGAGGCGATGTTAGTTTTCATAGTGGTGCTCTGGTTTTCTTTTCAGGTTTAAGTTTAAATTCTCGAATTTTATTTCGAGTATGAGATGATGTTCTGGTGATTGCTATTGGATGCAGTGAAGTTTTCTGATGCGTGAAGATCATCAGAGGTGGTTGGAGATGATCGGCGGTCCAGTGCATATGCACGGTGCACTGTGGTGCCTGGAATGTTTTGTGAAGCAGGGGTACTCGGGTTTTTAAGGGTTTGACTCGGGAATACTGCGTGCACGACTCGAAGCTTGCTCGTTGTTGTCTCGGAGTAATGTGGGAAGGGGAAGCCTGGGTAAGTTGAACAGGTTTTTGTTTAAAAACCTGTAAAGTTAAAATTGTTTAAACTGGTTTTTTTATGAGATAAATGTTTAACATAGTTATTTAAATAAAAGAAAAGCTTGGATTCGAAAGAAATTTGAATCTCAGTTTAAAATAAAATAAAGTTTAAAATTTTAAATTATTTGAAAACATTTTAAAAAGGGGAAATGTAGCTCGAGTTTCACTCGAGTGATTCGAGTGTCGGACTCGACGAAATGTGGGGTTTTGCTCGTAAAAATATTTGTTTGTCTTGGGTATTTTTAGCTACAGGGTTTTAAACATGTAAGTTTTTATAAAAAAATTAAAACCGTTCTTTTAAATGAAAATATACGTATTTAAAACAAAGTTTAAACCAAGATAAGATTGGATTCAAAACGTAGGTTGAATCTCAGTCTTTAAACAAATAAAGATTTTTAAATTTAAAATTTGTTTTAAACTAATTTGAATGATAAATTGAAATTTTAAATTAGATTTGAATTCAATATGAAACCGTGTGTAAATTCCTTTAATCTACTATTTTAAGATAACAATTATTTCAGTTGTAAAATAAAAGGAGTTTGGCATTGATAAGATAAATTTGATTTCATTTTAAATCTTAAATTTAAAATGAATTTAAAAGTAAATTTAAATTAAGTTGATTAAATACCTTATGGATGATAAATTGATCATTAAATAGGAAAAGATTTTTAAAACTTAAGAATTGTAATTATCAAATTAACTAAATGGATAATGAATGACTAGAATTAATTAACTCCGAAATCAAGAGTTAAATTTATTTTAATAAGATGTAAGTTAAAGGTAAATTAATTGGTAATTAAGAAATCATTGGATTAATTTTAAATTAATGATTAGCAACCAATTAATGGATTAAGTAAGAAAAAATTAATAAGTTATTAAGACTAACTTAAAATGTAATTGATAATAAATCATAGTTAATTACTTTGGGAAAGTAATTGAAGGATTATAATTAGTTATTGAAGGTCATTAACTAAAATTATGAAATAATAAATTAATGGGCTTATTTTTAATAATTAATTAAATTATTTATTTAAGATAAGCAATTGTGAATTGTTAAGTATAATTACTTAACGGAAGTAATTAAGGAATTAATTACTCATTGTAATTAATTCGATTTAATATGAATTTTTTAAGTTAATTAATTAAGTTTAATTAATTTAAATAATCATTTGATGATGTGATAAGTATAATTACTTAGGGAAGTAATTAATGATAATTACTTGATGTAATTACCCAGGAATGATTTAATAGTAAAAGTAATTGGAAGATAATTACTTGGTATAATTAATCAAGGGGTTAATTAGAGATAATAAATTATGGAGTAATTTATTTATTTGATAAAGTAATTAAGGGTAGTTAATTACTGAATGAGGTTAATCAAGGGTGATTAACAATTTGGTTTAAGTGAAGATTAATTACTTAATCTAAATAGAAAATGTAATTAGAGATCATTAATTATTATAATTAATGATGTAAATTAGAATATATTATTTGGAATTAATTAATAAATGAATTGATTTACTAATGCAATTAATTGAGAAATAATTAATGTTAGTAAATTCAAGGTTAATTTCTTTGTTTAGTTAAGGATAATTAATTTGTGGAAATAATTAAAGGATAATTACTTAAATACAATTAAAGGTAAATTAATCAAGGATGATTAATTAAATTGAATAATTGAGTGATGATAAATTAATTGATTGGTAATCGATTAATAGTGATATAAGCAATAGAATGGTTAAGTAATTAATTTAATTCACTTTAAATTAATTAGAGATGTAGGTGATTAATTTAATTCATTTTAAATTAATTATAGCTGATGTGATTGCTTATATATATTGATTGATGATATTGTTTACCTTGATTTATTTGAGATCTCAACATGAGATTAATGATGCTATGTATGCTTTGTTTTAAGTATGATGATAATATGAATTATCTGTTATGATGATAATATGCATTATCTGTTGTAGTGATAATATTGATTATCTGTTTATGTTGATGTTGACTATCTATTATGATATTGTGAATTATCTATCTGTGTGTTGAATTAAACTGTTAAGACTAAATAGACAACTTGGCCCTAAAAGACACGTTTTGGAATTCGATGAGACCGGGATCGGGATTCCTTACTTGGAACATCCGAAACCACATCGATTCCAAATTAACGTTAGGTCGTGAATCTGAAGTGATGATGAAGATTCAGAATGCAAGGGTTATCGTCGTTAACTATGAGGGTGATTCCAAATTAGTGTAACGAGATAATGCCTTCGGTTTCGTTCGAACCCGGAATGAACTTGTATGGATTGAATGTTTTCAACACATCGTCAGGTGGACGATGAGCATTCTAAGAAATATGTTCTCTAAAGGTAATCGTAGCCTCAAGCCTCATCAACCGGGAATGGCTAAAACAGGGGAGGTGCAGCAAGGTTAGGTGGGTCATGCCCAAGCAGGACAAGATTTTCCCCTGTCTAGATGTCCCTTTTTATTCGGCTGTGTGGACAGTCGTGAGCTCCGACTGTCGGGGTTGTCTTGTTCGGGACTGTTCAGTAAGGAATGGTTCTGGCCTTGTGTTGCAGGGGATGAAGGGAGTAATCCTCGGTACGTTGATCTAGGCCCCGTACTGTGACGGGCGGTACCCCAGTAGCCCTGCCACTGTATGGAATCCAATCTCCAATAAGTGCCGTACGTATTAGTTGTGCCCAACTATGTTGGAATGTGAGATGTAAGCATTTCAGCTATTTCTGTATTTTACTTGAAAACCCTAGACCTATTATAATATCACTGAATTTCCTATTAAATGTTTTGTTTAGCGTAAGGTAAAAACTTACCCATGTTTATTTGTGGGGAGTCTTACGTGATACCTTTTGTTTTCAAATGTTTTTCAAAGTTAAGCAACTTTAACTTGTTACTCATACCAGACCCATGTCTGACCCGGAGTTTATTTTTGTTTTTCATAAACTCTCGGGTACCCAAATTTTTACGGGTAGCCAAGGGATTCAGGTTAGCTTTGACGAATTCTGGAGGAGCAATGGAGCAGGAGGCTTCAGCGTTGTAGATTATATATAGTGTTCCGCTGTGTTGGTATCTCTGAGTTGTTTATCTGTATTGTATATT
Organism: Allium cepa; assembly: GCA_030765085.1. Lineage (NCBI taxonomy): Eukaryota > Viridiplantae > Streptophyta > Magnoliopsida > Asparagales > Amaryllidaceae > Allium > Allium cepa. The sequence continues at coordinate 1,770,056 of CM060936.1, read as the reverse complement.
GACTTGTATAACTAGACAGGTGTTTATAACTGTCTAGTATGTGTTGTAAGATCTGTAACTCTGATATATGAAAAATTATGTAATAGTTATGTGATCTATTATATTTTATTCCGTTCCGCTGTGAGATTCTGATGTTGTTGTTCTTTCTTCTCTATCTTTTCTATTTTCTCATCCCTTTCTTTCTTCATGATGATACGTCTTTCTGGGCGTAGAAGGGCGGGTCGTCACAGAATGTCGAATTGCCTCAGAATTCTACACCGATCTAATTTTGGAATCACGGTTGACCGGTATAGGTCGCCCGCGATATATAGAAGTATATCCATCTTCTATTTTGTAATTTAACTATCGCATCTTCGATCGAGTCTATCTTCGAATCAGAATTCTAGTGATTTGAGTTCCTCTAATTCAAATCTCTATCTTTGTTTAAAATCCATTCTTAAAATTATCCTCTAAAAATTGGGTTTTGTTTGTATTTTTGAAATTGTTTATACCGAAATTTTATTTTGATAACTATGATTTTTTTTTATATATAAAAGTGAAATTGTTTTCGATATGGATTATATACCTATATATATAAAGCAAATAAGAAATGTTATTCTATATAAAAAGGTTTTGAAAGGATTTGAAATTTTGAAAAATTATAAGAAATTGATTTATATAAAAATGATTTATAACTGTAGAGTTAAATTTAAAATTCGAGAATTGAATGCCGGTATTTTGAAATTGGTTTTAAGATTTTGGAAAATATATAAAAATAATATGATTTAAAAGTATTTTTCCGAATAAGAAATGTTTCAAATGAGTTCAAATGAATTCCAATAATTTTGAAGAAATTACAATGAAGTTTTCAAGAAAATAGAAGTCCATAACTCACTTATGTCGCTGGAAAATAATTTCGGTGATGAGTGCACGCATCATCGACATTGATTTTCGAGTTTTAGAGTGGGGGAGAGGCCACTTTAATAGCTTCTCTATGCAAGTGATTTTGTAAAACCGTTTTGATTTCAAATTCCGAAGTATAATTTGATATTTTAGAAAGATATAAGTATATATTTGAAACAATTTAAAATGAGACCGGTGTTCAGTCCTCGAGTTTCGGATTTAATAATTGATTTATTGTTGATTTTCAACTCTTGAATTTAAAATTTGATTTCCCTAACTATTTTGAATGTTCGAACACTTCCAAATCGAGATTAAATTTTCAAAGCTAAGAAATTTCGAAGAGTATAAAATGTTTGATAAAGAATATAAATTTAGTTTTGAAATGTTTTGAAAAAAATAGTTGAATAATGGTTTTCAGAAAGGTAAATTGGATATTTCACATAGAAATAGATAGTTTAAAAGTTGTAAAAAAAAAGGGATAATTATAAATTTGGAAACCATTTTTAAGTATAATTGATTTTAGGAAAATATTTGGTTTTGAAATTAAGTTGGAATTAAAAACCAGTACTTATATGGTTATTTTGGAAATGAATTTGTTTGACTTGAATTATTTATTTTAAATTTGGAAAATGGATAATTTTCTAAACCTATTATTTTCGGAACTTTGAAATTTAGATATTTAATTTGGAAGAAAATTTGGTGAAATCATATATGATTATGAAACTGAATTGATATTAAAATGATTTGAAATTGAGAACCTTGTATTGTTAAGCACTTGATTTGGGAGTGGTCGAACTTATATAAAAAGGATTTTATAATTATGAAGTTGATTTGAAATCTACTGATTTGAAAGGTACTCAATTTGGAAAGAGAATTTTACATAATCGAAGTCTACATAAGTATGATTTGATCAACTATTGATTTGGAAAAAATGGAATCCTATATATATGGACTTTATATAAGTACGATATTTGAAAGTGATTTGAAAAGGTACTATATGATATATATTTTCGAAGTAAAGATATGGAAAGTGCCTTCTGCTTGATATCCGCTTTGTGGCCACATCGTGGATTCATTCTATCGATATTATTCTCTCTGATTTTGGTTTTCCGGATGTAATACTTGAGTGTTCCAACCGTGGCGTAACCCATGGTTTTCTTTTCTCTCTCGTGAATGCATAGCGCAATTGCCTGGCTGAGTCTTGCCTAGGGGTACGGATTGTTTCCTGGGGGATCCAGGCGTAACCATTGTGTATCCTGCAATCTGTATAGGTCGCAAATAGTAGCGCAAGTGCCTGGCTGAGTCTTGCCTAGGGGTACGGATTATTTCCTGGGGGATCCAGGTGTAACCATTGTGTATCCTGCACTCTACTAGTCATCATGGCGTAACTCGCAGGGCTGAGAAAGCTTACGGATATGGATTGTTTCCTGGGGGACCCAGGCGTAACCATTGTGTATCTGCGAACCATGGTCGGACAAAGGTTTTGGTTTGGTTGTTTGTTTGGATTGTACTTTCCATATCTGTTTTTAAAGTTTTTTTCAAGTATTTTCACTGGTTGTTGAAACAGGTCTACTAAGTACTTGAAGAATTCTAGCTTTGCGCCTGATCAACGCATGGCCAGAGTCTGCAAGAACGAGGATAAACTTGTTGAAACATCGAGTTATAAAAAAAAAATTTGAAAGAAAAGATTTATTTCGATATAAAAGGTATTTATTATAAAAGTATTTCCAACAAAGAAATTTTGTGTTAATATTTGAAATTGAAACTCTCATGGTTTGAAATGTACGATTCTTGCCCGATTCTATTCTTTTGAATCTACCTTATCTGCCCTGCTTTATTTATTCACCTATATTCTCTTTTCCGAATCTATCTTCTTTCCTTCTTTCCTTCTTTTGAATATATCCTTTAAAACATTGTTTATTTATATTCTACCTGGTTTAATAAGAGAGAAAAATTAGTGTTTTATAAATAATTGATCTCATAATTAATTGAATGGATTTAATAAAATGAGTAATCTATTAAATATTAATCAATTTAAATAATAACAAAAAAAAGTATATGGTTTTAAATAAATTGTTTAATTTGTTTTTCAAAGTCTAAATTTTTCATCTGGTTGTTTCTATTCTCCTACTTTATTCCTTTTCGGGTACGAAAAGTTTTGAGTGGGGGAGAGTGTAACGACCCATAAAATTTTAGCAATTTTTAATTGGTATTTAACGTATTGAATTGGATTTTGAGAAATTATTAATAATAAAATTTTGGAAAAAAAGAAAATATGTTATGTATATTAATGATTTGTAGTACGAGCTGTGTACATATATTTTAAAGTTTGGTTGTGGTTATACCTATAAGATCTAGTACAAAAACTTTATAAACTATTATTTATACTATAATATAAGTTAAGTTTGATGTAAATTAGATAGCATAGTTCATTTCTGTTGGGTATAAATATCAATAGCGTGGGTAATAAATTTACGGTCTCCTTTTGCTTTTCAGCAAGGTGTGTAAATTTTAAGTATGTTGAGTACGTTCCATATATATTTATTTTGGAAAACCACTGTATATGTATGATGGTCTATTTGAAGTGTATATATAGTAAAGCGTATTTATACCGAGTTTTATTTAATTTATGTGTTATAATAGCTATATATATATGTTAGTCTTGATACTAGTATATAGTTTTACTGAAGTTTGATTTCTAGTCATGTTAAATATATATATATATATATATATTTGATTTTGGGTTTTTGTGTCACCATTTCCAGTTTATTTTAGTGCATATTTAGTATATCTATACATATGTCGTCAGCTATAAATACGATAGTTAAGGGTTTCATATATCATATGAACCAAAGAAGAAGAGAAGTATATACTATATTTAACTACATGTATGAAGTATATGTTTTAAGGGTTGATTTAAGGTCTGCATTAAAATTGGTAGTCTGCATTTTTGTTATGTACAAAGATAAGCATATATGAATTCATTCATACGTAGCCTTTACATTTTTAAAGAATATACATAATATTAAATGAATATTGATTTTTTATTTATTTTATATATAAGGTTACCTTCATCTTCATTTGTCTCATTTTCATTTATTTGTTTACGTTTTCGTTTTAATTATTGTACACATCATGGTTTCTTTTATAAATTCATCGCCCATAAATAGTTTATTTATTTTTAAACGTTAAGTAAATAAAAAGATATAAACAAATCATATTTTAATTAAGTAATAAATTTTAAGTTAATAATGTAAATAAGCTATTTAAGATACACGTTTTAATTTATACAATTTAGTTGGCATACAAATTGTATGAATTTGATGGAATATTATAACCTATATTTACTACATAAGAAAAACGTACAAATTTAAAGTGTTTCTTTGTTATAAATTGGGCGTATATTTTTACGTCAGTTTTACGCATGTCTCATTTTCTTACCTTGGATAGTAATTAAATTTATCCGTAGGCGTATTTTTTTTAAGTGGGAAAGAAATAAATTCCCTAACCATTCAATTAGTTTAAAATGTTTGCCTTGGATTCATGCGGAAATTTTTCTACTCTTTCCAATTGCCTCTCGTTTAAAATTGGTATAAAATCTTTAAAATCCAATCCGGTTCAATATCAACTTTCCTCCTGCCTTTTCCTTTCAGCATTATCAACGCGTGTTTGATTATAAAACACGATTCATTTCATACTTCTCTATCATTCCTAAAGCAATTTATTTCATACCGTTTCCTCCACTCAATCAACGCAAATTACTCCCTTTAAATATAAAATGTGCCTCACCATCTACATGCAAATTATATTCACTTTCCTTTTGCCTTCTGATTTAATAGGAACGTGATCCACAAATTACTAACCGCTCCAAAATCTTTAAATTTCTTTCCATTTTTCCCTTGATGCACGCAAGCTTTTATTTAAATGCTAAACACGTTTTCTTCCTTGCTTTAAAATTTGCATGCCTTGATTTTTGCTTTCCCACTTTAACAATTGTGTTGTCACAAATAAATACAAACCACGTATCAAACTTCATTTGCATCTCATTTTGGGTTCCTCTCCTTCTTCCTTGCGTGTGAGCAAAGCATCAGGTAATGACCGAATTATTTTTCCTCCTTTTTTTTTCTCTTTTCTTCATTGTTCTGTTCAAATTTTTGGCTCTACTATTTCACCACATGACACCTACCCTCCTCAACAATCAAAAGCACCCTCCACGGTATAGATAGATTCTTGCTTATATCATTTATAAACACGTTGGTAAAGGATGTAGGTGGCATCGCTGTTTTACTTCAGGTTTTAAATCAGTAAAAATATTCTCCTCAGCTTTGTTCGTTCAAGGTCTTAACGTTAATAAGTATTTTTGTTTTGAGAAAAAATGCATTTGGCTAAGGCCTTGAAAAAAAAATCATTTGCTCCACTTGTACTCTAAAATAGAGTAAATATGTTTGCACCACTTTTATAAAAATAGAAAATAAATGTCATCACACGTTAGACCATGCGTGTTTTGTTAGTCACCTATGCTCTAGGAGAATGAGAAAATATTATTCAGGCACCACTTTTCTTTTATATATAAAAAAAGTAATAATAATAAGAATAAATAAATTATATATATATATATATATTATGTATAAGGAAGCATATATTTTTTGTGTGGGTTAAAAACATTCGTATAATGTATATTTTAAAAGTTATTTTATAATGATAAAGTTTTTAAAAATGTTTTAAAAGTTATTTTAACTGTTCAGTGTATAAAATATATATATATATATATATATATATATATATATATATATATATATAATGATAAAGTTTTAAAAGTTATTTATACTTGTTGTTTCATATAAAAATGCATGACCGCTTATATATTAAACTCGTTATTGAGTATATTAAGTGCATAAGAAAGTATAAAAAGGTATTATATATTCTCAACCATATATACGTTTGCAGTATAGTTATGTTATTAGCTTTTGAATATAAATATATAGCAAGAGTTTTTATATAACTGAATATTAATAAATATATAAGGTTGTTCTTTGTGTTTATATTAAAACTGAAATTTTACAGTCACATATTTTGTTATAAGTGTATTGTTAAATATTATATTTATAGTCCTAACGTATATTGTAATAAGTGTACTGTATACTATATTACATTACTATACATAATATAATTTAAATATAGTCTAGTTTAAATGTATAATGGATATATGTTGATTATACAGAACGTATGGTCAATAGTTGTTTCTAAACTATTTATACTTTTGGAAAACGTATGTATATAATTTTAATGAGTCTCAAAGTTATTATTAGTTAAGCAAATAATATTTTGGGAATTTATATATTTTGTTTCGGTCTACATCAACCAGTTTCTAATCTATTTTCATCGATCTCTATTTATCAGCTCTATTCGTCCTATTCGTGCCGATTTTTCTTCGCTTTGATTCGTAACTCAAGTCGATTTCGTCGTAAATCCTCTCTAGCCTCGAAAGGTGAGCAATCACTCACGATTAACATTCTTTTATTCATTAAATTTGATTTTCAATTGAAACGACAATTGAAATATGCTGCTGTAGTTATTTAAATTTGTAATATATGCTATTCTCTGTAACTGTTCACCTGCGGGATATGACACCATATCCTGTTATTTATATTATATTGTTATTGATGATATATGCCTGTTGTTTTATTGTATTATCTGTTATCACTCTGCAAGTTCCCTGTAGTTTTGAAATCACTATGGGTTGAAAAGATACATACCCGAACGGACTTTAGAATAGGAGAGAGTCATTATGGGTTGAAATGATAAACCCAAGCGATTTTCATTTAATTGAATTGGGATTACGGGTTGAAATGATATCCACCCGTATATATCTAGTGTACGGATTGAAATGATAAATATCCGTAGCACTAGACTATATGATAGGAAATATATACAGACACCGTTGGTCCATATAAATATTTTGAAAATAATTGCTATAATTTTTGAAAGAAATATATGGTTTAATAAATTTGATTCTTAAGATATTATATAAATGAAAATTGTATATATAGATTTAGTAGTAATATTTGATTTAAATTAGATTGATTTAATACATATAATATGGTTAAGTATTTATGTAAATCTTTATTTCAAATATATTCTCTTGTAATCAATTGAATAATTAAGATTGGAAGATAAAATTTGGTTTATTAAAAATGGTATTTAAATAAGGATTGATTTAATTAAATCGATTTGAAACTTTGAATGGGTAATTTAATGGTATGATTTTGTAACTGGTTTTGATGAATATTTCACGTTTAAATAAATTAAAGAAAATATTGAGTAAATTTGAAATTTAAGGTTACTTCAATCATATTGAATTAAAATGAAAATTTAGGTTGAACTAAATTTGAATTTATTATTTAGAAACTAGATTGAATAAAAATTTAGTTGAAACGTTGAACGCTTAAAGTTTTGAAATATATTGTAATATAAAGGGTATTTTTGTGATTACAAATCCGAATTTGAGATCGATAAATTGAAGTGTTTATTTTAGCAATAGAGTTTAATAAATTATTTAATAAATATAAATACTATTTTGGGAAATATAGAGATATTTGAAGTGAAAATGATATTTGATTTTGAAGTACAAATTAAGCTGAAATGACCACGGTGTTATAGTGTATATTTCTACCGTGTAGATAGTTCCTTGGACCCTTAGAGGATGGTTATCCCAAACATCCTTTAAGTTATTTGCATTTCAGTTAATATTTCACTTGAGTTGGATTTATTGATAAAAGAATGTTAATCCTGACTCGAGTGTTTTGTGTTTTGCTTTACGCTCGGGTCAGACTGAGTGATACAGCATTAGAGACTCACCTTTGGAGTTCGAAGCTTCAATTGGAGATCCAACTATCGATTCAGATTCGAGACTTTCCAGTTGTTTGGTTCAGAGAAGTCATCTGTTGCATTGGAGACTTCACTGCATTTGAACTATTCGGTTGTATTTTATTTCTAACTCTGATGTATATAGTAGCTTCATGAACTACTATTCTTTATCTATTCCGCTGCATTATATTACTCTGTGATCTGTGATTGATTGATTTATTTTATATGTTAAGTTTGCCAAATTTTAATTAACAATTCGGTATTTTGAAGTATTCAAGTCGGACATGTATGGTTTTATTGTCGATTTGAATGGTCCAAAATAGCGGGTCGTTACAGTTTGCTACCTTTCGACCCCATACTTCTGCATCTAACCAAGTCGAAACCAATACATATGGTATCGATGCCTTGATACATAGTGGATTGGAGATATGCGAAAGATATAGAGTCGAAACCATACTTTCGAAGGGGTAGAAGTAGCCCTTGTAAACTTAGAATTAATTTGGTTGCAAATGATGCTTTCAAAGGAATAATATTAGCTTTCGACTTAGTCAAATATGCCTTTTTGTATGGAAAAAGGGGTTTCGAAAGAGGTTGCCACCTTTTCATTTTAAAACGAAGCTTTCGAATGGGTTCAAAACCCATGTTGTTGCATTCAACCCTTCGAATTAATGCTTTCGAAAGGGCGTTTTTGCTTTCAAACTTTAAAGCCGCTTCTTCATGCTTTCGAAAGGGTTGGTTTCAAAACCATACCCTTTCTTCTACTTAGGAATGATGCTTTCAAAAGAAATGCTTTCGCCCTAGTTCTTTTAAGGCCCTTTGTTCTATTAAAAATTAAGCCTAAAGATTTCGAAAGAGATGGTACATGGTTTCGAAGCTATGTTCCACAAACTTCTACTTTAACCCAATACTTTCGAAAGGTAATTTTTAAGCGAGGAATCTTAATGCTTTCGAAGGTTTGTAATGTGAGTTTCAAAGGGGAGATACCCTAATGTTTTTGAAAGGTTTATTTTAAGTATTTGAGTGGAAGGTTTCCAACGCTTTCGAAAGGCAAGTTTAAAGGGTTTTGAAAAGAGGACGTCTAAGGTTTTCATAAAGCTTTCGAAGAATTATTCTCAATGATTACGAAAGGTCTATTTTCAAAGGTTTCAAAAGATATGTTTTGACCCTTCGGCCTGGTGTTTCAAAGTATAGTAGTTAACTCATTTTAAAAGGGATACTTCCAATGGATTCGGAAGGGATTGTTTAAAGTTTTAAAACAAAGGTTTCGAATGGTTTACCTTGGCTTCTTGGCTTAAGATCTTTTAAGTTAAAAAGTTTTTGTAACTTACTTTAGAGGGATAGATAATCCTATTAGATTTCATCAACATTGTTTTGTGTAAAGTATATATATCATGGCATAAGTATTTGATTAAAGCAAAGAGAACATTTTCCTTGTTTAAGTATGATTTGAAAAGGTTAACTCAATTTGAAAGAAATGTTGTAACAACCCGCATATTTTACGATCGAGTATTTAAATATTTTATCGTTAGTCGGATTATAGTCCGAAAAGTTATTTTTTGCATACGGTCGAATTTGGACTCGGGACCACTTCCATTGAGTTCAAAACGCCGTTTGTGATCTTTTTAAGTATAAACTTTGATATGTTTGGAGATAGTATAATTTTGCTACTTTTTTCACTTAGGGCTTTGGTCTTGTTTCAGCTCATTAGACCCAAGCTTCACCCCTCCTTTCTTCATTATTTTACTCCCATTTCCTAATACTCAAGCTTTTGCAATAATGGAGAGAGGAATGGGAAATTAAAACTCCAAGCCCTAGTTTTCTCTTGCAAATCAAGTTCTAGCTCCAAACTAATAGAAGAAGCTTTGCTTAGATTCAAGGTTGTTGAGTTGGAATTGAAGTGTGATTGCCCTTGCCATTGCTCTATAGCTTCTTCTTCATTGGTTTTGGGTTTAAAGGTGAGATTTTTCATCTCACATCTTAGTCTATAATTATCTTCGTTGTTAGGTATGAATTCCTAACACTTATTCTTGTGCAATTGATTTTGGTTTGGATTGATTTGGTGTATATTCCAATTTTTGGTGTTTTGAAATCAAAATCTATGAAAATCCTTTTATGGATATTTGGACATTGATATTTGAGGCGTATCGAAGAGCCGCTAAGGCTGGGTTGTCACTTGGCGTAAATCCTTAGTCGTCGTCGCTCGACCGATCGCTTCCGGTATTAATTTGGCCATTATTGGTCTAGGTTCAGGGAATGCCCTGAATCCCTGTTTCAGACGTCTGAAACGTTAGATTCAGACGTCTAAATATTATACTAGGAAGATTTTTATTCCCAGATTCAAACGTCTGAATCTATATTTTAGACGTCTGAATTGGTTCGTTTTGAACCAGAAAGGAAATAGGCTAAAAAGTGCCTATTTCAGACGTCTGAAATATAGAGTTCAGACGTCTGAATTCTGTTCTAAAAAATATTTTATTTTCCAGATTCAGACGTCTGAATCCTTGATTTCAGACGTCTGAATCTGCAGTCTTTTGCCTATTTGCCTAATTAGCATAAATTTCCAACTTTAATCGATTTGTGTTGATTCCCTTCTGTTGTTATCATTTATTATCGACTTTGATGACATTTTCTTTGAGATTTTTGAGAATATCCATTTTGATGGATTCGGGAACGTTTTCTCTGGATTTTATTCACGTCTTTGAATGTGAATTTTAGTGATTGATTGTTCTACAATCATTTTTGTGATTTGTCACTTTAAAAATATAAAGGTTTCAACTCTAGTAGTAAATATCAAAACTCTTTCATCAAAAAGATTTCAACACTATTTTATTATAAAGCTCGTTTCTTTAACCGTTTTCCAACCTATTAGTATATACAAACCTTTACCTCACTCGTATGAGAAATCTAATTAAACGACTTAGTAAAACAAGTGGTATGAAACGCTTGCGTTTACTTCGCCGGTTAATTCTAGGACTTGTTCGATTGAATCTCTTGTGACAATTTTCTAGTGGAAACTTACAATTTGTTCGTGAATATTTAAGTTAAGCTAGTTGTTATGAGACATGAAGCTAAACTCATATATTTACTAGCTTAGTGTAATTGACACTTCTTGATGATCAATGACGATCATTTTTGTGATTTAGACTAGCAATGTGCGATGTCTCTTTGTTTGCGAGGGAGACTAAACCCCGTTTTTGTGTAGTTTCGACTCGCATTTGTGGGTTAGCGACCCATGGTCTTCGGGCCATTCTTGTGGAGCCTCAGCTCAAAATTAATGGTTAGCTACCATGGAATAGCGTTACGTTTTGTGATACACGTGTTTGTGAGTTTTCATACTCCCGTTTTGCGATAGGCCTCCCCCTTTTTGTGATTTCTGAATTTCATATGATGATTTCTAGAATTTGTGTTTCACCAATTTTCGTGGTTTTCATGGATAAGTTTTATCAACTTTTGTGCATTGGTGAACTTGTGTGTCATTAACTTTTTGTGAACAAAAATATATGGTATGACATCCATTTTTATCTTTGAGAAGATTCTTGTGATATTGATTAATCTCTTGTTGATTTTCAGTTACATACTTATAGCAGTATGTCATTATGGTTATCATACGTTTACACCATATCTCTTATTCTATATCATTTCATCTGATATTTATAGCTAGACTGATCCGTTTATTATTTTCTTATTAAATAATACTCGGGTCAGATCGAGATGTTACAGGTGCTTCTGCTTGACTTCACATTTGGGATTATCATCCTGACTTTTGGCTAACTACTTAGATTATTAGTTTTTGTTGTATACATTTGAGATATAGACTCATTAATGTATTCATATTCTTTTGTCTAGCACTTGTAGCTATTCCTTTGTGATAGTGTGGATCTTGTTTGACCACTACTCTGATGTACACTTTCATGTGTTATATTCATATCTTTTTCTGCCTTTGTGATATGGATGTCTGTGACTGATTTGTGTTATGTTTATTTCTATATTTGTTTCCGAAGATTATATATAGCCAGTGTATGGTAGCTTTGAGTTTGTATCGGTATGTTGGATTTCCACTTGAAATAAAATGCATGTTATACTATCCGACATAGCGGTGCTCGCACAAAGCAATTACACGGATGGTCGCTCCTCAACAGCCTTATTCTCCATGCTAGTTGACAGCATTACACCGTAGTATTCTTGGCTAGCGTGGGTATAGAGGTAGGGCATCACAGTTTGGTATCAAAGCGAAACTTCGGAACAATGTAGAATAATTTAACAAGGATCATCATCCTAAGTCCATCTTAGGAGTCGTGCTTTAGGATTTATTCGTGCCTTCGAGCCGTTCTATCCTATTTTCTTTTACGATTCCTTGTTTTATCTATCAAGGTTGTTTGATATTCATTTTGTGAATAACCTTTTTCTTCTTTTTTCCTTCTTTCTTAAGGAAGAGAAATGGTTGGACCAGGCCGTCCCAGCGCCGGTCAATCTAGTGCTACTCCCCGGGATGGAGTTTTTATGTCTGCACAACAGCTTCTTGATCTAGTAAAGAACGCTCAAGCAGCCGGTTATAATCCGGAGTCTACTCACTCTAAGTCTGGTTTTGCACGCTTGTGCAACGATTATACCAACTTGGGTGGGAAACCATTCAAAGGTTCTAAAACTATTATTGAAGTTCAGGCTTGGCTAAGAATGTGCGACCGAATCTTTTCTCGCATGAATCTTACTGATATGCACCGTGTTCAGGTGGACTCTAGTATGCTTCAAGAAAGAGCATTAGACTGGTACGAGCTTCTAATTTCTGAAATTAATGAGGCGGATCTTACTTGGAAGAAATTCCAGGAACGCTTCGAATTAAAATTTGTGCCAGAAGCTGAGAAGGTGACTTTGGCTCGCCGTTTTATAGACCTTGTTCAAGGTGAATCCTCGGTGGTAGATTATGTCGCATCCTTCGAGTCACTTTCTATGTACGGGGTCAAATACATAAACACCCCATTGAAGAAGAACCAAAGATTTGTTTATGGCTTGAACAAAAATCTCAAGAAGCCATTACTTCTAAAATTAGAAGTTTCTTTTGATCAACTCATTGATATCGCTCTTCGTCTTGAAGATGCGGATAGGGAAAGTGATGTTGAAGTTGTGGAAGCCAAACCAAACTTCAACAACAAGAAAAGGCCAAATATGTCCAAAGGCCCTTATCCAAATAAAAAGGGGAAGCAAGCAACTCCTGCTGAAAAGACTTCTTCCTCTAGTAATGGGCAATGCTACAACTGTGGTTCTAAGGACCATTTTGCGAACAAGTGCTCAAAGCCCAGTTCTTGTCGCTATTGTAAAAGCCTGGATCATTATTTACATGCATACCCCAAACTCCAAAATAAGAAAGAGGGAAAGCTTAATGTTGCTCAAGCCTCTGGCAACACATCTCGTGGTCAAGGTATATCTCATTCTATCCTCGATGGCATTATTATATTTCGTGATCAACCTATTCGAGTTCTTTTTGATACAGGTGCATCCCATTTTTTATATCAAAGGAACTTGTTGATACATTTTCTTTAAGTGTTGTTGCTTTAATGACTTCTTTGAGAATTGCGAATCCGGTTGGTGGATCCGCAACACTTAGTTTGCTTTGTAAAGATGTGGAGATTATTTTATGTGATTTTTCTTTCCTAGTCGATTTGCATGTTATGCGTTACTTAGGCTTTGGAATGATTTTGGGAATGGATTGGCTCAACCGTTATGAAGCTCATATCCTATGTCCTGAGCGGACTATTCATCTTCGACATCCTCAATCTGTTAAGCAGATTTCTATCGTTCTTAAAGATTCGGATTCCAACTTGGCGGCATCTTTATATTCTTTAAATCCTCATGATAATGATAACAATGATGAGGAAGATGTCATTTCTCTTATTCACGTCGTTCGTGAGTTTTCCGACATATTTGAGCCCGTTTTAGGATTACCAACTAAGCGAGCAATTGAGTTCAAAATTAATCTCATCCCTGGGGCTCAACCTATTACTCGTCCCCCTTATCGCATGTCCAATAAGGAAAATGAGGAGATGCGCAAAAAATTATCCGAATTGGAGACGAAGCAATTTATTCGCTCTAGTTCCTCACCTTGGGGAGCTTCGGCAATTTTCGTGAAGAAATCTGATGGTACACTTAGGCTTTGCGTTGACTACCACAAGCTTAATGATCTTACTATCAAAAACAAATATCCTTTACCTCGGATTGATGATCTATTTGACCAACTTAGCGGTGCTAGAGTCTTTTCACAATTGGACTTGGCTACCGGTTGTCATCAGCTCCGTATTGCGGAGGATGACATTCCTTTGACATCATTCCGTACTCGATATGGATCTTATGAATGGCTTGTTATGCCATTTGGTTTAACGAATGCTCCGGCTTATTTCGTTGACCTTATGAATCGAGTTTTCAAAGGCTTCTTCGATCGATTTGTTCTCATCTTCATTGATGATATTCTTGTGTAATCAAAAACCGAGGAGGAGCATGAAAAGCATCATCGGATTGTGTTGGAAACTCTTAGGAATAATCAATTAAAAGCAAAATTTTCTAAATGCCATTTTTGGCAATCTCGTGTGAAGTTTCTCGGTCATATTATTTCTGAATCCGGAATATCCGTGAATCCTTCAAAGATTGAAGCGATTCAAAATTGGAAGAGACCGGAGAGTGTGACGGAAATCCGTAGCTTTTTTGGATTGGCGAGTTATTACCATCGTTTTATAAAAGGCTTTTCTAAAATTGTCGTGCCTCTTACTAGCTTAACAAAGAAAGGTGTTAAATACATTTGGTCGAACAAATGTGAAACTTCTTTTCAGAAATTAAAAGAACTCCTTTCCAATGCTCCTATTCTTGTGATTCCCGAAGGAAACCAAGATTTTATTGTTTATACCGATGCTAGTCGCGTTGGTTTGGGTGCCGTTCTTATGCAAAAAAAACGTGTTATTGCTTATGCTTCTAGGAAATTAAAACCAGCAGAGACTGGATATGCCACTCATGATTTAGAACTCGCGGTTATCGTTTTCGCCCTTCGTATTTGGCGTCATTATCTTTTGGGAGAAAAATTTATTCTCTACACCGATCATAAGTCTTTGAAATATTTATTTTCCCAAAAGGAACTAAATTTGCGTCAACAGCGTTGGCTTGAATTTCTTGCATCTTATGATCTTGATATTCTTTATACTCCCGGAAAGGGAAATCGAGTTGCCGATGCACTTAGTCACAAGCAACAGGCGGTTGTTTCCATGATGATATCCGAATGGAGCGATCTCGAGGTTTTATCCACTTGTGAGATTCGAGACCGTTTTTCCGATTTATGTTCATCTCTTATTTTATGTAGTCTTGAGGCTCATCCTTCTCTTTTTGACTGCATTCTTGAAGCTCAAAGGCTAGATCCCGAATTTTCTCTTCTTAGCCAAAGATTGAGGGATAAAATTGATATTGAAGATTTAAAAGACTTTGATATTGATTCTCGTGGCGGCATTCGAAAATTTGGTAGATTTATCGTGCCAAATATTAGTGATCTTCGTAAAGATATTTTAGAAGATTCTCATCGTTCTAAATTTACCATTCATCCCGGTAGTAGTAAAATGTACGTGGATATGAAGCGACTTTATTATTGGAAGGGAATGAAATCTGATATTGCTAACTTTG
This sequence comes from Allium cepa, assembly GCA_030765085.1. Lineage (NCBI taxonomy): Eukaryota > Viridiplantae > Streptophyta > Magnoliopsida > Asparagales > Amaryllidaceae > Allium > Allium cepa. The sequence continues at coordinate 1,754,654 of CM060936.1, read as the reverse complement.
CTAAGTGTTGCATGACTTGCCAACTTGTCAAGGCCGAACATCAAAGTCCCGGTGGGTTATTGCCACCTTTAGACATTCCAATTTGGAAGTGGGATCAAATTTCCATGTATTTTATAGATGGCCTTACCCGTTCTCGTTCAGGTCATGATAGCTTATGGGTTATAGTTGATAGACTTACTAAATCCGCCCATTTTATTCCCGTTCGGTCTAATCGGATCGTTCCTCTTTTGGCCAAACTCTTTATTAAAGAAATTGTAAAATTGCACGGAGTTCCTACTTCTATTGTTAGTGATCGTGATCCATTGTTTACTAGTGGATTTTGGAAAAGTCTTTAAAAAGCTTTGGGAACGAAGCTTAATTTTAGCACCGCTTATCATCCTCAAGTCGATGGACAAACCGAGCGTGTGAATCAAACTCTTGAAGATCTTCTTCGAGCTTGTGTTCTTGATTTTGGTGGAAGTTGGGAAGATCATATTTCTCTTGTTGAGTTTTCCTATAATAATAGCTTCCAATCTAGTATTGGTATGGCACCTTTCGAGGCACTCTATGGAAGGCCATGCCGATCTCCTTCTTGTTGGCTTGAGGCCGGTGAGAAGCTGGTTTTAGGTCTAGATTTTATTCGTGATTCCGCAGAAAAGATTGATCTTATTCGTCATAGGATGAAAGAAGGCCAGAGTAGACAAAAATCCTATGCCGATAACCGAAGAAGGAAATTAGAATTTTCTGTGGGAGATTTTGTGTTCATTCCTGTTTCACCTATGAAGGGTGTTGTGCGTTTCAGTCGATTGGGAAAGTTAGGACCTCGATATATTGGTCTATTTCCTATCACCGAACGCATTGGTTCCGTGGCTCATCGCCTCTTATTACCGGCTCAATTTTCTGCTACTCATGATGTGTTTCACGTTTCTCAATTACGGAAATGCCTTCGAGATTCCGATTCTATTCTTGAGCCCGGTGTTGTGGAAGAAATTAAAGTTTCACCGAATTTGACTTATGAGCAATATCCTATTCGTATTATTGCTTCGGAGGTCAAACGCCTTCGAAATAAAGATGTTCCGCTTGTGAAATTTCAATGGTCCTCAAATCCTAAGGATTGTTCTTGGGAATCTAGAGAATTCATCGAACGAACACATTCGGACTTACTTCCTTGTGCTCTTTGAGGTGAACTTCTTATTTCAAATTTCTTTTGTGTTGAATATGCTTTCATGGTTATTACTATAAATTTTCTTCTTAAATATTGCGTGGACGCAATTTCTTTATGGGGTGGAGTCTGTAACAACCCGCATATTTTGCGATTGAGTATTTAAATATATTATTTAAATATTTTATCATTAGTCGGATTATAGTCCGAAAAGTTACTTGTTGCATACGGTCGAATTAGGACTCGGGACCACTTCCATTGAGTTCAAAACGCCGTTTGCAATCTTTTTAAGTATAAACTTTGATATGTTTGGAGATAGTAGAATTTTGCTACTTTTTTCACTTAGGGCTTTGGTCTTGTTTCAGCTCATTAGACCCAAGCTTCACCCCTTCTCTCTTCATTACTTTACTTCCATTTCCTAATACTCAAGCTTTTGCAACAATGGAGAGAGGAATGGGAAATTAAAACTCCAAGCCCTAGTTTTCTCTTGCAAATCAAGTTCTAGCTTCAAACTAACAGAAGAAGCTTTGCTTAGATTCAAGGTTGTTGAGTTGGAATTGAAGTGTGATTGCACTTGCCATTGCTCTATAGCTTCTTCTTCATTTGTTTTGGGTTCAAAGGTGAGATTTTTATCTCACATCTTAGTCTATAATTATCTTCGATTGTTAGGTATGAATTCCTAACACTTATTCTTATGAAATTGATTTTGGTTCGGATTGATTTGGTGTATATTCCAATTTTTGGTGTCTTGAAATCAAAATCTATGAAAATCCTTTTATGGATATTTGGACATTGATATTTGAGGCGTATCGAAGAGCCGTTAAGGCTAAGTTGTCGCTTGGCGTAAATCCTTAGTCGTCGTCGCTCAACCGATCGCTTCCGGTATTAATTTGGCCATTATTGGTCTAGGTTCAGGGAATGCCCTGAACCCCAGTTTCAGACCTCTGAAACGTTAGATTCAGACGTCTGAATATTATACTGGGAAGAATTTTATTCCCAGATTTAGACGTCTGAATCTATATTTTAGATGTCTGAATTGGTTCGTTTTGAACCAGAAAGGAAATAGGCTAAAAAGTGCCTATTTCAGACGTCTGAAATATAGGGTTCAGACGTCTGAATTCTATTCTGGAAAATATTTTATTTTCCAGATTCAGACGTCTGAATCCTTGATTTCAGACGTCTGAATCTACAGTCTTTTGCCTATTTGCCTATTTAGCTTGAATTTCCAACTTTAATCGATTCGTGTTGATTCCCTTCTGTTGTTATCATTTATTATCGACTTTGATGACATTTTCTTTGGGATTTTTGAGAATATCCATTTTGATGGATTCGGGAACGTTTTCTCTGGATTTTATTCACGTCTTTGAATGTGAATTTTAGTGATTGATTGTTCTACAATCATTTTTGTGATTTGTCACTTTAAAAATATAAAGGTTTCAACTCTAGTAGTAAATATCAAAACTCTTTCATCAAAAAGATTTCAACACTATTTTATTATAAAGCTCGTTTCTTTAACCGTTTTCCAACCTATTAGTATATACAAACCTTTACCTCACTCGTATGAGAAATCTAATTAAACGACTTAGTAAAACAAGTGGTATGAAACGCTTGCGTTTACTTCGCCGGTTAATTCTAGGACTTGTTCGATTGAATCTCTTGTGACAATTTTCTAGTGGATACTTACAATTTGTTCGTGAATATTTAAGTTAAGCTAGTGGTTATGGGACATGAAGCTAAACTTATATATTTACTAGCTTAGTGTAATTGACACTTCTTGATGATCAATGATGATCATTTTTGTGATTTAGACTAGCAATGTGTGATGTCTCTTTGTCTGCGAGGGAGACTAAACCCCGTTTTTGTTTATTTTCGACTCACATTTGTGGGTTAGCGACCCATGGTCTTCGGGCTGTTCTTGTGGAGCCTCGGCTCAAAATTAATGGTTAGCTACCATGTAATAGCGTTCTGTTTTGTGATATACGTATTGGTGAGTTTTCATACTCCCGTTTTGTGATAGGCCTCCCCATTTTGGTGATTTTTGGATTTCTTGTGATGATTTCTAGAATTTGTGTTTCACCAATTTTCGTGATTTTCATTGATAAGTTTTATGAACTTTTGTGCATTGGTGAACTTGTGTGTCATTAACTTTTTGTGAATAAAACTATAGGGTATGACATCCCTTTTTATCTTTGAGAAGATTCTTGTGATATTGACTAATCTCTTGTTGATTTTCAATTATAAACTTATAGCAGTATGTCATTATGGTTATTATACGTTTACACCATATCTCTTATTCTATATCATTTCATCTGATATTTATAGCTAGACTGATCCGTTTATTATTTTCTTATTAAATAATACTCGGGTCAGACCGAGATGTTACAGGTGCTTCTACTTGACTTCACATTTGGGATTGTCATCCTGACTTTTGGCTAACTTCTTAGATTAGTAGTTTTTGTTGTATACATTTGAGATATAGACTCATTGATGTATTCATATTCTTTTGTCTAGCACTTGTAGCTATTCTTTTGTGATAGTGTGGATCTTGTTTGACCACTACTCTGATGTACACTTTCATGTGTTATATTCATATCTTTTTCCGCCTTTGTGATATGGATGTCTGTGACTGATTTGTGTTATGTTTATTTCTATATTTGTTTCCGAAGATTATATATAGCCACTGTGTGGTAGCTTTGAGTTTGTATCGGTATGTTGGATTTCCACTTGAAATAAAATGCATGTTATACTATCCGACATAGCGGTGCTCGCACAAAGCAATTACACGGATGGTCGCTCCTCAACAGCCTTATTCTCCATGCTAGTTGACAGAATTACATCGTAGTGTTCTTGGCTAGCGTGGGTATAGAGGTGGGGCGTCACAAATGTTTTCAAGGAAAAATTGATGAAGTAGTTAACACTAAGTAAATGACTCAGATATTAGATTACCGATGGAACTGGTGTAGGGTCATGCCCTATCCTTTAGCTAATAGCCCATAGCTAATATAAGTCCAAAATTCCCGTGTGTAGGCTTTGTTACATGTAAGACTAAAATGGTGTTGCACATAGAAAGGAATATACAAAATACATATATGTTAATGGTGTGTCTGTAAAACCATCAAGATCAGTTGACCCTGAGAGAAGTAAGTTAAGGACAGACCGTCAAGGAGTGTGTCTAACAGAAGTTAGATTATTTATTATGTCTAGTAGGCCCAAGTCAGCAAATGGTTAGTAGTTAACCAAATAAAACTATATTGGTCGGACGGATAGTCCATCGGTTACCTGATTTATGTGCATATATGATATTACTACTATTTCTTTAATCGGTTTGATTGTAGAATTTTGATTTGCGAAAAGATATGTTTTAAAAGGGATATTAGTGAGGGGAAACCCGTTCCACCAAGCGGTGTGGTCTTACTTAATATCAAAATACCGAGTTGTAATAATATTATTCACAATAGGCTTTGTCTGACTCGAAGTTTACGTTTTCCCCTTAATCTCTTTGGTGCTCAAAATTTGATTTGAGTAGATTGAGAGCTAAGGTTTTTTAGGTACAGTAAATTGGACGAATAAGCTTCCAAAGACGTGCAGGAGGTGAAAATAGTTATGTAGGAGCTATTTAGTTTTATTTCCGCTGTGATGTATTGAGACTGATATGTCTATCGAGTACTCTTATCATCCAAGGGGCATCTTGATATGTTGCTCTTGGCATAATTTGTAATAATTTTATTTGACCAAAACCTAGAAATTATATTTTGAGATTATGTATCTGAATAAGAAATATTGATTCGAAATGTAGTAGAAAATCTGTTTTTAAATCTGTGTTGATTTACTTCATATTCCCGTGCTTTTTATATTATGGATACCCGTAACATTACCATATTTTGTATCCAGAATTTAATACTATACATGACTGCAGCATCTGTAGTGCTTAGCTTCGGTCCTCAAAATAGGGGATGTTAGAACATGGTATCAGAGCATAGGTTTATGAAAACTTAAAAAGAATTTTGAACTTAATGATTTTGAAAAAATAATCCTAAGGAAATGGGGAAAACCGTTGGGGTATGGGATAATGCTATAGTAACGTACTTGTATGTTTTATTTATAAGTATATGCTCTATCTCTATTCTCCATCTTTCTTAGGCTATTCTACTATATCTTACAATGGTTTGAATGTAGATTTTAAGGATGTAAGATATGGATGCTAGAAGTGGAAGAGTTAACATTGGTGGAGGAAGCACCATAACTAATGGAAATGTCAGACCAAACACCACAAGGAATCTAGGTCAGACACAAGCTGCTAATGTCGGTGCTGGAACGCCGCAAGCTGATATGGGAGCTATGAACCGGTTCTTTGTAAATATGATGTAGGCTGGAGTTGTTGTTGGATTATTCGGAAGAAATGTTAAAGGAGGAAATCAGGGAGCTTCGGTGGTCAATAACAATGCAATCTTGAACAGAGACTATGCGAGGCTGGGAAGATATCCGTTTATCAAGAATAAAGAAGCAATTGAAGTGGAGTACTGATTACTTCATTATAAGAGGATTTTCGTTGATTTGGGGCTTAATGATAAGCAGAGAAGGGGACTCGCTTCTAGGTAGTTACAGGGAGCAACACTGTACTTGTAGAATAATGTTACTATAGGAATCAATGAGGAGACCATGACTTTGGAAGTTTATGGAGTTGGAAGTTTATGGAAGGTTTGAGGAAAGATTTATGTTCGAAACCGCCAATTCAACTCTCCTTAGGAAGTTTATAGAGTTGGAGCAGGGAGACATGACTGTCTTGAGTTCGCAACTAGATTTGAAGACCCATCGAGATAAGGATATAACGATTGATACAGTTGTCAAAATGAATGAGAAGTTCATTCGCGAGTTGAAAACTGAGCTTGCTAAAGCCACGTTATCACATATCAAGGACCCATGTGATGTAGTTGTTGAGATAGCTTTAAGATAGGAGGAGATGCTTGCTTTTCATGATGGTAGCAAAGCAATGGAAGCTTAGAGTAGGCAGAACCAGAAGAGAAAGTTTTTCCATAAGAATGGCGCTCAGAAGAGTGGATCTACCAAGAAAGGAAAGGCTGATGTAGTTGATATAAGTGCGATAACAAGGGACACTATGCTCATGAGTGCCGGACATGCAACGGGAAGAAAGCCGCTGACAAGAAAGGAGTAAGTCGTTTCGACTGCGATCGGATTGGACATTATAAGAACTAGCCAAGGATGGAAAGGAAAGATGTTTGTATTGGAGCCAACTACCTCAAGATCAACAGCACAAGAAAAAGGAAAACCTATGTTGGGAGGTACACTTTTAATTCAATGTATTTTAGTAAGAGTTTTATTTGATACTGGTGTATAGCATTCTTTTATATCTCATTGTTTGGTAGATAAGCTTAACCTAGAACTCTCATACATAGTTACTTCCTTAAGGGTTGCAAATCCGATAGGAGGTTATGCGACTCTTGGGATGAGATGTGACCTGACGCAGCGGATAAATCGAAATAAACTTCAATCGGTGAAATGTAGCAATCGGTGAGTTGAAGATACCAAAATGCCCAAGTTCGTTGATCCAAAGATACCGAACTCTAGCTATCTCAAACACGTTGATAGCGCACTATACCGTGTTCAAAGATCTACGATTCTTCGCACGTTGATCTAGCGCACTAGATTCCGTGAATTGGCTTCTACGATCGTTGAATCGAGCGCACTCGATTATCCGAAAGAGGAGATAGGAGATTACACTCAACTACCAATTGGTATGAAAGCACAAAGCTAACAAAAGAGAATTTTATTCAATATTCAACAACCACAAATGTACAACACACGCCCCTATTTATAGAGTTTTCGACCCAGTCCTTAAGTCGTTGCCGACCTACGACTCTTCTTAAGTCGTGACCGACTTAACACAAACCGACTCAACCCCCTCTTCAACATAGCACATGCAAACGACTCACTAGGTCGCCAGCCGACCTAACTAACTCAAGACACACGACTTAACAACTGACGATTTACGGCCGACCTAACTAGGTACGACCTAACACAACTGACGACTCATATATATACACGACCGACTTACATTCAACGACTCAAAGACTCAAGCTACAACACCATACATTCATGACCGACTCAAATCCCTTGCCGAATTACGACTTAACAACGCAGACATATGTACAACATGACTCAACTTATGTCGTGAACGACTCACGACTCAACTGAGGACCGACTTAAGAATGTTACGACTCAACAAACAACACAAGGTACACGACTCATCAACCACACGGATACAACAGTTAGGTCGTATACGACCTAACGACTCAAGGCCAACAACACATCTGCTCATATGGCCGACTTAAGCGCCTGCCGACTCAAGCCCCAATCTCCCTGCGCTCCTCAACGACTTAGTTAGGTCGTGACTGCTTCCTCTTCTGTTAAGTCGTAGCCGACTTAGGCTCTTAAGTCGTAGCCGACTTGAGTCCTTAGCTCGCAGATAATTCAACGCGGCTGCCTCAGCTCGTAGCTCCTCTTCCTTAGGTCGTAATTCGTTATCCTTCACCCTGTTAAGTCGCGAACGACTTAAGGCCTCTTTATTAGCTTGTGAACAACCTTTGTTAAGTCGTGAGTGACTTATACTTCTCAAACGACTTAAAGTCACTTCATTAACTCGTGACCGACTTAACCCTTGAGGAGTTGTAGATCGTGCTGCATCATCCTCCCCTGGTTGAGAAAAATTCGTCCTCGAATTTGTAAATTCTTTCTCATCAAAATGTTCATCTCCATAATATGGCACAAGATGCCTAATATTGAATACGTCAGAAGTGTAAATATCCTCCGGCAGCTTCAACTTATAAGCATTGTCATTAATTTTCTTCAAAACTTCAACTGGACCAATTTTCCGCGCTTTCAATTTATTGTATGTTCCCACTGGAAATCGGTCTTTTGTCAACACTGCATAAACCAAATCGCCTTCGTTAAATTCAACATTTCGTCGCTTCAAATCTGCAAACTTCTTATACTTCTCATTCGATTTCTCCAATCGTTCCTGAACGACTTTATGACATTCAGTCAACTCATCAACAAAATCAGTAGCTCGTTTAACTGTTCCCCTCGACTGTGGTACTACTGCCAAATCTAACGGTCCCCTGGGTAAATTTGAATAAACAATCTGAAATGGACTGAATCCCGTGCTACGATTCACTGCATGATTATGTGCGAACTCAGCTTGGCATAACTTCATGTCCCAACTTCTCAAATTATCCTGTACAAGACAACGCAACAAATTTCCCAATGACCTGTTAACAACTTCCGTTCGACCATCAGTTTGCGGATGATAAGCACTACTAAATTTCAGTTTCGTTCCCACCATCTTCCACAAACTCAACCAAAAGTGACTCAGAAAACGAGTATCTCTATCCGACACAATAGACTCTGGTAATCCATGAAGTCGATAGATCTCCTTGAAAAATAACTGAGCAACACGAACAGCATCCGCCGTCTTCTTGCAAGCAACAAAATGTGTCATCTTCGAAAACCTGTCCACCACAACAAATATCGAATCATTTCCCCTTTGAGTTCGCGGCAAACCCAAAACGAAATCCATGCTAATATCAACCCATGGCTTAGACGGTACAGGTAATGGCATATACAACCCTGCATTCGTTGCTGTTCCTTTTGACACCTGGCAAATATGGCATCTCTCCACGAATCTTTCAACCTCTTTTCTCATCGACGGCCAAAAATAGGACTGTGAAATCAACTGCAAAGTACGATCACGACCCACATGCCCTTCTTCATGTAATTCCTTCACAATCTTCATCCTCAAACTACAGTTCGGTATACATAAACGATTTCCTTTAAACAGAAAACCATCAACCAACATAAATTCATCGGTACTCCCATCCTTCACTTTCTCAACATATTTCACAAAGTAAGGATCTTCTTCAATCATCTCTGGCAGTAACTCAAACCCCGTCACTTCAACTTTTAGTGCTGTCAACAAACGACTCCTCCTACTTAAAGCATCAGCCACACGATTCGTCACCCCAGATTTGTGTTTAACAACAAAAGTAAACTGCTGTAAATAAGCAATCCATGATGCATGTCTCGCTGAAATTTTATCCTGCCCCTGTAAATGCTTCAAAGCTTCATGATCAGTATAAAGAACAAATTCCTTCTGAAACAGATAATGCCTCCAATGCTTGACAGCTTGCACAATAGCATAAAACTCAACATCATATGTACTGTATCTCATCTTTGCCCCTGACAACTTTTCGCTGAAGTAAGCAACTGGCTTCCCATTCTGACTCAGAACTCCTCCAATACCAACCTTCGAAGCATCAGTATGCAATTCAAACAACAACTGAAAATTAGGTAGAACAAGAATTGGTGCAGACGTCAACAATTCCTTGACCTTCTCAAAGGCAATCCCCGCTTCCTCTGACCATACAAAGTGTTTCCCTTTCATGCAATCAGTAACTGGAGCCATCACGCTACTGAAGTGTGGAATGAATCTTCGGTAGAATGACGCTAGCCCATGAAAACTTCTTACTTCCGTAATTGTCTTTGGCTGTGGCCAATTCCTGACTGCCTCAACTTTACTCTGGTCAACTTGAATACCTTTTCCTGAAACAACATAACCCAGAAATAAAACACTAGGTGTCATAAACACACATTTCTTTGTAGCAGCATAAAATTGTTCTTCACGAAGAATAAGCAACACTTCCCTCAAATGTAGAACATGCTCCTCCGTACTTCTGCTGTATATCAGAATATCATCGAAATAAACCACGACGAACTTTCCAATGAATGGTCTAAAGATTTGATTCATCACCCGCATGAATGTACTAGGTGCATTTGACAAACCAAATGGCATAACCAACCATTCGTATAATCCTTCTCTCGTCTTGAAAGCTGTCTTCCATTCATCTCCAGGTCTAATCCGAATCTGATGATAACCACTCTTCAAGTCAATCTTCGAAAATATAGTTGCCCCACTCAACTGATCTAACAAATCATCCAACCTTGGCATAGGAAATCTATATCGAACAGTGATCTTATTCAAAGCTCTACTATCAGTGCACATCCTCCAAGTTCCGTCCTTCTTGGGTACCAACAATGCTGGCACAGCACATGGACTCAAACTTTCCTGAATACGCCCCTGCTCAAGCAACTCTTCCACTTGCCTTCGTAACTCCTCATGTTCCTTCGGACTCATACGGTAATGTGGTCGATGTGGTAACACTGCTCCCGGAACAAGATCAATTTGATGTTGAATGTCTCTAAGTGGCGGTAACTTCTTAGGCAACTCTTCTGGAAAGACATCCTCAAATTCTTTCAAAATTGGCTTTGCTTCTTTTGGAATCTCAACTTCGTCACTACTCTCTCTCCCAATCAACAAAAACACTTCAGGTTCGTCCTCCACTTCCTTGACAAACTCCTTCAAAGTCAACAGAGTTTTCAATTCTTCAATCTCTTCTAGCTTGCTCTCCTTCTGCTGTTGTCTCTTGGGAACCAAAGTGATTTTAGTACCCTCAAACATGAAACTGTAACTATTGGCACGACCGTCATGTTGAACTGCTCTATCAAACTGCCATGGTCTGCCTAACAACAGATGACAAACATCCATATCTACGACATCACACCAAATTTCATCCTTGTACTTCTTCCCAATCGAAAAATTAACACAAGCTCTTCGACACACTTTCACTTCACCTCCTTTTCTTAACCATGCTAGCTTGTACGGTTTAGGATGCTTCTCGGTCTTCAAGTTCAACTTCCTCACTGCTTCTGTAGAAATAATATTATCACAGCTTCCGGCATCAATAACGAACTTGCAGACTTTCCCCAGAATAGTACATGTCGATTGAAAAATATTGCTTCTCAGCCAACTACAATCCTCTTCTTGCTTTGGTGTCAAACAACTTCTCCTCATCATAAGATTACAACCTTCATCACCCGACACTTCTTCTTCCTCCTCAACATAAGGTGTATTTGAATATTCTGCCTCCTCACCATCATCCTCTTCAACTTCTGCAACCATGGTTCTCTTCTTCGGCTTCGGACATTCGTTGCTTTTGTGACCCAACTCCTGACAGTTATAACATTTGAACCCACTACTAGCCTTCGCCTTCTCAGCCTCCTTCACCACTGGCTTTGTAACAGGTTTAGGAACACTAGAACTTCCACCGACACCCCTTGCTTGATTATTGGAATTAGTAAACACACCACCTCCACGCCTTCCTTGTTTCTCCCAAGCTAACGCTTTCTGATGTGCCTCTGCAACTGATCTAGGATCAAACATATTAACCATATCCTGGATCTGCATTCTCAATCCTCCAATGAATCTAGCAGTCAGCTGTTCTTCTGTCTCCATAATATCATTCCTGGCAATGAGTTGGTAAAATTCATCAGCATAATCACTAACAGATTTTGTCCCTTGCCTCAGATTCTGCAACCTCTGGTACATAAGTGATTGGTAGTTATAAGGCAAAAATGTAGCTCGCATCATTTTCTTCATCTTCTCCCACTCTACAATCTTTGACTTCCCCATCCGTTCTCGAGTAAGTTTAGTTTGCTGCCACCATGCCAATGCTCTCCCCCTCAGCCTTGTAGCAACTAACTTCACCCTTCTATGCTCAGGAACCTCCTTGAAATCAAAGATCTCTTCAACATTAGAAATGCAATCAAGAAATTCTTCCGCAACCATCCCCCCTTTAAATTCTGGAATTTCCATTTTCATACCCGATTCCCATCGTCGATCATCTTCAACCTCTCGATAAGAATTCCGAACTTGGTCTCGATCTCGATAATGAATACTTGCTCTATCACCCTCTTCAACAAAATCAAAAGTACGCCTACATCGATCTCGACCATTATCATCCCTTCGCTCATGCATGCTTCTTTGACTATGTCTCTCTTCATCTCTATATGCTTCATGGTCAAATTCACGTTGACTTCTTCTCTCTTCATGTGCATAGTCATGATGATCTCTTCGTGATGAAATTGATGTGTCTCTTCTATCTCTACAAGAATGTGGTGATACCCTCCTCGCTTCCGTAACCGATGGCGAAACTCGGTTTCCTCCATGGTTCGAGTTTGGTGATCTCCTCCTTTGATTCAAATCATTCATCAATCTTTCCAATTTTCCAATGCCTTCATCAAACTTTTCATTAATATGTTGTTCCATAAGCTCGGCTTCTTCTCTACGATACAAAGCTTCAACGTTTTGATGGCGATTAGCTCTCCTTGGTGGCATGATTGAAAACTTTTCAAAACTTCAACGAATCGAACACAAGACTCCTCACAACACAATAAGCAAGTCACGGCTCACCACTTAACTCGGCAAGGCTTAGCTCGGCAATGGTTCTACACGGCTCAACCCTTGACTCGGCAATGAGTTATGACTTAATTCGGCTTGACTTCACTACTTAGCTCGGCAATATGTATACGACTCAAGTAAGGTCGGCTCACTTAGCTCGGCCTTCAACTCAAACACTTGGTTCGACTCACACTATCTCGGTTCAACACTTCAACTTCAAACACCTTGGCACCTTTTGATTCAAAATGGAATGGATCAAACTCTTCAAACTTGATGCAACTTCAATATGAACACGATGAACAACTTCAAACTTCAAAATCTTTGCTCCAAGAATCAACTTAGCTATGATTGGCTAAGTATGGCTCTGATACCAAAACTGACGCAGCGGATAAATCGAAATAAACTTCAATCGGTGAAATGTAGCAATCGGTGAGTTGAAGATACCAAAATGCCCAAGTTCGTTGATCCAAAGATACCGAACTCTAGCTATCTCAAACACGTTGATAGCGCACTATACCGTGTTCAAAGATCTACGATTCTTCGCACGTTGATCTAGCGCACTAGATTCCGTGAATCGGCTTCTACGATCGTTGAATCGAGCGCACTCGATTATCCGAAAGAGGAGATAGGAGATTACACTCAACTACCAATTGGTATGAAAGCATAAAGCTAACAAAAGAGAATTTTATTCAATATTCAACAACCACAAATGTACAACACACGCCCCTATTTATAGAGTTTTCGACCCAGTCCCTAAGTCGTTGCCGACCTACGACTCTTCTTAAGTCGTGACCGACTTAACACAAACCGACTCAACCCCCTCTTCAACACAGCACATGCAAACGACTCACTAGGTCGCCAGCCGACCTAACTAACTCAAGACACACGACTTAACAACTGACGATTTACGGCCGACCTAACTAGGTACGACCTAACACAACTGACGACTCATATATATACACGACCGACTTACATTCAACGACTCAAAGACTCAAGCTACAACACCATACATTCATGACCGACTCAAATCCCTTGCCGAATTACGACTTAACAACGCAGACATATGTACAACATGACTCAACTTATGTCGTGAACGACTCACGACTCAACTGAGGACCGACTTAAGAATGTTACGACTCAACAAACAACACAAGGTACACGACTCATCAACCACACGGATACAACAGTTAGGTCGTATACGACCTAACGACTCAAGGCCAACAACACATCTGCTCATATGGCCGACTTAAGCGCCTGCCGACTCAAGCCCCAATCTCCCTGCGCTCCTCAACGACTTAGTTAGGTCGTGACTGCTTCCTATTCTGTTAAGTCGTAGCCGACTTAGGCTCTTAAGTCGTAGCCGACTTGAGTCCTTAGCTCGCAGATAATTCAACGCGGCTGCCTCAGCTCGTAGCTCCTCTTCCTTAGGTCGTAACTCGTTATCCTTCACCCTGTTAAGTCGCGAACGACTTAAGGCCTCTTTATTAGCTTGTGAACAACCTTTGTTAAGTCGTGAGTGACTTATACTTCTCAAACGACTTAAAGTCACTTCATTAACTCGTGACCGACTTAACCCTTGAGGAGTTGTAGATCGTGCTGCGTCATGACCACTTAGAGTTTGAACTGTTAGGTCATGTATTTGGTTGCAGTTTGCATGTTATTGATTTTGCAGGGTTCAGAATTATTTTGGGTATGGATTGGTTAAGTAAATATGATGTTAGAATATTTTGCCATGGTAGGGAAATATCACTTTGACACCCGGGTTGTTCCAATCGGATTATATACTCCGTAGAAAACACTAGTTCTGAGGTTAATGCTTTGTTGGGTGCTATGGAGGCAGAAGAATCGAGTTTTTTTTGTCAAAGAATTTGCATATGCCTTTGAGCCCCTAATAGGAATGCCACCGAAACAAGCCATTGAGTTTCAGATAGAATTATTATCAGGAGCAGAACCGATGAGTAGACTGCTAAGTAGAATGACACCTACCGAGATGAAGAAATTAAATGTGGATTTGGTGGATTAAAAGATAAGAATTTTATCAGACCAAGTAGTTCACCTCGGGGAGCAACCGTAGTGATTGCAAAGAAACCGGACGGATCGTTAATGTTATGTATCGATTATTGTGAGTTGAATTAGAAGACGATAAAGAATCGATATCCATTACCTAGGATTGATAGTTGTTTGACCATCGAGTGGAGCCAAAGTATTTTCCCAACTGGATTTGGCAACAGGGTTCCATCACCTTATATTAGCTATAGATAGACGACATTTTTGAACAAGATATGGATCATACGAATGGTTAATGATGCCGTTCGGACTGACTAATGCACCATCATTTTTCGTGGATTTGATGAACATCATCTTCTGGGAGCATGTGGACAGATTCGTGTTATTATTCATAGATGACATTTTGATACACTCTAAAGACATAAGAGAGCATGAAGTTCATCTTAGAATGATGCTTGAGATGCTAAGGCAGCATCAACTGAAGGCAAAATTCTCGAAGCGTCATTTCTAGAAGAAAGAAGTGAAGTTTCTTGGTTATGTAGTCTCAGAGAAAGGGTTGTCTGTAGATCCGACTAAGATCGAGGCAGTGAATAGTTGGTAGAGACCCGAGACAGTGACTGAGATAAAGAACTTTCTTGGACTAGCTAGTTACTATAGGATATTCATTAGGAATTTTTCATGGATAGCAACACCGATGACTAAGCTAACTTGGAAAGATATGAATTTTATCTGGACTGATAAGTGTGAGGAAGCATTCCAAAAGCTGAAACACCTATCGACAAATGCACCTGTGCTACTTGATCCAGAGAGGAATCAGGACTTAGTAGTGTACACAGACGCATGTGGAATTGGATTAGAAGTTGTGTTAATGCTGAAGGGTAAAGTGATTTCCTATGCTTCTCGACAGCTCAGACCGCATGAGGTTAGATATCCAACTTACGATTTAGGATTAGCTGCAGTAATTTTTGCATTGAAGGTGTGGAGACATTACATATTGTGGGAGAGAATCAAATTATATACAGATCATAAGTCATTGAGATATTTATTCTCTCGGAAAGAGTTCAATATGAGACAGCAGAGGTGGTTAGAGTTTTTATCCTCTTATGGCTTTGGTATTGAGTGCACACTTAGAAAAGGCAATAAGGTTGCATATGCACTTAGCAGAAAACATCAAAATGCAGTACTGACAATGATAGCTAAGTGAAAAGATTTAAAAGCAATGACTGCATGCGGAGTTCAATTGAGATCTAAGAGTAGTTCTAGTAAAGAATCTGCTATGTTATCATATTTAGAAGTTCGACCGGTGATGATCAAAAGGATTGTTTCTAAACAAGGAGAGGATCCATTATTAGCTGAATAGATCAGAAAGTTAAGGAATTGAACGAAGAGCGATGGCTTGAAAGATTTCAGTCTTGACCAGAATAGGTGTTTGAGAAGAAAGGACAACTATTTGTTCTAAATATGGGAAACATTAGGAAGAATGTTCTTGGAGAATGCCATCATTCGAAGTTCACTATTCATCTAGGATGAACTAAGATGTATCGGGACATGAAAAAATGTTTCTTTTGGGTGAAGCGGTATTTGAGCTGTCAAGAGGTAAAAGATAAACATCAAAAACCAAACAAGTTACTTCAGTCTTTTGATGTTCCAGTTTGGAAGTGGGATTCTATCTCAATGGATTTTATAGACAAGTTGCTAAGGTCGAATCGAGGAAATAATTTTTTTGGGTTATAGTGGACAGATTGACCAAGAGTGCCCATTTCATTTTAGTAAGGTCAACTAGGATGGCACATGTTCTGGCTAAATTATTCATGAAGAATATAGTCGGACTACATGGAATTCCTTGTTGTATAATAAGTGATAGAGATTCCTTGTTCACTAGAAAGTTCTACAAGAGTCTACGGGAGACTTTGGGTACCAAGCTCAAGATGAGTATCACTTGCGATTCGCAAACAGATGTCCAAATGGAAAGAGTTAACAAAGTCTTAGAGGATTTGTTGAGAGCTTGTGTACTAGATATTGGGGAATCATAGGAAGGCCACCTACACTTATTCGAGTTTTCATATAACAACAATTATCAGACAAGTATAGAGATGGCACCGTTTGAAGCTTTATATGGAAGGCCATGCAAATCTCCTGTTTGTTGACCAGGGATAGTTTAAGTCTTGGTCCAGATTTGGTTAGAGAAGTTGCAGAAAAGATTGAGTTAATTTGAGCTAGAATGAAGGAAGCTCAGTTTAGGAAGAAGAGTTATGCTGATAAAAGGAGGAAAGATTTAGAATTCTCAGTTGGAGATCATGTTTTCGTCAAGGAGTCACCAATGAGTGTAATCTGATTTAGAAAATCAGGAAAGTTGGCACCCAGATTTGTTGGACAATTTCCTCTCGTAGAAAGGGTCGGAAACTCGCATATAGAGTAGAGTTACCAAATATTTTGGCAGGAGTCCACTATGTTTTCATATTTCTCATCTAAAGAAGTGTAATCGAGATCCAAAAATTACTATTGCACCAACCGCGTTAGATAATTTAGTAGTGGAACTGGATATGACTATAGTTAGTAAACCAGTTCGTATAGTTGTAAGTGATGAGAAGAGACTAAGGATTAAGACAGTCAGAGTAGTAAAAATCCAGTGGTGTGACGACAAGAGAGAATGTACTTGGGAAGTCGAGAGCAGGATTACACTGACTTGTTTCATGATGTGTTTTAACTTTATGTTTGGCTGTTATGAATACCATATCGTAATTTTAAGGATGAAATTCTTTAAGGAGGGGAGTCTGGAATGAACCTAATTTTGACCGACATTATTTAGGACATTTAATTAGATGATTCAAATGAAATAATGTAAATGGTTAAGGGATTGAGTTTTGTATGATCATATGGTAGCCGCGCCTAATTAATCTATAAGCCAAAGAGAATTAAAATGAAGTAAGTAGGGGGAATAAGAGGAGGACAAAATAGGAATAAACTAAATTCTTATCCCCTAAATCCTTCTTACTTTCATTTCTTATCTATTTCGAAAATTTGCAAACAAAACTAAAAACGTTCAAAAACATGGCCGGGCAGCATTAAGGGGAAACAAAAGGAAGATAGGATAGTATTCAAGTAGGAAACTTAAGCAAATTAATCCAAGAGCAATTCTCAACCTCCTTAACAACAAGATAAGGCGAATAATAGTTTACATCTCATTTTTATTGTTTTCAGTTTCTAGATAAGATTTGAATTTGGTTTGCATGTAATATACCATGATTTGATTGTCTAAATGAAAATATATGCTTGTTGATGATTTATGTTGCTTCATATAGATTTTTTTGATAAGTTTTGATTTGAGAAAAAACTATTAAATGACATCCAAATGACTTGCGCTTTTGGTATATAATCAAAAACATTATTTTCAAGTTTTAAATTTTTCTAAGCATTTGTAGATTTATATTGAATTTTCTATGGATAAAAATAGCTAATATTGGGTTTAAATTAATTTTGGAGATTATATATTATTTTTGGGTCCAAAATTTGTATATGTTAAAATACATATTGGAAATGAATTATGGCAATTGTTGGGGAATTTTCCTAAGCATTTTAGCATGGATATAAAATTATTTAAGGTATTGAGACTTAAATGTTTTATATGTCTTATCAAGGAGAGGGGCTTCTTTGTTAAATGTTTTATTATGTTAATTTCTGAATGCCACAACTTTTTTAAATTTTTAGTAAAGTTTATGACAACCAATTATATTTTTACAAATAGGCATGTTAGTTGAAAAGAATTTACTTTAAAAGGAAACAAAACAGTTTCGCATAGGTTTTCTGCTTCGCCACTTCTGTTTGCTAACTTTCGACCTCATACTTCCGCCTCTAACCAAGTTGAAACCAATACACATAGTATCAATGTCTTGGTACGTAGTAGATTGGAGATAGGAGGAAGGTATAGATTCAAAACCAGCCCTAATAAACTTAGAACTAATTTGGTTACAAATGAGGCTTTCGAAGGAGTTATATTAGCTTTCGACTTAGTCGAATATGCCTTTGGTTTAGAAAAAGGACTTTCGAGAGAAATTGTCATCTTTTTATTTTAAAATGAAGCTTTCAATTGAGTTCTAAACCCATGTTGCTGCATTTAACACTTCAAATCAGTGCTTTCGAATGGGTTTGAAACCCATGTTGTTGCATTTAACCCTTCGAATCAATGCTTTCGAAAGGGTGTTTTTACCTTTGAATTTTAAAGCCGCTTCTTCATGCATTCGAAAGGGTTGTTTTCGAAACCATTCGTTTTCTTCTACTTAGGAATAATGCTTTCGAATGAAATGCTTTCCCCCTAGTTCTTTTAAGACCCTTTGTTCTATTAAAAGTTAATCCCAAAGATTTCGAAAGAGATGGTAAATGGTTTCGAAGCTATGTTCCACAAACTTTAATATGAACCAATTACTTTCAAAAGGTATGTTTCAAGTGAGGAATTTTAATGCTTTCGAAAGGTTTATAATATGTGTTTCGAAAGGGAGATACCCTAATGTTTTCGAAAGGTTTACTTTGAGTATTTGAGTGGAATGTGTCCAATGCTTTCGAAAGGCAAGTTTAAAGGGTTTTGAAAAGAGGATGTCTATATTTTTCATAAAGCTTTTGAAGAATTATTCTCAATGGTTTCCGAAGGTCTATTTTCAAAGGTTTCGATAGGTATGTTTTGACCCTTCGGCCTAGTGTTTCAAAGTATAGTAGTTAACTCATTTTGAAAGGGGTACTTCCATTGGATTCGAAAGAGATAATTTAATTTTTTAAAACAAAGGATTTGAAACCTTGGCTTCACGGCCTAAGCTCTTTTACATTAAAAAGGGTTTTTAACTTTGGTGGTATAGACAATCCCATTAGATTTCATCAACATTGTTTTGTGTAAAATATATATATCATGGCATAATTATTTGAGTAAAGCAAAGAGAACATTTCCTTGTTTAAGTATGATTTAAAAGGGGTAACTCAATTTGAAAGAAATGTTTTCAAGGAAAATTTGATGGGTTAGTTAACCCTAAGTAACTGAGCTACATATTAGATTACCAGATGGGACTGGTGTAGGATCACATCCTATACTTTAGCTAATAGCTCATAACTAATATAAGTCCAAAATTCCAATGCGTGGGGCGTTTTCATAGGTAAGACTAAAATGATGATACACACAAAAAGGAATATACAGAGTAATGATAGGTTATTGGTGATCCCGCAAAACCATTAGGATCAATTGACCCTGGGAGAAGTAAGTTAAGGACAGATCATCCAGGAGTGTGTCTAATAGAAGTTACATTATTTATTATGTCTAGTAGGCCTGAATCGGCCAAAGGTTAGTAGTTAGTCAAACAAAACAATATTGTTCGGACAGATAGTCCATTGATTACCTAATTTATGTGCATATATTATATTGCTACTATTGGTTTAATCAGTTTGATTGTAGAAATTTGATTTGCAAAAAGATATGTTTTAAAAGGGATATTAGCGAGCGAAAATCTTTTTCTCTAAGCGGCATGGTCTTACGTAATATCAAAAAGCTGAGATGTAATAATATTATTCACATCAGGCTTTATGTCCGATTCGAAGTTTATGTTTTCCCCTTAAACTCTCGGGTGCCCAAAGTTTGATTTGAGTAGATTGAGAGCTAAGGTTTTTTAGGTTTAGTAGGTTGGACGATAAAAATTATGAAGATGTGCAGGAGACGAAGCTAGTTATATAGGAGCTATTTAGTTTTACTTTTGCTGTGATGTATTAAGACTAATATTGTCACAACCCAATTTCTCACCGCCCGAAAATCGACATCAATACGTCCACTGTATCAAATGCCGAACAATCGAGTGCCAAAAAACCAGACCGTAATGGAAAGAAGAAGGAGGTGGAAGAAGAGAAAACAAGACAACATCAGAATCTCACAAACGCAGCAGAACAACATAATATATATAACAACAGATTTTTATACTAAAGAATCTATAACTGTATACACTTACAATCATTAGAGTATAACACAATCCCTTAGCACACGACTGGACAGTTATCATAACTCATCATCATAGAAACTGATTATGCAGCAAACCATACATAGTGGATAATACATCAAATACGTGTGAGACGTCTTGCTATCCAGCTCGTCTCTTGAGCTTCATAGCATCCTATCCTGTATCCTATAATACTCGGTCAGACCCGAGCATTATAGTAAAATAACACCCGTGTCAGTCTGGAAAACCAACGTGAGAAAACACACTAAATTGAATTATTAAAGTTTCAAATTTTTCTGAAATCAAAGGTATCTCGTAAGACCACGCCACAAATAAATATGTCGGGTTTTTACCTTACGATAACTAAAACATTTTTCATAAAACGCTCTTATAGTATAATAGTGTCTAAGTACAAATACTTATTCAAATAGCCGAAATTGTTGCATTCATTAAATTCCAGCAATTACTAGGCTCTACAATCAAAACCGTAAAGGCACGTATGGAGAATGGATTTCCAACTAATGACTAGGCACTGGGTTACCACCTGTCACGGTACCTAGTCTAGATCAGCATACGGAGGTCCCCTTCTGATCCTCTGCAACACAAGACCGGAGCTACCCCTTACTGGATAGTCCGAATAAGATCACCCCGCGGTTGGGATCAGCAACCGCCCACATAACCGAATAAAATGACATCTAGACAGGGATGACCTTACCCTAATTGGGTGCTACCCACTTAGCCTTGCTGCATTTCCCCTAATTTTCAGTCATTCCTGGTTGATGAGGTTCGAGGCTAAGCGTTACCTTTTTAGAACACATCTTACATAGAATTCTCATAGTCCTCCTGACGATGTTTCGATAGCATTCATCCATACAAGTCCGTTCTGGGTCCGAACGGAATCAAAGGCGCTATTCCTTCTACATCCATTTTGGAATCACCCTCAGGATTAGTAGCAATTAGCCCTTACATTTCACTACTCCATCTTCGACTCCAAGCTCTTGTCTTTATCACGAAAACGTACTCATTGGATCGAAGTGGTTTTCGGATCACAAATCCGATCTCGGCCTCTTCGAAACAACGTTCGCTATTTCCTGGTAAACTCAACCCCGTTTCTTTAGGAAATACACAGACGAAGATAAGATAGGAGATCACTTCCTAACCGTTAGTGGACGGATTTCTTTATAAACACCCTAGAAGAGCGAACGAGTATATATGTACAGTATAGCACCTCAAACGGTAACTGTACCATATATTTCTCATACCTCTTCTAGATATTTCCAAAGTCATATTTGTGCCCAGATTTGATAGTCAGTTATTTAACTATTAAATAATCAATCAATTCAACCAAATATTTTATTTCTGCTAAAAAGCAACCAGTCTTATTAAATTTAGATTTTTAATAAATTAAATCACTTTAACCAAAAATATACACATAAAACATTTGAAATAAAACTACATAAAACCCTTTATTTAAAATAATAGTTATGAAATTTTATAATAATTTTCCAAGTAAAACTTTAGCCACAACTATTTTAAAATAAAATTATTGTATAAAGTATAAATATAAAATAATTTTCTTTTTAAAACATAATACTAATTTAACCTTTAAAATAATTACTACTATAATTAATTTGAATGATATTTGTTTTAAAATTCTAAAACAATTTAAAATAATCAATTTCTCTAAAACATTCTTTTAAACAATTTTAAAATCCTTAAGTTATACTTAGAAATCCTCTTTTGAAAAATATACTTAGCTTTTCAGGAAATACACCTTCCATTCCAACATAACCCGTCTAACCATTTATAAATCCTTCTTGATTTATTTTGGTTTAATTTACGTCCCAAACCCGTAAATTTCTTTTCCACACTTTAAAAATAAACCACCATTTATTTTAAACAAATCACCTTTTCCTTAAAAATTCCCATCCTGAATTTATACTTCCAATTTATCCTCTGATAAATATTTCACTTTATTTATAAACCCTATTTATAAATTTCGCAATCTCATTCTTCTTTAATCAAAGTTTCAACACTTAGTCGGTTTTCAAATCGATTTCCAAAACCAACTCCATTTTAAAATAAATTCCTCTACTTATCCAAATTTATTTCAAAACCATTAATTCCATATTCACTCCTTAATAAAGATTTAAAATCTTATTTAAATCTAAAATATTAATTTCATACATAATTTCATAATTCTCCCTTTATTTCTTCCAAACCCTTTTAAATCCTCAATTTAAAATAAATTCTTAAATTTTTAAACAATATAACTTAAGTTCTAAAA
This sequence comes from Allium cepa, assembly GCA_030765085.1. Lineage (NCBI taxonomy): Eukaryota > Viridiplantae > Streptophyta > Magnoliopsida > Asparagales > Amaryllidaceae > Allium > Allium cepa. Next base: position 1,731,942 of record CM060936.1, on the reverse strand, counting down.
ATTCATTTATCCCTATTTATTCAATTCCTTAAAATTATTTTACTTAAAATTCTCACTTTTATTTTCCTTCAAAAATCCAATCTTTATATTTTTGATATCTCAATATACCCAAATATATTCAACAAACCAAGCAATCAATAACTTTAATTTTCAATACAATCTATCATGGATTAGCAAATAAATTATATCACTGAATATGAAAATAAATTCACATTTTGAGGAATCCGGTTAGATCCCTCCAACCTGTTTCCCATCATCCACAGATGTTAGCACAATATAAAAATATCAATCCCACTTCGAGGGGGATATCGCGGTATAAAGGGTCATCCGCTATTATGCGGGCCTCATATGGTCTCATCCGCTATATAATGCGGGAATATCAATCACTCAAATATATATATATATATATATATATATATATAACTATATATAATATCACATCCAGTCAATTCAATCAATCAACCAATAATTTAAATTTTAACTATTTAAATTCAAACGGTAATCCAAATGAGTGAGATTAACTCACTTTTGATTTTTAATTTGCAGATTCGTTCCAACCCGGCTTGTCTTCCCCCGATTTAAGACCTTGTGTAAACATTAGATGATTTTTATTAATATTCGAACAAATCGAACAATTAAATTACCATTTGGTAAATTTAATTAACCGATGATTTTATTTTAAACTAATAATTTAATTTTAAACTAATTTCCTTTTTAATAAGATATTTTTAGCAACTAAAATAATTAAATAAGTCTATTAAACAATCTATCTCTATAATATATTATTTTAAAAATAAACTAGTAAATGAAAATAGATATATATGTATATTTATTCTCTTTTGAAACTACATGTATGAATAAAAAAATAGTTTATGGACTTCAATAAACTAATTTTATATAACTTCCAACATTTTCAAATTCCTATTTTTTTCAAACCTTATCTATATAAATTTTTTTTGTTAACTTCTATATATCAAAATATGCATGAGTGTTTATATAGGTATATTTACATTTATATTATACTCTTCTTTTTTCTACATTTATGTAGTTATATATATATATATATATATATATTAATATTAAAGTGACAAAATGAATTGAAAATATAACTCACTGTAGACAACATCACAACCTACCGCCATCGACTCACTGACATCGACACCCCCTGCCACCAGCGATCCCGATGTCCTAAAGTTGCGATTCGATCGCAACCCCCCTGCCTCTTTGCCAGCCTTGTGCGCACTCCATACTCATTTGCGTTTTCATCGCGAATCCTCCCCCTAGTCAACTGCCGACCCACCTCCTCAGCCACAATGCCGCACGTCGCTCACCATCACCATCGCGATTCGCGATGATTTCGGTCTCTCCCTTTTTTATATCGGCTGATTCGATTGGAAGAAAGGGAAAGTGCGTGAGGTTAGGGTTGAAGGGGAGGCCGTTGGGTTAAATTTTGAAACTGGGTTTCAAATTTATGGCCATTACATTTATTTTTTCTTGATTTTGGTTTTCCGTTGCCCTGATTTGAATCGAATGAAGGTGAAGAGGAAGATGGGTCGCGAATTTGCTTATACCCTTTTTTTCTGCTTAAAGTCCAATGTTCTTCGTGTATTTAAAAAAGAAGAGGGAGGGGACAAGAAAAAGCATGATAAGATGCTCGCGTGCCAAAATTAACTTGCTACAATGACTTGAAAATAAAGTTCTGATGTGAAGCATTTTTACCAGTTCAAAATATACCCTTTAAATTCAAAAAGTTAAATTTGAATCATCCTGAATTTGTAGCTTAAAATCTTGACATCCTATCGAGACGTGCCGTCAGGCTTCCGTAATATTATACCCCTCCGAACGCAATGGAAAAGGTTCGGAGTCCTAATTCGATCGTATGGAGAAGATAACTTTCTGGACCCAGTAATTATATCTAATTTTCGATATAGATTTCAGCGCATTTACCTATCGTACGATCACACAACAATTCCAAACCCTACGAAATTTGAAATCTAATAATAGTACATTATTATGGATCCAATGGAAATGGTTTCGTCGAATTCCGAGGTTGTGCCTCGAAGGCTATTTTTAAATATCAATTTAAACAATATATTTTCAAAACTGAACACATCACCTTTAAATTCGATTCTATCACTTTTATTATCTTCAGTATTGCTAACATAAATTTTATAAGCCTTTAGACTATTTTTAACACGCTTAAAAATCAAGATATAATATCCAATTTCCAATGATTAAATTCAATAATTTAATTATTCAATAAATTAATTGTTCAATAATTAGTGATATTTGAAATTCAATTTAAAAATCTACACCTGAATATTTGAAATCAATTAATTATTTCAATTTCAAATGTCTAAAATTCTGAGTCGTCACATTCCTTTCCCCTTGAAAGAATTTCGTCCCCGAAATTAGTTAAAAGGGATGTTCCACAACCGTTAACTTTTTCCCAAAATCAAACAGTTTTTCAACGACTCCCCAAAACAATCATTTATTAAAGTCACATTATCACCCTTTCTAACTTCCCAAACTCTTCCATAGTTCCTAAACAACATTACTTACTAACCATTCAAATTATAATTTAAACTCAAATTTAATTATCAAAATTTTCTCAAAAATTTTCTAACTCTCTAAATTTTCGAAGAATTTCGTCAGCGTCTCTTTTGTGCGGCTAGATCGGTACAACTACAAAATGCCTCTACGGGCCTCGAGATTTCAAAAGAAAACAAAAGGCCAAATGGCTAGACCAGAAAATCATCAAATTTTATATGACAATTAAATACATACCTTTAGTCGGGAAATTCATATTTATCTTCTGAAATAAAAGACACCAGTTTCCTTTCTTTTCAAAATACCTGTATATCCTACTTAGCAATAATACCCAATCCAGAGTTCAAAATCATTTTATTCACTTCTTTTCAATATTCTCAATATTATCTTTACTTAAGCCCGTACGATGTCCATATATCATCTGTGCGCAATAACAAATCTGATCGCTCACTCTATCACACAATTCCACTTCCGAACTAGTATCATTCACCCGACTTCCTAGTGCGGACTCAGATCTGGTTTCTTGATCAGAAACCGTCATTCTCCTTGCATAGCCATATACTATGATAGAGAATTTCTTGAATCAATCAAAAATCCATATCCAGGATTCGCCGTCGAAAATCAAGCGAAAAATCCCAACTCGGATCGGTATAACTACCTCGAAATTCTATGCTCGAATCTAGATTAAATCGTTATGCGAATAAAAAAATATACGTACGTCTTACATATTTATACCAATTGATTATTTGCTATACCAATTCCCTTATATTCACATTTATTTTTATTTTCATCCACTTATCCACACTTATCATTTCAACACTTTTATTAAACCTTCATTCACATATTTACTTGGTATATTTATCAATTCCAAATTTACTTAAGAATTTCATCATGCATTTCTTAAATCAATATAAACATTTTATACAACTTCTTATATTGATTTCCTCCTTGTCACTTTGGATTTTATATCCACTTTTATTCACATTATCTCAAATTATATTCAATTAACCATTTCTTTAATTAGTTCCACTTACTAATTTATTTTAAATCTCAATGGATTTTATTTCCAAACTTTAATTATTTTTTGTCTACTTTGACTTAATTCCACAACTTCACTTTACTTACACAATTTAAATTAAATATCATCCCAATATTCATTTTCAATTTATTTGCTTACCTATTTAAATTAATTAGTTTACTTTCTAATTTTATTTCAGTCCTTTTTTTATCTAGTCCAATCTTGACTAACTTCCATTACACACAATTCAAATTAATTCACAATATTCAGTTTCGATTTCATTTACTTACAATTTAAATTCGTTTGTTCAATTCACAAATTTATTTCAAACTTAATAAATTTTATATCAATGACCATTCATCAAGCCCACTCAAATTTCCCTCGAATTCACTTTTATTTTACTTGATTCAGTTTCACTTCAATTTAATTCAAATTTTTAACTTCTATAAGTTTCTCAACTTATTTACATTCCATTTACTAATCTCCTTAATTCACTTCATTTAATTGGTTTACTTACTCCTGCATTTTATTGTCACACTTCCCTTTAATTAACTCTTTCCAAGTTAAATTTGATTCTTACCTATTTTCTTCACAAACATTTTTAAATAAGATTTCAGAGTTCAAGCTATCACTTAAACATTCAAAATCAATTTTGAAAACATATACATCCAAATCAATTTATTTCAAAATCAAACTTAATTTCGCAAATAAATCCCAATTCAAAACATCCAGGCAGCAATTCCTCCCTTGGAAACTCGAAAATGAACATCGATGATGTTGCAGTCATCACCGAAGTTATTTTTCAGCGACCGAAGAGAGTTTAGTGCTTTTAATCCTTTAAAAACATTTTCAAATATTTTTAATTCCAAATCTCACCAGATTTCAAATACAGTTCAAAAAAATTTTTGAAATAATATCACCATTATTCCTATAAAACTTTTGAAAAATCGTTTCAAACTCAAAGGAATTTAATTTCCAAAATTTCGAATTCCAAATCCTTCCAATCTATATTCAAATATTACTCTGAAATTTTATTCTATTTCAAGTTATAAATCACATTTTATAATTCATATTTACAAACTCCATCTTGTAATAATTTCAATTTCTTATTCAATTTCCACACCGCAATGATATTAATTTAATATCATCACTTCCTAACAACAAAACAACTATATATAACTATAATAATTTCTGAAAATTATTTCTTTCACATGTAAAAATAATTTGGGCAAAATTATTTCGTTTACCCCATTTAAAAAAACACTATATCAAATTGTTTTATTCAAGTGTTTAGAGATCCCTATCAATAACGTTAATTACTTCTGTTGACCAGAATCCATAACTCACTCAACAAACCAATCAACACAATATAAAATAATTTTATATTCACTAACAAATAGGCGCTCATATCTATTAGTAGACTCAAACTCATTCTAGAGTACTATTGACTCTATCATATAATAAGTAATCCCCACCAGAGCCAAGGTTCTCGCTTAACCTCCAGCTCTGATACCAAACAGTCAAGACCCGATTTTTCGCAATTCGAAAATCGACGTCAATACGTCCACTGTATCAAATGCCGAACAATCGAATGCCAGAAAACCAGACTGTAAGGGAAGAAGAAAAATGTAGAAGAAGAGAAAACAAAACAACATCAGAATCTTACAAACGCAGCGGAACAACATAATATATATAACAACAGATTTTTACACCAAAGAATCTATAACTGTATATACTTAAAATCATCAGAGTACAACACAATCCATAGCACACGACTGGACAATTATCATAACTCGTCCTCATAGAAACTGATTATGCAGCAAACCATACACAACGGATAATACATCAAATATGTGTGATACGTCTCGCCATCCAGCTCGTCTCCTGAGCTCCACAGCATTCTATCCTGTATCCTATAATACTCGGTCTGACCCGAGCATTATAGTAAAATAACACCCGAGTCAGTCTGGAAAACCAACGTGAGAAAACACACTAAATTGAATTATTAAAGTTCCAAAACTTTTTGAAATCAAAGGTATCTCGTAAGACCACGCCACAAATAAATATGTCGGGTTTTTACCTTACGATAACTAAAACATTTTTTATAAAACGCTCTGATAGTATAATAGTGTCTAAGTACAAATACTTATTCAAATAGCCGAAATTGTTGCATTCATTAAATTCCAGCAATTACTAGGCTCTACAATCAAAACCGTAAAGGCACGTAGGGAGAATGGATTTCCAACAAATGACTAGGCACTGGGTTACCACCTGTCACAGTACCTGGTATAGATCAACATACCGGGGAACCCTCCCGATCCTCTGTAACACAAGACCAGAGCTACCCCTTACTAGGTAGTCCGAATAAGATCACCCCACGGTTGGGATCAGCAACCGCCCACATAGCCGAATAAAAGGGACATCTAGACAGGGATGACCTTAGCCTAATTGGGTGCTGCCCACTTAGCCTTACTGCATTTCCCCTGATTTTCAGTCATTCTCGGTTGATGAGGTTCAAGGCTAAGCGTTACCTTTTTTGAACACATCTCACTTAGAATGCTCATCGTCCTCCTGATGATGTTCCGATAGCATTCATCCATACAAGTCCGTTCCGGGTCCGAACGGACTCGAAGGCACTATTCCTACTACATCCATTTTGGAATCACCCTCAGGATTAGTAGCGATTAGCCCTTGCATTTCACTGCTCCATCTTCGACTCCAAGCTCTTGTCTTCATCTCGAAAACGTATTCGTTGGATCGAAGTGGTTTCCAGATCACAAATCAGATCCCGGTCACTTCGAAACAACGTTCGCTATTTTTCGGTAAACTAAACCCCGGTTCTTTAGGAAATACACAGACAAAGATAAGATCGGAGATCACCTCCTAACCGTTAGTAGACGTATTTCCTTATAAACATCCTAGAAGAGTGAACGAGTTTATATGTACAGTATAGCACCTCGAACGGTAACTGTACCATATATTTCTCATACCTCTTCTAGATATTTCCAAAGTCAAACTTGGGGCCAGATTTGATAGACGATTATTTAACTATCAAATAACCAATCAATTCAACCAAACATTTTATTTCTGCTAAAAAGCAACCTGTCTTATTAAATTTGGATTTTTAATAAATTAAATCACTTTACCCAAAAATATACACTTAAAACATTTGAAATAAAACTACTTAAAATCCTTTGTTTAATATAATAGTTATGAAAATCTGTAATAATTTTCCAAGTAAAACTTTAGCCACAACTATTATAAAATAAAACTATTGTATAAAGTTTAAATATTAAATAATTTTCTTTTTAAAACATAACACTAATTTAACCTTTAAAATAATTACTACTATAATTAATTTGAATATTTTTTGCTTTAAAATTCTAAAACAATTTAAAATAATCAATTTCTCTAAAACATTCTTTTAAACAATTTTAAAATCCTTATGTTATACTTAGAAATCCTCTTTTGAAAAATATACTTAGCTTTTCAGGAAATACACCTTCCATTCCAACATAACCGTCTAACCATTTATAAATCCTTCTTGATTTATTTTGGTTTAATTTACGTCCCAAACCCGTAATTTTTTTCCCACACATTTAAAAATAAACCACCATTTATTTTAAACAAATCACCTTTACCTTAAAATTCCCATCCTGAATTTATACTTCCAATTTATCCTCTGATAAATATTTCACTTTATTTATAAACCCTGTTTATAAATTTCACAATCTCATTCTCCTTTAATCATAATTTCAACACTTGGTCGATTTTCAAATCGATTTCCAAAACCAACTCCATTTTAAAATAAATTCCTTTACTTATCCAAATTTATTTCAAAACCACTAATTCCATATTCACTCCTTAATTAAGATTTAAAATCTTATTTAAATCTAAAATATTAATTTCATATTTAATTTCAAAATTCTTCTTTAATTTCTTCCAAACCCTTTTAAATCTTGAATTTAAAATAAATTCTTAAATTTTAAACAACATAACTTAAGTTCTAAAAATTCATTTATCCCTATTTATTCAATTCCCTAAAATTATTTTACTTAAAATTCTCTCTTTTATTTTCCTTCAAAAATCCAACCTATATATTTTTGATATCTCAGTATACCCAAATACATTCAGCAAACCAAGCAATCAATAACTTCAATTTTCAATATAATCTATCACGGATTGTCAAATAAATTATATCACAATATGAAAATAAATTCACATTTTGAGGAATCCAGTTGGGTCCCTCCAACCTGTTTCCCTGCATCCACAGATGTTAGCATAATACAAAAATACCAATCCCACTTTGAGGGGGATATTGCGGTACAAAGGGTCATTGGCTATTATGCGGGGCACATAGGGTCCCATCTGCTATATAATGCGGGAATATCAATCACTCCAATATATATATATATATATATATATATATAACTATGTATAATATCACATCCAGTCAATTCAGTCTATCAACCAATAATTTAAATTTTAACTATTTGAATTTAAATATTAATCCAAATGAGTGAGATTAACTCACTTTTGATTTTTGATTTGCAGATCCGATCCAACCCGGCTTGTCTTCCCTCGATTTAAAACTTTGTATAAACATTAGAATATTTGTATTTATATTCTAATAAATCAAACAATTAAATTCCCATTTGATAAATTTAATTAACCAATGATTTTATTTAAACTAATAATTTAATTTTAAACTAATTTCCTTTTTAATAAGATATTTTTAGCAACTAAAATAATTAAATAAGTCTATTAAACAAATCTATCTCTATAATATATTATTTTAAAAACAAACTAGTAAATGAATATATATATATATATATATATTTGTGTGTGTGTGTGTGTGTGTGTGTAAATTTATTCTCTTTTAGAACTACATGTATGAATAAAAAACTAATTTATAGATTTCAAATATCTAATTTTACATAACGTCCAAAATTTTCAAATTCCTATTTTTTCAAATATTATCTATATAAAAAAATTCTGTTAACCTCTATATTTCAAAACATGCATGAGTGTTTATATAGGTATATTTACATTTATATTATACTCTCATGTTTTCTACATATATACATATTATATATATATATATATATATGTTAATATTAAATTGACAAAATGAATTGAAAATATACCTCACTGGAGACAACAGCACTTCCTACCGCCATCGTCTCACTGACGTCAACACCCTTTGCCACCAACGATCCCGACGTCCTACAGTTGCGATTGGATTGCAACCCCCCCCCCCCTCGCCTCGTTGGTAGCCTTGCGCGTGCTCCATACTCGTTTGTGATTTTATCGCGAATCCTCCCTCTAGTCGACGGCTGACCCGTCTCCTTAGCCACACCGCTGCACGTTGCTCACCATCACTATCGCTATTCACGATGATTTTGGTCTCTCCTCTTTTTTTTATATCGGCTGATTCGATAGGAAGAAAGGGAAAGTGCATGAGGTTAGGGTTTTGAAGGGGAGGCCTTTGGGTTAAATATTGAAATTGGGTTTCAAATTTACGACCATTACATTTATTTTTCTTGATTTTGGTTTTCCGTTGCCCTAATTTGAATCGAATGAAGGTGAAGAGGAAGATGGCTCGCGAATTTGTTTATACCATTTTTTTCTGCTTAAAGTCTAATGTTCTTCGTGTATTTAAAAAAGAAGAGGGAGGGGACAAGAAAAAGCACGATAAGATACTCGCGTGCCCAAATTAACTTGCTATAGTGACTTGAAAACAAAGTTCTGATGTGAAGCATTTTTACCAGTTCAAAATAAACACTTTAAATTTAAATAGTTAAATTTAAATCGTCCTGAATTCGTAGCTTAAAATCTTGAAATCCTATCGGGACGTGCCGCCAGGCGTTCGTAATGTTATGCCCCTATTCCGAACAAAATGGAAAAGGTTTTGAGTCCTAATTCGATTGTATGTAGAAGATAGTGTTTTGGACCCAGTAATTATATCTAATTTTCGATATAGACTTCAGTGCGTTCACCTATCGTACGATCACATGACAACTCTAAGCGCTACAAAATTTGAAATGCGATAATAATACATTATTATGGATCCAATGGAACTGGTTTCATCGAATTCCGAGACTGTGCCTCGGAATGCTATTTTTAAATATGGATTTAAACAATATATTTTCAAAACCGAACAAATCACCTTTAAATTCGATTCTATCACTTTTATTATCTTCAATATTAGCAATATAAACTTTATAAGCCTTTAAACTATTTTTAACACGCTTAAAAATCAAGAGTCGATATTTTATCCAATTTCCAATGATTAAATTCAATAATTTAATCATTCAATAATTAGTGATATTTTAAATTCAATTTAAAAATCTACACCTGAATATTTAAAATCAATTAAATATTCCAATTTCAAATGTCTAAAATTCTGGGTCATCACAGATATGTCCATCTAATACTTTGATCATCGAAGGGGCCATCTTCATATGTCGCTCTTGGCATAATTCGTAATAATTATATTTTCATCCAAGGGGGCATCTTCATATGTCGCTCTTGCGATAATTTGTAATAATTATATTTGACCAAAACCTAGGAACTGTATTTTTTGGATAAAATGTAATCAGAAAAGCCATTTTTAAATCTATGTTGATTTTATTTCATATTCATATGTTTTTGATATTATGGATACCATTAACATTACCATATTTTATTCATATTTTATTTCATATTCATATGCTTTTGATAAAATGTAATCTTAATATCTGTTACATACGAGGTTGGATTCATGCGTGGTTTCTTGCGTTGGGATCGTAATAATATTTCGACATTTTGACGCTAGTTTGGACGAATTCTGAGACTGTTTGAATTTTGGATTTAAATTGGATTTAAATTCGATTTAAATTCAATGGTGATTGTTTTAACCTATTCACGACTTCTAAAATTTCTTATGTTCGTTAAATTAAATTTATGATATGATTAGGAATTCATTTATGACTATTTGGTACCTTTTGAATTATCATCTCAATTAATTTGAATTTATTGGAATTAAATTGTTATTTAGTATATTATTGAATATAAATTGCCAGTTAAATACCTATTATTGATTATCAGTTCTATATTGATATTTATTGATTGATTTGGATGATGATTGTGATGGATGTTGATTGTTGATGTTGTATTTTATATCGTAATAAACTGCAAGTTCACTATGGGTTGAAATAATACATACCCAAATGATCTATAGATTAAGGAAAAATCGTTATGGGTAGAAATGATAGACTCGAGCGATTTTATGGATGTTATTTATTTTAGGATTGCGGTTTGAAACGATATATAACCGTAAAATTTCAAATTGCGGATTGAAATGATAAATATCTGTATCACTTGACCATAGGGTAGAGAATTATATACGGACATCGGATTGGTTAAATTAAATGTTTTTAAAATCCTTAATTTTGAATGGAATTAAATGATATTTTGAAGTAAAATTTGATTTATATAAATTGAAGTATTTTTGGAAAATCAAGTTTTGTGTTGAAATGTGAATTGGCTTAAAAGGAATTGTTTTAAGAAATTAAATTGAAATGGTCAGATTTTTTTGAAATGAAATAAATAATTTTAAATTGATATAAATTCCAAACTCATGTTTGCAAATATAAACTATTTTAAATTATATTATTTTTAAGATTCAAAATTTTAAGATTTTTCAGATTTATAAACTATTTTAACCTATATTGACTATATTAAATCAATTCCACCTATTTTAAACCATTTATTTTATTTTAAAACTAATTAAACCATCTTAACTTATATTAAATCTAATTAATCTATTTTAAAGTTATTTAATCTATTTTAATTTTATTTAATCTATTTTAACTTTATTTAATCTATTTTAAATCTATTTAACTATTTTAAATCTATATTTACTATTCTAGAGTATTTTGACTATTGAAAATTTATTCAACCTATTTATAACTATTTTAACTATTTTCTAAATTTTCAGACTAAGTAAAAGGGAAGTGTTTATATTCAAAATTCATTGGTTTAAAAGAAAATATGATGAAATGATGAAATGACCTAAGTTGGGATTTAAATGTATAATAAATTGAAATGATGATTTTGAAGTAAGGATTTAACCTTTTTTGGAAATATGGTTTTGGAAGAATTTATGATTTGAAAGTGAATATGATTTCAAAGTGAATATGATTTCGAAAGTATTATGATTTTGAGAATATGATACTTTGATATAAATTGTGGATTGTCTTTTGAAATGTAAAAGGACCATCCGGTGTGTAACATGCGATTGGTTGTTAAAGTGATCGGGATCGAACACTGTCATACTCTCTGCCAATACCAAAAACCACTTTAACAACTGTGTACGTGGTGGAGATTACAGAAATGGCATAGGAGGTTTGGTGAACGATTTTTGTATAAGGTATGACATGACCCTGACTCCCGTGAGTCAGCTTAGATGTGACTAAAATCAGGAGCTATGCCGGGCCAAGTGAGGTCATTCCTCCTATCAAACACATTTCTTCGATACTATATTCTGATTTTGTGATTTTTTTGTTGGCCACCCCTCGATTTTGATTTGGGAGTGTGTTCAGAGGTGGGTGGTAGTAGTTGCTATGCGTTACCACCAGTCCGGATCAACAAACGATATATCTACCCTGGCATTTTCTCGTGTGCCGTGTTCACATGCCCTAGCGCGTCTTCTATGAGTTTGTTTTGTGTCGTACCCATGGAGTGCTCCTTGATAGCCCACTTGCGAGTGGAGTTTACAGTATACGTATAGACTACGACATTATATAAAATGTGTTAAGGGGGATATGGGTAACGCCTTAACACTATTTTAATACTTTACTTTACTGTAGACACTATTATAATAGCGTATTGTACTACATAGTAGATAGTTTAACGGATCCTTAGGAGATGGTAATCCCGAACATCTCTTAAGTTATTGCACACACGTTAGACACTATATAGGAGATGTCAAACCCCTTAAACATCCCCGATGCCATTCCACCTATATTTATTTTCCGTTGATTCAACTTACATAAGATCTTTTAGTTATGACTCGAGTGTTTTGTCTTTTCAATTCACTCGGGTCAGCCTGAGCATTTCAGGATTTGAAGACCTTATTTCTGGAGGACGAAGATGAAGATTTGTGCTACTATTATTTACTATATTTATTCCACTGCATTCATACTGTTCCGCTGCATTATTTATTTATCTTTGATATATGTAACTCTGATTTTGTATTGTATAAGTATAATCAAATGTTTCCTAAACAGCTTCACGAACTGTTATTTGATTATTATATTTTGTCATTCCGCTACGAGATTCTATATTTGTTTTATTTCTTTCTCCTTTTTTTATTTGCCCCAATAACAATCTGCCTCTTTGTATGGTTTGAGTTGACGCGTGTATCTACTTAAAGCGTCCAAAAGGGCAGGTTGTTACATAAGCTTCCTAACTATTTTTTGATTTATACTCTTTACCCTAGAAATTATCCATTATAAGCAATATGTACTTATCAGATGGTCAGCTCTTTTGAGGAGGTAACCATTACAATGGTCTTAAAAGGTGCTGTTATATATTGTACACATATTTCTTGAGTTTATCACACCAAACTTATGTCTGACATGTGGCTTTTGTTTTTCGTAAATTCCTTGGGTGCTCTTTTGAGCAGTTTGACAAAGGCGGGTTTTTGTTGATGTTCATTGAGTTCTTAGAGAGGAGCTGGATGTTTACCAACCGTAGTATTCTTATTTCCACTGCATTACTTCATGTATGTATGTATATACATATATATATATCAGCAATTATAAGTACAGACTATTATAATTGTCCAAGCTTATGATAGTACTCTGATTAGTAACTTTGAAATACTATGTATATTAGAGTATCTCTATGTATTATCTTCTGATGTTATATGTTATCATTTTGCTATGGGATATTGATGTTTTTTTCTCCTCTTTCATATTCCTTTTTCTTTTCTTCTTTTCCTTTACCCTAACATTCCATCTTTTTGGCACTTGGGTGCTTAACACATGAATATGTAGATGTATTAGTATCGATATTTGGGGTCGAAAAGGCGTTACATTACATATGTACTTATCTATACTAATTAACCCTAATTTATTTACTATAAATTATTAAATGCTAAGTATATATTATTATTATTATTATTATAAATTTCTAGTATGGACCCGTGCTTCGAACACGGGCTGTTTGTATTATTGTATACGTTAATATTTTGTTTGAGCCATTAGTTATACAAATTGAAAATTCTTTCATATGGTAGTAACGGTATGAGCATAGACATGTACATGAAAAGCGAGGCATTTTTGGAATTTCAAAAAGACACCGAGTAAATTAGTTCAACGAATTTTCTTTATTAGTAGAAGAGATTAGAAAGAGGAACTAACAAACATTATTATAAATTGTTACGTTAAGTATATATTTTTATTTATACGTTATTATTCTAAATTATTTACTATAATTTGATTATTAATAATTAATTATAGTAAGTTATTAAGTCCAATTTACAATATTTATTGATAATCATTAAGTATAGTAAATTACAAAATATTAATTATATAAGTTATCATTTATAAATTATTAATTATCAATTATAAATTATTACGTATTAATTGATAATTATAAATTATAAATTATTTATTTTTAATTATAGTAAAATTTTATTACAAATACTATAGATTGCTTGTTTGCTTTTAAGGAAAATGGTTGTTTTCAAGATAAAGTCTTAACTAAATAACTTAGTTGTTAGTACCAAAATGTGTAACCGACACCCAAGAATTTAAATAAAGAATGAAATTGAAGAAATATGAAGAGAAAATGAGTAGAAATAGTACACCAAATGTTTATAGTGGTTCTGCAAATCGTTGCCTATGTCCGATTGAGATTTTTACTGATAATACTACTGTTTTACAAATGATATTCTAATGGACCGGTACCGCTCCACTGTAGTTACAAGGAATTTGGTAAAAATTGTAAGGAAGAAAGCCACCTACTTATACTTGTAGGCTGGTAGGAAATGCTCCACCACATCCTCCTCAATGGCCTTCATGATCTAGCACTAGTTTCTCTTAGGAAAACGAGGCCATGTCAGCAAACAACTATGGTATGGTATCGATCCATGCTATGGATTGGTACTGATCCATAAGATCTTCTTATGGATTATTTTCACCTCTTTGAGATAAATTGATATATCGTTACCTTAGTGTTTCCCAACTTGTTTTTATAATTATGGGCTTGTTTCTATGTCCAAATGATGGATCGATGGTGGAATGGAATTGCTGATTCTAGTGCTTGAGGCATTCGATAGCAAATGATGTGCAATTGATCTATGGAGCTCAAAATAGGTTGCCAACCAACACTTAAACATAGGAAGAGGAGCTCTTCTAGACTGTTTAAGGATCGATACCGATCCATGACTATGGATCGAACTGATGAATCAGATTGGTGGGCCGAGTTTTGGAACTCTTGGATGGCATTATTGATATCATATGGTCTATATTGTACTTGGTTTCTAGACTTTACGACTATCTCGCTAGGCCTTTTTCCTTGATAGATTTCAAGTTTGATTCATCAAGTCCGTCTAAATACTGCCTGGTCAAATGGCTAGATAACACTTTCCGCCAAAGTGCATCTTGTTGCAAACACGATGCGCTTTTAATGGAAACAAGTTAGGATTGTCATATCAGACTCTAATTCGTGCTTTAAAAAGTGGTTATCCTTTCCTTGGACCCTTTTCGTGAACTGTCATGTCTATATTCGTTTGTCACAATGCTTCCCTTGCATTGAAGAGTGTAAATTGGAGCATGCTCTCATGGTCTGTCATTCCGAGCCTATTAATTTTGAACCAGTTCCTTTCTTGGATTCTTCGAGTTCGAATCTACTTTCTTTCGATTCCATTTATTAAATGTTGAGTATGTACATGCATAAGTGCTCTAATTTTCCATCGTCCCTTGGTTCCATGTACACATAGGCTCCTATGAAACACTATATATATATTCATCCTTTATACATACATATATATATTCTATGTATATATATAAATGTTGATCGTTCAGTACTGACCCATAGTCATGGTTCAATACCGATCCAATAAAATAAGGCGAATTTGCCGCCTAAAAGTGAGGGTTCGAGGGTAATTTATACCATACCTTTCCTCTCTCTTTCCTCACTTTATCTTTTGCAATTGGTTAAAATCTTTTAGTCGCCATTAAATACTTTGCTACTGCAACTTTGCACTACCGTCATCGATACTTGAACAGTCGTCGCGGCCCATCCCGATATACAAACAATCGCCATCGCCCTTTATTCGAACTCTCCACTAGTCGAACCCACAAGACCGGATCCAATCTGTTTGGCTATCGAACAGAATCATGACCCAAACCTTGAATCGGTTTTCTTCTTGAATTTTATACCCAAAGGTAAATGGCGATGGAAACGGATATGGACATTGGTGAATTCCACGACGATGGCAGTGTTGTGGATCGGGGAATGAAGTGGAAAAGAGAAAAATTCCACTCAATTGTATGGATCAGTACTGATCCTACCTTTGAGCATTTTTAATCATAAAACTCTCTTGTGAGAGTTGCATTACCAATAAATGTTCATATTTTTTCAAACACCATCCCCTTAATTTTTAAGCATTTCCAAGGACGTAAAGGCCCGTCAGGACGGTAAGCAATGATGGTTACTTTGGATGAACTCCAAACTTTAAATAAAATGTGGTACAAAACTGGAAATTGGCACTGCACAACATCACACTAGGCCTTTTCTTTAGCATGGGGCACAACTTTTAATCAATCCGATACCAATTAAGGACTGAGTTTTGATAGCTATGGGTCGTAGATTTTTCGAGCGTCTCTCTACTCAAGCTGAAGGTCCATCGATTGCCATACATATCGGGTCGGATACTATATCTAGCCAGAGTTCATTCTGCATGACAAAATGAAATGTCATGTACCTCAACCAAGCAATCCACAAGTGGAATAACCTATTTCAGATGTTCCAATATAGCCTGTAGAAGGCCTAGAAGTCGAACCAACCCATGGCACTCTTGACAATGCAGTTATTTTAGAAGAACCTGTTGATTCTGTTGCTTAAAAAATCGTAGAGGCATCACTTAGGACAATTTGCAATAAGCACGACGTTCCATTTGAGGATGTATTAGTTTCAATACGCCATAAAAAAGCACACTATCTGCTAGATAGGTATACATCATGCAATAAGCATATGTGCTTGGTAGGATGCGTCCAACCATTTAGTTAGTTCATTTAACGGGTTCTACGCTTTATGAGACTAGATGTAGCACAACTCCTTTCGAACAGTTATGCTTTTCTTCACAGTTTGTTCATCATATTCCCTCATCACTTCGATCGAATCCCTAGCAATAAAGGGATCTGACATTTATTCAGCTTTAAGCACCACTGGGGAAGTCCTTTGCTTATTTTCCTATAGCCTTCTAGGGGTTGCCCGGATCATAGTCGGCACTTTGAACAAATTAAGCTACTTCAAGGACGAATTCATTTTCTTTCGCTGTCCTTCTAGATTCTCTCAACAATGGTTGTCTCCATGCAAGCTCCGTTCACATTTTAATCACGTGATTCCATGTTCATAACTTAGCTATCTTTGAACGTCTTTTCGCTCCTTGTAGATGTACCGCATATGCCTAGCGATCAAACTCTAGTAGAGACTGTCCAACAACTTTATGTGATTCTAAAAGAAAAGAGGGAGGCCAAGGCACTACTCAACGATGAGAATTTGTGGGCTTATAACTTTTGGAATTTGATCGTAGTGTTAGTGAAGGTTCGGAGGCCAGCGATAGTGATGAGGATGATCCTTCATCCGAAGATGATGGAGACCACTAACCGGTGCCCCAAATTCAAAGTTTAGTTGTTGAGACTGGCAACATACAAGAGCATACTGAAGAGGGTGAAGTCAGAGGTGAAGGAATGGGAGAATACGATGAAAAAAGCAAAGGTGGCGATGATCAATAGCCTCTTCAAAAGAAAAGCCTTAAGATTAAACTTCCAAAGAAGAAGGCTCTGATTCTGCCTCCGCCATCTACATCTACATGTAAACTCCCATGGAAACTTCGGAAGATCCTTATGTAAATTTTGGCCGATCATGGATGTGATCGATTCTTTTGGCCTTGCAGATATGATCCTTAGGGATTTTGGATCCTCTCTTCATTTTTCACCCCTCGTCTAAGAAGAGAAAATATAGGCGAGGTAAGTTCAGGGCACTGGTTGCTCCATTCCTAACCTTAGTTAAACACCTTCACTAGTACAAAAAGTGCATATTGCTTCGCCTCATTTGCATTAGTTGAAGTAAAAGTTGATGCAAATAGAACTATTTGCATCAGTTCCATCTTAATAACCGATGCAATTGGTACGTGAAAAGCAATAGGTGATAAAAAATCAAATTTGCATCAGTTGTTACCAACAACCGATGCAATTGGTACATGCAAATAGTTTTAGTCGCATCGGTTTTAAATTCAACCGATGCAACTACATTAGTTTGCATTCATTTTCCATTGGTTTGCTGCTCCAACTTTTATTTTCCCTCCCCTAACTTTTGGTTTCCCGCTTAGCTTTCATTTATCCCTCCACTTCCCCCGTAACCCGTTAATCAACGCACCCAAGCAAATACCTCTGAACACTCTAATTCACAAACAAAATTCTCAAATCCAAATCAATTGCAAATTCTCATATGAAATTCAAATCAATTGCAAATTCTTATTTAAACGATTTGAATTGTGTTTGGAGGGGATGGAGTACACCACCACACAGTCGCAGAAGAACACCAAAATAAACAAAAAAAAATCAGGCGATTTGTTCTCCGGTGTCATGGCTGGCAGTTTGAGTATTGTCGTGGTTTGGAATGTGGGCAATTTTAGTTTGGTCACTCTGGTTTCGATTCATGTTGTGGTACAGTCGTGGTCGAGGAAGTTATGGAGCAAGATGTTCAATCGCGATTGCAGGTCAATGAGTGATGAAGGATTTCTGAGTTGATTTGCAAGCTCACTGAAGTTTGGGCGATTGGTGGTTGAGTGTCGCAAGCCAACGCAAGTTCGATTGGCTGGTTGTCAATTTGGGTAAGTGAAGTTTTCTTTTTATTTTTTGGATGGTGGCATTATTGATTGTTTTCGGGTTGAAGGAGGTGTTGTGCAGGGCTGGTGGTTGATGATCAGAAATGGTGGATGTCTAGTTTTGGCTACAGACAGTGGTTTGTCTATTACAGTAGGAGATGGCAATGTGCGTGATGGGTGAAGTAGCTAGCATCAGAGAAAATTGTTTGAACTATTGTGTTTATTCGGGAAGATGTGCAACTTTGAAGTTGTTTTGTGGCAGAGTTGAAGAAGCTTTGGTGTTGGAGACTTGAATCGGTGGAGGAGCAGGAGATGGTTGTGAGTATGGCTGAGTGTTGATGGCTGGGTGACAGTTATGGTTGTATGTTTTAATGAGGCAAGCAGTTGAAATCTTGTGATGTTTGGCAGAGGATGTGAAGGAGGCCACTGCAATGGAGAGGTCTTATGTAGATGTATGATCCGGTTATTGCTGCGTTCTTAGCAGATGTTATTGCAGTGAGAGCGGTTGCAGGTTGGAGCACGATGGTGAAGTGGAAGTTTTTGTATTGCAGTGGGCAGGTTGCTAATGTTGAACTGAGGGGAAGTGGTTTGAAAGATTTGTGTGCTGTGATGATAGAAGCGTGGTGGGATTGGTTGGATGCAATGCCAGGTAAAGATTGAAGGTTGATGGTATTTGTTTCATGAAAAAAAAATGTTGTAGATGTTCTTATTCATTAGTACGTATTTTAGATTTTACCTTCGAGCTGTAGCATGCTATCAAATTTTTAATGAAATTAATACTTTATTGTATGCTTATTAATTTAAACTAGTTTAAGTATACTAACTGATATGTTTCCAGTTTCTCATATATCTTATCTTACTTTTATTTTTATAAAAACAATGAACTGATAACAAAGGAAGAAGGCAAGGTCTTGACTTACAAATTCTGGTTATAAGATTGGCATAATTTATTTCATGTTGGTATAACAATTCTGTTGATTAGGTGTGATGCTTAACACTTCATGTTTGATATCCAGTCTGTGTTATCATTATATTGCATGTATTGCTATTTGAGAAATTTTCGTTCCTATCCATGTCTTTTTTAAAGCTTAACCATTCAATCTCTAGGCATATGCATATATTAACAACCTGACACCTTGTATATGAATTTGGGAATGCGTATTTTGCCTTAGAAAATGAAAATGGCCAAACTTAAGCACTCTTTTCTTTATATAATTTCGTCCCTGGCTCTCTGCCCTATGAAGTGGTACATCTCTGCTGTGTTGCAAACTACAGAAATATATTTTTCATGCATTCTCTAATTAGATATATTAGGACATACGTCCCTGCCATGTTGAGTTTGATAATGCATTGTCTAACTGAATTATTTTAGTCCCTGTTACTTAATTTATGGAGTACATTGGCAGAGAGAATCAAAGTTAAATAAGGCACTCACTCTGAATATTATACAGTGAACTTCTTGGCCAACATATTCTCTACAAAATTTAATTAGGGGTACCAATTATGGACGAGGACCCATGAACATGGACATTTTACAATTAGTAATGTACGAACTGGAGAGTACAACCTTTATGCTGATTCAAAAAGGAATGAAGAAGTTCAGATTATTAAACAAGAACAAACTCCAGTTTCTATATTGGGAAGTGAAGAAGAGGTAACTGGGAAAAGGAAGAAGGAAACTCCAGTTTCTATATTGTTCAGTTTATTAAACAAGAACAAACTCCAGTTTCTATATTGTGCATTATCAGTACTCTTTAAACTATGCTACTGTAATTATGCTACTAGTGATGTACACTATATTAGGGTAGTGCAGTTTTATATGTCATTAAGTTTAGTTTTACTTAACTGTTTTAAAGGTATTCAAAGACCATCTAACCCCCTTTTCTAACTTATTTGCAATGCTTTTAATTTTAGATAGTAGAATTTAGTACCACTATCCCCATGATTTATCTTTGTCACACCTGTATGTTTATATTAAACAATCACATTCCTCTTCCTAATTCAGGACAAAGAAAAAACTGGTGTGTCCTTCCAAATTTTTCTGTAACATTTAATTTTTTATATTCTCCACTGTAAGTGTAAGTGACCATTATATTATTGACTTGAATTTTTTTAGGTGATATAATTCATGTTCAAAATGAGTTAATTTTGTTATATTATTCTTATTATTTTATCACCAAATGAAAAATATTTACTAAATTTTGATAACAGGTTCAAAATGTGTGGCACAAGCTATATATATTATATATATAAACACACACAAACACGCCATTATATAGTTTTTTCTACAAATATGTGACAGCTTTACCTAAATCTACCTTTAGTTATATGATACACAGTTACATACATTAAACTATGATTTTTGATACTTCCGATACCTATGTGAAATGTGAATCCGGTGAATAAGACTATAAACTTAACTTCTTAAATAGTTAAATGGAAGCTGTACTAAAAAGTGAGTTTTGTAAAAGAGCATTCAGGTTCAATTGTTTTGTGTTTTTTTATCTATTTGATTAAGTTGCAGTGGATGATATGCTTATTTATTAGGTGTACATGATTCTTAAATAGTTTGATGATTTTGAGTTTATGCATCCTTATACTGCATCATTGAATCATAGAACTTGCATATTTTTGGTACTTTGTAGGTATTGCATTGCACATTTCCAACTGTTTGGTTTTTTTGGATAATTGAATACCTTCGCTGATGTGGATAGCATCATTGAGGTCATAAAATATTAGAACTTCTATGGTAGATTTTTGATAGTATACTTATATTTTTCCACTATACTTATTGCATGCAGATATACAGTGGATCTGCATTCAAATGGTGTTTTTTGAAGAATCAAAGGTATTATATTTCATTTCATTTCTGCTTAGTTGCTTTGGTAGTTATCAAAGGTCAAACTATTTATCTCCTTCAAAGTATTATCTGTTCCATTTTTTCTTTTCTTTTCCTCTATTTTGGAGACTAGCAAAAATAATACGATGATCATATTACATACCATATCATGTAAGTTGATTGCCTACTGAGATAGCTCAGATGGAGGAGCTGAAGCCTGAACCAGCATTTATGTCTCATTAAATTTATTTCCATTCGTTATTCATAGTGTATAAATTAAGAGCGGTATTTTATTTGATGTGTTACAGGCTTACAGTGTGTGGAAATCTAGTATTTCCTACTGAACTTTTTTTAATCAAGTACTAATAAAACTAGGGGTGTTGTTTCTACTAAGAGAAATAGTCTTTCGATTCAATGAACCAGCTTTAAAAAAAATTAGAGTCCGGCGTTAGCCTATTATCTGCTGACTAATCAAATGCACAAAATAGTCGTGTTAAATCAGACTATTCAATGTACAAGAGTAATTTGAATATTACACAGCCACAATCAGAGTATTAAATTAGAGAATTAATGATTGAATTATATTTCATGTGTTGGAGGATATTCATTTGAAGCGATAGTATTTTGTTTTATGCAAGTTGTGTTAAATTATGTTTCATGCTAAATTTTATGCTTGAGTGGTATTTACATATCTATAACTTGATTAGCAGCCACATAAAGATGTGACACTATCAAACATTAATTATTTAGAATTCAAACCTTGCTTCCATCCTAAAAGGAAAATAAAGGTGAGAAATGAATCTGGGAAAAATCATAGCTGTTTCCAGAGAAGTTAGTTATATGTGTACTCGGCTCAGGAGTAAAAACTTGCCATTAGGCCATGGACATAAGATACAATTGAATATCATGTTGGCATAAATTCAAGCATAAAATATGTACTTAACAATAATATCAGGATATGTGCCAATATGTAGAAGAAAACGATGATTAAAACACAAGTTTATTTTGTTTTTGTTATAGGCCAGGTAAAACCGATAAGAAACAAAGAAGAAAAACTTATGGAATTGCCTTCTTGCCAAGTCAGATACCAGACATGTTAAGGAGATACCAGACATGATGAAAAACTGTTTTCTTCACCACAAAGGTACATTGGTGAGTATTCTAATTATATGCTCAATCTACTTTAAAGATACACGGAATATTGATACATAGTGCTAAATAACAAAGTTGACCATTTTGCATGCTGTTGTTAACCTAATAATTTGTAAAACTATATAACCAATTAACGCAGGGATGTTGTGATGTTTTAACTTGATGTCTGTAGATTGTGTTGTATTCTATAGATTAGTTTTATGAACTTCCACAGCATAGTTTGCTACGCGATTGTGTTGTATTCTATTGATTCGTTTTATGTCCTTCTGCAACTGTGTTTGCTATTTAATAGGAGCTGGTAGTCGGTAAATAGGGGCAGTAAGGGATGAAAGGTTGTATATGGTTGTATAGGCAGTGGTGTGTTTAATGAATGGAGTGATGCAACTGTAATGTGGAGGACAAACTAATTCAATAGTACATAATCTTTGAGTATCGTGTGAAATTCTGATTTTATCAATCTGTGCTTTTTTTTGCTTCGATTTCTCTCTGTTTCCTTCCACTTTGATTCCTACCACGTATTGGCTTTCACCTTGAGGTAAGCTGGCCTAAACCAATATCATTATTGTGCGAATCCTCTTTTTTTTATTTTATTTATTTATTTATTTAAGGGCTGTGGTTGGTAAGGGGGGTAGTGGACAAACTAATTCTATACAGTAGTTTCATGTATCGTGTTCTCCATACGAGAGGCTTTTTGGGAGCTTAAATGCCTTAGACATTATACACAATGAGCTAGAACTGCTAATCTCTTCTGGACAATTAGATATGCAGTTCTTTTCAGATTATTTCATCCACGTTACTTTCCAGTAATCGCTCAAATCAATATAGTATACATTTTTCAACTGAAATTAATGGAGGAAACTCATGGTAATCCTCATCTTATGAAAGAACCACTCTTAAAAAATTATTAAAACTGTTTTGGTTGATGAATCTACAGATGAGGTATGGGAAGCAATGAACAGTTATTAAAAGTTAGGTGGTTTTCCTGATGCTCGACTCATGGATCGAGTTATCATCAAACTTTTACTCATCAGCACATCATTGGTTTAAAAAGCGGACAGTACCATAGTTCTGATGGTTTTAAAATGTCTTTTTGGTTAAAGGGATCAATTCTATAATATATTTATTTTTTAGTTCTGATGTGTTCAGTTGCAGGGTTGCACAGGCGCTGGCACAGGGCAATTCTATAGTAGTGGAGTGTTTGTGGTGCACACAGTTGGCAATGTGGTGATGTTGTAATGTGGAAGTTTGTATATGCCGATTGGGTAGTGAGATGGATAGCAGCGAGTTTGGAGCAATGTAACAGGGAGGGGGGTTGAAGTATGGAGCAGAGGAGTGTTGCAGTTATATGTATGTGAGGCAGGGGCTTGGATGATGGCAATAGGCAGAAGTAACGATGTGTTTGGTTTGATGTTCAAGGCAGTGGAGGATTTGAAGCATGGTCGTGGTTTGTAGCTTGACGGGGGTTATACGGAGGTTATATGGAGAGCAAAAGTGTGACTGAGTGGTTGTATGGAGTGGGTTGTTTGTACTGTATGAAGTGTGGTGAAGTACTGTATAGATTATTAACACTTTAATTGATATATATATATATATATATATTTTGGTATTATGTTTTTCAGTTTGTATTTGCCATCAAATTTAATTTTGAATGATTGTAATATCGTATGCAATAATTGTTTGTTATAATCAATAGTATATATATATATATATATATATATATGTACACTGTAATAATGGTTTCTGAGAATGGCTTTTTTGCATCAGGTATAAATAGCTGATGCAACAGAGGGATTAGTTTGCATTGGTTGTTATAAAAAACTGATGCAATAGAGGGATTAGTTTGCATCGGTTGTTATAAAAAACCGATGCAACAAGTTACTTTGTTGCATCGGTTTTCATTACAACCGATGCAACATGATGATATTTTGCCTCAGTTGTTAGTAACAACCGATGCAAAAAGGACCTTTTTGCATCGGTTTCAGAACTGATGCAAAAGTGTTAAGCCTGTTGCATCGGTTGCATATGCATCGGTTGTTGAACTGATGCAAAAGGGGGGTAAACAACCGATGCAAATGGCCTGTTTTGTAGTAGTGCTTGTTTTATCTTTCCAGATCTCACAAGCGGGACAAATGTACTAATCGTTTCCGCATACTCAGTTATTAGCTTTTATTTTGGAATTGATTATAAAGATTCAAATTATCTTTTAAACGCTTAATTACCCTTTAAAAACATTCATAATTGATTCTAGCAAAATCTTTAAGTTTAAACATTCTTTTTAAAAAGTCGTAGAAACGGCACTAGAAAAGTGCCGCGGAAAGTGCTTTATAAGCTTATCTGATTTAAACAACTTTTTAATATTTGAAAATTCATATTTTCCACTTCAAATCTCTTTAAAACTATTGAAATATATTTATCAAATAAATTTCATATTTTTAGTTATCCTAAAATATGCATTTTAAGGAATTTTATGTTTTGGTCATTTTACTACAAAAATGTGCGATTTTTCTGAAAAATTATTTTGGACATATTTTGAAATCTATAAGATGAAATCTTAATTTTATTTCTTCATTTAAAAGATATGGATATAATAGTCTGGAATTTTCTTATCTTGAAGAATTCCGAACTATATTCCACTCTGTACACTTATTTGAACTTTTTGGTGTGGAATCGCGAACTACCATTGCGCGACACGCCTGATTTTGACTTATTTTTCAATACTTGAAATAATTCACTTTAATTGAACTTTATTACTTTAAATCAGTATTTTCACTATTTGAAGTATTTAAAGTGTATTTTCATTATTTCCTTATTATAATATTATTATATTCATATTATTATATTCATATTATTTTATTATTAAATTTCTAAATCCAATTTCTTTTCAATTTCAATTCAACTTCAAATTAAACTCAATTTCAACTTTAATTTCAAATTTGATTTCAAATCCATCTTTAATTTCAACTCAAATTTCAATTTCCATTTTATTTTCAATTTCACTTTCGGTTTTAACTTCGATTTCAAATCCAATTCGCTTTTAAATTCAAATTCTATTTTACTTTAACTTTAATTTCAATTTAATTTTATTGAAAAGAGACTTATAAAATTTTCAAATATATCATATCACTAAAAATTGGCCTTTTTTGACAAAGGTGATTACTTAATCAAAATAAGCATAATCAAGTTAACATTTATCACTAACATAATTATGGTCCACAATAAGCTAATATGATAAATTATGACAACCATAAACACTTGCTACTATTCAAATATAACACAAACATAACCAAACATCCATAACAACATTTTAAAGGGGGTGTATACTTGCATATGTCATAAGATGATTATTATAGAAAAATCAAAATACGATCTTTTAAAAGTGATGAGGATTTCTCACCTTTGTTTCCACTCTGTCTAACTTTTCTACCATTTGCATCTTCGCTTCTTTTTGAATTTGTTCCTCGCCTTCGAAAAACCGAACTCTCTTTTCTCTTCTTTCTTTTTTTCCTTTCCTTTTTATTTTCTCATTTTTTTCTTTTTTTATTGGGGGTGTGCTTTGGGGGAGAGGTTGTAGGCCATGAAAGAGAGGAAGAAGCTGTAAAAAGTGAAGAAGAAGAGAAGAGTTTGAGTTGTGATAAATGAAGTGAAAGTGAGGTTTATTTATAGGCAATGTTTTGCATGCAAAATTACCTTTCTTTCCTTTCCTATTCTTTTACCTTTAAGCCCTTGATTTAACATCTTAAGGACGTGCATTAATGGTGGAAGAGATGTTAGGATTTGACTTATGTCCTTATGTAATGATTTTTCCTTTTTTCTTTACTTTCTAAATTACATAAAAACACACTTTTGATCCTTTTCCATGCAAGATAAGACTTAAGCATTAATGGGAAAAGAGTGGTTAAGTCCTTTTTGTAATGATTATGTTTAGTAATTTAATTTTAATAATAAATTGTCAAATCATGTTACTTTTTAAATTATTTGCAAATTTTGAATTTTCAACATAAATTTGGATTTAAATGGAAATCTAAAGTGTTCATAGTTTGTTAATATGCATTATATAGGTTAATAAAGTGAACGTGTTCGTTCAAGGTTGCGACGATTTGTTACATTTGAAAACAACGTAATTATTGACAAATTTTACAGTCAAAATTTGACATTATTGCTAAACTATCTATTGATGTAAACCAAACTTAAAAAATGAACTTCTTACTTCCTTAAATAAATTTAAACACGTCTATTCATATTATAAAATCATATTTAAATAATATCAAAATCTCTATTTTTGCAATGTATGTAAAACTGCAAAAATGCGACAAAATTTGGACATTTTGTAAACCAGTTAAAATTATGTTTCACAAATCTTATTATATTTTAATTATCATTACTAAATGATTTTAATATGAATCTCTTTCTTTCTCATATCGATTTATACTTTTAAAAATATTGCTTTTGTTGATTTATGATAAAATCAAAAATTTATATTGTTTTCTATTAACTATAAGAATAGATAATTTCTCTATTATTATTTTTTATATAGAACGTATTTACTTAAGTTTTAAACCCTTTTAAATTTAAAATAAACAAAATCTCTCATTTTCGAAGTAACAAAATTACGGATCATTACAATCACCCCTTATGATCAGCAGCGAGTAGTCCTTACATTACAAAGATTTCAATAAATATCTCTATATTGGAAGCGACCCAGAGAATGTCAACAAGCAGTCCTTCCGCTATGAAGATAATCGGTCTTCAATACAACGAGGATTTCAGAATGTAGACACCACGACCATATAAATATAAATTGGGTAAATCCTTAAGACTTATGGTAGCAATCCCTACATTTTGAAGATCTTCGGTCTTTAATAATCATCATCTTCAATACATCTTCACTTTCGAACGTATACATTGGTTTAAAGTAGTTTTCAGATAGCAATCACGCAAATCCGACCCCGGTTTCTTCGAACCAACCCTCTATAAAAAGTCCTTTAGGTATATAGGTGATTATCACATAACATTCAATTGACCTTTTATTTAAATCAAATTTCTCTTAGAGATATATTCATTAAATCATTTCTTTATCTTTTTCAGAGTATATGGAATCATTAAGCCTTATTTATCAAATCCTTTGGTTAATTAAAACCCTTTTTAAATCTTGGAATAATTCTAAATCGTTTCACTTTTTACTTAGGAAAAACATTTCTAAATTATTCTTTAAATCTCATATTGGAAAAGATTATTGAGTAAAAAGGATTATGGAAATTATACTAATTTTAACCAATATCAATTTTTGTATTCAACCTTTACTATCCGTTGGATAATGGTGAAATCACCTTTTAAATTCACACGAATAGTGCGGATTTCCTCCTCGAATTTAATACCAAGTATAATAAGATTATTCTTTACAATCCAAGTAGTTTGAATTTGGAAAATTATATCTTTTATACTTTGAAATTTTTTGATCCAAGTAAATCAAATTTATTATCCCCTCTATTGGGCCAGTCCGGGTAGCTAGGGAAGGCAAGAAACTGGTTTCCCAAACCCAAGCCTAGAGATTATTTCTCTGCCACACATAAGATATCAAGTTATTAACTCTAAATCTTTTAGCATACTTAATTTACTTCTAATTATTTAGAGCATCCAGGATTTCCCTTCGACCGGCTGCATACCTTGGTCGAATTTTCTATGACACTTACAAATGGAACAAATGCACTAGTAGTTTCAGCATACTCATTTTTAAACCTCTTAATCATCTCTTGGTTACTTAATTAACTATTTGAAAAGGTTCATAAAAGATTTGGGAAAGAGTAATTAAGTTAAACCCGTTTTTTGTATAAGTCATTAAAAATGCTGCAAATAGTGTTTTAAACGCTTATTTGGTTAAAACAACTTTTCTATCAGTTTGGAAATCAATATTTATATCTCAAATCACCTTTTTAAACATTTTAATAGATTTATAATTTTTTTTTCATATTTTTAATATTCAAAAATATTCATTTTAAATTAATTTCAAATTCGGGCTTGAAACTGCCAAATCAGATTTTTCTGGTGTTTTGGATTTATTTAAAAATTTACAAGATGAAATCCTGATTTTCTTTCTTTGTTCAAAATCTATGGATATAATAGTCTAGAAAATATTATCTCGAAGAATTTTGAGATATAGTCCATTCTATTCACTTGTTTATATTCTATGACGTGAAATCATGAACTACTATTAAGCGGCGCACCTTGTTTTGACTTATTTTTCAATTTCTTTTCGAAGTTCATGGAAACACTTTTAAATGTTTATAAAATATTTTTGAATCATTTTAAACTCATTTAAACAAATACTAATCATATTTCAAACTCATTTTATATTTCATTTCATATTATTATAATATTCATTTCAACTCTTTTTTGATATTTAAAACTAGTAAGCAACTAAACAATTTCCAAACACATCTTTATATGGATTTAATCCTCATTTAGTTAACTATGGTTAATTACTAACTATTGCTCTTATCAATTATAGAAGCAAGTTATCAACCATTTCACAACCATATAATCAATCATAATATCAACCAATTTATCATCCAATATCAAACATTTAATCATCCAATGTATTTAAACTTTTTAATCATTATACTTGAAATAATTTAGAGATTAATTAGTAAAATATGAGCACTCACTTATAGCTCCACTACACCAATCTTTTCATAGACTTCTCTTTTCACTTCAGCGCCGCTTCTTCCCTGTTTTCTTATTCTGAAGCCTTTCGAACTCCTTCCTTTCTTCTTATATGTCCTCGGCCTAGGCCTTGGAGTGCTTTGCTATGCTCCTTGGGTGGCCATGCTCTTGACTTTGAGGTGGAGATGGGGTGGCCGTGAGTTTTTAAGGGGTGGAGGAGGTGTTTACTTTGATTTTTGAAGCGTTTTACTATATATGTATTATATATATTTAAATATCATTTTTTATTATTTCCTTCAATTTTTATTAGAGGGAAAGCCATTGAAATAACTTTAAGGAGGAAGAAAAGTTGGATTTTTGTGAGAAATGGAAGTGGTATGCATGGCTATTTATAGCCTTAGGACACTTAATCCTTAAGCTTTGTCAATTAACGCAAATACCCTTTCTTAACATTTATGTGAAACATACTTTTTCAACACTTACCATCTTCACATCACATCCTTAGTTTATGTCATCTTTACTTAATACTTAAGGGACGAACCTAGTTGAAAAAGTGGACTAGATGTGATTTCATTTGATATGTGTTGGATTTGGTGAAAATTTCTTTTTTAAGTACTTATCTTTACTTAACTAAACAATTAGCATGCCTAATCCTTAGTTAATATAAGTGAGGTTTTTATTTCTTTGTTAGTGTGTTTATATAATAACTACTCAAGTTGCAAAAACGTTTACATAACTTATATTGAAGAAAACGTTGATTTTTGACAAAACGTTTTCCAATTATATTTTCTGTTTTTTAAATCAAACTATTTATTTATGTAAACAAAACTTGAAAATTGATTCGTTATCATCTTTAAATAATTAAACCAAGATTAATCGAGTTACAATCCATATTGAACAATATTAAAATCCAATTGTAAAAATACGACGTCGATTGGTCAAAGTGCAACGAAGTTTATAAAACAAGTATATATGACTATAAAACTTTTATCAGTCAATTATTATAATTTAATAACAATTTAAAAGGAGCTATTTATCGTTTAAAACAAAAATTGAACATATATCCAATTTTATCAAAAACCGACTTTTGCCAATTTTTCGATGAAACTCCAAAGTCTCTTGTTTTTTTAAACCATTTCTAAAAATAAGCTCATCGTTCTTACTTATCACATAAAACAAGATTATTTAAGTTTTAAAATTGTATAATTGAATATTTAAAGTTAATTAAATATTTCATTTAAAAGTGATAAAAATACGGGTCGTTACACCGACGGTGAAGTCACGTTCAACATTTCATCACAAGAGCCATCACTTGAACAGATCTAAAGAATCCCTCTCTGGATTCCAAACAGTCCAAGAATCCCTAAATGGATTCTTGTATCTCGAACAGATCTCGAATCACTATATGGATTCGAGCATCTCAAACAGATCTTGAATTCCATAAAGATTCCAATATAAATCCTCCAACGAATGCTAATGTCGTCCCGTCTCTTTGGATCACCATCAAGATAGACAGTCCTACATGATAGAATCATTCAAAATGTAAACGCTGACCACTCCATTGGACTTAATCTTAGGATATACAGTGCAATTTTATAACATTTCACTTCACAACCGCTTTTAGAACTCATGTTTTTGGTTTTAAAGTGGTTATAGTTTTGAGTCATCTCATATTAGTATGCTCCTTTACTGAACGGATGGTCCAAAATGAATCGATAGATTTCTAGTTAATTTAAACTTTGTTTTTTCAGAAATAAACAGACAATGCATAAGGGTGGAGATCAGGGTGGAGATTAACTCTTATCTGGACGGACTTCCATATCCTTTGTCCTAGAAGAGAAAAACGAGTTTATACATATAATATAGCATCACCGAAGATAACTGTATCGTATAGACCTTTTGTTTCTTCTAGATATTTCCTAAGTTAGTTTGGCAAAATTCAGCAACAATGAGAACGTTTGGATAAGGAAATCTAGTCTTTTATACTTATCACATTTCTAACATTCTCAAATCACACCATCACTCGGTCAAGAATGAAGCCGATATTTTAGTGCACTATTTCTTTTACACCCTACTCGAACATAATTCTTAACTCTCATAGATAGAACAAGCCTACTATGCTGGCTTTTAATGCTAAGTTCATGATTAAATACTTTACATAGGCAGGTGAAGGCATAAAGCACAATTAAGTAATACAAAGCACTGTTAAGTAACATAAGCAACTTTTAATCCCCGTTTAATTTAGTTAATCCTTTTATTAATTAAAACCTTTTTCAAAGTAAAACTTCTTTTATCTAATAAAATTTCATCTATTGATTACTACTGTTTCGCTTTTCATTTGTACTCTTTTTAATACTTAAAAAGTATTCATATACTTATCTCAAATGGTGTGTGTGTATATGTTCATAAATCCTTAACCATATTTGTTTCATTTAGAATAAAATCAAAGAGATTGAAAACAGTTGTTACTAAAACACTATTACTATAAACCCCTTCTCTTTCATATGTTAAATTTTTACTTTTTCTATGTTTTTCCAAAAGATTCCATATTTTTTATTAGCTTTAAAATATCCATTTAATTAAACGTTGTCACTACAAACCCAAAACCATTTCACTTATAATCATCTCCAAAACATTATTTTAAAGTTCTAAATATATTCATAAGTAGAATAAAGATGGGTTAAAGACAAATGTTATTTACACATTGTCACAACAAACCTAAAAAATTTATACCTAACATTATCTTTAAAACATTCTTTTCTAAAGATCTAACTATACTTATCAATAAGATAATACACCTTTAACTAATTTCCTAAAACTATTCATTATAACTAAGTGTTATAACCAAAACCACTTATCCTTTTATAAAATATCACTTACTTTTCCAAACTTATACACCTATAAAAATACTTTAAAATTCTTATAAATATATTTTAAATATCTAAATAAAATACTAATTGAAAATAGTAAATTCTGATTTTCAACAAATATCAATAAAAACATGTTTTATCTTTAAAAACCCTTTAATTTAAAAATTCATAAATAATTAATAGAAATATATCTAAACTTGAAATAACTTTTAAAATACTTTAAAGTATGTTAGAAAACATCCCTAAAAATATCAGGAAAAAATACTTAATTTAAATATCATTTTTAAATATTTAAAGTCTTAAACAACCTACTGTAGCAGCATATTAGGAATAATGCAAAAGATATCCTTTTCATTAGTGATCAATATACAATTATTAAAAATATGTTCAAACTTCTAATGTTTTTTCATACTCAAATCCATGTTATTAGACTTCAGTAAATAGATTTCACAAAAATAATAATTTATGAACCATTGAAATCATGATAAATTTGTCAAAATGTCATATTATCACAAAATAATAAAACATGCCCAACAGTGATGTAGTAGACCAAAGACAATATTTATAAATGTTATCTAATTCTGGACCGAGAGCAACATTAAAATGCTTGTCATTATGGCCAGTTTTAGCTACTTAAATTAATGATTTAAGACTTTAAATATTTACGGTAAGTACTAGACTTAGGATACTTAAAAGAAACCTCTAATAACATCTTTGAAATTTATTATAAATTTTTTCAAAAAACAAGATATGTTTTCAAGGTGCTCATATAATGAATATTCGTGCTATAACTTTTGCTACTTTATTTAACAACTTTTATAACTTGTTAAACCTTGATGTTTTTTAACTAATAAGTAAACCTATTTTACTTATTAAAAAAATAGATAAACCCGTAACGATGTCTTTCAAAGTTAACTCTAAAAATCATCGAACACAAAGCATTTTCAAAGTGCATCCATTGTGCCCTTTTTGCTTATAAATTTCATAACTTTTTTTTCACAGGTTCTACAACTTTTTAACCCAGTAATTTACCGTTCCATAAACCAAAATATGTTTAGACAAGAAAAAAAATATATTATGTCATAATATATTAAAATATCACCAATTTAAACAAGTTTAAAGCAAGGGGATTTCAAAGTGCACTTGCCAACCAACTATTTATACACAATGTCAAGCCCATGCCATATGTTATAGAAGGTCATGGAAGTGATCTTATATAATATAAAGTTGTTATTGTCTTTTCAAAAGCAAGGGGGTTCAAAAATTATAACATTGATTGGTCATTAACTTTACTTAATTTTATATTCAAGTACACATACAAAACATTCCTTGTTAAATGGTGTGTATACTCACCTAAATCCATGCTAATACAAGTACAAGCGCACAAGAATCATATATACACTTTCGACCATTATCCTCTAGCCAAAGATCCGACATTTGCTACATAGAAGTGCTTGGCCACGCTCTTACACCCTTTTTTTTTCTCTTGGCCACTTGATCCTCCACCCATTTAGCTCATGGACTCTACTCTTTGGCTTGATATTCAAGCTTTTTACATTGCATTAGGTCCTAGGCTTGAGTTTGGTGAAGATTTGACTTCATTTGATATGGTTTTGAGAAGTTAAAGAGGAGATAAGAGAAAGTGACGACATGCTTTCTTATTTTTAGCTTATTATTAACAAATGAATTTTTATGGACTTAAGTGTCTATTTATAAGCTTCATAAAAGGTCATTTACCACCTTTTACCCATTTGGTTGGTAATCCTTGCACCCTCCCTTTGTGCTTCCACCAAAATATCTAGATATTTATTTACAAATATCTTCTCCACTAACCCCTTCACCAAACCAAACACTATTCACAAATCACACTTTAGTTAGCCGTAATAAGTCAAAATATTTCTATCTGCTAAATAATTAAACTAATATATTAGACACCACAGACTTATTTGAGTATAATGGCTTAGTTGTTGATACATATTAGACACGGCCAAAAAGTTCGAATAACTTTTAGTGAGAAAATAGCCATATATCGATAAAACAATTTTTCGATCACATTATTGATATTTCTTCGAACTACGTATTTTTATAAACATTTTTCAAATGTAAGTTTACCATATTATTTATTACTTCAAATAGATTAATAAGCCTATTGATATATTTAATAACACTAAATCCGACTTCAAATATTAAACTAATTCTGATATTTAAATATGAAGTGTTCAAAATTCTGCATCATTAAAGTAATATTCAAGCTAGAAAGCTAGATATGTACATTAAAACTAATGTTCTTCTTTATGTATTCATCTTGTTACAACAATTATTTCTATACATATATATATGCATTCATGCATGCATAACACAGATACACATATAGAATAAAATGTAGTTTGTCATGCTTATATTTATCAACATTGATGTGTGTGTGTGTGTGTATGGATGTTGTTTACACCGAAAATTTGTACGAACGTCCAAAAGATTAATGAAGAGAGGATAGTGAACAAAATAAGAAAACGGTAAAAAAAAGTAATCACATATAACGATTATAGTGGTTTAGCAAATACTTGGGCTTACGTCCACTTGAACTTTGTTAATCACTTTTCTAAGTTTTACAGAGTTGATCTGATGGATCGACAGTCAAGAATCAACGATGATCCATAAGATTATAGCTATTATACAGAAATTTTTTAAGTGATCCCAAAGTCCTTTGATCAATGCCCCTCGTCAGTAGGTCACCAAAATTCTCTGTACCACGTTTGTGCCGACGTTCTCTATATCCAAGAGAAGTTGTTCTTGAAAGATTGTAGCCAGCTCACCGATGTTTAGGGACCGATACCGAACTGTAACTATGGTTCTATACTGAACCTTAACTATGATTGCAAGATCTTATTTTGATCCTCGAAAGTTTCTTAGTTGACTAACATCTCCATCTACAAAACTTACATTTATTGATACCAGCTTGCACTTGGGTAAATTCCTTGGTTTCAAGGTTAGGCAAAGGCACTTGACTTATCTATCAATCGTTTAAGTTTAGGATTACGAGCAAACCATTATCCACGGTGTGCATCACCTAATAATGGATAAGGCATCTATGGCATTAGTTAGGTGGTAATCTAGGCAAGAATTAGGGATCGATACCAAACCCTAACTATAGTTCAGTTCCGAACCATGACTTTCCTAGGATTTTGAATTTTTTATCTTGGCTATTATTATTAGAGTAGTTTGGCATGTGGGATAATTTGGGAGCCTTTGGAAAAGTGAAGACACTATTCTTTGATCTTGTTTGATAACTGGGTTTTGAAGTTATCAATCTGGATTCCAACTTGATTATTCTTCTGTTTGATCATTCCGGTACACCCAATCATTGATGGTCATAGGGCTGGATTACATTTGCCCTCATAGTATGTCTTGTTTTAACAAGATTTACATTAAATCAAGAACAAAAAATAAACTGATGACCTCAAGTAGTTGAATTTTCAGGCTATCAGCAGGCTAACCCATCTGGTTCCTTATGATTATTGGTAAATAAAAAGTTTTAAGTCAATACAACCAGAGACTCAAGTCCTAGCTTGAGTGCTAATCACAAATAATCATTGTTCCTTGTTCTCCCAGAACTATGATATCGTATAGTATATCGTAAATCAGGATCATCCCATGTTCAACTAGAAGTTAATAATCATATGTCAAAATCAATGTTATCCCACGTCTGCCCATGATCTCGGTATTATGAGATGAGCATGCCTATGGTAATTAATGGTTTAACGATCATGAAAGCTTACCACCCCCGGTTGGAATGTTAAACCAAATCAAAGTAGTGATTTTATATGACAATTTCTATCAAGTCATTTCCAAGCTAGTGGCATACAAATCCAAAGCCTACTTATAGATCTTTTCGAATTGTTAGTTCAATCATGGATCTCTCCGAACCGTTAGTTCAATCATCCAACTCTCCGGATTGTTGGTTCAATAATCGATCTCTTAAGATCATTCCTCGATCTCTTTGGATTGTTTTGTAATCTCTCTAGATCGTTCCTTAATCTTCGCAAACCATTCCTAGATCTCTTCGGATTGTCAGTTCAATCATCGTTCTCTCCGAACCATTCCTTGATCTCTTAGAATCTTTCATTGATTTCTCTAGAACGTTCCTCGATCTCTCTAAATCATTCCTAATCCCTATGGATCGTACCTGATTCTAATCCACTTGCTCTCCAGAAAGGGGACTCAACATTAAAGCAAGTTCAATCCACTCACTCTTTGACGATGGGACTAACCTTTGATCTCTTTAGATCGACAATGCACCCAATCCGCTCACTCTCCAGCGAGATAGGCCAATGTCCAAGCAACTCCAATCCACCTACACTTCGATAAGTAGACTTACATTTCCATACAAATCAAGTCAGCTTGCTCTTCGACAAGGGAATTTGCATCTTATAGTTCATTGCCCATCCCTTTGGTTAAGAGAGTCACGTTCAATCTGTCCACAAATTAATGCAAAGGGTAACCAATCTCCGTTGGTATTTCAAAATCAATGTCAGTCATTGTATTCGAGTGAATTTCAAAATTAGGCATTCATTCACAGAGTTTAGATTAAAATGCACACAAACATTATAATATCCATCCCACATAGTACTACAATCTGGCATCCAACTTATAGCATGCCTTAAGACCGATCGTAATCCTGTGCATGAGTAAGTGGCTTTACTGTAATACTAGAACATTATTTGAAAATAGTATGGAACCTTACCTAACTCCCTTTTGTAATTATTAGGAGATAACAATCCTATATGGACCGATGGATCGGTTTTTGAGCTATCCCAACCACATCACGCTAAATTTGTTAAATATAAGAGGAAACACCATCTCTATCTCCTTAGATGCACCAAACACCTCCATATGTTGGATGTATCACATCAAATGAACCATTAGATCAGTCTTTCCATCGTACATTTTCAACATCAGTAGCTTGAACTCGGGCGGATTTCTCGCATACTAATGTTCGAAGTGAATGAACTTCTGTTCAAATCCTCTAGGCTCTAGTTTGGAAGTCCACCTCTGATCATTCATCCAATTACTTCAATTATTCGATCATTATCATCTAACGAGGGTCTTGATTCCATATATTCATTCTGCTCCAGTTCCCATGGGGATATTATGATATGTATTCCTATATTTGCAAATCTACATTCTGATTCATGTTCTATTATTCAACAACATTCCTCAAACGAGCATTTCTAAGTCTCGAATTCAAGTCGGTACTCCTATAGTGGATTCCTGGATCGGTACTGATCCGAACTCTTTGATTAGTATCGATCTGTGGCATTTTTGTGGGGGTTGTTTGAACTTGCTTCGCTTTGATTCCACCTGGGTTTGTCTTGTCTTCTGGCCTTCAGTTTTTGGTCTATAGCAACATTGGTTGTCCTTTATTGTCCCATCCTTCTGAAGAATCGCTCCATCATCTCTTCTTGGCAGGCTATCATTCTCTCTTGCATTTCCAATATCATCATTTCCATCTCTACTCTAGTTATATAAATGGAAGGGGGCTAGATCCTGCGGACGCCTCTTAACTGCCCCTATGTCCTTGCCGGCTTTCTCCGATAGTAGTTTTCCCGGTTGATATTCTTGTCATCTTTTCAAATTTCACATTTTAAGTCAATGAATTCAAGTATCTTTTAGTGAAAGAACCAAATGTTTACACGAAAAATTGATAAAACTACAATATTAATGAAGAGAGGAACGTTAATAAAATAGGAAAAAAGTATAAAAAAATGAAATCACACACAAAGATTATAGTGGTTCTGTAACAGCCCGACTTTTCTTGCCATACAAATTAATAAATTTTATTAAAATAAAAGGTGTTTTAATTTTATTTGAGATGATTTAGATTTTGAAAATAAAATTTTAGATAATTAAATTCTATTTAATAATAGATATTATTGTGACAAATTAAATTATACTAATAAATTCTTTTGGAGCGAGTTATTGAAATAAAATGAATTTATTTTGTAATAGTATGATGAATTATTAAATAAAATAAGCGAGCATCTAGTTGAATAAAAATTTTCATTTATCCAACTATAATTTGTAAAATGAGGTTTGTGTCAATTTAAAGTGGACTGAACTTTATTTACAAATAAATAAAAGACGATGTCAAAAGAAAAGAAAGAAATATTCATTTGGTTTGAATCTAAACCCAAAATTAACAAAACCAAAACCCGTTAAAACTCAAACCCTTCTCCTTTTACTCTCAAAGATTCTCCTATTTTCTAATTCATGCCCGAACCTCCTTCTGTCTTAAAAAGCCTTAAGCATTCATTTCAGAGAATCGCAATTTCAAGACTTAAAAAAAATCAAGCACGAATACTATTCAATGCATGCTCGGCGAATTTGACAACACTAGGGGCTGCGGTGGCTACAATGAGAGATGGTGAGCTGGAGCCGATTTAGAGACAAGTGCCATGTTCGAATATGACGTTCGAAGGTTGACCTATCTTCAGGCGATCTGTAGTCAAAGTCCCAACTTGGAAGCTTTCCTGGCTATTGATGTATGCGATGTTCGAGGAGAGGCAACTGGATGGTAGACGGATTAGGCAATTGACGCTAGCTTGGGGAAGAAACGACTACATCATGACTTGAAGCAAGGATATGTGGGTTTGTGCAAAGGATTGGGCTGTGACTATTGAATGATGGAGTCATGAATTCTGGTGGTGCGAGGCAGAGGGAGGCTGGCTTGGGTTAATGTCCAAGGTGGTTGGAGGTTGAGGCAGGAATTAGAGCTGGTCGTCGTGGGCTCAGCAGTTTATGGAATTGGTTGAACAAATTGGATAACTGTATGTGATGGAGAAGGATAGTGATATTGATGAGGATTACTAGTCAAGAAAGGATTACTCACAACTATGTCTTTTTCATTTTAATTGTTGCATAAATTCCCATATGTTTATTTTGCTTAGTTGAATTGATGGTTTATTGGATGAATTAGATGGTTTCTTGGTGATTGATGATTATTATGTGAATTAGTTGAATTTTTGTTACAAATGATGGATTTCAAGTTATGTGATGATTATTGATTAATTATTGATTATATACGCTACGTGAAGCATGAGTAGTGTGTAACGACCCGCCAATCCATACCATTTAAGCTGACAACAAACCACACATGTCTAACCTAAATCGAGTAGATGGATGGATAGTTATGAGGAAGAAAGAATAAAAAAGAAGAGAAGAAGAAGAGAAAATAAATAAAAACAACACAGAATCTCACAATTGCAGCAGAACAACATATAATATAATATCAATGATTTTTACAAAAGAGAAATTGTTATAGACATACATCCATCAAAGTACAACAACAATCACAATTATCAGCTTGGACAGTTATAACAGCTTGTCCTTACAATTTTTAATAATTTCAATAACAAAAAACCAAAAAATTATCATATACGAGAATACGACTTGAAGACCTCTACCTCGTCTACTAAGCTCCAATGCGTCCAACCAATCTGTAAATATGCTCGGTCTGAACTGAGCATTATAATAAAATAACACCCGAGTCAGTGTGGAAAACCAGCATGATACAAACACACCCAAATGGATTTTTAAGTTATAAAAACCTTTGCAAAATAAAGGTATCTCGTAAAACCAAGTTACACATAAACACGGATGAGTTTTTACCTTACGATAACTAAAACCTTTATATCAGAAAATCCAGTGATATTATAATAATGTCTAGGATACAAATACATATTAATCATAGCCAAATTTGTTACATTATTTAATTACATCATAATTGGTTTACAATGAAGTTCGCTAGGCGCTTATTGGAGAATGGATTCCAAGAATGGCAAGATAAGGGACTACTTTCCGTACTGTAACGATCTAGTTTTTCGGTCATCTAAATTAAGGATATTTAATTGACTTTAGATATTGAAAAGTTAATTTAATAAGTTAAATCATTTGAATAATTGAATCTGGAATCTAATGTTAATAGAAATGATTTCTAAGGTTGATTTAAATTCTATTTGAATTAGAATTAAGTTAATAAACTTTTAAAATTGAATTAGAAACGATAGAACGAAAATTGGAAATTTTATAATTTAATTGAAATAGTAAAAATAGCCATCCAAGAAACTGTCTTAGAATTGGACAAAACTTGTTTCATTTGATCCATAATAGTATGTTATTATAGGATTTCAAATTACGTGTCCATTGGACTTACGGTTTGGTCGAAACTAGAAACACCTAGAAATTTATTTAAGTAAACTGAATTAAAATAATTTGATTCGAAAACCTATCTTCTATATACGATGGAACTGGCTCCCAATATATATCCCATTTATTCGAAATAGGGGTAAAACAACGCCATGCGGCATGTTTTGTTTGGAGTTCGAAATTTTTTTGGATGAATAGTGTTTTACGTTGTCTATATATGGACCTAAACTATCCCCATTCTTCCAAACCCTAATCCCATTTGATCCAGCCGCTACCTAAAATTGAACAGCCGAAATTGCCTCGGCTTTCACCCTCGATCTTTCCAAATCCAAGCCATTACACGCCTCATCTTCAACACGAAAGAGGAATATCTCAACGAGCACTGCATGATGAACGGTGGTGATCGAGTTTGATGTGGCGGGGAGGAGGCTATGGCGGCGCATTCATACAATGTTTAATGGGCTGGATCTTGACACTGGAGAGGTCAGAGCTGGTAGGTTTTGGGATTGATGGTGTGGGGGATGGGCTTCGACATGGTGGTCTCCGATCATTCTCTAGTAGCACTTGTAAAGGGCGATTGTCGAAGGAAGCAAATATATATGGGTTCGGCTGTTACTGGTTAGGAATGAAAGTGGAAGGAGAAACGTGGTGCATTGGATATGGAAACGCGCGGTCCAGATTTGTAGAGGTCAAAATAAAAAAGTTCGTAAATAAAATTGTTTAAATTCATGAAATCCCATAAGATCCATATCCTTGTCAAACGAGGTCCATTTCGTACAAAATGAATTGCGTTTGGTTCGTATTGACGAGCATGGCATTGTAGATCTGGTTTGGATTGATTTGGAGCTTGTAAGAATTTTGGGTAAAATTAAACGCTCGTTTAATTTTATTCCAAAAAAAACGCGACAACGACGACCGCAAGTAAAGTGAGTAAAACTCACTCTCTCTAGCCTAC
The DNA here is from genome assembly GCA_030765085.1 of Allium cepa. Lineage (NCBI taxonomy): Eukaryota > Viridiplantae > Streptophyta > Magnoliopsida > Asparagales > Amaryllidaceae > Allium > Allium cepa. The sequence continues at coordinate 1,690,590 of CM060936.1, read as the reverse complement.
TTATATTTTTTGAGAAAAATTTGTTATCCTCTATAAATAGAGGAGAGCACACATGTAACTATATATATGTCACAAAGTAAGGCGCTGCCAACATGCCTGGCAGGTTGCAAATCTAGGTACAAGTATCAAAGGAAAAAACTCAAGTACCTCTATAATGAGCTCCGGCAAGGCCACCACCCATTACACCCTAATATCGAGCTCCGACATGGCCACCGCCTGATATTCAGGTGTTAGAAGTACTTGAAAAACAATTGTATATCACAAAGCCAATGATAATGGAAGTCGGCACAATCTAAGAAGGAAGCTCCATGCCACTGACTCGGAAGTAATGGATATGCGACTAATCTGAAGTGGAACTGATAATGATCCTAAATGGAAAACTCCGCTCTAAAGGCTCAGTAAAAATGGATGCAGCGCCTAGCTGAAGAGTAAATCCTCCTGATAATAGATCGCCATAATGAAAATGAAGGTGTACTGAGAAAAATCCCTCATTGCAATCAGCAATCCTGCAATCAGCAATCCTGTGTACCTACAAAGGGAAACTAACACCCTCTCTAGCCCAGACCTGTAACTGAAAAGTAACTAAGGAAAAGAGTTAGAATGATACACATATATGTATATAAATGAAATTTATATACATATATATATGTATAAATGAGATAGAATTAAAGATACAAAAGTAAAGCTAATGGGACAGAATAAAGCAAATATTATTAAAAAAAGACTAAAAAAACAAAAGATCTAAAAAGTAAAGCTAATAGGATCCATGATCTAAAGAACAAAAAGATCTATAAACTAAAACAAACAAAAACAATAAGTAAAACAAATCTAAAATTATTCTTAAGGTCCTTTGATCAAAAGTAAATTATGATACACGGTGAAATCATCATTTAAGTTTGAAGAAATAAAAATACTATAATTATTAATGTCAAAAATTTATATTTATGTTTAAATAGATTAATATTATTACTAACCTTATTAAGATATTCTTCAAATAGGTTATTTTTATCTAAGTTATAATTAGGATTAGAGATCCAATTAAAAAAAATGAAGAAAATATGAAAATCAATTTATTAAAATGACTATTATTATTATTAAAAACTCTCTAATTTCTTTTAAAACAAATATACCAACAAGTTGTAATAAATAAAGTGTCAAGTAAGGATCTATTATCTGTTTTGAACATAAATCTAAAAGTATTCCAATAGAATTCACAATCAGAAATTTTAGTTATTATATTAATGTTAAAAATCTTTAGGATATTATTCATAATGAAATAAGTATCCATGCAATCATAGTATACAAAATTTTTAGTTAATATCTTCTCAATGCATATTACAATTATTATTAATTTGCATTTTTTTCTTTTTAATTTTTTTATAGTATTTAGTTTTCCATGCATAATTTACCATATGTGAATTTTAGATTTAGGAGGAGCATTTGATTTCCAAATAAATTCAAAGGAGTTCTTAGTTACACCCAAAAAGTTAATCAATCTATAAAAAGAAATAGAAGTATATTTCTGACTCTTATCCCATTCCCAACTAATATTATCATTATCATTATCATTATCAATATTATAAAGATTTAATCTAGCATAAAGCAAATAAAGCTGCCTAAGGCTATAGAACCTACTAAAATTCTGTTAAAACTAACATTCCAAGGAATGCCATTTTCCGAAGGAAAAACTTCTGTAATTAAAGCATACTTAAAATTACAGATTTCATATAGCTCTTTAAATTCAATTCTAAGAGGGATAACGGAAATCCAACGGTCATACCAAAAAAAAGTGCTATTACCTGAATGAACTATTACATTAGTGCTAGGTTAAAAATCTCATGACATTTTAAAATAGATTTCCAAAAATTACATAAAACCGTAGGAGTAATTTGACATAAAGTACTACTACCATTATAGTAATATTTAGAAATGATTTCCTTCCAAGTAGAATTTTCATTAATATCCTTAAACTTCCATAACCATTTACCTAACAATGACAAATTCATATTACACAAATTAATGACTCCTAAACCACCATCCTTTTCAGACTTACAAACAGTTTCACAATTTAATAAACATTTAATGCTGTTTTTTGAGTTTTCCCCACTCTATAAGAAGTCCCTTCTAATTTTGACAATTTTATCAATCACCCAAGCTAAAAAAGATGCGTAGACATCCAATAGATCCGGAGAGCTGATAAGATAGAGTTAATAAGAACTAGTCTACCCGCACTCGATAAAAATCTCTCATTCCAACAAGAAATCCTATTTTTGATTTTATCTATGATTACAAACCAATCGTCATGTTTATGTTTAGTAGGTCTAATCAAAAAACCGAGATAATCCAAAGGAAAAATCATAGTTTTACAATTAAGCGTACTAGCAACTAAATTTTCAACTTTTTCGGAATCATTTAAAACTAATACTGAACTTTTATCAAAATTTGTTTTTAAACCTGATAGTAGTTCAAAACTATATAAAATAAACTTAAGAGTAATAATGCGTCTAGGTAAATGGGAAGAAAAGAGCAAGGTATCATCAACAAACTGAAGGATAGATATACCGTTATGCGATATATCATTACCTACATTCAATAGAGATCCATTATCAACTACTTTTTTTAATTATCTTAGCGAAAACATCTACAACTAAGTTAAACAAAATAGGCGATAAAGGATCCCCTGACCTTAAACCTCGCTTAGATTGAATTTTATTACCTAAAATACCATTAACCCTAATATTAGAGTTACCAGTTTCAAGCAAATTCATGATCCAGCTAATCCATCTATGACTAAAACTCTAACATGAAATACATCCACTAGAAAATCCCAATAGACCGAATCAAAAGCTTCTGCGAAGTCCAATTTTAAAATCGCACAGGTTATATTATTCTCACAACAATGATTAATGTATTTTTAAACAACAGCCCCACCATCGGTGATATTTATCCCCTTAATGAAAGCAGATTTTAAACAGTCAATTAGATCGTTCATTCTTATACTAAGTCTATTAGCTAAAACTATTGAAATAATTGTAACGGAATAGTTAATAAATGAAATAGGTCTAAAATATTTTTAAGTTATTAGCACCTACTTTTTAGAGTAATAAAATAATATTTGCAAAATTAAATCTTCCTAATTACAAATTTACATTATAGAGTTCGTCAAAAATGCTAATTAGATCGAATTTTAAAATATCCAAAAATGTTTTATAAAAGAAAATTGGGAACCCATTTGGACCCGGGGATTTATCACCTGGCATGCCATTAATATTTGTAACGACCCAATTTTCGACTTCCGAAAGTCGACATTAATACGACCACTGTATCAAATGTCGCACAATCGAATGCCGAAAAACCGAAATGTTAGAATTAAAGAAGAAGAAGATAGAAGAAGAAATTAAAACAATAATAGAATCTCACATTTTGCAGCGAAACAACATATAATAGAAAAATGAATAATCTTTAAAACAAAAGCACTATACCAGTTTATACATCACATTATCAGAGTTACAACAACACAATGGAAAAGAATATTATATATTATTGATACGCCTCGCCATCCAGCTTGCCTCCAGATCTCCACAGCATATCTTTTCTGACTTCGCTCCAGAACAACTGATAACCTGACTCTAGGCTGCCCGTGTGGAAAATTATGGGCACCCAGAGTTTAAAAAGTGAACAATAAACTCAAGGTCAGTCATGGGACTGGTGTGAGATCTTAAAAATAGTTATTTTCACAAAGAAAATAAAAAGAAATCCGCTATGCTTTTGGAAAATGAAACGACCATAAGGCCTCCTGCCACCTACACAATGCAAACGCAGAATTGGAGGAGATTTCTCCTTATGATAGTCAAACATGCTTGATACGCAAAATCTTTTTAATATTATCATTAGTGCATAGTGTGGAAAACATTTCGAGAGTATAATATTAATCTTAGCTAGCATACAACCATTATTGTATGCCTAATATAGCTACCATCTAAACAGTGGTGACCACCATAAGTAAATGGCAGGTTATACAACTAAAACCGTACAATGCGCGTATTGGATTATTGGATTTCCAACAATGGTCAGGCAAAGGAACTTCCTACACCGAATGGAACGCCTTTGGAGGTACGCCCCCAAGAACTTAACCAGCTCTCTGCCAACACAAGGCCGAGTTACCTCATGCTGTAATACAGTTATAACATAGGTAACTACCATAAGTATGCCATCCCCGGTCGTTACCGACCTTTATCCGAGGATCCTCAACCACAAAGCAACAGCCACAAAGTAATAAATTTGCAGTAATCACATAGGTTAAATATCTGGGCTCTATACCATGATACCACTCTTTTCTAGAAGGAAATGGACATACCCTGAGGGCGCTACCCCCAAATTGTCTTGCTGCATCCTTCCTGTTTCGACTATTTCCGGGTTGTGAGGTCCGACGAAGTCTCATCCACAAAGCTACGCTTTTCACAAAAGCCATGCTTCGATCAACAAATGATCAGTAGCACTTCGTATGCCACATTACCAAATTGGGAATGTATTACTAGTAACCATCAACTACATAACCTCTGAGCTCGTACGTCTCAGAGATGGGTGTTAAGCTAAGAGAATAAATTCTCCGCCACCAACAGAAATGTATTTGATAGAAACCAGCTTTACATCTTAAAGTGTAACGTCAGACACACATCCATACAAGTCCATTCCGAGATCGAACGGAATCGAAGGCACTTCAAAGAAGCCCTTGCAATCCGGATATTCGTTAATCACGTCTGGAATCCCCATCACAAAGAGTGATAAAATCTCTATACCAGAGCAACCCAATGCAAAGACATTCGACAGGCAATCCTTTCATTTTTGAAAATACCCAGTCTTCAACACCATCTTCAAATGCAATCCTATTTCATCGTATCATTATTCGGAATGGGTTTTATGACACAAAGTCCTTTCCTGGCTAACCCGAATAATGAGTGCTTATTTTAAAAATAAGTATCTCAAAGTGTAATGTCAGACACACATCCATACAAGTCCGTTCCTAGATCGAACGGAACCGAAGGCACTTCAAAGAAGCCCTTGCAATCCAGATATTCACTAATCACGTTCGGAATCCCCATCACAAAGAGTGATAAAATCTCTATACCGGAGCAACCCAGTGAAGGGACATTCGACAGGTAATCCTTTTGTTTTCTAAAATACCCAGTCTTCAACACCATCTTCAAAGCAATCCCATTTCGTCGTATCATTATTCGGAATGGGTTTTATGACACAAAGTCCTCTCCCGGCTAATCCGAATAACAAGCACTTATTTTAAAAATAAGTGTTACATTCGGATTTCAAACAATCACAACAATTTCCACTTCGATCTTTTAAACAAAAGATCCGTCACAAAGATCCAATGTGGTTTTCGAATATCCATTTGGAATCCGACCCCCGGTCGCATCAAAATTCAAACGGCATTTAAAAGGCTAATATTGATAGTCGGTTATTTAACTATCAACCAATATTCACAACAATCCCCAGATTTTAAATAATTTTCCCCCAATTATTTGTTTTCAAAATATCTTTGCAAGATATATTTTTAACACTTCAACACTTTGAAAACAAATTTCAAATCACTTTTCACATTTCAATTCTTTGAAAACAAATTTCAAATTACTTTCCTCACGTGGAATAAATTTCCAAATATTATTTATTTCCATTGAAAATTTGCCGAGTCCGAATAATTTAAAAAGTATTTTAAATTACTTATCCAAATATATATATATATATATATATATATATATATATTTGGAAACACTTGAAATAAAAACTATTTTTAAACACTTTATCCAAAATATTAGTTATGAAAATATTATACTAATATCTCATATAAACTTCAAGCCCAAACTAATTTTAAAAATAAAATAAAATTATTTGATAGAGTATAACAATTTAAATAACCATTTTCTAAATCAAATATCAATTAAATCTTTAAATAATCACATATATAATTACTTAGAAAAATCTTTACTTTAAAGATTAAAACAATTTACGAAAATAATTTCTCCAAAACATCCTTTTTGCAAACCAACTTTGAAACTATAAATTTATAATTTAAAAGCTACTTTGAAACACACTTGGCTTTCTAGGGAGAATACACTTTCCATTTCAAAATGGTCATTTAAATCAATTAATAACTCCTTTTCAATTTATTTTTAAATTTACATTCCAAATCCGTAAATTTCTTTCCACACTTAAAAATAAACCAATGTTTATTTTAAAACAAATTTCCCTTTCCTTTATAAATTCCCATTGTGAATTTAAATTTTCAAATATCCACTAATATACGATTTTCAAATCGATTTTCAAATATTCACTTTCAAACGCCAAATCAAATTCCAAATTGATTTCCCAAAGATTTATTTTCAAACACCAAATTAATTTCAAATCGATTTCCCAAAGATTTATTTTCTATTAAAACAAATTCCTTTATTTCTTTCCAAACTATTTGAAATCTTAATTTTAAATAAATTCTCCAACTTTTAAACAATATTGCTTAAAATCCCTTTATAAAAATCTTTTCCCATACTTTGGAATTAATTTGATAGGATTTTAAAAATCAATCTTTATCCTTTTTAAAATTCCTTCTTTTAAATCTATTCAATTCTCTAAAATGAATTTATTTAAAATTTTCTACTTTGATTTCCAAAAGTCAAATTCTTAATTTCTAGTATCCTACGATACCAAAAATATATTCGGCTAAACTATAGCCTTCAATGATTTCAATCACAAATATAATCATTCACAGATTATTAATAAATCATCACACAACATATGAAACAAATTCAAATATTTTAGGAATCCAGTTGGATTCCTAAAACCTGTTTCCCTGCATCCACATTTGTTAGCACAATAAATAAATACCAATTCCACTTCGAGGTGGAATATCGTGGTATATGGGATAATATAATATCATCCGCTATTATGCGGCGCATAGGGTCTCATCCGCTATATAATGCGGGAAATCAATCACTCCATATATATATACACACACACACACACATACACCACCACAACCAACTATCAATCAATAACTAAAATTTCAATTTAAATTTGAGTGAGAAGATCTCACCGTTGCTTACGTATGCAACCCATTTTAAATCCGGCTTGATCCTCTATGATGTTTTTAGACCTTGTATAAAAATTGTATAATATTTCATTAATATTCGAACAAATCGAATAATCAATTACTGTTTAATAATTTAATTAACTAATAGTTTTATCTAAACCATTTTTCCTTTAATAAATTTATTTAACTAAAAATTAAATTTTAAAACTAAATTTCCTTTTTAAATAAAATATTTTCTAGTTACTAAAATGATTACATTGGTTAACTAAATAAATTAATTTCCAATAATACATTATTTTCTTTGAACTACCTATATGTACTTATAAAAATATAATCTACATAATTTTTTTAAAGTCTGATTTTATTTACTGTTCATAAATTTAAAATCCTTATATTTGCAAACCTTGTCCATATAGATCACAAAATTAATTTTTTAATAACCTTTTTAACATTTTAAAAGTTCCAATATATTTTCCAAAGTCAGGTGTGTGTGTGTGTGTGTGTGTGTATTTCTGTTGTATTGTAATAAATAAATTTTCAGTGAATGATGAAACAGAATTCCCTTACTGTAGAATCTTTATATCTATATATATATATAGACTAAATTTAAAATCAAACAATTTAACACCTTACCGCATATTTGAAATTTCAATGCTCGAAACCCTCGAACGATCGCCGCCACGAATCCCCAGTCGAGATTACACTCGCGAGAGTCTCCACGCCGCCGCTTCCCATGCCCTAGGTGAAGTCGCAATTCGCATTATGACCTTCCAGTTCTCTCCAACCATCACTCGAGAACCCTGGTTCGAACAGCTTCAAACATGAAAATAGCTGTCACTCCTTACTCCTCGAATTCGACAATCCTTTGCCACAATCAACGACTCGCGGCCCACTTTAATGTCGCTCGACATCGCGCTTGAATCCTGTCGCGCCTGCCGCGAGTTCCAATTTGATTTCCTTTAAGCTTTCGTTTAATCCCTAAACTCGACTGAGCTCGGCCATTAATTGATTCCAAAATTTCAAATTGGGATGAAAATGAACGCGTGATTAAATTCGAAAGTGAGAGAGGGAGTTGAGTTTGGGTTGAATTGAAAGAGCGGCCATTGATTTTAAGCAGCAATCCCTCCTTTTTTTTCTTTTTTTTTGAACGAAGATTATAATCATTCGTTGTTATTATTATTATTATTATTATTATTATTATTATTATTATTTCTTTTGTATACGCGTGTTTCATTTTGAAGAGAAAAGTAAACACGTGTTCGAAAAGGCATATACGTGTTGAGAAGCAAAATAAGGACTTGCACAATTATTATTTATATTTAAATTTCAAATTCAAATTGAAATTGCCTCGAAAAATACAACTTACAATCTCGAACCCCAATCAAGACATGCCGCCAGGCGTTTATAATGTTATATCCCCACTTTGAACACAACAGAAAAGGTTCCAAGTCCAAATTCGATCGTATGGAGAAGATAGATTTTTGGACCCAGTTGTAAATTTAAATTTCAATATAAATTTCAGTGCGTTTATCAACCATACGGCCAAACGATCGCTCGAAACACTACGATAATTGAAATCCAATAATAATACACTATTACGGATCCAATGGAACTAGTTTCGTCGAATTCTGAGACTGTGCCTCGGAAGGCTATTTTTAAATATCGATTTAAACAATATAAATTTCAAAACTGAATAAATCATTTTCAAATTCAATTCTGAAGCTTCCATTATCTTTAGTATCATCAATATAAATTTTCTAAACCTTCAAAATATTTTTAATAAGCTTAAAAATCAAATTCAACATTTTACCCAACATCAATAATTAAATCTAATAATTTAATTGCCAAATAAATCCTGATATTTGAAATCCAAGTTTAAAATAACTCCCAAATATTTAAAATCAATTCAATATTCTAATTTCAAAAGTCCAAAATTATGGGTCGTCACAATAGCTTCCTAATTTCCACTTCTATGAAAGGATTATCTAACTCAGAAAGATCAACGTTGGGATCAGACGGATAAAGACCATTCCGTCTAACATTAATTCTGTGTTTGTTTTTATTACTAAAAATATCCCTATAATTGTCTATAAAAGCCCTATTAACGTCTCTTTGGCCAACTAACTCTACATTATTCACAGTAATGGAATTAATTGCATTACTATGCTTTCTACCATTAGCCATATTGTGAAAAAATTTGGTATTATTGTCACCTTCATTTATCCACTGGTTTCTGGATCTCCGTTTCCACATAACCTCCTCGTTTTCTAAAATAGAATTAAGTTCTTCTTTTAGATTAGTGAGAACGTTACGCTCTCCTAAATTTAGTTGTCTAGTTTCTTCTATCTTGTTTTTTTTAAAGCATGTTAGTAAGAATATTATCTTTTTTAATTTTTATATTACCAAAACATTATATTCCAATTTTTAAGAAAATTCCTACGATCCCTAAGTTTTAAAACAAAAATTTTAGCAGAATTATCCTTATTTCTAATATTATAATAACTCAAAGAAATCCACTTATTTTTTATTAAATTAAAAAAATTGGATTCTAAAAGCCACATTTTTCCAAATTTAAAAGATCTATTAATAACCCTATGCTATTCACATGTGAAAATAATAGAACAATGATCGGAATAAGTGTATGGAAAACCAGAAACTCTACTAATAGGGATTTATCCTCTATTTAATCACTAACGAAAAACCTATCAAGAAGAGTCATAGATGAGGACTCCCTAGTATTACTCCAAGTAAAATCTCTATTAGAAAGAGGGATCTCAATCAAATTGGAATTAATAATAAATTGGTCAAATTCCTCCATAGCAGAGAAATCACCCTCCCGTGGTGAACGTTCTCCTATAAAACGTGTAACATTAAAATCACCCCCCAAAATCCAAAAACCCGGAGTATAAGATCTAAACTCTAGGCATTCGTTCCATAAAATCCAACAACTTATTTTGAGTTAGGCCCACAAACATTAGAAATATTTAAAAAAGAATTATTAGTAAGATTAATGAGAATAATGTGCAAAGAATGTTGTTTTGAAATACATTAGAGCAGCTTAAAATAGTTATCCTACCACCCAATCAGAAAACCACAGAAGCGCCCATAGAAGGTAAAAATCCCACTTTCTAAAATGATACCCACCAAATCTTCTGTAGAAACGAATATTGGTACATTCAATTTTAGTTTCCTAAAAGAGAGTAATATCAATAGAATAGTCTTTAAAAAAAGCTCTAACCTTGTCACGCTTATTTAAATCATGCAAACCTTTAATGTTCCAACTAATGATCCTCATATACCAACAGATCTATCCCTATCAAATTCACTACTTCTAATTTACTCACAATCTACCTCAACAACAGAATAAATGAAATAAGTATCGGTCGCCAATTGGCTAAACTTAGAAGCAGACAATCTACCTAAAGCATGTGAAGAAAATGTACTACCCAAATCAGAACGCATAACTGAGCCTGAATTCGTAGCACCACTCGTGACACTCGAATCATGTGACTCACCCATAGACAGAGACTGACAACAATGGTTCCTGGCACTATGTCGAACTGAACCACTAATAGGCACAGATTTCCTGTGCCTACCTCTCTTTGAAGAAGAAGGACAAGAAGTAGAGCTACTGCTAAACCAAATATTTCTTACATTATCTAAGTGACAAGAGCTCCCCTTCAAATAATAATTCAAATTACTACTTTCTTTATTAAAATCCATAGATTCAACAGTATCACCCGAAACAAAATAAACACCATCAATCATGTGTTTGTTTAACTTATCATTGCTAGCAGTTTGTTCCACCATAACCATTTTATCTGGACAAATCACCCTGTTCGATCCAACAGTAAAATCATTCACCAAATATTTAGAAACATTCAGAAATCTCTTCCACTCCATTATCGGTTGCAATAAAATGCAACCCAAGCTTGTCATTAGCATCATCAACTACATACTCTACCCAATCACCAAAGTTTTCATGAACAGTATCTTCAGAATGCTCACTGAATATCACAGTCAAAGGAACTTCAAACTTCTTTGTTAAAATACCATCAAATTTAGAGCTATTACTAGAAAGCCGAACTAGACTCAGAGATTGCTTATCATTATGCATATCAGATGTTCTTTGCACCATCACATTCCGAGGACTCGTAGATTAGTTATCAACAGCATCATCTAAATATATAAGTAGGAATAAATTTATTTTATGCTATATGATGATTGTTTGGATGTTATGCTGTATTATTACTAGTTGAATATATTCCTACCTATTAGAGAAGATGAGACCCTATAAGTTCCCATGTATGAGCGGATGACCATTTGTACGAGCGTCTACCTCGAAGCAGACATTATACATATTTTTCTCATATGTTTATTTGTTGTAGTTTACAGATTGGAGGGATCCAACTGGATTCCCCACCATTGTTGATTTTTATTTACACATATTATTATATATGTTGTACCATGTGAGTTTGATGTGATGGATGCCATGTTTGCTATTATTGATGTGAATCCCCTTATTTAGTACTTTGCAGCATTGTGCCATATTTTTGGAAATTTAAAATATTAAAATGATGATTTCAATTTAAAAAGGATTTCAAAGTGATTTTGAAAATATATATGTTTTAATAATTTTTGAATTGTTAAAGAAATGGATTTACTTTAAATGAATAAAAGTTATAATTTTTTTGTTATAAAATTTATGGTTTTATGAAATATACTTAAATATAATTTTTGAAATATTGAGTTAACTATTTTGTAAAATAAGTTAAATTGAGAATTTTGAACTTATTATGAATGGCTTATATATAAGATTTATAAAAATTGATATTTTACAAATAAAAGTGATTCAACGACTTAGTTTTTAGTCGTTCGAATTTAGAACATTTAATTGAACTTAAATATTGAAAAGTAAATTTTGTAAGTTAAATAATTTATATTTCAAATATAATGATTTATTTAATAATTAAATTGTTCATTTTATATTTGAAATTGTAGAAACGGTTGAATGTTGAATTGATTTGAATGAAAATGATTTATAAAGTTGATTTAAATTCTATTTGAATTAGAATGAAGATAATAAACTTTTAAAATTGAATTAAAAGTGAATAAACAAAATTGGATATTTTATAATTTAATTAGACGAGTAAAAGTAGCCATTCGAAAAATTGTCTCAGAATTGGACGAAACCAGTTTCTTTGGATTCGTAATGTTATATCATGATAGGATTCCAGATTTCATGTCGATCGGACTTATTGTTTGACTGTGCGAAGCTGAAACGCTCAGAAATTAAATAAAGGAAAATAACGTGATTTGAAAACCTATCTTCTGCATAAGATGGAATTGGCCTCCGATACATATTCCATTGTATTAAAAATAGAGGTAGAACATTAAGAATGCCAGGCGGAACTATTCTTTTGGAGTTTTGAAATTTTTCGGGTGAATAGTGATTTATATTGCCGATAAATAGATGACCAAAATTCACACAACCCTAAACCAAATAGAGCAGCCACCACTTAGTGCTCAATGGACAGAATTTCTGTAATGACTAAGAATTTTGGTTATCTGGAATTGGAATATTTAAATATTTTAAATATTTGAAAATTAATTTTATAGATTTAATAACTTGAATTTAAAAAATAGTGATTTATGGATAATTTAATTGTTAAATTTAATAATTTTTTTTTGAAAAGCAATAGGCTAAGGTAGCCCTGCCCAATATATTCTTTTACTCAGAAATGTATTACATGCAAATTTACAGCCATATATCAGGAAATACATGTACACTATGTAACATATTTAAATCAAAGGCATAACAACTAAAATACATCAATAACATCATATCATTCAATTTAGCCTGTTCAATCTTTTGCGAATTCTCTTATCAATTATACTATATAAGGAATCAACAGTTTCCATTTTCAGATCAAAAATTCTTCTATTCCTTTCATTCCATATCTCATATGCAAAAATCTTTAAAATTATCATAAGTATCTCTTTCTTCGAAGACTTCCACCTTGTTGCCTTGAATATATTAAACCATTCTATTCTCGAGCTTTTAACAGGTTTGTGATAATTTCCATTTGCAAGTAATATGCACCATATTCCAAAAGTGTAGTTGCACTCAAAAAATAAATGAGTATTTGTTTCAGGATGCTTTTGACAGAAAACACAATCCTCATTTCTTATTACACCAAGTCTTGTTAATTTCTGTTTAGTATTAAGTGCATTTGCCATAATTTTCCAAAATAATAAATTTTCTTTAGCGGGTGATTTCTCCATCCAAATTCTTGTTTCCCAAGGGAAACTCTCTGAATTAGCATTATTTAACAAAGCTTTGTACACTTGAGAAATTGTATGCTTCTTTCCATTATTAGTCCAAAGGACTTTAAGATTTGAAGATGGAAGAGGCAAAGATGATATATATTGCCATAAATTCTTGACTTGATTTGCACTATAATAAGGTAAATCATTTGAGCCATCATTATTATAGGAAGTAACTTTAGCATTAAAAGGAATGCCAGACTGCAGTTTTAAGGAGTATGGAAGAATTTCTTGAATAATCAAACCAGGACTAGCCCAAGGAGATGACCAGAAATATAGTTCATTGTTCTCAAGGGGATTGCATTGTATGATTGGCAGAAAAGTAGTTCTTAATTTTAGAATATTACGCCAACTCCAGCTGCTTAAGTTTAGAATATTCATGGACCAGAAATCCTTACCTTTTAATAAATTCTTTAATATCCACTGTGTCCAAAGGTCTTGACTTCTTGATAGTATTTTGTCATAATATAATGAGATAGCTGCAATGTTCCAAATCTTTATATTAGTTATTCCCAAACCACCTCTATCCTTTGGCAATTGAATCTTCTTAAATGATATTGGAATTAACTTTTTTGAAAATGGATCACCATGCCATAGAAATCTATTCAGAGCACTATTAATCATTGATACAAGTTTACATGGAAGAATGTAGTGTCTCATCTAATAATTAACCATAGCAGTAGCAATACTCAGAACAATGACTAATCTTCCTGCTTGAGTTAGCTTTGTGTTAGGCCAAATGGATAGCTTATCAGTAATTCTTTCATAAAGGGGAAAATAGTCAGATTTTGTGATTCTTGCAGAAATAAGTGGTAATCCAAGATATCTGGCATTGTGTTGCATCTTATTAAGATCAGAGTGTGTAATAATCTCAGCCTTCAAACCATCACTAAGACTAGCTATTAGAATGTGAGATTTATTAAAATTTATCTTCAACCCAGTGATTACATAAAATTGATCCAATACCTCAAATATAGTGGTAATTTTTGATATAATTTGTTTAGTAAAAATGACAAGATCATCAGCAAATAGTAGATGGGTTATGAGTGGTTCCTTACATTTTGGATGCAATTATATCTTCTTAGCTTCCACTTGTTCAATTATCAAAGAATTTAGAACTTCCATAACTATAATGAACATATAAGCAGATATTGGATCACCTTGCCGTACCCCTTGAGTTCCTTTGAAGAATCCTCTAGAACATCCATTTCTTAGTATGGACAAGTGAGTTGTAGAAATACAAGTATAAATCCATGCTAACATTGGTTTAGGAAAATTCATCCTTGAAAGAATTTCTATAACAGAACTCCAAGAAATAGAAACAAAAGCTTTTTGTATGTCAAGTTTCAACATACATCTAGGTGATATATTCCCATTACCATATCCTCTTATAAGCTCTTGTGTTAGCAAAATATTATCACTGATATTTCTGTGAGTCATGAAAGCAACTTGATTGCTAGATATAATTGAAGGCAAAACACTTTGAAGTCTATTTGCTATTATCTTGGATATGATTTTATAAAGAACATTACAACATGAAATAGGTCTAAAATCAGAAACACTAACTGTATTTGGACATTTTGGCACAAGAGCTATAATTGTTGCATTAACACTAGTTGGCAGTTTGTTATGACAAAAGAAATATTGTATTGCTTTGTTAACATCATGCTTAATTATTTTCCATGTATGCTAGTAGAAAAAAGCATTAAAACCATCAGGGCCACCACTACTATCAGATTTTAATGAGAAAACTGCCCTTTTAATCTCCTCAGGTAAAACTTCTCTTATCAGAACACTTGCCCGCTTTTTGTTCAGGATGGAGTGATCCAATATATAGGGAAGTCCAAATGCTAGGGATGGAGTGGAAGGACCAGAGGAACCAGTGCTCGACCAATAGAATAGGATGAAAGCTCGACCGGGAGAGGTGACCGAAGGAACGTAGTGGAAGGACCAATCCAAACTATTCGTTGGAGGCATCTTAACGAGCGAAGTGAGAAGGCGACCCCCCCCCCCCCCCCCCCCCGCTCGTTAGCACTCGCTTCCCTCACTTCTTCCTTTGACAGACGACGTTAAGATAACGTCTCTAAGGCCTGTTTTCTTAATGAAGAATGCTAGTTTACGGTTGCCGCTCTAGTGACCGGGTCCATACTAACCTTACCAGTTATTACTGCCTAGTGCCCAAACCACTTAGAGAGTTGTTGAATAAGAAAATCGGCTGTTTACAGTTACAGCAAACAGGAAAGAAGAGCAGACCGCCAACCCAGCCGGTGGCACCAACCTTATCCCTCCTCTTATGGGAAGGCAGGAACCCTCTCCCAAGCTTCGTGGGTATTCTCTTCAACGCTAACGCACCTCAAGGACATAGTTATAGCAAGCCAAACCTATATGAGATCTCAGCTTCGCTGTTATATTAATATAGTCGTATGCGAGAAACCTAGTCTCTCTGAAGTTAACTCATAAGCCCAAATTAATATACTGGCAAGTGAATTAGCCTCCCCCTTCTCTTCATTAACCCTATCCTAGGTATTAAGATCAATCCCCCCTCTCTTCTTCTTCTTGTTGCCCTTCCTTTAATCTCTTCATCTCTTTCTTAATCTAAGTCAGGAAGAAAAGCCATTGGTTAATATATCCATTCCTTATGTCCCGCTATGCACCTTTAGTCAGCCACTATACTTAGTCCTACGCGTAGCAGGTATTCCGTTCTACTTGAACTAAGAGGACATAGTTAACCCTAGCAACCATAAATCTATCTGAGATCTCCGCTTCTCATGCATTCCTATATTAATAGGGGTCGGTAGAGAATAGTCATACCAAGAGTTGGTTATGTGCTGTAGAGAATCATCATACAAACGGTTAGTTATGTGTTGCTATTCCTTTGATGCGAATATTATCTTAAATAATCTCTAATAGCAGGTGATGCTAGATCATCGTCATAAACATCACTTACTGAACGCTTAGATTCTCACTCCCAAGGTTCCCATGCATATTGATAATAGGAGTAGTATGCGCCAAGTAAAGTAAACAAGTCAAGTCAACTCATAAGTCAAGTGAATTAACCTTCCCCTTCTCTTCATGCATCCGGTTGGCATTCGGCTCCTTATGTCTCTAACTTCGAAGTCAAGTCAACTCATAAGTCAAGTAAGAGAGAGTGATTTCTTTTCAGTCCCTAACTCATATGTCAAGTCAAGTGATTCTTTCAGTCAACTAACTCATATGTCAACTAAGTGGTTATTTGTCAAGTCAACTCATAAGTCCAGTCGTATGTCTGGTAAGTGATTCTTTAAGTGCATCCGGGTTAAAGATCAATCCCATCTGTAACTCCTCTTTCCTTTAGTCCTACGCGTAGCACTCATTCTGGTGCTGCTTACGGGGTCTCAAGAAGCTCTTTTTCCCCAACATTATGGAACGCCAACCCAGAATATGCACCAACTCCCGGTAAGAAAGGCAAGTAACTCCCTAGATTCTCTAGCATTCTCTGTTCTATCTGTTTTGTTTACTAAGAGCACATAGTTTGCGCAAGCCGAGCAACCAAAAAGATATTTGATCTCCGCTTCTCAAATGAAAGACCTGGCCCATATGCGGAGTCAACTCCCTAACTTCGAAGTCAAGTCAATCTCTAACCCTCCCCATCAGCCAAGAAAGAAGCAAACGCTATAAGTATACTGGCCATCAACATGGAAAGAAGCAAACGCTATAAGTATACTGGGTTACCTCATCAGTAAGATAAGTCAGTCAACAAACTGGACCCAATTAATGTACTGGGGAAGTATACTGGCTCCCCCAATTGATCGGGGTCGCCTTGCTACCTGACTTTCTTCACTTATGAATCGTTTTTATACCTATCTGTAGTTTTATTAAATATTGTTGAGACAGCGTGTATACTCATCAGTTATGAGAAGCTGAACATCTTTCCAATTTCAAAAGGTCATAATCTATGGTGTCGACGTGAAGTGCAGAGCATAACCAATGTGATGTCGCCGTGCGGGAATAATTGATAGTCCAGCATTTTTCTCTTACAGATCTCAATAAGCGTAGCATCATGCCGGAAAGAAGGCAGTCTTCCTACTACCAAACCAGGGAGCGCATTATATAACATATTACTACGTTGTTTGGTTCCCAATCACTAAAGGCAGCGAAATGACCCCCTGAAGCTGAGGATTACTTTATTTGTTACCTTGGACGCAAGCCAAGCAAAGTGTGTCCTTAAAAAGATTATGGTCGTCCTTTTAAAACGAATTGTATCGGGCAGTGCATATTCCTACTGTGTCTGCGTCAATCCCCCTTCGCCAGTATGACTATTTCGAGAGTCAATTCAAACCCTAAAAGTGAATGTGATAATGTCTCACTAGCGTGCCACCTCGAGCGACAAGCCTGAGTATTGACTGTGCGATGGTGAACTAATCAGGTTGACAATGATTTCAACAGGGGCACTAATCGATCAATACATATCTGACATAGTGAAAAAACCACAGAGATTTTGTTTTCAT
The DNA here is from genome assembly GCA_030765085.1 of Allium cepa. Taxonomy (NCBI): domain Eukaryota; kingdom Viridiplantae; phylum Streptophyta; class Magnoliopsida; order Asparagales; family Amaryllidaceae; genus Allium; species Allium cepa. Next base: position 1,672,680 of record CM060936.1, on the reverse strand, counting down.
AGTCCGAGACTCGACTCATAAGTTGTTTTTTTCATAGAGCCCCGAGTATACGAAGTAGGGGTGATTTTCTATATATAACAATGGAACCCGGGCATGCTCCCTGGGTACCACGATGTCTTTCTAACACTCACTTTTGCGTAAGTCTATTGGTTCAGTAATCGTAGTGCCCACATGCTCTCTATTCCATAGACTGTGATTGATCCAACTGGGCAAGACTCCTCTTTGCCTATCTATCTAATGCACTGATCGTTCAGGCAATTAGCTAGGGCGACCCTAGAAAGGAAGTGTGGTACCATAGACTAGCCGAGAGGCCTCAGATAAGGAGGTTGCTAAGCAGGTAGTAAACTGGGTAACCCAGGTGCTGAGGGCGAGAGAGAATAGAGAATTCCAATTGCTTAGAAGCGGTTGAAAACGAATTGTGATTTCAGATTGAAAACGAATCATTAGAGTCTATTGAATCACTCAAAAGTGCGATCACCCGTGGCCCTATGGGGCAGGTTAAGTAAAGTAGTTGCCCGCACTCTTGAATCAGCACCTCTCAATCTCACGCACATTTTCTCGTATTCGGTGGTTAAAAAGCCCTTGGTCCTAAGGGGTAGGTATAGTTGTGAAAAATTCGGCATAGTGTGAAGGACGAGAGAACAATTGAGTGGAAGGAATTTCTAAAAATTAGAAGCCAGGGATAGGAACAAAATGAAGAACTATGAAATCAAGTGCGAATTGATTCTAGTGGGTGAAGAAGGTTAAAGTAAGCCTTGGGTTACTACGGCATGTTCAGTAGCTATTCGCTTACGAAGTGGCTCTCTTTTAAAGTACCACTTCTCGCAGATCTTAGGATACTGCCTTCCCTATCCTTGTTAGGCTCCATCTTTTTCTTTTCTTTTTCACGTGAAATTGAAAATTGACCTATGAATTGTTATTTGATACATTGAGGTCGTTGGTGAATTAGGTGTTGATGGGGGTACGGAAAGAGAGGGATTCGAGCCCACAAAAGCCTACATAGCAGTTCCACTGCTGCGCCTTTTTCCAAATGTCCCGTAAGTGAATCATCTCATCGATTGGACCCATGGACCAACATAGATTAGGCTGGGAGTAAGAGGTCATTGTCCGAAGGAGTGATCCTGGTTGGTCACGCAGGGGATAACCATTGAGCCAAGCAGATTGCCATAGGTTGGTGTCCTTGCCATCACCAATGAGACGTACTATGGAGCTTTTGAGAATTGGCTTTTTGGCATAAATGGACTTCCAGGAAGAGTAGGCCGAGTATTTAGGCTCTAGTCTTGGGAAATTTTCTTTCATTATTTGGGAAATGAAGTCTTGGTACATGTGAGAAGTCTCAAGAGCCATTTCGCTTGGAAGGCCGAGTTTTTGAGTGCAAGAGAACGAATGGCAAGGGCAGACGCGCATGGATTTATTAACTTTCACCTTGGGACCAAATCACGTTGCAGGACTGAAATCTGATTGACTGTGTAGATGGGAAGCTTGAAATTGCTCAACATGTGATTGGGTATCCCTGCGGTTACTGATTTTGTCGGGCGCCGGCTATACTATACTTCGCTGACTTTTCCAACCTTGCAGTCTAGCACCCGGTTGACTATATCTTTCATTTGTGCTTTTGTGAGCCTTCCAGTGAGAGGGAGAATTCCTAGGTAGTCTTAATAGAGCCAGAATTGTCAAATCCCGGATGAAGGCATATTTCGCTACGCTGCTGTCTACTGATTGATTTTTTGACTAAATGACAGATGGTTGACTCGTTGCCCGGATTCCTCATCAACTACATGGCTCGAATTGAGTTGGAAAAGGTAGGTTCGAAATCTAATTCCAAAGCAAGGGGCTTATAGCTGTTGCTTCAAGCAGAATAGAAGGAAAGGGGTGGAGCTTAAAGAAGGTTGGCGTTTCTCCACGTGCTAGGGCCGTTCACCACGACATCTACATACATTAACCCAGGAAGCCTTCTTCTCGTGTCGGATGGCATTGAGAAGCTGCAGGGGATTCTATTGAAAGAAACGACTCTTGCTCTCACTTACCAGGATACTTAAACAAATCGGAGATGGTAAATGACATGCTATGATACCCTGGGGGTTAGTTCAGGGCATTCGTTTGCTAGTTCAGTAGACAGAAACTGGCTTAATTCACCAGTAGTATATTAGGCAATCCGCTTTGACTTATCAGTGAAGGACTTCGAATCTGCTATGCACTCGCGCAATTCGTTTTTTCACTTGTTTCTCTTATGTCAAGTAAATGTAAATTTCCCCGGCCCTACCATTCCATAGACTGATTGATCTGGGCTGGGCCAGAATAACTTACTCTCTCCAGACTATGGCGATTGGCCCCTTATATTTGGGGATTGATTTCACAAAGTGCGGTGTGAAGAAAGCAGTAAGGCATTTGCGACATGAGATGATAAAGAGAGGTATTCGTCTACCAGTAAATTAATAGGCTCCAAGTTCAATTCAAATCACTTGCTGGTTCAAAAGAGAGATCATTCTTGTTGATAGTAATACGTCCACCAAAACAAGTAGTCCCAATAGTTGTGAACTAGTAGGGTTCCATGCCCCAAGTCCTAAGGGATGAGGGAGTGTACTTGATTAGATGCTAATGTGTCCGTGTAGGAGATGGATGGGCATGATTTCATTCACACAGGGGATTCGACTTTCACTTGTTTGAGTTGATGAGTTCACAATCGAATAGAGAAGCTTTTTCTCTATTTCTCCTGAGGAACTTATTTCTCTGAAAGAAGAGTTAAAGTGATTTTACCCCTTTTTCCCAAGAGGTCATTTGTCTTACACCATTGTTCGACGTCGAAGAAAGTGTTTTTCATATACGAGAAACCTGTCTGAAAACTTTTGGTTGAGATATCTTCCAAGCTCTTAGGGTCCTTACTAGGAATTGGGTTCTCCCGCTGTGAAAGAAGTAGGCTGCGCAGCTTGAGAATTCTTCTGATTCCAAGTATGCCATCCCCATCATTACATATAGCAACATAAAAATAAGAAAGTAGAAGACATAACCAAAAGAATTGTGAAAAATACGTTAATTTCTCTAGTTGCGGCATGATTGGAACCTTATAGATTGAAAAATCGTTTATTTATTACCCCCACTCGTCGATGCATATTTGGTTATCCGCAATCAACTGACGAACCGCTTTCTTGATTGTGGGTTGAACCGGACCCAAATCGCGTTCGGGGTCCTCTTTGCTTAGCCGGGTTAAAAGGGTCGCAAGACTACGGTATTCCTCTTTCAGAGTCAGACATCGGTCGGATTTCCACCCATACATAGCGTGAACCTCCTTGATTTGTTCCTCTAAATTTGAAATCGGGAAGTTCTCCGGGGGCAATACACCAGTTTCGAGAAGAAGGACTTGCCGAAACAGGTGGTCGACCCGGATCCGGAGGGAAGTCTCCTTTTCCGCTACCTTCCCGCGGAGTCCAGCGCTTCTTGTACTTCATCGGTGGCGCTTTTATTGAGATCGGTATCGATCCCCCTTGGCACGTTGAGAACGGGTAACATACACGGTTCCATCCCGGAAATAAAAAGGGTAAGGGGGCGCGCCCACCCCCAACCCAAAAAAGTTAAGACCTTGAACAGAAACCGATTGAAAAGAAAGCCCTTTCCTAGGAACGCGGATACTAGAGCCAGTGAAACGGTAGCTACTAAAGCGTAAATAAGCTTCTTTTGTTTTTCAATTGGAATTGATAGGTCCGCTCTTTTCCAATTAGTTCAGTCGCAAGAAATCCATCAATGGCAACTAAGTTGTTTGAATAGGCTACCTTGGATATCGAACCTAAAAAGTCATTCACGTATGATGTGACTCCCTGGTCCAATAGGACTGATATCTTATCCTTCTGTCCTATGTGGTACCAGATGTGAGGCTTCGCCGATTGAGAATAGATTGCATTGTTCCGTATCATTCACTACCTATCTGGTGTTAGGATCCGGAAGTGGTTCCAAGGGTTCAGGCCTACTCTGGTGTGCCGGGACCGTTAGCCCAGATAGGTCCCAGGCACTCCCTTATTATTTAGTTGCACGGATCATCTTCCAAGGCTCCATACTAAGGGTACTTGCATTTTAAAGAGAGGGGACAGATTTGGAATTATTGGAGTTGGATTAGCAAGTATAGCAGAGAAATAATCAATGAAAGCCTTTGAAATGGAATCATCATTATCATGTATTACTCCATTCATATCAGCTATACTCAAAATTCTTTCTTTGCCCTGTTTAATCTTGATTGAGTTATGATAATATCTTGTATTCCTATCACCTTGCTTATTAATAATATCATGCAGAACTTCTTTCCTCATCAATGCTTCAAACTCCAATGCCTCATGTAAATCTTTAGGTAAATCTGCTTCTTGGCTAGCCAATAATGAATTCATTGGATTTTCTATAGTTGTTGCTGTATATAAAATAGTTTCTCTCTTATTCCATCAGAGACTTTAGATCCTTCTCCAAAAAATTCTTTTTCCCAGATTTTAAGTTTGCCCTCAACTTTTGAAGCTTTGTCTTTAAAATATATAGAGGATTTCCAAAAATTAACTCCTGCCAAACCTGCATAACAATGCTAAGGAAATTTTTATGATTAGTCCATGATTTATAAAATTTAAAATATGGATTCCTCCTTATTGCATTCTCTCCAAAAGATAGTATAATATGAGAGTGAACAGATATAAAGGGATTTAAGAATTTTAAAAAAAGATTAGGCCATAAGTTTGTAGAATGGATATTATGAAAAGCATGATCAAGCTTACATAATGTTCTAGGACCATTTCTACTTTTATTATTCCACGTATATTCAGCTCCAATAAATGAGATATGACTAAGAGATGAATTGATAAGGGCTTGCTTTAAAGGGGATATATCTTTCAAAGAGAGAGGGTTTCCTCCAATTTTATGATCAGAGGAATACATATAATTAAAGTCTTCAAGAATTAGCCAAGGTAAATTTGGATGAGCAAGAGAAGTGAGATTAGAGAGAAATGAGAATCTTCTATCTAGGTTATTTTGAGCATAGACAAAGGAAATCAGAAAAGATGTATTTGAAGGTAAGGATATAGCACTGAAATGAATGAGTTGATCATCCTCCTGTAACTTTGTCATTTTGAAAACATCTGAATTCCATAAAACCAAGATTCTTCCATATGGAGCACTTTGCAAATTATCTTCATATAACAAATCTGGAGCAATATTTTTACAAGCTAATCCAGCCTTTGTCTTATTTAACTTTGTTTCACTGATAACAATAAGTTGTATTTTTTGCTCTTTAATAAATTTCTTCACTTCAGATTGCTTTGATGATAAATGCCCTCCTCTGATATTCCAATATGCTATATTATTGTTCATCATCATAATAGTTTGGGAGATACGAGAACTGTAGGGTGCTTCCTTGTATGTCTAATACAACTTGAATGAGAGGAAGATTCTTTATAAGATAAAGCAGTTTCATTATTACTTCTTGGCTGTATTTCATCAATTTTGGAGTTGTTCCCATTGTTAAGATCATCAGCTAATTCATCGAAGGAAACTTTCTTTTTACCTCTTTTTCCTTTTTTATTTGATAAAACTGTTCCACTATATTTTCCTTTGAATTACAAGGAGGTGGTAAGATCAGATGGTCAGGAGGAGTAATATTGATATATAGAGAAGATTGCTTGGTAATATCATCATTACAATTTTTCAAAGACACAGAAATAATATCATTTGCATAATTTCCTTGTTCTAACAAAATAGGCAATTCCAAAGTCTTATCATTTTTAGAATTTGTTGTTTCCTTAAGATTTTGACACTCCTTTTTACATCTGAACTCTCAACTAAAATCTCTTCATGTACCAGTATCTCAATTTCATTAGTATGATTCTTTGCAATAGAACTGCTATCAAACATGTTAACTGCAACAGAGCCATGGTTTTCAGTTGAAACAATAATTTCCTGATTGTATCCAGATTGTAAGATAGAAGTCTCATTTTCTTTAATCAACTCATTATTATTAGTTTCTTCACCAATATCTAACAATACCATAAAAGAATTTGAAGTTGTAATATTCTCCTTATATCCCAATCCATCCAAATTGATTTTCTCATTACTAAAACCTGAAATACTGCTGCCAATATATGACTCTGTTTCCTTTTGAACTTTTTGATTTTGATCCAAATTCTTCTCCCCAATATCAGATAAAAGATTATTAGATTTTATATTCCAATTATTACAATCTTTAAGAATTTCTTGATCTTTATCCTTCCTTCTCTAGACTTTCATAGTCTTCATATTTATATTTCCAGAATTGTGAGTCTTCAATACCTTTCCTTGCATATTAACCTGTTCCATGCATTCACTGTAATCAGTTGCTCCAATATCACTTCCTGCATAACAGATCTCTCAACCTTAATATTTCCTGAACAATCCTTAGTTTCATGACCAAACACTTTACATTTACAACAGATTTTTGGTTTCCAATCATATACAACCTTAACATGAGGGCAACTATCACCTAAACCATCAATTGCAATAAACTCAGGAAGCTCTTGATCAGGAGATACTTCAATCAAAGCTTTAGCACTTGAATCTAGTTAGTTTTTCTGTACTTTAATCAAGACAGATCAATTTACCAACATGACAAGCCAACCAATTAATTCCAATTAAAGTCCAAGCAATCAAAGGAATTCTATAAAAATGTACCCACACTGGAACTTTTTTAATTTGTTCTTGAACATAACCGTATAATGGATTCCATGTTGTAATAATGAACATTTTACCTTTAATGAAGATAGGATCAGATTTCAAGATCTTCATTCTGTCTAAATCATTCGAGAAATAGAAATAGAAATTTTCATTATCAGATTTTATATCAACTTCACCTTTAAATCTCCAACCACTTCTCAAATACTTTGTTACAGTCAGATAAAAAAGAGAACCATCCAAGAAAAATCCAACCAAATGATCACATTAGTATATAATTCCTTCTCTTTTAACCTCTTCAGGTAAAGATTCAGAAACCCGTCTTTCTTAATATCAAAACGCCTAGGCACAAATACTCCAGCATTTCTTGGCTTTTTTCTTGAATAGCGATGACCACTTATTATCACTATCAGAAAACTGTATGAAATGAGAAGGAATATTGATCTGCTCTGGATTCAAATTATCAGATAAAGAAGGAAAATTCTTATCTGATAACAATGATGATTGTTTCTTAGAATTCATACATGTTTTCAAATTAGACAAAGAAAGAGAAGGAATCGAAAGAGATAAGGTAGAAGGAGGACTGAGGGAAAAAGAATGAGGTTGAGACAAAGAAGAGGGAGGAGGAGGATGAATCAGGGACGAGGAAGAAGAAGATAAAGAAGAAGAAACAGGAAAAGAGTTAGGAAGGGACAGTGATGAAGGTGGAGAAGGGATCAGAGATAAGGGAGGCAGAGAAGAATGAGGAGGAGGAATCGATAAAGAGGGAGAAGGAGGAATCAGGGAAGAGGATGGATATTAAGTTTTATGTTAGATAAAAATTATTCCAAAGCTTATTTAATTTCTATTGATAAGAATAAAGATAATAAAACATTTAAATTGGTTTTAAAAGTGATTTAACTAATTTTTAAATTTACTCATTTTAATTAACGAGTAAAAATAACCCTCCGGGGCACAGTCTCAAAATTCGACGGAACTAGTTCCATTAGATCTGTAATATTGTATTATTATCGGATTTCAAATTCGTAACGTTTAGAGTTACCATTTGGTCGTACGGGATAGAAACGCGTTGAAATTAATATCGAGAATTTAATATTTTAATTGGGTTCAAAAACTATCTTCTACATACATTAAAATTGTGGCTCGAAACATGTTCCATTGCATTCGAAATAGGAGTATAACATTAGGAATGGCAGGCGCCATGCCTCGATAGGAGTTCGAGATTTTAAGTTACTTAAATCGAGATATTTTGAAATTATATAACATTAAAAAAGTTTAAAGTCAACCCTTCACATCAGCCACCCTATCGTTCCTTTAGCCACGCCATCGTTCTCATCAGCCACCCTATATCCCACCCTCTTTCTTCCCCTCTTATCTAAACATAACTTAAAACAGAGAAAAAAGGGAGCCTTCAAAAATTTAAGTCAAGCAAAATATTAAACTAAAAATTATGAAATTAGTTTCAAAAATCATGTTTTCACTTAGGCTTTGATCTAGTACAAGTCCCGTAGGTTGCGACAGTGTCTTTCTAAGGCTTGGTCGGTGACAGTCAAGGGTTGGGTTTAATGGCGAATTCATGCATCAATTGTCAACTTGAGCTTGGATTTGTGTTGAGGGTTGCAGAGGGCATCTAGTTGTAGTTTTTGGTAAGGTGCGGCTGCTTGGTGGCGATCGCATCGCGATAGGGGAGGTACAGTTGGCTGTCAGGTTGTGAATTGCTTTGGTGATAGTAGCTCTTGGTTTTTGGTACAGTCGAGATGAGGAGGAGGAGAGCAATGTATGGGTGAGCTTGGTTGCGGTGTTGGTAGCTTGGAAGTGCGTGCACGTGCACGCTGTGCACAGAGCAAGGTTTCAGGTAATGTTGCAAAAAGAAAAAGGAGGAAGAAGAAGGTAGTGGGTCGGGTTGCTTTGTGGGCTAGGCTAAGTGGGTGGGTGATTTAATTTAAATAGTAATTGAGTATGTTAATTATCTTAATTAAGTCAAATGTTTATAGTTACATAACTTCTGCATACGAGATCAGAATTGAAAGCAATAAGTGGCGTTGGGCTCATAATGTCGAGATCTATCCTATGGAATTAGATTGAAGCGGTTTGGAGCTTCCAAATTTTTTAGCTAAATTTGAATGCAGATGCGACAACAAAAATAAATGTGAGTAAATCTCACTCTTTTTTTATTATTGGATTTAATTTATAATAATTAGATTTAATTATTGGATGCTTGGTTGAATTGATATATTATTATCGATTAGATGTTATATTATATATAGTAGTATATATATTAGTAATTGGGTATATTCCCATCGATTGGAGCGGATGAGACACTATATGCCCTGCATAATAGAGGATGACCCTATATTACCGCGATATTATGCCTTGAAGCGGGATTGGTATTTTATGTTATATAACATCTGCAGATGCAGAGAAACAGGTTGGATGAATCCAACTAGATTCATCAAATATATTGATTGTTTTTCATATATAGCGATATATAATGTGATTGAAAAATCAGTTATGGATTATTGTGTGATTCGATTTATTGGATGCTATAGCAGCATTGGCCTTAATTTTGGTAATTTAAATACCATAAATATTATTATAGAATTTAAAGGAATTAAAAGGAGATTCTAGATATAAAAATATTTATATCGAAATTTGGATTATTTTAAAGGAAAATTGATTTGGATAAAACAGCGACTTGATTTTGGATTTGTATTCAACTATTTGTAAAATATTTTAATAGGTGATTTAAAAATAATTTATATAAAGAATTTTTAACAATGGATGTTTAAGTGACATTTTTGGATTTATGGAAAAGAAGTTGAAATCGATATTAAAAATAAATGGAATTTATTAAGGAATGGATTCATAAAATGAAATTTTGTAAATGAGATTAGTTTCATAAACAAGTGAAACTTAAATGAGTTTATAAATTAATAAACAATGTTAATAAATAAGGGAAAATGATAGCAGTTGATAAATTGAGAATATAAATTCATAGTTGAATATATATTGAGATATGGAAATCGGCTTTGGGAAAAATAGTGGATTCTATTTTTGAAATGTGAGAGTGGTTATGAAATCGGAATGAAATCGATGTATTATGAATTGAGAGGGATTTATAATTGAAATTGGTTATTGGAATTTTAAAAATATATCTTTATCAAGAAGTTATGTTTTTTTTTAAAAGGAAAATTTTATTTATTAAACTATGTAAATTTAAGGCTGCTTTAGGATTGAAATACTTTGAAAAGTGAATTTTTCAAATATCTAATTTTAATGGAAATAATTTCCAATTTCTAAAATTAGCTTTGCAAATTGATTAGTTTTGTTTAAAATGAATTGGAAATGAGTTATCGATGTTTATTTAAAGTGTTTTATATTTTAAATAATTACTTAAACATGTTTTAAAAATAAATTATTATTCTTTAAAAAAAATACTTATTATATATATAGAGTTTTGAAATGGTTGTAATTTATTTATAAATCCTCTTGAGATTGGTAGACCAGGTTTATTTAATGGATATGATTTTTATAAGAGAAATCTTGTAATGGAAATTCTGGAAACTCAAGGAAACTTCCAAAATGTTGAAATACGAGAACTTCGAAAATGATTTAGAATTCATAAAAGATGTTAGAAATGGGTAGTTGGATTTATAGAAAAGTGTAATCGATTTTGAAAATGTTAAAGGAAATTAATTAATGATTTTCGAAAACTTATAGATTTTGTTATAAATGAGTTAAGGAAATTACGAATAAATTGTAAGGGATTTAGAGAAATAGGAAACAAATGTAATCTTTCCTAAGTATTGGAAATAAAATGATTTTAGGGAATATACTTATAAACATTTCCTAAGTATTGGACTAGAAGGATTTGAAATATTTTAACTTTGAGATTATTATAGAAATATTTTCAAAGTGTTGAGTTATAAATGGAATTGGAGAAAAATATTTCTAAGTATTGATATGATTCGAAATATCCTGTTATGGATATAAGTATTCGAAATTGTTTTCAGTTATTGAATATACTAGAAGTGATTTGAATATATATCTTTGTAAAGATATTTTGAAATGAATGTTTTAAAAGATTTATAAAATCGGGCCTAGTGACTGCTTATGGTGAAATTTGATAGTTAAATAACGGACTATCAAATCTGGCTAAATTCATTAATCGTTTCGAAGGCACGGGGGGGGGGGGGGGGGGGGGGGGTAGGGTTCGATCAAGGTTCGTTAATCGTTGGCTTGAAGGTAGTGTTAGCATTCCAAGTATGAATGCTATTCTAAAGGTAAAACGTAGCCTCAAGCCTCATCAATGGGGAATGACTATAACATAGGAGATGCGGCAGGGCTAAGTGGGTCGCACCCAAGTAGGGTATGTTATCACTTTTCTAGATACCTTTGGATATATTTTAATTATGGATATGGTTGTCCATGGAAAAGAGAGCGCACGATAGGGTGGGAAAATCCAAGGTGAGAACATATTCGGTACTATCTAGCAAGGGGTGGGCCGGTCCTGTGTTGGCAGGGATCGTTAGGTACGATCTCGATGTATTTTTCTAAAGGTGTCCTGTAGCGGACGGTACCCCAGTAGCCTAGTCATTGTATGGAATCCAATATCCACTATGAGCCTGTATGGTTTTAGATATGCCCAACTATGCTGAAACGTGAGATGCAAGCATTTCAGCTATTTTATAGTTTATTTTCTATAGACAATATTATAATATCAGATGATTTTGATATAAAATGTTTTGGTTATCGTAAGCTAAAATCCCATCGTGTTTATGTGTGACATAATCCTACGAGATTCCTTTTATTTCAAAGGATTTTGATAATAGTAATAATTAAAATTGAACGTATTTTCTCACACTAGTTTTCCGGACTGACTCGGGTGTTATTTTATTATAATGCTCGGGTCAGACAAAGTATTACAGTTTCAGGTTAGGGTTCTATGGAGCATAGGAGGCGTGCTGGAGGACTGGAAGGCATATTATACGTACTTGATTATGTTCCGCTGCGTGTGTAGGCTGTATATTCAGCACTTGTGAGGACTAGTTATTATAACTGTCTAGATTGATTTGTTGATTGTTGTCCTCTGATGATGGTATGTATAATAGCAGTTATAGTTCTTTGGTATAAAGATATGTTATCGTCTATTATATATTATTCCGCTGCGGTTGTGAGATTATTGTTGTCGTTTATGTTTCTTCATCTTTCTTTCTTCTCACCCTCTCTCTTCTTTTCATTGACCTTTGGTCATTCTGTACTTTTTAGGTCGGACATGTGTAGCTTATTGTCGGTTCAAAGGGTACGGATTTGCGAGTCGTCACACTTGGTATTAGAGTTGAAGGTTAAGAGAGAACCTTCGCTTTGGTGGGGTAACTCATTAGAGATAGGGTCAGTAGCACCCTAGAATGAGTTTGAGTGTATTTATACGAGCGCTATTTTTTAGTGATATAAAATTGTTTTATATTTTGCCTGTTGATTTGTTGAGTGGCTTACGGATTCTGGTCAATACGAGTAATTAATGTTATTGATAGGGATCTCTAAACACTTGAGCATAACAATTCGACATGGTATTGTTTTGAAATTGGGTAAATGAATTAATTTTATCTCGATTGATTGTTGATTGTTGTCCTCTGATGATGGTATGTATAATAGCAGTTATAGTTCTTTGGTATAAAGATATGTTATCGTCTATTATATATTGTTCCGCTGCGGTTGTGAGATTATTGTTGTCGTTTCTGTTTCTTCATCTTTCTTTCTTCTCACCCTCTCTCTTCTTTTCATTGACCTTTGGTCATTCTGTACTTTTTAGGTCGGACATGTGTAGCTTATTGTCGGTTCAAAGGGTACGGATTTGCGAGTCGTCACACTTGGTATTAGAGTTGAAGGTTAAGAGAGAACCTTCGCTTTGGTGGGGTAACTCATTAGAGATAGGGTCAGTAGCACCCTAGAAGGAGTTTGAGTGTATTTATACGAGCGCTATTTTTTAGTGATATAAAATTGTTTTATATTTTGCCGGTTGATTTGTTGAGTGGCTTACGGATTCTGGTCAATACGAGTAATTAATGTTATTGATAGGGATCTCTAAACACTTGAGCATAACAATTCGACATGGTATTGTTTTGAAATTGGGTAAATGAATTAATTTTACCTCGATTATTTTATATGCAAAGGAATACTTTTTCAAAAATTATTATAGTTGTATATGGTATGCTTGGTTGTTAAGAAATGATAATGTTAAACTATTATCATTTGTCGTTGTTGTGATCAAATCAAAGTTGTCATTATTGTAATGCAAATAAGATTAAAATTTAAGGAATGATTTTATATAACAAAATGAAGTTATAGAAATATGATTTGTAAATCTGATTTATAAATTGAAGGAAATGAAATTCCTGAAGTATATTATATAAATATGGTTTATGAAAATGATTTATAAAGGATTAAAAGGCTGAAATTTGGAAATTTAAAATCCGATTGGTTTTGGAAATGTTTTTCAAAGCTTTGGAAAATAATAACAGCATTATTTGGAAAATGTTTTTGAATGGAAATAATGGAAATATTTTTAAAAGGATTTCAAAGGAATAGGAAGCACTGAACTCACTTCGGTCGCTGGAAAATAATTTCGGTGATGACTACAGCATCATCGACGTTTATTTTCGAGTTTCCAAGAGAGGAATAGCTACCATTAGAGTTTTGGTTGGTAAAACTGGTTTTGATTTCAAAAATTCAAAACAATGATTTGATTTACCAAAGGATTGTGTGTGTGTATATGGTTTCAAAGATAATTTGAAATACTTAAGAATAAGAAGTTTAAACTCTAGGAATTTTCATTTAAATGTGTTATTGAAAATATGAGAAAATAAGTTTGATAACTTATAAAATCTGAAAATTTGCAAGTTAAGGCAATATTTTAATTGTTGAATGTGAATGGAAACAAAGTAAAAGTTTGGAATTAAACCGTGGAATGACATTTAACTTAAATTAAGTCAAATAAAGTGAATATTGAAATTTCAGCTTAGGTTAGGCTAAGTGCAATGATTTTGGAAATAAAATTGATTGAGATTTGAAATAAATTAATGATGAAACTAATTAAGTTAATTAGTGAATTGGATATTGTTTGAATTGTTGACTGTTAAAATCAAATGTTGAAAATGGAATTTTTTAATTTGATTAAAATGGACAATGAGTGACGTTGTGAAGTGGTAATAACCATAAGGAGTTGTATAAATGTTTATAATTTTAAGATTTTTTTTTTGGAATGATTCATAAATGAAGTAAGTATAATGTGAAATGTGTTGAGCATAGAATTTGGTGGGATAATTCTTAAATGATATTAGTATTGAATGGAATGTACTAAGTAAATAAGGAAATGTAAAAAATGCAATGTGGATAAATTGAATGCAATCAATAGAATAAAGTAAATGAGAACGAGATAAAGGTGAATAAAAAGGAATTTGGGATAGCTAAAAATCATGGAATAAATATGTGAGTTGTATGTATATTATTCGCATAACGATTTGATCTAGATTCGAGCAAAGAATTTTGAGATAATTTATATCGATCCGAGTTGTAATTTTTCACTCGATTCTCGACGACGAACACTGGATATGGATTTTGGTTTGATTCTGGAATTCTTTATCATAGTATATTACTATTCAAGGAGAACGACAGTTTCTAATCAAGAAAAAGATCTTAGTCCGCACTAGAGTGGTCGTGTGAACGATACTAGTTCTTTAGTGAAATTGTGTGATCGAGCGAGCGATCAGACTGTATATTGCATACAGATGATACACATTCATCGTATGGTTTTAGTAAAGCAAATATTGGAAATCGAAAATGCAAAATAATGAGGTTATGAACTATATGATGGAATATCATTTGTAAATAAGATGCAGATATTCATAGCAAGAGCTAATTTGATGCTTTTAGTTTCATAAGTAAAACTGGATTGCCAACAAAAAGGTATAGTTTAAATTGTTGTTTGAATTTGATGGTTTTATGGTTGAGCCACTTGGCTTTGTTTCCATATGTTGATTTGGGCCTGTAGAGGCGATTTGTAGTTGTTCTGATCTAGCCGTGAAAAGAAGAAGCTGGCAAAAAAAATTTAAAATTTAAAGAGTTAGAAATTTTGAAGGAAATTGTAACAACCCTGGTTTAGAGATTTCCCATTAATATTAAATTATAACGGTAGTTATAATTTAACATTGTAATTAAAAATAAAATTGGAAATTGGAAATTGTTTATTTGGAACAAACAATGAATTTTGGAGATAAAATGAGAAAAATAAAGTTTGAAACTTTATTTTATTTATTTGGGATAATAATGATTGATAAATGAGTTTTATTGGGAGAAAATGCAATAATTATATTAATTATTGCCAATTACTTCTTTTAATAATTTTAAAAGAAATACGTGATTATTAAAGGGTGTTTATTTAAATAAATAACATGGAGGAGATAAACTGGGTAAAATTTTGTTTATTTTTGGATAAACAATGTGTTTGAGAATAAATATTGGGCTTGAAATTTGATTGTTAGAAGATTTGGTTAAATAAGATGAAAATACTGGAATTTTGTAAATTTGAGTTAATAAATTAATCAAGAGATGTATTTCAACATTAAATTGTTAAAATAAATATAAAATGATGGAAATAAAGTTTTAAAAACTTTAATTTGATAATTTAGAGTGAAAATAATCAATTTGTAATTTTATTTGGGTAAATGCAATAATATTGGAAATTAACGCGAATATTAACCATTTATTGATTTTAAAAAGGGGGAAATGAAGTAAATTTGTATTTTATTAATATAAAAGATCAAATATGGTTTAAAAATAGTATTTTGATGATAAAAATAAAATTGGAATGATTTATTATAACTTATTTCAAAATAAAATAATTTTTGCACAACTTATTGCATTAAAAATGGCATTTTACAATAAAATAGTGTAAATTGTGTAATATAGTCAAAGATAAGGTTTTATTGTTAAAAAAGACTTTTTATAGTTAAAATAAATTTTACTTTTGTTACAATAATGATTTTATTTCATAAAAATTGGTCGTATGCATTTTTGTTTAGTTTCAAAATGAAGAAAAGTGTGCATTTAGTGATAAAAAAAGTTAAAATATGAACATAGCCTTTATTTTTCTCTAAGTATTTCGTCCTTGGGCTCATTTGGGTAAAGTTTGAATCCATTAGCCCATTCTCTAGAGGCTTCTGGTGAGAAACTAGTGTCTTTACATGGTTTGTTTCTCTCCTCCTTCTCAAACAAAAAGTTTATAGTAAAGAAAACAGGAAAAAAAATAGAAAAGTAATGGCCATTTTCAACTAAAATCAATTCCCACTCAATTTTGCTGCTAACTCAAAAGAGAAAATCATCACATTAAGCGAATGGAAGGTAATCTCCACCAACACTATGGAATTATTCATCAAAATCTTAGAATTAAGTATGAATTGTTTGTAACTAGTTTGTTTTGTACTGCATGTTCTTCTTTCAGCAAATACAGGTGCCTATAGCTCCATTTCTCCGCCAAAGCTCATTGCTTTCACCTAAATTCTTTGCTAAATCATCATGTGAGTATCAATCTCACAAAAGCTAGCTTATGCAATGCCCAAAATGCAAGTTGAAATAAAAAATTTGCTAAAAAAAAATTCATTTTTAAACTATTTTGATTTTGTGCAAATTGTCTTAAGTTGCAACTTTATGCGGTCATGTCTCTCTACCCCGACAATGAAATGGTGCCAGAATTTTTTTTTGTAGATCATGTTTTGTAGATTAAGCATACCAAATTTTAGGTCATTCGACCTATATAGCTTATAGAAATATGCTGCCGAACTTTGATTCGGAGCATGTTTTTGCCCAAATTTTTACAGTGAAAACACTACCTGGATTCAACTTTGAGACATCATAACTTTCTCATGCCTTATCTAAATTGTGTGATTCTTTTTTAAGTTTAATTTATATTTGTTGAGCTTTATGCATATTAAATTTCAGGTCATTTCGACCTACATAGCTTATAGAAATATGCTGTTGAGCTTTTATTCGGAGCATGTTTTTGCCCAAATTTTTGCAGTGAAAACACTACCTGGGTTCAACTTTGAGACATCATAAATTTTTCAAACCTTGTCTAAATTGTGTGAATCTTTTTGCAATTTAAAGTATAGTTGTTGAGCTTTATGAACTTTAAATTTTTGGTCATTCCAACCTCTGTAGCCTATAGAAATGTGTTGTAAAACTTTGAATTGGAGCATGTTTTGCTGCAGCCGTTGACAGTGAAATCAGGCTGCGAGTTCAACTTTGAGAGATCATATCTCTCTCGTTTCTTGTCCGGTTATATCCTTTATTTTTTATTTAAAGTAAAGTTGTTGAACTCTATTTCTAAAAATTTCAAAGCTTTTAAACCTTTGTAACTAGTTGAAAATTTGCTTGGAGCTTTGAATCGGAGCATGTTTTGCTCCAGCTGAACATTTGAATTGTTTTACATGGATTTTTTTCGATAATGTTTTTGATCGGCTTGATCCTAAGATGGAAGAGCCAATATTACCACTTATCCCAAACTAAACGATAGGTCGTGGAATCTCAAGTGAATATCAAGATGAACATTCAAAGTGGATGGTCTATTTTCGTTAACTCTAAGGGTGATTCTAAAACGAGTTTAACGGAGATAGTGCCTTCGATCGAGATGAAGATTCAGAGTGCAAGGGCTATTGTCGTTAACTCTGAGGGTGATTCCTAAATGAGTGTAGTGAGATAGTGCCTTCGGTTTTGTTCGAACCTGGAACAGACTTGTATGGATGAATGCTTTCAGACCATCGTCATTGGAGGACGGTGAGCATTCAAGATTTGTGTTCTAAAAAAGTAATCGTAGCCTCAAGCCTCATCAACCGAGAATGGCTAAAACAAGCGAGGTGAAGCAAGGCTAAGTGGGCAGCACCCAAGTAGGATGAGATTTCCCCTGTCTAGAGGTCTCTTTTATTCGACTTAGTGGGCGGTTGGTCGCGCCAACTACGGGGTTGTCTTATTCGGGATTATCCAGTAAGGGGTAGTTCTGGTCTTGTGTTGCAAGGGATTAGGGTGAATCCTTGTTACTATGGTCTAGACCAGGTACTATGAGGGCGGTATCCCAATAGCCCTGCCATTGTATGGAATCCAATCTCCAATAAGTGATCTCGGACTTGATTGTATACCTATGTATGTTAGAATTTAATAATGTAACAATTTCGGCTATGTGAATAATTTACTTGAAAACCCTAGACACTATTATAATATCACTAGATTTCCTATCAAATGTTTTGGTTATCGTAAGGTAAAAACTCGACATGTTTATTTGTGGCGTGATCTTACGAGATACCTTTGTTTTCAAATGATTTTCAAAGTTAAACAACTACCCGTTTACTCACACCAGACCCATATCTAACTCAGAGTTTTCTTAAACTCTTGGGTACTCAAATTTTTATGAGTAGCCAAGTGATTCAGGTTAGCTTTGACGAACTATGGAGGTGACTTGGAGCAAAAAGCTTCAATGTATGTAGATATATTGTGTTTCCATTATGTTGATGTCTTGTTTGGAATTTTGAGATGTATGATAGATAGGTCGTCACGACTGTCTAATATGTGACGTATAATCTATATAACTCTGATGTGTGATGTCTATTATGCAATAACTTATGTGATGTAATATATTATTCGTTCGGCTGTGAGATTCTGATGTTGTTTAGTTCTTTCTTTGCTATCTATTCTCGTTTCTACCTACTTCTTTCTTAATGATGATGCGTCTTTCTGTGGAATGAAAGGCGGGTCATCACAGTTGGTATTAGAGCTCTAGGTTGAGATAATACCTAGGCTTTGGAGTGATATCTATCTTGAAAGAGCGTACTTGTATACACACACACACCTACCTGATTTGTTAGGTTACCTATTTGGGTGGCCAACATGAGTTCTAGAGGTAGAAGGGCAGTGATGTGTGTAGTACGACTACCAAATGGAAGAGGCCCGAATGGTGAGGGTGGAAGAGTATCTGCCAAGGCTGTAAACCTAATACCCCTCGAGTGAGCTTTGCAACGTTATGCAAGGGTTTCACCAATCTTGAAGGAAATCCTTTTAAAGGTGCAGAGTCCATCATTGAAGTGCAAGCTTGGTTGCGCTCGTGTGAGCAGATTTTCAAGAGTTTAGATCTGTCGGATGTGTAGAAGCGAGTGATGGCATCTTGGAAACTTCAAGAAGGAGCAGCTGCGTGGTGGGACGTACTAACAATGGACGTTCCATAAAATGTTTTCTCTTGGAGCAAGTTTAAGGAAGTATTTGAAGGAACAGTTTTCACCTACCGCAGGGAAGACTCGGATGTATAGGAATTTTCAAGATCTTAAGAAAGGGAGTTTGTCTATATCGGAGTATGAGACTAAGATCTACAAGTTGTCTATCTATGGACCTAGTCTTCTTGACCCCCCTTAAGAAGAACGAGATGTTTGTGCTTTGTTTGAGGCCCGAGTTTCTTGAGAAGATGTCTGCCCATCTCAAAAGTTCATTAGTGCAATTGGTTGATATGGCTTTGAGGTTTGAAGAGCTTATGGTTAAGAAGTCTTTGGCATCTGTGTCAGCACCGAGTAGGAATTCTTCCAACCAGAACAAACGGAAACTCTATCTGAATTGGAAGAGGCAAAGTAAAGGGAAACCAGGAGGCAGCAATGCATCTAGGAAGTGTTCTGTGTGCCAGCAAGAGGGTCATCTGGCTAAGCACTGTCTTGGAGGTGGAGCTCAGAAGCAGTAAAGTGGACCCATTTCTTCGATGGTTCAGAAGTCTTTGTGTTCAACTGTCAGCAGCCGGGCATATGGTGGAAGCTTGCCACTTCTTCAGAAGGCTCAGCAGAATAAGGAGTTTGTTATTGAAGGTGGACCGTCAGTTTCTTCTTCTGGTAGGAAAGGCTAAAGCTATTCTGATTTGTAAAGAGAGAACAGTGTCTTTGGAAACTGAAACGGTAGGATTGCGAGAGTTACTTGCGATAGTTCAAGAGTTCACCTGAATAATCATTTTGCATAGGATTGAGGCATCTCGAAAGGTGTATGAGCTATCGAAGTTATCAGAGATTTTTCGGATGTCTTCGAAAAGTCAAAGGTTTGTCTCCGCATTAGGAGATTGAGTTCTGTATCGACTTGGTTCTAGGAGCGATATCAGTGGTTCAACCTAGTAGAAGGATGGCTCCTAGAAAGAGAAGAACTGGTGAAGCAGACTCAGGATTTATCAGAGGAAGAGCATAAGCATCATTTGGAGATAGTATTGGAAATCTTTGAGGAGACATGTCCTGAAAGCTAAGTTACAAAAGTGTCTTTTCTAGAAGTTGGAAGTAAGATTTTTGGGACATATCATATCTGGAGAAGGTATATCTGTGGATCTAGTGGCGCATCTTCGGGTGTGACGGTGAGCTCACCGATGGTCGGTGGCAAATTTATCGATCGAGTTTGGGGTTCCTGTGTCCATCGAGGGCTCGATTTTGATTTGCTGTCGAATTCGTTGAACTTGGTGATCGAAGGGATCGGCGAGGTCGACAACGACTGGTCGAGGATCAGAAAGTTGGTTGGAGGAGCGTGGGACGGCGTGCACCATGCACACGTGCACGATGGTATCTGGTTTTGTCTGTAGGTTTGGGGAAGAAGCTTTCTTCTCGGGTCAGGCTTGAAGATGTTGCGTGTGTGTCTCAAAGGAAGGTGAGTTCGCGAGTGTCTCCGGGTTTGTCTCGGGATTTTGTTTGCTTGTCTTGGGCTTGTTTATAAAGATAACAGGATTTAAATTTAAAAGTATATTATGTTTAGGTTTTTAAATTAAAGCATGATCAAATTTTTAGGTTATAAAAAAAATATAAGATGATGCAAGTTTATAACAAATTGATAACATGTTTTAAAGCAAAGGTAAATCTAGTTAATCAAGTTTCAAAAATATATTAACTAGTTTTCAAAAGCAACAAAAATGGAAGTTTTCAAAAGTAAGTTTTCAAATACAAATTAACCAGGTTTTTAAAGTAGTCAATGTGAATTTATTTTCTAAAGTAAATTTATTTAAAACAAGTTTTAAAAAAATTTTAAACAAGTTTTGAACAAGTTTTAAATGTTAAAGTAAATGTTTAAAATTGCTTGTTTAAAGGTAATTATATATTAGGTTATTACGTAATTAATTCCTAAGTGTTTTTCAAATGAGATTTAATGATGTTCGAATTAAGATGTGATTAAGGTAAGTGAATTAAACTTTAATTAATCAAAAGATCTTAATTGATTTTGTATGTTAATTATAAATTAATTACAAGCATTTAATTTTAATAATATCTATATGATAAGTAAGTAATTAATTAAGATAAATGATTTGTCTTTACTTAATTAAGGTCTTGATTAATTAAAGGATCATTAATTAGTAACTAAGGCTAACTAATTAATGCAAGAAATTAACGGATAATTAATTAAAGTGATTAATTGAATGATAATTACTTATGTGATTAATTAAGGTTAATTAATGAATGTGATTAATTAAAGGATAATTAATTAATGTAATTAATTTATGATAATTAATTAGTTTAAATAATTAAGGATAGTCACATAATGAAATTGATAAAGTATAATTACTTAATATAATTAATAAATTATAATTACTTAGTGTAAGTACTTAATGGATAATTACTGAATGTAATTAATAAAAGGGAAATTACTTACTGAAAGTAATTAAAGGATAATTACTTAATGGAAGTAATTAAGGATTAATTACTTAGGGTAAATTAATTAAAGAATTAATTAATTAAAGTAATTAATTAAAGGGTTAGTTAATGTAAGTAATTAAGGATAATCAATGAATGTAATTAATTTAAAGAGTAATTAATTAATGATAGTAATTAGGGGATAATTAATAAACGGAATTAATTAAAGGTTAATTAATTAATGTGAATAATTAAGGAATGATTAATTAATCTCATTAATTAATTAAGATACATGGTTTATAATTAACTAAGATAGATAATTAAGAGATGATTAATTAATGGTTTATAATTAATTAATGTTAATTAAGAAGGATTTAAAAGTAATTAAAGTAATTAATTTAATTTATTTGGAGATTAAATTAAATTAATTAGGAATTGTACAACTGATTAATCTTGCTTATGGATGATTAAGTTATACTGAATAAATTGGATTATTTGATATCTCTGATATGTGATTTGTGACGCTATGTGATATGAGATGTTTTGGATGAACTGTGATAATATAAGTTATCTATCTGTGGTAGATTTGCTATATGAATATGTTATTCTAATAAATTGAATTGCTTAAACTTAAAAAAACTTGGACTTTAAGAAACGCTTGGATTTCGATGAGACCAGGATCGGATTTGCTACACTACAGCATGATAGGGGGTTCTCTCTTTGGGTTTGGTGGCGAGCAGGAGACTCTTACCCCTACATGTCCTGGGTTGGGTTGGTTGCGAGTCAAGAGGCTGGCCGTAAAAGCAAATTCGAGGTACCAATGTGTGCCACGGTGGGTCATTACATAGCCACTGTCGTAGACCGTCGTAGTTAATCTCACTCAATTGGATTATTAAAGTTTCAAAATCATTTGAAATCAAAGGTATCTCGTAAGATCACGCCATAAATAAACATGTCAGGTTTTTACCTTACGATAACCAAAACATTTCTTATAAAATCCTCTTACATTATAGCAATGTCTATATACAAATACTTATTCAAATAGCCAAAATTGTTACATTATTAAATTCCAGCAATACTAGCCACAAAGTGGGTTCTACAAAAAAAACTGTAAAGGCACGTAGGGAGAATGGATTTCCATCAATGGCAGGGCTACTAGGGTACCACCTGTCACAGTACGTGGTCTAGATCACCGTACCGAGGATCCACCCTGATCCCCTGCATCATAAGACCGGAGCTACCCCTTACTGGATAGTCCAAATAAGTTCACCCCGTAGTTGGGATCAGCAACCACCCACACAGCCGAAATAAAGGGACATCTAAATAGGGGTGACCTTACCCTAATGGGTTGCTAGCCACTTAGCCTTGTATGCACCTCTCCTATTTTAGCCATTCTCGGTTGATGAGGCTCGAGGCTCAGCGTTACCTTTTTAGCACACATTCACATAGAATGCTCATCGTCCTCCCGTTGATGTTCTGAAAGCATTCATCCATACAAGTCCATTTCGGGTTCGAATGGAACCGAAGGCACTATTCCTACTACATCCATTTTGGAATCACCCTCAGGATTAGTAGCGATTAGCCCTTGCACTTCACTGCTCCATCTTCGACTCCAAGCTCTAGTCTTCATCATGAAAACGTATTCGTTGGATTTTCGGATTGGCGAGTTTTTAGGAGATTTTCATATGGCGGTTTTATGAATAATTTCATTGAATTTTTGTTGAGTTTTGTTGTTCCTTTGCACGTGCTTTCTAAACCATTTTCGGAAGATTTTTTAGCTTTCGAAATAAATAATTTACAATATTATAATTAATTTAAAGCTATTAAAATTATACATTATCTACAATAAGAAAATTTCAAAAGTTATTTTCCAAACGATTTCGAAAATAGTTTTATAAGCTTGTTTTCTATATTAAATTATTTTCTATATAATAATACATGTTTTTGCACTTTTCGGACATATAGGAAAGAGAATTAAACGATTTAGTGGTATGGAACATGTGAAATTTACTTTTTCGGTTAATTCCGGACTTATACGATCGAAACCACTTGAGTATATTGTTTTGAGTTGATAATTGAGATTTATAACTCCTATTGTTGGAATTATCTGAGTTAGCCAATATTTGGTGAATTGAGAGGTCCAAGATCTCCTATTATAGGGGTAAGAATCGATGAGAACCACATATATATCTTGACTTACTCACCCATGAGACGAGGTGAGTCTTGAGTTGAGATTTACCTTTTTGAGAATTATGGATTATGAAAAACCGCTATGAGATTTACTTGCACTTGCCGATGATTCGAGGCAAGATATATGAGTATTCTGAGATTTTTGAGGTTTGAGATTTTATTTTTATGGTGGAGTTAACTAGCGGTCAGTAAACCGTTTAGTGCGAACTTGTGGTATGGGACGCACGTTAACACTTTTCGGGTTCCTTTACAAGAGTTTGTGACACATCCACGAGTATGACCGTGCTATAGACCTTCGGGTCATTTGAGTCATGTGACTTCGGTCACCATGAGTTATGTGACTTTGATCGCCACGAGTATGATCTTTGGGTCCACGAGATAGGTACCTAATTTATAAATAGCACTGGACAAGAGTTTGGCATGCGTAGCATTGCTTCAGCATTGCAATCGGGGATTTGGCCAATCCGGGTTTTCTAAGTTTTCTGAGTTAATTACGATTTCACCATTTTTTGAGATATCTTTGTTACATCGATAGCCTATAGCTAAATGAGATGTTATGTATATATGGTGATTTCATTTTTATGAGATTTGAACTCTTTTAGAGTTCCATAAGATTCTAGTTGGGAGATTTTGAAGATTTTCTCGTATGGCTATTGTATGGTTACTTACATTTATATCAAATGTCCTTGAGTATGAATTTCTTATGATGAAATAAATCTATTCATGCGACAAACCTTTGTGAATCTATGCCATGGCATTGTAATTGAACCATACTTGTACTATTCCTTTATAATTAAAGGGAGATTTCCCTTATGCATTTATATCCCTCTTATCTCCAGCTAATTTCATTTTCTAGTTAGCCTGACCCATGAATTTATTACTCGCGTCAGACCGAGTTGCAGGTAAGGGACATTTGGACCTTTGCTAGCTTTACTTTTGGATTTCTCCTTCAACCTTGGATTTATGGCATAGTTTTTGTGTAGTAGTTGTTTTGTTGGGAACCTTGTGATGTATATATTTTTTTGTGGGGATGTATGTATATATTGTGGTCATAATACCACTTGTGACATGTTATATTACATTTGATGTAGATGTGTATGTATACCATTTGTGTTTGCTATTTTGTGATTCGTGATTGATATTGTTATTATGTTTTGTTTCTGAATCGATCCTGTAGCCACCATAGTAGTGTATTAGATATGAATTAAGTATGTCGAATACTTGAGATGAAATGAAAAAACAATAGAGTACTAAATCGACATACTTAGGTCTTATCCAATGCAAAACTATGATGGTCATCCTTAAGAAGCCATATTCTCCATATTAGCAGACATAATTACTCAGTAATTTTCTTTGTTAATGTGGGTCTCGAGGTGGGGCGTCATAGAAATTTTGATAACTAAAATTTGATTTTTGAGTTATAACCTAAAATGATAATATGGATAATATTATTTGGAATCTATGGACGAATTTGGGAACTTAGTAAAGCTAATAATGATGTTTCAACATATTAATTTTGGGAAGTTATTTCACATTATTTTTTTAGAAAAAGAATGGGTTTGGACATTTTTCCTACATTGGCAATTTCGAGGACAAAATTCCATTAGAGGGGAGGAATGTAATGACCCAAAATTTTAGTTATTTGAAATTTAAATATTTAATTGATTTTAAATATTTGAAAGTTAATTTGGTAGATTTAATAACTTAAATTTCAAAAATAGTGATTTACGGGATAATTTAATTGTTAAATTTAATAATTGAAATTGGTTAACTAATGGGATATTGAGTTTTAAGTTAGATAAAAATTATTTCAAAGCTTATTTAATTTCTATTGATAAGAATAAAGATAATGAAACATTTAAATTGGTTTTAAAAGTGATTTAACTAATTTTGAAATTTACACGTTTTAATTAACGAGTAAAAATAGTCTTTTGGGGCACAGTCTCGGAATTTGACGAAATTAGTTCCATTGGATCTGTAATAGTGTATTATTATTGGATTTCAAATTTCGCAACGCTTAGAGTTACCATTTAGTCGTATGAGATAGAAACGCGTTGAAATTAATATCGAAAATTTAATATTTTAATTGGGTTCAAAAGGCTATCTTCTGCATACGATAAAATTGGAGCTCGAAACATGTTTCATTGCCTTCGAAATAGGGGTATAACATTATAAATGCCAAGCGCCATGCCTCGATAGGGGTTCGAGATTTTAAGTTACTTAAATTGAGATATTTTAAAATTAAATAATATTCAAAATTTTAAACTCAACCCTTCACATCAGCCGCCCTATCGTTCATTCAGCCACGCCAACATTATCATCAGCCACCCTATACGTACCTCTTCCTTCCCCTTCTTATTTAAACACGCCTTAAACCAGAGGAAAAAAAGAGAGCCTTCAAAAATTTAAATCAAGCAATATACTAAACTAAAAATCAAGAAATTAGTTTCAAAAATCATGTTTTCACCTGGGCTTTGATCTAGTACAAGTCCTATAGGGTGCAATAGTGTCTTTCTTAGGCTTGGTCGGTGACAGTCAAGCTAGGGTTGGGTTTAATGGCGAATTCGTGCATCGATTGTCGAATTTGAGCTTGGATTTGGATTCAGCGTTGCAGAGGGCATCTACTCGTCATTTTCGGCGAGATATGGCTACTTGATGGCGATTGCATGGTGACAGGGGAGGCACGGTTGGCTGTGAGGTTGCGAATTGCTTTGATGAAAGTAGCTCATGGTTTTTGGTATGGTCGAGATGAGGAGGAGGAGAGCAACATGTGGGTGAGCTTGGTTGCGGCGTTGGTGGCTTGGAAGCGCATGCACGTGCACACTATGCACAGAGGGAGGTTTCAGGTGGTGTTGCAAAAAGAAAAGGAGGAAGAAGAATAAGGTAGTGGGTCAGGTTGCTTCGTGGGCTGGGCTAAGTGGGTGGGTGATTTAATTTAAATATTAATTGAGTATATGTAACGACCCTGAATTTTCGACTCAAAATTAAAATTTTAAATCCATTATTTAATATAAAAATTTGAAATGTATATACGTCTCAGTCAATGTCCAAACTTCGTTTATAAGATGCTTCTAGTTAGTGATGGATATAGGAAAAGTTTCGTCGTAAAATATCGCAAAAAATTTCGTTTGCGTTTTATTGTATATCAGTTCATTTTAAAAGTGCGTAAATTTTATCTTCTGAATCTAGATATTTTTACACAGTAATGTTGTAGAAATTTATCTATCAAGATGCCGATTTTCGTTTCATCTAATTCCGTAGTCGCCTGCTTCATTTAAATTGTTTTATCAAGCGAACAATTTAATCAGCGTAAATTTTAAAATTTGATAAAACTATCGCATTGCCAATATCTATATACCGTTGGAAGCGCCTCGTCGCACCAATCAAAATGGTATATTCATTTGTACAAATCGGTATTCGATGTAAAACGTCGCGCTAATTTAACCGTTCCAAGCGGACCGGTTAAATAATATACATCCAAAATAATAGCCATATCCATTCAAATTTTGAAATTTAAAATTTTGAGTTAAAGGAAATTAATGGGGTAGTTGGCAGATAGCTGTTGACATGGAAAATTGGAGGTATATTTTGTAAATCACAAACAGTTACTGACTTGTCTACCAGCTAATTACAAAAAATTTATTCTTGTGCCTGCCCATTCGTATACCCAGCTGGATATAAAATTTCGTGTGTTGTGCGCTAACTTCGGTTACAACATTGCTTGCTACAGGTAGATAAAATTGACACCTGCTCTTTCTCTTCTCTTTTATATCTCTCTTTCTCTCCTCTTTATACTTTTGTTTTACTCTGCAAAATTTCAAAAAAAAAATGAAACGTGAACAGCAAATTCAACCACCTCCAACTCCTACCCGCAACCGGCAGCATCGCCTGAAACACGCACTCCAGCCGATACACCTTTCACCACCTCCTCTCACTGACCAGTCGCACTCGCCGCACCACCTCCCGCCCAGACATCTCCCCTCCTTCAGCTGACGACCGCACCCACCGTTCCTCTGCCGTCGCGCGCGCGCCACAAGCGCATCACCCAAATCTCGAACTGACCGTCGTACCCCTCCAGGTCCCCTTCAATCGAACCTCCATCACGCGCAGACCATGCGTGCACCTCCGCAAGCCTCTAGCCATCACTCCAGATCACAGCACCCCCTCCAACGACCACTATGCCTTGACCGAACCACTGCCGATCGTCGCCTCTCCCCTGTGCCATTCTCTTGTACATGCGGTGTGCATGTCGTGTGTGTGTACAAAATGCAGGCATGCGTTCATGTATAAAAAAAAAGAAGAAAAAAGAGAGAGACCGTCTCTATTTGTAAAAAAAGGGATGATGAATGAACAGTGTTGCTTTATAAAGAAGGAATTATTACTGTCGCTTTCAATTGTTGCCGAAAGAATATATATGCAGTGTATATATATTTAGTTGCTGAATAGTAGTAACCCACTTCTTTCTATTGTGTACAGCAACCAGTTGAAGTTTCCACTTCGCAGCAGCACCCAAATTCTCAGCTTTCTTTCTTTTCTTCATTGTTTGGTAAGCGCATATATATGATTTTATAAAAATATATATATGAATGTCCATATTGAAATTAATACCATTTTCTTTTGACGATGGTTGCAGTTTGTTCAAATTGTCCGTGTTTGTGATGCGTTGAAACCAAGTCCATCGTGCCTCTACATGCTTCGCCGTTCATTTTCTCTAACCACGAAAGGTGAATAAAATTTCATGACTTATATTCTTATACAATGATAATCAAATTTGGTCGATAATATGTTGATTGTTGATGTTAATATCTAACGTTAAAAATTGTTAATACATGATATACACTTGTATTTGACGTATGGTAGTTGACAATTTGAAATTGATATATATGCTTGAATTTAAAAATAAAAATCTATATAATATGACCCTTTAAATGTCTAATTAGTTGACATGTAGAAATATAGTTAGTTACACCTTGAACCATTTGAAATTTATGTCTTATAAATTGATGATGTATGAATTGAATGTAGTAGATATCAAGTGTAGAACCGCATAAAATAATAGTGTAATAATATTTAATCTACATGAAATGATAGTGTAGATTCTAGAAATAATTTTATTAATTTACACAAAATTATAATGTAAATTAATATGATTATTTTGGGATTATTTAAATTAATTATTGGATTGTTATTGATTACTGTTATTGCTTGTTTATTTACTTTGACACCATCCCAGTTATCACACTGCAAGTTCCCTTTGCTACGTTTCTGATTTTGAATTGAAATGGAATTGGGTTGAAATGATAAATACCCAAATGAAACAAATTGACCTAGGATAGAGAATTAAATAAAACCCGATTGGTCAAATAATTCGATTTAAATAAATAAAATAATAAAGGGTTTTAAATGAATTTTGGAATTTAAATTCAAGTGAAATTTAAAAGTGTTAGTATTTAATAATTTGAAACAAATATTAACAAAAATGTTGATGAAAGAATGTTGTTTAAATTTAAGTAAATTATTGAATTAAATTTTGAAATTTATTTAATAATTAAACAAAATTTGAACTTGTTTACCTAAGAAATTTAACTTGTGATTATTTAATTTGATAAGTAAATAAGTGAAATTGAATTTCTTTAATAAGAAATAAAAGGTGATTTATTTATTGAAATTAATATAAACTTGTAATTGAAAGAATTTAATTTGACGAATTCAATTTTATTAAATTTATAAGTTGGATATAATGTAGGTAAACTTAAGTGAATGATTTAATGGATTGGAAATTTAATTGAAATTGTTTGAATGTTAAATTAACTTAACTTAAATAATTATTGAATGAAATCCGTCTATGAATTTAAATCGATATTATGTTAAGTTAACTTAATTTAAATGATTATTGAATGAAACCAATATATGAATTATGCCAGCAGTTGCCCATCCCCAAAGGGAGCAGCTATTCCGCCACCTGCTAGATGGCCAAGAGAGATGTATGTCACATTTGCTTACAGCCAGGACATTTTAAGAAAGATTCCCAACTCAGAAGAAGGGTACCCCATCTTGAGTTTTTGCTATTACCACCCCTACCCCGAAAGTTCAGGATGACCAAGGTACATTACAGAGTACTTTTATGTTGCATACTTTACATGTTAAAGTTCTATTTGACACTGGAGCAACACATAGTTTCATATCTATTGATTTGTGTAATAAACTTGGATTGGAACCCATCCTTGCATCTACTTTCTTATGTGTATCAAACCCTACTGGAGGACCCGCTAACCTCAAAAGGGTATGCAAATATGTCACGCTTATGTATGGCATGCACTGTTTCACTTGGGATTTCTATGTCCTTGGATTCGAGGCATTCGATATCCTATTAGGTGTTGATTGGCTATGAAAGTTCGAAGCTGTTATCTCTTGCAAAGCTCAAACTGTCTCTCTAATTGACAACAAGAGCAAACCTTTAGTTATTGAAGGTAAATCACCTCAAGAATGTGCTGGGAGTTTTATATTCTCTCTTGACTCTCATTCGAATGATCTAAGCTCTACCCCTTTTGTTCAACTCTTTTCTGATGTGTTTGGAGAAGTCAATTCTCTACCACCTCCATGGAAAATCGAATTACGCATTGATCTTATCTCTGGTGCTCGACCAGTAGTTCCCCATCCCAGGAGAATGGCTCCTAAAGAGAAGGCAGAATTGAATGCTCAGATTGAAGATTTATTTGCTAAAGGCTTGATACGGTGAAGTTATTCAGAGTGGGGAGCTGTAGTTGTATTCATCACAAAGTTAGATGGTTCTCTCAGAATGTGTGTGGACTATAGAGAGCTAAACAAGCTCACACACAAAAACAGATATCCAATGCCCCGCATTAATGATCTATTCGACCAGCTCCATGGAGCTAAAGTTTTCTCTCAACTCGATCTGGCTACCGATTTTCACCAACTCAGAATTGCTGAGGAGAGTATTCCAAAAATAACATTCCGCACTGAAAATGGTTTCTTTGAATGACTGGTTATGCCGTTCGGCCTTACTAATGCTCCAGCTTATTTTGTCAACTTGATGAACAGAGTTTTCCGTGATGTTCTTAACAAGTTTGTTCTTGTTTTCATCGATGATATTCTCGTCTTCTCTAAAGACGAGAAAGAGCATAGGTCACATTTGGCTTTTGTTCTTGAAACCCTTCGCAGTCATCAGCTTAAAGCCAAGTTTTCGAAATGCCACTTTTGGGGAGACGAAGTTCGATTTCTTGGCCATATTGTCTCGGAGAATGGGATTTCGGTCGATCCAGCTAAGATCGCCGCAGTCAACGTAAGTTCTATCCTTACTTGTCATTTCTATCCGAACATCTTATCTCGATCTAAATTCGAATCCTTTGAATTTGCAGAACTAGGAGACTCCCAAAACTCCTACAGATATTTGTAGTTTCTTGGGCTTGGCCGGCTATTATCGTAGATTTAAAGAAAATTTTGCTCGAATTGCCGCACCGCTCACCGCACTGACTAGGAAGAATGTCAAATTTAATTGGAGTAAAAAGTGCGAATCAGCTTTCAATAAGATGAAGCGAAGGTTGACCTCTGCCCCAATGCTTACAGTTATTGACGAAAGAGAAGGTTTGACCGTCTATACTGATGCTTGTCGTGATGGATTAGGTGCAGTTTTAATGCAGAAAGGAAAGGTCATTGCCTATGCAGGTCGTCAGTTAAAGACCCATGAAGAAAATTACGCAACTCATGATTTAGAGCTTCTTGCGGTTGTATTTGCTCTAAAGCTATCGAGGCACTATCTTTTGGGGACCAAATTCGAATTATTCACAGACCATAAATCATCGAGATATATTTTCTCACAAAAGAATTTGAATTAGAGACAAGTCCGATGGCTCGAATTCTTAGCTGCATATGATCTTGATAATAACTAAACCCCAGGGAAAGCAAATGACGTTGTCGATGCTTTGAGCAGAAACCAAGCAATGATATGTTGTAATCTTGTAGAAGGAATGTTATTTCAGCTCGTCGTCTCCCCATCCCTTATGAATCGCATCATAGCCAAGCAATACGGGGACACCTTGCTCTATCATATCAAGGAAATAGTTCTCGGTAGGGTTGGAAATGCTAACAGTAAAATGGGTGCTCAAGTGGATAGTAATGGAGTCTTGAGGATCGACAACCGTATTTGTGTTCCCAATGTTGATGTTTTAAGACAGGATGTGCTAAGATAAAACCATCAATCCTCGCTTTCATTTCATCTAGGAGTCATAAAGAGTATTAAAATATGAAGAAGTTATACTGGTGGAGTGGGATGAAGCGTGATATTTCTACCTTTGTTAGTAGATGCACAATTTTTCAACAAGTTAATGCTGATCACAGAAAGACGGCAGGATTACTTCAACCTCTAGAGATTCCAAGTTGGAAGTGGGAGCAGATTTCTGTCGACTTTATTGATGGGCTAACAAGGACCAGAAGAGGTAACGAGAGCATTTGGGTGATTGTCGATAGGCTGACAAAATTCGCTTATTTTATTTCAGTCAAGACCACTCGTACTGCTTCGAGTTTGGCCGAGATATATATGAGGAAAATTATTAAACTTCATGGCATACCATCTAGTATCGTATGCGATAGAGATCTTATTTTCACTAGTAAATTCTGGAAGGCATTTCAAGAAACTTTGGGCACGAAACTGAATCTGAGCACAGCTTATCATCCTCAGACAGATGTCAAACTGAGAGGGTGAATCAGATTTTGGAAGACCTTCTCCGAGCTTGTATTATAGCTTTGGTGGATCCTAGGAAGACCATCTCCATTTGGTTGAATTTACCTATAATAATAGTTATCAGGTAAAGAAATCAAATTTCAATTTAAATAAGTATATTTGAATTGGAAATTAATTATCTTTAATAAAATCAGGCAAGCAATGGTATGGCACCGTTCGAAGCTTTATATGGACGACCGTGCAAATCGCCAGCTTGTTGGATTGAGCCTGGAGACCGATTAGTGCCTGGTTCAGAAATAATTATGGAAGCTTCCAAGAAAGTTGAAGAAATCAGGAGAAAGATAAAGACGGCACAAGACAGACAGAAGTGCTACGTTGACCGAAGGAGGAGAGATCTCGAATTCAGTGTAGGAGACGAAGTATTTCTCAAAGTGTCACCTTTGAAGAATCTTATTCAATTTGGAAGGAAAGGGAAGCTTTCTCCCAGATTTGTTGGTCCGTTTGTGATTACGGAGTCGGTCAAACTTTGGGCTGTAGAATCGCATTACCAGAAAAGTTTTCCGGTGTGCACAATGTGTTCTACGTCTCACATCCCCGCAAAGTTGTGCACGATACATCTATGACCGTTCCCACTGCTCAGTTGGAAGAGTTAATTATCGAGCCTGACTTGAACTTTGAGTGGAAGCCACTTCGGATAGTCGACCGTGAGACGAAACAACTTAGAAGGAAGTCGGTCAATCTCGTCAAAGTTCAGTGGAGTACAGATGACCAAGATTTCACACGGGAAACTGAGGATAGTATTCGAGATTCAAACGCCGAATTACTAATTTCAGGTCTGATTCATTTTTCTCAAATCTATCTTGATTTTTCTGCTGTTTCTTTCCTACTTCTTCTGTTTCGTTCCTTTTCGAGGACGAAAAGTTTTAAGTGAGTGAGATTGTAACGACCCTGAATTTTCGAATCAAATTTTAAATTTTAAATCCATTATTTAATATAAAAATTTGAAATGTATATACGTTATCAGTTAACATCCAAACCTCGTTTATAAGATACGTCTAGTTAGTTATGGATATAGGAAAAGTTTCATCACAAAATATCGTAGAAAATTTCATTCGCGTTTTATTGTATATCCTTTCATTTTAAAAGTGCGTAAATTTTATCTTCTGAATCTAAATATTTTTACACAGTAATGTTGTAAAAATTTATCTGATCAAGATGTCGATTTTCGTTTCATCTAATTCCGTCGTCGCCTGCTTCATTTAAATTATTTTGTCAAGCGAATAATTTAATTAGCGCAAATTTTGAAATTTTATAAAACTGTCGTATCGTCAATATATGTGTACCGTTGGAAGCGCCTCGTCGCGCCAATCAAAACGGTATATTCATTTGTACAAATCGGAGTTTGTCGTAAAACTTCGCGCTAATTTAACCATTTCAAGCGAACCGGTTAAATAATATTCAGCCAAAATAATAGCCATATCCATTCAAATTTTGAAATTTAAAATTTTGAGCTGAAGGGAATTAATGGGGTAGTTGGCAGATAGCTGTTGACATGGAAAATTGGAGGTATATTTCGTAAATCACAAACAGTTACTAACTTGTCTACCAGCTAATTATAAAAAATTTATTCTTGTGCCTGCCCATTCGTATACCCAGCTGGATATAAAATTTTATGTGTTGTGCGCTAACTTCGATTACAACATTGCTTGCTACAGGTAGATAAAATTGACACCTGCTCTTTCTCTTCTCTTTTATATCTTTCTTTCTCTCCTCTTTATACTTTTGTTTTACTCTGCAAAATTTCAAAAAAAAAATGAAACGTGAACAGCAAATTCAACCACCTCCAACTCCTACCCGCAACCGGCCGCATCGCTTGAAACACGCACTCTAGCCGATACACCTTTCACTACCTCCTCTCACCACCCAGTCGCACTCGCCGCACCACCTCCCTGCCCGACCATCTCCCCTCCTTCAGCCGACCACCGCACCCACCATTACCCCGCTGTCGCACGCGCCACCAAGCGCATCACCCAGATCTCGAGCTGACCGTTGCACCCCTCTAGCTCCCCTTCAACCGAACCTTCATCACGCGCAGACCATGCATGCACCTCCGCAAGTCTCCGGCCATCACTCCAGGCTGTCGCACCCCCTCCAGCGACCACCTTTCCTCGACCGAACCACTGCCGATCGTCGCCCCTCCCCTGTGCCACTCTCTTGTACATGCGGTGTGCATGCCATGTGTGTACAAAATGCAGGCATGCATTCATGTATAAAAAAAAAGAGAGACAGTCTCTGTTTGTAAAAAAAGGGATGATGAATGAACAATGTTGCTTTATAAAGGAGGAATTATCACTATCGCTTTCAATTGTTGTGAAAGAATATATATGCAGTGTATATATATTTAGTTGCTGAATAGTAGTAACCCACTTCTTTTCTGTGGTGTACAACAACCAGGTAAGTTTCCACTTCGCGGTAGCACCCAAATTCTCAGCTTTCTTTCTTTTCTTCATTGTTTGGTAAGCGCATATATAGGATTTTATAAAAATATATATGAACGTCCATATTGAAATTAATACTATTGACGATGGTTGCAGTTTGTTCAAATTGTTCGTGTTTGTGTTACGTTGAAACCAAGTCCATTCGTGCTTCGCCGTTCATTTTCTCTAACCACGAAAGGTGAATAAAATTTCACGACTTATATTCTTATACGATGATAATCAAATTTGGTTGATAATATGTTGATTGTTGATGTTGATATTTGACGTTAAAAATTGTTAATACATGAAATTGTAAATAATCTACACTTGTATTTGACGCAGGGTAGTTGACAATTTGAAATTGATATATATGCTTGAATTTAAAAATAAAAATCTATATAATACGACACTTTAAATGTCTAATTAGTTGACATGTAGAAATATAGTTAGTTACACCTAGAACCATTTGAAATTTATGTCGTATAAATTGATGATGTATGAATTGAATGTAGTAGATATCAAGTGTAGAACCGCATAAAATAATAGTGTAATAATCTTTAATCTACATGAAATGATAGTGTAGATTCTAGAAATAATTTTATTAATTTACACGAAATTATAATGTAAATTAATACGATTATTTTGGGATTATTTAAATTAATTATTGGACTGTTATTTATTACTGTTATTGCTTGTTTATTTACTTTGACACCATCCCAGTTATCACACTACAAGTTCCCTTTGCTATGTTTCTGATTTTGAATTGAAATCGAATCGGGTTGAAATGATAAATACCCAAATGAAACAAATTGACCTAGGATAGAGAATTAAATAAAACCCGATTGGTCAAATAATTCAATTTAAATAAATAAAATAATAAAGGGTTTTAAATGAATTTTGGAATTTAAATTCAATTGAAATTTAAAAATGTTAGTATTTAATAATTTGAAACAAATATTAACGAAAATGTTGGTGAAAGAATGTTGTTTAAATTTAAGTAAATTATTGAATTAAATTTTTAAATTTATTTAATAATTAAACAAAATTTGAACTTGTTTACCGATGAAATTTAACTTGTGATTATTTAATTTGATAAGTAAATAAGTGAAATTGAATTTCTTTAATAAGAAATAAAAGGTGATTTATTTATTGAAATTAATATAAACTTGTAATTTAAAGAATTTAATTCGACGAATTCAATTTTATTAAATTTAAAAGTTGGATATAATGTAGGTAAACTTAAGTGAATGATTTAATGGATAGGAAATTTAATTGAAATTGTTTGAATGTTAAATTAACTTAATTTAAATAATTATTGAATGAAATCCATCTATGAATTTGAAACCCTATTATGTTAAGTTAACGTAATTTAAATGATTATTGAATGAAACCAATATATGAATTTAAATCAATATTTGAATTGTTGAAATAAAATTTTGAGGATTGAATTATAGAGTTTTGAAATTAAAATTTGAAAGTTTTGAAATGTAAATTTTGGAAATCGATATAGAAAGACAAATGAAATGTTAGCGTTAGAATTCTAAGTAAAATTGAAATTGATTTGGTTCTGAAATTCATTAAATGACCAATCGGTGTAATAATTACGAAAGTTATTAAAGAGACCGGAATTAGTTAGGGACATACTCACTGTCTAAACCGAATACCACTTTAATAACTATACGCGGAGTGTGATCCAGAACGAAGTGGTTGTAATGATTTACGTTGATGATTGAAGAAAGAGAAAAATAATGGATGACCTTGACACTTGTATCAAATTGGTAATGACTAAAACAGGATCCGTGTCAGGCCAATGAGGTTAGCTTCCTCGAGCGAACACACTTCTTCGTAAACTACTTATTACTGGTTTTTGATTGGTGCGCACCCTTCAATTTGGAGTGTTGTTTCGCGGTGTTGCGATCGTTGCGGCAATGCGTTCTCACTAGTCTGGATTAGGCAAACGGTAGTTTCACTACATTGGGTAATGCCCCATGTGCCTTGTCATATTTGTATCCCTATACACGACCACTACGATTTGTTTTGTATTATACCTATGGAGTACTCCCTGATATCCCACTAGTTTACGGTTGATTTTACAGTGCTGTATAGACTATAATGCTATATAAACGTGTTTAGGGGAACAATGGTAAAGCCTTAACACTATTTTGATACTTTATGTTACTGTTAGACATTATCTACTTAGCGTACACTACTATATATATAGATAATTTAATGGACCCTGAAAGATGAAATGACCCTGACTCGACCTTCGAAAATCAGTACTGAATATACCACCTATATTCAAATGCCGCGGATCCAAATGTCGAATCTGGTTCGCCGGAGCTTATAACACATTAAGTATAACAACACAGCAGATGAAAAAGAATATATCAATATACAACATTGATACAATATCTGATACAACTGAATGATACAATGAATATCAATATACATCAGAGATATGATATAAGACAATAGCAGCAGAAAGAAAAGATAACACCAGCAGCGGAACAATATCTCCAATATGGTCTTCAAGAGAGAACTCTAGTATCAGTAATCTCCATCTTCAAGGCACCAATCCAGAAATAGATCGAACTCCCAATAACGATGCAATAAGCTAAGCAAGGTCAGTCGTAAGACTGAAGAAGATTCCCAAGGACTGAAAGATACCAAACCAAAGACTTCGAAAGCTATCGAATCTACACCTGTTATTGATTATCTGGAGAAACCCAACTCTAGACTGCCCGTGTGGGAAAATTGTGGGAACCTAGAGTTTAGGAAGGAACAATAATCTCCAGATTAGTCATGGGACTGGTATGAGCAAACAAAAAAACGGTTTATCTTTAAAACAAACAACAAAGGATTTTAAAATTTAAATCTGCAATGCTTTTTAGAAAATGAAACTACCATAAGGCCTCCCACT
Organism: Allium cepa; assembly: GCA_030765085.1. NCBI lineage: Eukaryota > Viridiplantae > Streptophyta > Magnoliopsida > Asparagales > Amaryllidaceae > Allium > Allium cepa. The sequence continues at coordinate 1,635,045 of CM060936.1, read as the reverse complement.
GCACACAGAATGCAAACGCAAAATTTGAGGAGATTTCCCCTTATGATAGTCAAATATGCTTACTACGCAAAAATCTTTTGATATTACTATTAGTGCATAGTGTAGAAAACCTTTCGAAAGTATAATATTAATCTCAGCCAGCATAGACATTTCGAACTATGCCTACTATAGCTACCATCCAAACAGTGGGGCGCCACCATAAGCAGAAGGCAGGTTATACAACTAAAACCGTACAAGGCGCGTATTGAATATTGGATTTCCAACAAATGGTCAGGCTAAGGAACTTCCTACTGCCACATGGGTACGCCTCTGGCGGGACATCCCGAGAGCTTAACCAGCTCTCTGCCAACACAAGGTCGGGTTACCTCTATAACAAGGTAACTACTACACGAACATGCCATCCCCCGGTCGTTTGTGACCTTTATCCGAGGCGCCTCTCAACCACAAAGCAATCACAAAGTAATAGATTTGCAGTGACCACATGAGTTAAGTATTTGGGCTCCATACCATGATACCACCCTTTTCCAGAAGGGAGTGACACAGCCCAAAGGGAGCGACCCTCGTAACCTTGCCGCATCTTTCCTGTTTTGACCATTTCCGGGGTGTGAGGTCCTGATGCAGTCTCGTCCACAAAGCTACACTTTATACAAAAGCCATGCTTTGATCAACAAATGATACACAACAGCACTCAACATGCCACACTACCAAATTGGAAGTATATCACTGATAACTATCAACTACATAACCTCTGAGCTCGTACATCTCAGAGAAGGGTGTTACGCTAAGAGAATTAACTCCCCGCCACCAAGCAAAAATGTATTTGATAGAGATCAATTTTATATCTCAAAGTGTAGTGTCAGACATACAACCATACTAGTCTGTTCCGGGTTCGAACAGAACCGAAGGCACTTCTGAAGAAACCCTTGCAATTCGGGCATCCACAATTCCGATCGGACTCCCCATCACATATGGAGAACTCTATATCGGAGCAACTCAGTGCAGAGTCAATCGACAGGTTATCCTATCGTTCTCGAAGACACCCGGTCTTCACCACCGGTCTTCAAATGCTATCGTCGTATCACTATTCGAAATGGGTTATATGACACAAGGTCCTCTCCCGGTTAAACCGAATAGTGAGCGCAATATTTAAAAACATATGGGTATGGGATTTCAGTTAAGTCATAACCCAAAACCTTTATTCAAATGGTTTAAACAAATTACCATTTCAAATCTTTAAACAAAAAGATTCATTTAACAAAGTTCACCCAGTTTCATAAAGATTCATTCACAGATTTTCAAACGATTTCCATTTTAATTAGGATCAACTCATCCAATCTTTAAAACAAGGATTTAACATATAGCTTTCAAACCCGTTTCCAAAGATTTATTCATAACTTGGAAAACCATTTTCATTTCAACTTGAAATCCCTTTAGCACAAATTGGAAATTCATTTCTTATATGAAAGCTTTTATTATTTAAAAATAAATAGTTTTCATTTCGGAAAAATCCAATTTCATGTATACAAGTTAAAGTTTTTAAAATTAGGTTAAATTCAAATTCCCAAAACAACACTTAAAAAATGGTTTAAAACCCATATAAACTTGTATAACCTTTTTAAATCATAAATTCTCAACATAGAATTCAATTTCAAATTTTGAATTCAAATTTAAATCAAATTTCAAAACTAAATCAAGTTATTCAAAAATAACTTTTATCTTTGAAATTCCTTTTCAAAATCTTTTTATATTCAACCCAATCCATTTCCAAAACCATTTGGATTCAAAAATTCAATTTTAAAACTATTTCAAAAATCTGTGACTTAACCAATTTCCACATGAAATTCATATTTGTGTGTGTATAAGTGTAGTCTAGGGGTTTCACACAATAGAAATGCAACATCATCAATCAGTACATATTCAAATACAGCAATATATTTGATAAGCGGTATAAACTATAACGCTTATCTTTCATTCACAGGTCACCGATATATATCACAGATAATAAATTACATTAAACATAGCTCAAATCAAAACAGAGCATCACATATCAGGGATATCAAACAATTCAATCATCCAATAGAATCCAAACATTCATAAGTAAGATCAGTTAATTGTCTAATTAATTTAAATCAGATTAATTACTTATGAATTACTAATCCTGGTTAATTAACATTAATAAACTACAAATCATTTTGATTAATTATTCTTTAATCATATATTAATTTAGCCATTAATAATAAGTTAATTAACCTTTAATTATAATTCATTAACTTTTAATTATTAAATAACTAAACTTTAATTATTTAACTCACCTTTTAATTAATTATCTTTAATTAATTAATTAACCCTTAATTAAATATCCTTTGTTGATTTCACTAAGGAATTAGCTTTTATTTAATTACACAAAGTAATTATCTTTAATTTACTTTCATAAATAAATTTATCTTTTAATTAATTACCCTTTATTAATCTTAAATTAATTGCATTAAGTAATTAACCCTTAATTGTTAATTAATTAAATCTTAATTACTTTTATTAATTAATTATTCCTCAATTAATTAATAATTAACTACAAATTAATTACCCTTCAATTACAATATAATTAACTTTTAAATTATTACTTAATTAACCTTTAATTATCCGTTACATTAATTAATTAACCATAGATTAATCACATTAACAAATTATTCTTAAATTAAATAAGTAAGTAAACCTTCGATTAATTACTTTAATAAATTAATCAAATAATTATACCTTTAATTATCTACCTAAATTAATTAAAGATAAACCTTTTTATCTTATTTCATTACTTAATTACATTATTATATTTTTAAAACAATAAGATAATTAACCTATCACATAATCAAATAAATTTTTAAAAGCATTCATTGTAAAATTAAATCTTTGAAAACTTTGTTCTAAAACTTGAATTGCTTTAGTATATTAAAACCTGGTTTGACATATCGTTTGAAAATCCATTCATACATTTAAAACTGATTTATACTTCGTATTTTAAAACCCGGACAAAGTTTTCCTTTTAAATTTTAAAAAACCTGATAATTAAAATTAAAACCCAAGCAATTCACCAAAAATCCCGTGCCTGCTTCACTTCTTCCCAGAGACCAAACTTCTTTTTCCCGAGAAACAACCCGAGTCAATTTCTTTTTTTTTCAAAGTATGTTATAATTTGTTTTAAATTTAAAACGTGTTACCCATTTAAACACTTCGCGAACATTCAACAACAACCCCGAGCCAATACATCAGTTCCCCGAGATCATACTCGAGACACAACCTTCTTCTTCCCCAACACTTCAACAACCCAGACTCAAGTGGACACGTGTGCACATACACGAGCGACTGGACCACTTTCGACCCCTTCCATGGCCATCAGCATGTCGACGATCAACAACATGAATGCTTCAACCAGTCAACATCGATGAATTCGTCACGAATCGAAATGAGCTATCGGCTCGACATGGAAACCCAACCCAGCAACCTAAATCCACCCCATGTCGTCGACCTCGTCCACCGAGGACCTAGCCACCGCGACCAAAGCTACCCCGTTGACCCCCAAACAATTTCCTCTGGTGCGATCGAATGAAATTCTCTGACGAGAATGCAGTTCTACCGAGAATCCCATCAACCAAAAACTACTGTCGAACCCTAGATCGACAAATTCCTATCGCCATAGTATTTTATAAATTGAAATCATATTTTTCCTAAGTCCACCGATGCCCCATCTAGCTTCACCCAGAATCACGGCCTACAGTTCGCCGTAGATCACCAGAATTTGACCATATTCCCATCTCCGGTCAACATAAGATTCCTCAACGATTAATGATTAAAAAATCATGAAGTTGATCTTAAAAATCATAACTTTTAATTTCAAAACAGATTATATAAGTGAAACAATAAATCATTAAAGTCAAATTTGTCATAGTTTTGAGTTGTTACTGTAATTCATGCTTCCAGGTAAATATTACTTATTGATTATATTTAACAGTATTTTCAAAACTAAGATCTGGTTAATCTAATCCCTTTTTTGTTTAAATCTCAAATCCTAAAAAAATTGGAATAAGAGGAATTTTTTTTCTAACTTAAGTCTGTATATCTTCTAAACAGGGTGAAATGCCTGTACTTATACATGCATGCACATATATCTTTGAATACTCAGGCATACAATCCCATTTATTTTCATACAAAACAAATTCACTTCACAGAAACAAAGCATAGCACAGATTCAAGTTTTAACAGGTAGATTTGCTCACCTGAGAGGTTTGAGGCAGAGATAAAGAACAGAGAAGTTTTGTTGATGATGATCTGAAGTTTGTTTTACTTTGGTCTTGAATTAATTGCTAGATCCCGGCTTTGATTGAAATCTTTGTTTCCAGATTGAAGACTTTGATTTTTCAGAAAACAGAGAACTTGGACTTGATGTTGAACCGATTTTTTGCATGCTTTTGATTTCAACTTGATTGTGTTGAGCAGAGTAGTTGTTTCAGGTTTGTATTTTTTTTTTGATCTTGCTTTTCCAGGTTGATGAGTTTTATTGAGTTGCTTCTAGCATTTTTATTCCGCTTTAAATTGATCTTGTTTTCAGATTTGAGGAATGATATTCAAGTTTTTATGTTTAATAAATTTTCTGGTTTTTGAGGAAGAACTGATTTTCAGATTTGAGAAAGAAATTTTGTACAGAGAAAATGAACAGCCTGCTTTCTTCATTGCTAATATTTATAAAAAATTAAACTTAAATAAAAAAATGTGCCACTTGTTTGATTTCACACTTCATGCTGTTACACTTGTAAATTTCTTATGTGCATGGCTTACAAGTGTATAGATACAACCAATTTTATGTTTTAAACCCTATGTTTAGTTTTATTAAAAATTATGTTTCAAACCTTTCTTTAATTTTAATTTATATTTTAAACCCCTTTCTTTTATAAATTACTTAACCTTTATATTTACATATGTTTTAGACCTTGTTTATAAATAAATTTATAACTCTGTTTTTAAACCTTACTCCACTTATAATTTCAATTGCAAAAGAATACTTTCCTTTTTACATTACCATATGTTTTATTGTTACATACAATCTATTTTTTTATTATTTTCAAATGGTATTAGGCTTTATTAATTTCAAAAGGTAAATACATATTAAGACTTTATATTCATACATTTTAATTTGTACTTATACAAATTTATAACAAATGATTTTTTTTTTTAAAATCAAACTAGATTATATACCTACAATTCTAATTAGATACATATATATTTTTTTCCAAAATACAACTTTTAAATCCAATTAATTTTATAAAAATATTAATTATTGAATTTCAATCTCAAAATCAAATTTCAAGTGATAATCTATTTATATAAATAAACACATCTTATTTATTTTGGAAAATTCAAATATACCCAAAAATTCTATTCACAATATATTTCATTCTTAGAACTTCCAGCTTAAAATTTAGTTCAATTTTATTTATTTATTTTTTATTTTTTTATTTCAAATCCAAATAAATTCTCAATTAATTCACAATTGAATCCAAAATTTAATTTAGTTACCAATTAAATTTGACTCAAGAATCGGGATCGTTACAGATTCCCCCTTAAGAAAATTTCATCCTCAAAATTTACAAGGGAGACAACAAAGAAAAGATGAAAGATAGAGGAATATCTTTTCAGATCAAACCGAATATTTATTCTGCATTTGGCTTACCAAATCAGAATACCAACAATATGAGAACAAACTCATACAATTATTTCACAAGGTACTCGAGTCCTCCGGTCTACGAATATGCAAGGGCATTGATTAGTTCAAAGGGATAACTAATCATTCGTAGAATATATCGGACCCCAGAGAATAGAGAGATAGATTCAATCTTCCACGATTTCTCAAACATTAGGTATGGATTCCAAATTCAGGTCGGAATACCCCAAAGTTTACACCAACTTGTCCGTCTTCCGACTTCGATCTACACAAGAAATTACAATAGAATTTACAATTTGGTTTTGACCGATATCATTTTATTGATACAACTCAAATTTAGCCTTATATTTGTTAACCAATTTATTCCAAATAATTTTTCAAATTCATTAGAGTTTAAAATGAAAAGATGATAACGAGAATACGAGATAGGAACTTATCTACTCGATTCGTAGGCCACCGTCGCACCGAAGCTTCTCCCTTTAGCTGCCACGAAGACATCAAAAGAATTTGGAATCGAATCAAAGGAGAATGATAGAGAAAATTGTTTCCGCTATTGTAAGGTATTGACCATTTATAGTGGTACTCCCATGTCCCCTATCTCGTCCTCTTCTTGCACTCATACTTACTGTCAGTGGATAGTAAGAGAATTTACTGAGGCGTTCGAACGGATATCTTAGGGATATACTCATTCTAGGGTATACTTCACCCTATCTCTAATGAGTTGCCTAATGTGTTATACTCCTAAGCTAAAGTTTCAACCTTCAGCTCTGATACCAAATGAAACGACCCTGACTCGACCTTAGAAAATCGACACCGAATATATCACCTATATTCAAATGCCGCAGATCCAAACGTCGAATCAAGTTCGCCGGAGCTTATAAAACATTAAGTATAACAACACATCGGAAGAAAAAGAATATATCAATATACAACATTGATACAATATCTGATACAACTGAATGATATAATGAATATCAATATACATCAGAGATATGATACAAGACAATAGCAGCGGAAAGAAAAGATAACACCAGCAGCAGAACAATATCTCCAATATTGTAACGACCTGCCACCCGTCTCCACAGAATGACGCGTCATTAATAAGAAAGAAAGGGATAGAGAATAGAAAGAAAGAGAAGAAGAAAGAAACAACATATCAGAAACTAAACAGCGGAACGAATAAACTATATTAATAACATAAGTATTCACACAATATAGAATATCTATCAGAGTTACACAGCATACACAATACATACTAGACAGTTATAAACACCTGTCTAGTATTTACAACTTAATACAAACACAACAAAGGAATACCAACACAGAGAACACACAGCGGAAACTATATATCTAATGCCGAAGCCTCCTGCTCCATTGCTCCTCCAATATTCGTCAAAGCTAACCTGAATCCCTTGGCTACTCGTAAAAATTTGAGTACCCAAGAGTTTAAGAAAACAAAAGATAAACTCCGGGTCAGACATGGGTCTGGTGTGAGTAACAGGTTAAGGTTGCTCAACTTTGAAAAACCTTTGAAAAGAAAAGGTATCACGTAAGACTTCCCACACATAAACATGGAAAAGTTTTTACCTTACGCTAACCAAAACATTTGATAGGAAATCCGGTGATATTATAATAGGTCTAGGGTTTTCAAATAAATATGAAATAGCCGAAATTGTTACATTATTAAATTCCAGCATACTAGCCAACAAAGTGGGTGATACAATCAAATCCGATGGCACTTATTGGATTTTGGGTTTCCATCAATGGCAGGGCTACTGGGGTACCGCCCATCATAGTACGTGGCCTAGATCACTGTACCGAGGAGTACGCCCGCTCCTCTGCAACAAAAGGCTGGAACCATTCCTTACTGAACAGTCCCGAACAAGACAACCCCGACAGTTGTTGCAATCAACCGCCCACACAACCGAATATAAAGGGACTTCTAGATAGGGGTAAGTCATTTTTCAAACAGTCTCGGATTTCGACGAAACCAGTTTCATCGGATCCGTAATGTGATATTATTGTAACATTTCAAATTCGTGTCAATCGGATTTATCGTTCGTCCGGGGCAAGCTAAAACGCACAGAAATTTGGTTAACCGATTTAATTTTAAATCGATCGTTTATTGCCGTAACTCGCACAGATGATCGAATTGGCTCCCGAAACCTGTTCCATTGTGTCTGAAACGTGGGATAAATACTAGAAACGCCAGCCGGCATGCTTCGTTTGGAGTTTGGAAATTTTGGGATGAATAGTAATTTGGAATATTTTCTATAAAAGCACCTACACAATTCACATTTGCAAACAACTAAACCCTAACCCTAATTTCTAAGCTAGCCGCCAGCTATCTTCCAATGGCCGAAATTTTGTGCTTCTTCTTCCTCTATTTTATCAAAATCCGAAAGGAATTACGAAATGTTTTCAACTACAAAAACGTAGAGGGTGGAGAGACGAATACATCCAACGGTCAGTTTTTGTTATCGTCATCGTTTGGAGGCAAGGGACAGTCGCGTTTACCCTCCGTTTACGCACGTTTTTCAACAAGGAGGGGAGGCCGAGCTTCGTGCTCTACTGGCTGGTGGTGGAGCTAGGCTAGGCAAGTGGAACGACTATCGTTGATCGTCGTATAGCTCGACGATGTTGGAGCATTAATTCGATGAAAAACGGCGGCTGATGGGTTTGTTTCTTGCGTTCAAACCTGGGTATTCAATGTGAGGGGAGAAGATGAGAAGGGCGGCTCAGATTTCTGGGCAATGAAATGAACGGTGATGATCTGTTAGGGTCAAAAATAAAAAAATAAAAGTTGTAATTTATTTATATAAAAATTTGTATTAACTTCAAAATGCTATAACTTGTTGATGCGAGGTCCGTTTTGGACGAAACGTATTGCGTTGCAATCGTTTTGTCGAGCACTACGCTATGGAACTGAATTGGAAGCGATTGGAGTCAGTGAAAATTTCGGGTAAAATTGAACGCCCGTTTAATTTTATTCGAAATAAAACGTTGGAACAGAATTAAAATCAAGGTGAGAACTTCTCACTCAATCAAATTGTTTCGATTTATATTTTAAATAGTTAGATTTAAAATTGTTGATTGTATGTTTGAATGATGATTGTTATCTACTGATTGTTAAAATAGACATTATACGCCGTTAGTAAGATGATGCTATTTATTAAAAATAAATACCACGATAATTTCACTGCAAAGTGAAATTGGTATTATTTATGTACTTGGAGTTGATTTCCCGCAGTATATAGCGGATGAGACCCTATTGCACCGTATAATAGCGGATAATATTTTATAAACCCATATACCGCAATATTCCGTATCGGAACGGAATTGGTATTGTGCTAATGTTTGTGGATGCAGGAAAACAGGTTGGAGGGATCCAATTGGATTCCTCAACTGTATTGATTTATTTACAGATATGGTTATATATTATGTTACCATATTGATGTATGATGTTTGGATGCCATGATTGATTATTGGGTGCTGTTGCATCATCATATCCATTTTTTTTTAAAGTTTAAAGTAACAATTTTGATTTTAAAGGGATTTTTAAAGTGATTTTTGAAATTATACGTTTTATTAAAATTTTGAAATGATTCATCTTAAATAAAATAAGTGTTAAAATTTTAAAGTTATAGAAAGTATAATTTTTATAAAATATAACCAAAGTGTGATTTTTGAAATAAATAGTTGATTAATTTATAAAATGGTTTAGATTGGGATTTTTGAATTATTAAAACGATGTATATAAAAGACTTATAAAATTGATATTTTATAAATTAAAAATATTGGAATTTTAAAACGAGTTTTTATAAGTGTTAAAATAAAATAAAAATGGATTTTTAAGTGAATGAAATATATATATTTATAAATTGTGAAATTATAAAATGAATAGATTTTTGTAAAATAAAAGATTGTAAGTAATTAACTTATAAATTAGATTTTGGGTATGAAAATGAGTTATAAACATAAAAGGTTATTAAAGGAGATTTATAAATCGAAGTTTTTATAAATAGAATTGGAATTTATAAACATTGTTTATAAATTCGAAATCAATTGAATTTGATAAGTTAAACATAGAAGTTTATAAAAGGGGATATATTCGCGATTTTGGACAAAGAATTATCAATAGTATGATAAGTGTAGAAATGAAATTGGGTTAATGAAGTATATTCACGATTTTGGACAGTGAATATATTATTAAATAAAATGGTTATGTTTTGGGAAAGCGATATTATAAAATGAAGTTAATTATTTTAAAAGATGTTTTAAAATGCATTAAGCATCGAATACATAGATTTCAACATTCATTGTCGAAATAGACGTTTCGAGAAATATAAGGAAATGGTGGACTATAACACTGTTGTTATAGTAAATGATTTCCGAAAGGAAATGTTTTATATAGTATTGGGATTTAAATATCTATTTTAATTTCGAATCCCTATACTAGTGATTTTGGGTCGTCGTAACGATGTTTTACGCAACATTCGTTTTTACTCAAATTAATGTGTTTAAGAGAACGTTTTCCTTAAAGAATGAAATATATACTTAATATTGATTTAAGTGTAGTGAATATTTTCCAAATGTTGAAAATAAATAGATTTGTGAAATAGTTATTATTAAGTAAGTATGGAAATGTTTTCCAATATGAAATGAAAGGTTTGAAATTTTATCTTTTAAAGATAAATTGAAAGGTGAATATTTGAAATTTGTTTCAAATGGTTAAGTGTGGAAAATTTATATCTAGTAAAGATATTTTTGGGAAAATAAATAATTTGGAAATTATTTGGAATCTAATGAAGTTGCGCATCTCTATTGATAGTTAAATAACCGACTATCAATATTTACCTTTAAATAGGTATTTGTTGTGATTTGCTTGAATTTGAATGCCACACTTATTTTTGAATAAACGCTCGCTATTCGGGTTAGCCGGGAAAGGACCTTGGGGTCGTATAACCCATTCCGAATAGTGATACGTTGTTATAGATTGCATTTGAAGACCGGTGTTGAAGACCGGATATTTATGAAAACAGAAGGATTACCGTCGAATGTTTCTGCATCGGCTGATCTCTGATATAGAAATTTATTACCCTTTGTGACGGGAAGTCCGATCGTGATTAATGAATATCCGGATTGCAAGGGCTTCTTTGGAAGTGCCTTTGGTTTTGTTCGATCCCGGAATAGACTTGTATGGATTGTATATCTGACATTACAAATTGAGATATAAAGCTGATTTCTTTCAAATACATATCTGTTAGTGGCGGAGAATTTATTCTCTTAGCTTAACACCCTTCTCTGAGACGTATGAGCTCAGAGGTTATGTAGTTGAAGGTTATTAGTAATATACTCCCATTTTGGTAGTGTGATATGCTAAGTGATGTTGAGCATTTGTTGAAAAAGGCATAGCTTTTATATAAAGCGTAGCTTTGTGGACGAGACTTCGTCGGACCTCACCCCTCGAAAATGGTCAAAACATGAAGAATGCAGCAAGGTTCTAGGGAGTAGCGCCCCTTAGTGTATGTTCCTTTCCTCCTAGATAGAGGTGGTATCATGTTATGGAGCCCAGATATTTAACCTATGTTGTTGCTGCAAATTTATTACTTTGTGGTTGTTGGAAACGGAGGATCCTCGGATATAGATCGGTTACGATCGGGGAATCGCATACGCGTGTCAGTAGTTACCTATTTTTGCAGAGGTAACCCAGCCTTGTGTTGGCAAAGATCCGGTTAGGTTCTCGGGGAGTCTTTCCAGAGGCGTTTCCATGTGGCAATGGGAAGTTCCTTGGCCTGACCATTTTTTGGAAAATCCAAAGAAACAATACGATCTTGTACGGTTTTAGTTGTATAACCTGCTATGGAATGTGGCGGTAACCTGTTATTGAACATAGTAGCTATAGTAGGCATAAGTGCGGAATGCCTATGCTGGCTAAGATTTATATTATACTTTCGAAATGTTTTCTACACTATGCACTAGTAATAATATCAAATGTTTCTTTTTAATGCGTATCAAGCATCTTTGACTGTCATAAGGAGAAATCTCCTCCGATTCTGCGTTTCCAAAAAGCATTGCGAATCTATTTTGAAAGTATATTCTGTTGTCTTTTAAAAATAAACTGTTTTAAGTTCTCACACCAGTCTCATGACTGACCTGGAGTTTATTGTTTTCCTTCCTAAACTCTGGGTGCCCACCAATTTCCACACGGGCAGTCTAGAGTCAGGTGATCAGGTCATCCTGTATTCGGGGGTTGCTGTAGAAATTTGGAGGCAAGCTGGATGGCATAGTATATTACTAGTATATGTTGTATTTCTTTTCCGCTGTTTGTTGTTGTAAACTCTGATAATGAATGTAATGTGATGTAATGTAATGTTATAACTGATATAGTTCTTCGTTTTAAAGATTATTCATTTATCTATTATATGTTGTTCCGCTGCGATTGTGAGATTCTGATATTGTTCTGTTGTTTCTTTCTTTTCTGTTCTTCTTCTATCCTTTTCTCTCTTCTTCTACCTCTTTCTTTTTCTTTAACCATAACATTTCGGTTTTCCGGCCTTTGATTGCTAGGCAGTTTATACAGTGGACGTATTGATGTCGGTTTTCGAGCGACGAAAAAATCGTTATCGTTACATTTGGTATCAGAGCATATGGTTAAGCGACAACCATGGCTCTGTTGGGTGTTACTCATTAGAGATGGAGTCAGTAGTACTCTAGAACGAGTGTGAATGTAATAATAGATATGAGCGCGTATTTGTTAGTGAATATAAAATGTTTTATATTGTGATGATCGGTTTGTTGAGTGGTATATGGATTCTGGTCGGTATAGTCTGTACAACTCTATCGAGAGGTGTCTCTAAACACTTATACAGAACAAATCGGCACGATATTGTTTTAAATTGGGTAAATGAAATAATTTTACCTTGATTATATTTTATATATAAAGGAAATAAATTTTTTTAGGAATTATTAAAGTATATAAATGAATTGTTTGAATGTTTGAGATGTAAGAATATATATAAGTTAATTAAAAGTTGTTTGAATAAGTTAAATAAAAACAACAGTTGTAAAAGAATAATTGTATAAGTTAATGAATTATAAGTATGAAGTTATAATTAAAGTGATTTACAATTGTGAAATAATATTATATATAAGAAGTGAAATTATATAAGAAAAAGATTTATAATCTGAGATAAAATTCCAGAGAAGTGTTTGAAACGATTTGAAATTTGGAGATTTGGAAAGTTTAAATCCCTTTTTGTTTTGAAAATAATTTTCAAAGGTTTTGAAAATTGTTTTGGAAACATGAAAGCTCTAAACCCTTTTCGGTCGTTGGAAAATAATTTTGATGATGACCGCGACATCATTGGTGTTCATTTTCGGGTTTCCAAAAGAGGAATTGCTGCCAAATTATTTTAAATGAAAGTTGTTTGGAAAATTTGGATTTGGTTTTGGAAATTCAAAAGAAAATTTGAATTTATTTCAAAAATGGTTTTGAAAGGTTGAAAGAACTCTGGAATCCTACTTAAAATATTTATGGGAATGATAAATGAATCGATAACTTATACAATTTGAGTTTTGATAGAATAAATTTAACTTAAAGAACGGAGTTAAATTAAAGGAAGTATAAGTGAATCAATAAAGAATCCAAGTGATAATTGTTGAATATAAGTTGTATAACTTATGAAATGAAAAATGAAAGTGAAACAAATTGTTAAAATTGGTTAAGCAAAACAAAATCTGAATTTAATAGTGATATGAGATAATAAATTTAGCTTTGGTAAAAGTAAAATAGAATTTACTTTAGAACTGAAATCTAAATTGGATTTATAAGTGAAATTTTAAGTTAAGTTAAACAAATGATATTTGAAATGGAATATAACTTAAGTAAAGTTGAATAAAGTTGATTTTGGTGTCGAAGTAAATTAATAAGTGAATTAATGAAACGAAGTCATTAAGAATATGAACTTGAGTTATATAAATGAAATTCAACTTTAAAGGTTAAATGAATCAGCAATCGAATTAATGAATGGATTGAATGTTAATCAGTCGAATGTAAATAAAATTGATACGGAATAATGAATGTGAGTATTAATTCATCAAAAGCTAATTGAATGAATTAGGTGTAAGTCAATTTAATATCAACCAATTGAATTAAGAGTGTTGAACCAAATTGAATAAATTTAGTTATGTTGAATATACATTGGTTGTTATATGATTGTTAGTTGATTGTATATAATTCATTAAGTGTTAATGAAATTGAATTAGCAAAATTGGAAGCTATGTAATTGAATTCAAATTGAAAGTTAAGTGAATCTTAAATAGAATTGAATTTGATTGAATGGAAAGTAAACTAATGTGAATTTAATTAGTGAATGTAAACTAGTTGGAAAGGAATGAATGAATGTTAATTAAAGTCCAATGTTAATGAATCAATTGAAAAACCAATTCAATAAATATTAATGAGAAGTAAATTTATATTGATTTGGTGGTTGCATTTGTTGTTTTGTTGCATTTGCTATATTGGCATATGTAGTTGTTGTAGTGATATATGTTGTATATTGATATTACTTTCACATATGCATGTTTCTCATGTTGTTGTTGAGTGTTTAGTAGGTGCGGATTGTGCTTGCTTCGCTTTTGGAGCTCGCTTTCGCGCTATATTAGCCGTATACGCTCGCTAATAATATAAAAGGTACGCCTACGCAATAAAAATAGGAAATATGAACTGTTTTTCTGCTTTTCTGACCGGGTGGGTCGATGTATACATATATATATATATCAGTTGTGATCCTACTACGAACGAACCGCGCAAAGGAGACGCTGGCGAATTTTTCTGAAAATTTAAGGCGTTAGAATTTTTTTGAGAAAATTGATTTTTTTTTGTGAAAACTACAAATTTGATTTGGAATTAAGAGTAAAACAATAGTAGTTGGCTTGGAAAAGATAACTAAGTAGAAGTTTGAAAACTTAGTAAATTATTGTAGGAAGTTCAACTATGATTTTGGGAAAGTTAATGGATTCTGTAACTTTTCTTACTTCGTAATTTCGAGGACGAAATTCTTTTAAGGGGGGAAGATTGTAACGACCCAGAATTTTTGTTAATTAAAATTTGAATATTTGATTGATTTTAAATATTAATGAGTGGAATTTATAAGTCGAATAAATTTTATTTTTAATATCTTGATTTAATTGGATATTAAATCGATTATTTAATAGTTGAAATTACAGGAATAATTGAAAATTGAGTTTAATATGATTAAAAAATGACTTATAAAATTTTATTTTATCATATTGGAGTTATAACAATGTTATAGAACTTTTAAAATTGAATTTAGAGTTAATCTGTGAAAATTGAATATTTTAATATTTAATCGACTAGTGAAATTAGCCATTTTTCGAACAGTCTCAGAATTGGACGAAACTAGTTCCATTGGATCCGTAATAGTTTGTTATTATCAGATTTCAATTTTCGTAGCAATCGGAGTTTTCGTTTGACCATGGCAGCTCGAAACGCATCGAAATTGTATTAATTTGGCGAGTTAAAATAGTCATTTTTCAAACAGTCTCGGATTTTGAAAAAACCAGTTTCATCGGATCCATAATGTGATATTATTGTAAGATTTAAAATTTCGTGTCAATCGGATTTATCGTTTGTCCGGGGCAAGCTAAAACGCACAGAAATTTGATTAACCGATTTAATTTTAAATCGATCGTTTATTGCCGTAACTCACACAGATGATCTAATTGGCTCCCGAAACCTGTTCCATTGTGTCTGAAACGTGGGATAAATCCTAGAAACGCCAGCGGGCTTGCTTTGTTTGGAGTTCGGAAATTTTGGGATGAATAATAATTTTGGAATATTTTCTATAAAAGCACCTACACAATTCACATTTGCAAACAACTAAACCCTAACCCTAATTTCTAAGCTAGCCGCCAGTTATCTTCCAATGGCCAAAATTTTGTGCTTCTTCTTCCTCTATTTTCTCAAAATCCATAAGGAATTACGAAATGTTTTCAACTACAAAAACGTAGAGGGTGGAGAGACGAATTCATCGAACGGTCAGTTTTTGTTATCGTCATCGTTTGGAGGCAAGGGACAATCGCGTTTACCCTCCGTTCACGCACGTTTTTCAACAAGGAGGGGAGGCCGAGCTTCGTGCTCTTATGGCTGGTGGTGGAGCTAGGCTAGGCAAGTGGAACGACTATCGTTGATCGTCGTATAGCTCGACGATGTTGGAGCATTAATTCGATGAAAAACGACGGCTGATGGGTTTGTTTCTTGCGTTCAAACCTGGGTATTCAACGTGAGGGGAGAAGTGAGAAGGGCGGCTCAGATTTCTAGGCAATGAAATGAACGGTGATGATCTGTTAGGGTTAAAAATAAAAAAATAAAAGTTGTAATTTATTTATATAAAAATTTGTATTAACTTCAAAATGCTATAACTTGTTGATGCGAGGTCCGTTTTGGACAAAACGAATTGCGTTGCAATCGTTTTGTCGAGCACTACGCTATGGAAATGAATTGGAAGCGATGGAGTCAGTGAAAATTTCGGGTAAAATTAAACGCCCGTTTAATTTTATTCGAAATAAAACGCTGGAACAGAATTAAAATCAAGATGAGAACTTCTCACTCAATCGAATTGTTTCGATTTATATTTTAAATAGTTAGATTTAAAATTGTTGATTGTATGTTTGAATGATGATTGTTATCTATTTATTGTTAAAATAGACATTATACGCCGTTATTAAGCAGATGTTATTTATTAAAAACATATACCGCGATAATTTCACTGCAAAGTGAAATTGGTATTATTTATGTACTTGGAGTTGATTTCCCGCAGTATATAGAGGATGAGACCCTATTGCGCCGTATAATAGCGGATAATATTTTATAAACCCATATACCGCGATATTCCGTATTGGAACGGAATTGGTATTGTGCTAATGTTTGTGGATGCAGGGAAACAGGTTGGAGGGATCCAACTGGATTCCTCAACTGTATTGATTTTTTACGGATATGGTTATATATTCTGTTATCATATTGAAGTATGATGTTTGGATGCCATGATTGATTATTGGGTGCGGTTGCATCATCAGATCTACTTTTTTTAAAAGTTTTAAAGTAACGATTTTGATTTTAAAGGGATTTTTAAAGTGATTTTTGAAATTATATGTTTTATTAAAATTTTGAATTGATTCATCTTAAATAAAATAAGTGTTAAAATTTTAAAGTTATAAAAAGTATGATTTTTGTGAAATATAACCAAAGTGTGATTTTTGAAATAAATAGTTGATTAATTTATAAAATGGTTTAGATTGGGATTTTTGAATTATTAAAACGATGTATATAAAAGACTTATAAAATTAATATTTTATAAATTAAAATATTGGAATTTTAAAACGAGTTTTTATAAGTGTTAAAATAAAATAAAAATGGATTTTTAAGTGAATGAAATATATATATTTATAAATTGTGAAATTATAAAATGAATAGATTTTTGTAAAATAAAAGATTATAAGTAATTAACTTATAAATTAGATTTTTGGTATGAAAATGAGTTATAAACATAAAAGGTTATTAAAGGAGATTTATAAATCGAAGTTTTTATAAATAGAATTGGAATTTATAAACATTGTTTATAAATTCGAAATCAATTGAATTTGATAAGTTAAACATAGAAGTTTATAAAAGGGGATATATTCGCGATTTTGGATAATGAATTATCAATAGTATGATAAGTGTAGAAATGAAATTTGGTTAATGAAGTATATTCACGATTTTGGACAGTGAATATATTATTAAATAAAATGGTTATGTTTTGGGAAAGCGATATTATAAAATGAAGTTAATTATTTTAAAAGATGTTTTAAAAGCATTAAGTATCGAATACATAGATTTCAACATTCATTGTTGAAATAGACGTTTCGAGAAATATAAGGAAATGGTGGACTATAACACTGTTGTTATAGTAAATGATTTCCGAAAGGAAATGTTTTATATAGTATTGGGATTTAAATATCTATTTTAATTTCGAATCCCTATACTAGTGATTTTGGATCGTTGTAACGATGTTTTACGCAACATTCGTTTTGACTCAAATGAATGTGTTTAAGAGAACGTTTTCCTTAAGGAATGAAATATATACTTAATATTGATTTAAGTATAATGAATATTTTCCAAATGTTGAAAAAAAAATAGATTTGTGAAATACTTATTGTTTAGTAAGTATGGAAATGTTTTCCAATATGAAATGAAAGGTTTGAAATTATATCTTTTAAAGATAAATTGAAAAGTGAATATTTGAAATTTGTTTCAAATGGTTAAGTGTGGAAAATTTATATCTAGTAAAGATATTTTCGGGAAAATAAATAATTTGAAAAATAATTTGGAATCTGATGATGTTGTGCATCTCTATTGATAGTTAAATAACCGACTATCAATATTTACTTTTAAATAGGTATTTGTTGTGATTTGCTTGAATTTGAATGCCACACTTATTTTTGAATAAATGCTCGCTATTCGGGTTAGCCGGGAAAGGACCATGGGGTTGTATAACCCATTCTGAATAGTGATACGTCGTTATGGATTGCATTTGAAGACCGGTGTTGAAGACCGGATATTTATGAAAAAGGAAGGATTACCGTCGAATGTTTCTGCATCGGCTGATCTCCGATATAGAAATTTATTACCCTTTGTGATGGGAAGTCCGATCGTGATTAATGAATATCCGGATTGCAAGGGCTTCTTTGGAAGTGCCTTCGGTTTTGTTCGATCCCGGAACAGACTTGTATGGATTGTATATCTGACATTACAAATTGAGATATAAAGTTGATTTCTTTCAAATACATATTTGTTGGTGGCGGAGAATTTATTCTCTTAGCTTAACACCCTTCTCTGAGACGTATGAGCTCAGAGGTTATGTAGTTGAAGGTTATTAGTGATATACTCCCAATTTGGTAGTGTGATATGCTAAGTGCTGTTGAGCATTTGTTGAACAATGCACAGCTTTTGTATAAAGCGTAGCTTTGTGGACGAGACTTCTTCGGACCTCACCCCTCGAAAATGGTCAAAACAGAAAGAATGCAGCAAGGTTCTAGGGAGTAGCGCCCCTTAGTGTATGTTCATTTCCTCCTGGATAGAGGTGGTATCATGGTATGGAGCCCAGATATTTAACCTATGTTGTTGCTGCAAATTTATTACTTTGTGGTTGTTGGAAACCGAGGATCCTCGGATATAGATCGGTTACGATCGGGGAATGGCATACGCGTGTCAGTAGTTACCTATTTTTGCAGAGGTAACCAGGCCTTGTGTTGGTAGAGATCCGGTTAGGTTCTCGGGGCGTCTTTCCAGAGGCGTTTCCATGTGGCAATGGGAAGTTCCTTGGCCTGGCCATTTGTTGGAAAATCCAAAGAAACAATACGATCTTGTGCGGTTTTAGTTGTATAACCTGCTATGGAATGTGGCGGTAACCCGCTATTGAACATAGTAGCTATAGTAGGCATAAGTGCGGAATGCCTATGCTGGCTAAGATTTATATTATACTTTCGAAATGTCTTCTACACTATGCACTAGTAATAATATCAAATGTTTCTTTTTAATGCGTATCAAGCATCTTTGACTATCATAAGGAGAAATCTCCTCCGATTCTGCGTTTGCATTGTGTGTGTGTTTGCGGGAGGCCTTATGGTAGTCTCATTTTCCAAAAAGCATCGCGAATCTATTTTGAAAGTATATTCTGTTGTCTTTTAAAAATAAACTGTTTTAAGTTCTCACACCAGTCCCATGACTGACCTGGAGTTTATTCTTTTCCTTCCTAAACTCTGGGTGCCCACCAATTTCCACACGGGCAGTCTAGAGTCAGGTGATCAGGTCATCCTGGATTCGGGGGTTGCTGTAGAAATTTGGAGGCAAGCTGGATGGCGTAGTATATTACTAGTATATGTTGTATTTCTTTTCTGCTGTTTGTTGTTGTAAACTCTGATAATGAATGTAATGTGATGTGATGTAATGTAATAACTGATATAGTTCTTCGTTTTATAGATTATTCATTTATCTATTATATGTTGTTCCGCTGCAATTGTGAGATTCTGAAATTGTTCTGTTGTTTCTTTCTTTTCTGTTCTTCTTCTATATTTTTCTCTCTTCTTCTATCTCTTTCTTTTTCTTTAACCATAACATTTTGGTTTTCCGGCCTTCGATTGCTAGGCAGTTGATACAGTGGACGTATTGATGTCGGTTTCGAGCGACGAAAAAATCATTATCGTTACAGGAAGTAGGTCTGCTTCGGTGTTGTGGCTGAGTCCAGCAAGGTGTTTCTGTTTGGTTTGAAGTCCGTGTTTCTCGAAGAACTTTGGATTGGGAATTCTTTGGCATTGGTGTCAGCAGTGCAGCTCGGAGTGTTCTGTGTGTCGGTAAAGTTTTCTGGCTTAGCAGTTTACTGGAGGTGGAGTTCAGAAGCAGCTGAGTGGATACATTTCTTCAATGGATTGGCTAGACCAGCGTAAGATGTTCTGATTGGTAAAGAGAGAACGGTTTTCTTTGGAAATTAGTTTGGATTGATCGCAAAAGTGACTTGCGATAATTGTGTATTCTCTTGGATTGTTAGAGATTTTTCCGGATGTCTTCAGGGAAAGTCAGAGGTTGTCCGCATCTGGAGATTGATTTTTCTTATCGACTAGTATTCCAAATGTGGTACCGGTGGTTCAACTAGTTGAAGATTGGTTCCTTGAGATGGAGTGTGTTGAAGCAGCTCAGGATTGGAGGAACTTCTGAATTTTCTCTTGGTTATCAGAGATCTTCTGCGCTGTGTTGTCCAGTTTGTGCTCGTATTCTTCATCAGCATTCTTCTCTACTCCAGGTCAGAGTTGTGCAGCGGAAGCAGTTTGGGAGTGCATTTGTTTTTTTTTCGGATAGGAGAAGTTTGTTTTCTTCTGATGGTTGTGAGTGGAGTTTGTTCTTGATCTTGGTTGATCTTGGAGGATCATATTGGTGGATTGGGTTTGGTCCAGTTTGTTTCTAGAGGCATCAACAAGGATTGAGCTGATCCGGTAGGAAGTAGATAGCCCGGGATCGTCCAAAGAGTTTTGTGGATAGGAGTCGGAGATCCGATTTTGGATAAGTGTTTGGTCTTCGAGATTGAATTGCCAGTTTGGACAACTGGAATTCGATGTGTTTCATGTATCTCTGAGGGAGTACGTGTATGATCTATTTTTGGTTTTGGAATCAGCTGTTCTGGAAGATTTGGTTGTTGAGTCAGACTTGTCTATAGTCTGATATTCTGTTTAGTTAGTAGATCTAGATGAGTTAGAGCTTAGTAGTATTGATTGTTTGGGTTTTATAGAGCGAGTATCCCGGTGTTTACCTGGGAAACTCGAGGAAACTCTATCCAGAATTTTGTCTGGATAGTTAAACTTGTTTGATTGGGTGAATTGATTGCTATGATTATTAGCATATGGTTGATAATATATGCTTGTGTTTTAAAATGTTTAAATAGATTATTAAATTACCTTTGTTCTAAATTTCGGGGACGAAATTCTTTTAAGGGGGGAGGAATGTGATATCCCGGAATTTTTGGCAATATCAATTTAATAATCTTTGTTTAAAATTAAATTGATTTGACAATATTGATCAATAAAATATGAATTGGTTTAATAAATCTAATTAAATAAATATTTAATTAGTGATTTTATCTTTTAAAAGCTAAGTAAATGTTTCTATTTATAATGTATATATATATATATATTTGTATATATATTACAGATAATTTTTGAATGGGAAATTAATAAATAAATGAAAGTTTGTTTTATTTCTTTTTAAATATTACATGACATAAATGTGATTTGAAAATTTTATATATGAGTTTAAATTACAATATGATATGATCTTAATTCATTTGATAAAAGTGATTTATAATCTCTTTATAAATCATTTAAAATTTATTAAATTTGTTATTTTCAAGCCATATTAATAATGTTTTATTTTTCCATATAAATATAAAAAGAATTAAAATAAGAAAATGAAATTATCATTTTAAAATGAGTAAGATGATTTTAATTTGGATTTCAAAAGTTTAATTTGAATTTGGAATTGATTTTGAAATTCAAGATAATAGATTCTTAAAAATATTTGAATAAGTTTTAGAATAATTTGTTTTATTTACATTTTCTTTAAATAAGAAATTCACATAAGTATAAATAAATTAAAGAAAAACCCTTTATAAACATTTAAAAATATAACTAAATTAAATAAAAGACAAGGTTAACAAGTTAGTAATCTAAATAAATGTGTAAATGTAAGAACTAAATTACATGACAAGTGTCATTTGTTTTTATCTTTTTCTTTTATTAAAGTATTTTCAGCCCTTAACCATTTTTATTTAACTTCATTTTCTTTTTAAAATTTAAAAGCTAGTTGAAAACAAAGAAGAAAACATTACACTTAAAAATCTGAGTTCCTCAAATCAATTCCTGCATATAATCAACCTGCATTTGAAACTTGTAATTCAGTTTCAAAATCAAAAATCCAAAACTCAAAACCCTCTCAAAAACAAATTCTGCAACCCAAACCAAAATTCCAAACTAAAGCAAATTCCTGCAAATTTTTGTTCCTCTGAAAAATAACCATCAGCAGCAAATCATAAAGGCCTGCATGCATCTAATTTGGTCAGAGTTTTAAATTACAAGCAACCTGGAGTTGAAGTCTGCATCTTTTCAAATTTTAAAAGAACAAGCTCGCATTTCTCTGGAATTGATCATCAGCATTTTCAAAATCTGGAATCAACTTAGCAACCTATAGATTAAAAGCCTGCATGCATGTAGATAGGGATAGGGAGCAGTAGAACTTCAGTCCAATTAGCATAACACTGCAACATTAAATCAGATAGGATTTAAAGCTTTTCAAGTATTTATAAACTGCTCTGTTCTTCAGATTTAAGGTGAGTAACATTTTGTTTAAAATGAATTAAGTAAATGTTGGTTGCCTGATTTGTCTCTGAAAAATATTGTTTGTGAATAACATCATCATCTTCCTAAATCTTAAACCATAGATGCATGATGATACTAAAGCAAATTGTTTGTGTGTATATGAGTTTACTGGCGATTACT
The DNA here is from genome assembly GCA_030765085.1 of Allium cepa. NCBI lineage: Eukaryota > Viridiplantae > Streptophyta > Magnoliopsida > Asparagales > Amaryllidaceae > Allium > Allium cepa. The sequence goes on along the minus strand of CM060936.1, from coordinate 1,612,229 downwards.
ATGAATTTATATAAGTATGTATATACTATTGAGTATCATGGTTGCTGTTGTTCTTGACTTGAGCTTTTAAATTCAAATTTTTAGTAGTCTCATGACTTAACCATTGGTGTGAAAATGGGTTACAAACAAATTTGTTTGTTAAATATAAATCTGAGCATGAATTAAATTAAATTCAAAATCTTCTCTGGAAACCAAAATGTTCAGAAAACATGAATTTGTTTTAAAACATAAATTCCTTAATTTATTGAATTAAGATTGTGATCTGAAACCATTCAAGAAAATATGATTTTTAAGTCAGAAAACACAATTTTTAGTTTGAGATTTTGGAAGCAGTTCACTTTTATCTGGAAAAGATGAATTTGGGAAATTCAGATGAATGTGGGATTCAGGACGGTCATGGTGGTTACTGGAGGAAGTGGGGCGTATGGTGAGGCCTAGAAAAATGTCAGGTGGTGGTTTAAGGTGACGTGGTGGCGGTAGGAGGTCGATTTCGCCTGTAGCCCTAGTTTTTGGGTTTGGTTTTTGTAGTGTTCGTTCATCGTCTCTGGTGGATCGAGCTCCACCAGAGTTTGGGAATTGGATGGGGTGTTGTAAAGCAGGATGTGGCCGGAGGCATTGCCGTTCTGATGATCGGCAGTGGAAGGACGAAGAGAAGTTCAGGTATAGGAGTGGGTTCCAGATTGAGTTCTTATGCTCAATTTTTGATTATGAGTAGATGGTGATGTTCTGATGTTCGAGTTCGAGTTCGATGTTGTTCATGGATGTGTGGGAAGCGTAGGCGACGGTCGGAGTTTCGTCGTGGATGGTGCAAGGTGCACGGTGCATTGGTGTATCTACTGATGCCTGGGTTGAAGGGGAGAGTTGTACTTAGTTATTTTTTAGTTATAGGTTTTGTTTTAAAACCTGTCAGTGTTTCAGTTTTTAAAATTTAAACTGAGAATGGAAAAAAATAAAGCAAGTTTTAATGCAGGGTTTTGAAGCAAAGTTTAAAACTGAATTTTTAATCTGAATTCAAATTAGAATTTGAATCTTAAGCATTGAATAAAAATAAAGCTTATAAATTCTGATTTTAGTAAATAAGTTGAATATTAAAGTAGTTTATAACATGTTTTAAAATCTGAAGATATAAGATTTTAAACAAGAGTGTTCAAATCTAAGTTTAGAATCTAGAATTCAAAAAAAATGAATTTGAATTCTAGTTTGAAATAAAATAAGTTTTGAATTTAGATTGTTTTAAAAACAACTTTAAATGTTTAAAATATGGTTTGGAAGTTGAAAATGAATTTGGTTTAAATTTCTTTTAAAATTCTTTTATAAACTTAGAAATTCTTTAACATATAATTAAAAAGAGTTTTTGAATTGTTTTAAAAACTTTGTTAAAGTTAAAATTGTTTTCATTTTAAAACTTAAATTTTTTTGGCAAGGCCGACGGGGTTGGATGGTCCCCGACCACTTTATTGCAGCACCAAAGAGATTACAACAAAGACATTGAGCGAACTCAAAGAATACAAGGGAAACAAAGTGCTACAAAATAAACTTGAGACTAAAAGGAAAAAAGAAGAAACAGGAAAAACAACACAAACAAGAACTTAAAAGGAGAGAGATATACCAGGTTCAATAGCAAAAGAGAGTGTTTTCAGCAGAGATCTAATCGCATAAGAAACTGAAAGCAAGAACATAGGGCCTGACTTAGCTCTTTCAGCATCAAACACTCTAGTATTTCGCTCATTCCACACTTGTGATATAAAACACTTCAACACAACAAGGTACAGTCTCTTATGATTGTGAGCATGACCAGTCTTCCCTAAAATAGAGCTCCATTCCGCTATGTTGTTGTTGCTTGTAGAAGGGTCATTCACACGCAGCTTGTCCTTTATATTACCCCAAACATGGTTTATGAATTCACACTCAAAAAATAAGTGTTCCACAGTCTCCACACCGTCACTGCAGAAGACACACTGCATATCCACATCCATCCCAATACAGACAAGTCTTGCCTTTGTATGAATAGCACGGTGCAACACTTTCCAGAGTAACAAGTTATCTCTAAAACTGCTATCCTTGTGCCATGTTCGCTTGCTCCATGTCCAGTCAGTTTTTTGATAGTTCTTAGTCAGAAAGTTATATACTTTGCTAATAGTAAAAGAAGCATCTTTGTCACCCCATACCAGCTGCTTATTGGAAGTAGATAGGGTAGCATTTCCTTTTATCTGGTTCCATAATTGTTGTATTCTTTGATTAGACGAGAAGACAGCAGAACTTTGTATATTATGTACAACATCTATGACTTTTGCTTCAAGATGGATCCCAGTTTGAATCATTTCATTATAAGCCAACCTACTTTTCAGAATCAACCCTTTCTCAAGCCAAGGGTCATTCCAAAAACTAACAGTAAATCGATTATTAATACTCATCTGCAAGAGAGGTAAGATGTCACCCTTTAGTTTGAATATGCTCCTCCACGTCCAACTCAAGTTCTGCGGCATACGCATAGTCCATAAACTTCTACCTTTGATAACATTCCGGCGAGACCAAGTAGCCCGGTTGCTGTCATAACTATTGAAGTATGTATCGATGTGTTTAGCCACCGCCGCTTTATTCCATTCTTTTAAGTTGATGATACCTAATCCACCTTTAGAGAGCGGCAGTTGAACAATTTTAAAGTTGACAGGCGCAATATATTTGCCTGCAGTTCTTCCCGTCCATAGAAAGCGCATAAACGCACTTCGTATCATTTTCATTAGCTTCATGGGAAGAACATAAGTTCTAGCCCAGTACACTTGCATTGCAAATATTACTGACTTCACAAGAGTTAGCCTACCAGCTTGGCTCAGCTTCAATGTCGTCCAGCTATATAATCTTGCAGTAATTCTTTCATATAAGGGTAGGCAAAGATTAGTAGTTATCCTAGATGTTATCAGGGGCATCCCCAGGTAAGAAACAGTGTTAGGGTTAGGATATAAGCTAGTAGCTTGAGAAATAACATGCAATTGATCATTATTCACCCCAGCTACAAGTATTTCAGATTTGTGTATGTTGATTTTCAACCCAGTCATCTCATAGAACTGCGATAAAACATTCATTAAGTTGTTGATTGTATCAATATCAGGCGTGCAAAACACCACGAGGTCATCAGCAAACATAAGCGTTGAGATACTAGGTTGACTGCAGAGATGATGGCACTTAAACTTACCTTGCGAAATTAGACTGTCTATCATTCTGGTCAGGAGATCCATGACAACAATGAAAATATACGCCGAAATCGGGTCTCCTTGCCTTATGCCTTGTCTACAGCGGAAGAAACCAGCCGGAGAACCATTGATAATAACCGAAAATGTTGGTGTAGAAATGCATTCGTATATCCAAGCAAGAAAATGTGGAGGGAAATCCATATACCCCATGATACGAATGATACTATCCCATTGTAACATATCAAACGCCTTCATGATGTCAAGTTTGAACATAGCTTTAGGAATAGATGTTTTACGGGAGTACCCCTTAAGCAGCTCATGAGCAAGTAGTATATTATCAAGAATATTCCTTCCCGGCAAGAATGCTGCTTGGTTTTTGGAAATAACACTAGGCAGAACAATTTTGAGTCTGGATGCTATAACTTTGGAAATACATTTGTAAAATGTATTGCAACATGATATGGGTCGAAAATCTCTGACATGGTGAGCATTGGGAACCTTAGGAACAAGTGCAATATTAGTGTAGTTAAAAGATCTATAAAGCTTTGCCTTTTTGAAGAAATGTTTAATTGCTTTGAAAACATCATTTGCCACAATTGACCAACAGGTAGTATAGAATTTGGCATTTAAACCATCTGGGCCTCCGCAAGAATTGCTGTTCAGAGAGAACATCGCATCTTTGACTTCTTCAGTAGTTACTTCAGAGCATAGGAAAGAATAATCAGCTTCACTTAATCTAGGAAGAATGTCAGTTGGGATTTCATCAAGTTTTGGTATGAAGTCGCATTCGTTGCCATAAATGGAAGAAAAGTAATTCACAAAAGCATCTTGAACGTCATTCACAGTTGTCTGAAGGTTGTCGTCTTTAGATAAAATAGTAGTGATATTCTCTCTGCGCTGTTTGTTCTTAAGACTAGCATGGAAGAACGCACTATTTCTATCACCGTCTTCTTTCCATTTTATTCTGCTTTTCTGTTTGATCATGTCACTTTCATTAACTAAAGCTTCACTATATTGTTGATTTAAGGTATATTCTGCAGCAGAAAGATCTTCATTGTCAACGTTGGTCATCATCTCTTTTTGAACCTCTGCAAGTTTCTGACCAATAGACATGCTCAACTTATCACCTTTGCCAAAGTTTTTGAATGACCACTGCTTCAGTATACATTTTACTTCCTTTATTTTCTCCTGCAAAATAAACAGCGGATTACCATACTTACCTATATTCCAGGCATTAGATACAATTGTTTTAAAGTCTGGATCTTTAATCCAAGAGTTAAAAAATTTAAAACTTGAATTCCCTCTCATATCAGCTCCACGAAGGTGGATGATTTGTGGTGAATGGTCAGATAGGAGAGGAGGGGGCAGAAGGCAGTAAAGGTAGGGCCATTTTACAAGAGCATTCAGATTGGAAAAGGAGTGATCAATTCGCGAGAAAGTTCTCCTTCCATGTCTTCTCTTATTGTTCCATGTGAACTGCAAACCAACAGTTTTCACAGGAATAATTTCCGCAAGATTAAGAGTAGAAACAAGCGGATTGATTTCATTCAAAGAGAGAGGGTTACCACCGTCTCTATCAGATAATTTATAACAGCAGTTGAAGTCTCCCGTTAAAAGCCAAGGATGAGAGTTTTGTCGGAGAGCAGGAATAATATCGAACAACTTAGCTCTACCGGAGACAGAGTTAAGTGCGTAAACAAAAGTAATGTAGAATGATGTATTATCATAGACTGATTTAGCATGGCAGTGTATCATTTGTGGAGTGGAAAGAATAGGGTTGATATGAACATGAAGGGGGTTGTAAAGGATCAATATTCTACCGTATTCAGCTTCATCCAGATTATGAACATAATTCCAAGCAGGCCTGATATAATTAGCCGCTTTGATCGTCAGATCATGGTTTAGCTTAGTTTCTAGCATAGCAATAATGGATAACTGATGAGCACAGATAAGGTCTCTACATTGATCAAGCTTAATTACATGATGACCTCCTCGTATATTCCATACTCCAATATTAACCATCATTGGAGAGCACGCGCATTAATAATTTCAATTTTCATACTCCTCGTCATAGCTTGCGAAGAGTTTAAATAGTTGGGGATGTCAACAGAAAGTGGAGTAACTTCACGAGCGGAATTGGCATTTTTGGATGGCGGAGTTTTCAAAATGGGTAGAGGAGGAGAGGTGGTCGGAGTGTTTATTGGCGGTGGTGGTTTGAAAGCTGAGGGAGGTTTTAAATAGAAGTAGACTGGGGAAGATATGGCAAGAGCAGTTGTAGAATTGGTGTTCTGGTCGTTCAGAGATGAACGTGCATTGTTGTGCATGCATGCATTATGCTTTTTGTGTGATATATTGTTCTGCACTGTTTTGTTTTTCATATTTCTTTTATTCTTCTTTTCATTCTTTAACTCTTCTGGGTCACTTTCACTATCATGTTTCATTCTACTGGGTATTTGAACAGGAAATGATGCATCTTCAGTAATTACATTTTTTGCCTTTTCCTTCATATGGTCTGAAATCCTCCTGACATCTTGTTGGTTTGTTTCACTAGTACATTCCATTTGCTCCTTTTGGATTGCTTTGTCTCTATTTTGCACTCCTTTACTACTTTCATTTATTGCTTCTTGTACATTACTTTCCTCAACCACTTGGATTCTATCTATTGTACTAATAATTTCACCTTCCTCTATATTACTAAGTATATCAAATTTATTGTAAGTACAAATGTTTTCCTCAAATTCACCTTCTTCAAAAATTATTTCGTTCTGATTAATTGACCCATCCTGATTCATATTAGTCTTACTCTGCTGTTCTTCTCTATCATCCTGTCTCCTTTCCTCCTGACCTTGTTCAACACAATCTTCATCATTTTGCTCAGTCTCACTAACCTTCCTATCCTGCTCACCAGCATTATCAATAGCACGTAATTCTTTACTATCTTTGTCTTCTGCTAACTGTACTCCTTCCACTTGAGCATGTTTCACATTCTTATCAGTTCCCGCCGGTCCAATTTTCTTCCTCGCTACACGTTGCCATATTCTAATATTTTGTTTCTTGACTGGTCTTGAATAATTATAAGTTTGTTCCTTCTCCGTTCTCACTTCCTTTACTTCTACGGTTTTATCTTTACCATTTTCCTTTTCTCCTTTAGCCTCACTACTAATAAAGTTATCACAATCTATTGTTTTGTGTCCAAATTTCCTGCACTTCACACATACATCTGGCTGCCATAAATATTGCACATATATCTTTTGTTGTCCTCCCTCAACTAATTTCACCATAAATTCTTCCACTAGTTCTCTATCCGGTCTAATTTCTATCAAGCACTTCGCATAGCTAAGCCTATCTTGTTTTTCAGTCATCTCATCCATGCATAGCATTTTACCCAAGTGACTGCAAAGCCAGTTAATACCTAGAGGGGACCAAGCAAAAATAGGAAGGTTGTGCATGTGAACCCAGACAGGCACAGCAGTGACTGAACCAGTAACATTACTCACTGTGGCATCATAAGGTTTAATAATAAAAAGTTTGTTATTCATAATAATTGGATCACTCTGCAAAATAGATTCTCTGTCTTCACAACAAGTGAAGTTGAATAAAAATATGGTACCATCAGATTTCACCTTAACAGTGCCTTTAAGCTTCCAAATAAACTTTAACTTTTGGACAACAGCGGTATACGACAGTGGCTTATCAAGGAAGAAGCCGACAACGGTGTCATTCCAGATAGCTGCACCAGCCTCTAAAACTTCTTTGGGTGGCACCAATGCTTCTTCTTCATAAACTGGAGACATGTCAACGGGTATGTACTTGCCTGCATTTCTTGGTTTTCGCTTAAACAGAGAAGTCCATTTCCGTTCACTCAAGCCAGAGGAGACGAGTTGCTGTGATGGGGGAGCGTGAACTGCAGAAGGCTGGGTAGGAGCTATGGTTTGAGGATTGAAAGGAAGTGAAAGCGGAAGAGAAGAAACTAGGATAGGATTCGTAGTAAGGAGAGGATCTGAAGAGGGCGGAGGTGGTGCTACAGGATTAGACATGGGGTGTTGAGCAAAAGGAGGAGGAACAGGATTAGACAGTGGCTTTTTGGCTTTGAGGAGAAAAGGGACAGATGATGGGACAGTAGGGAGGGACGTTGGAAGCGTAGGAGCAGAGGAAAGTACTACCTGCACTAGAGATGGAGGGGGAGGTACAGCAGAGAAAGCGGGTATGGTAGGAGCAGTTGAGAGGACAAGAGGGGAAAGAGGTGGGTCATCAGGAGCGGACATGAGAGGAATGATTTGAAGAATTGATTTAAAACTTAAATTTAAAATCTTATTTAAATAGAAATTTAAAAGCAAATTGTTTTTAAAAATACTTTGTTTATGATAATTAAATCATTAATAAGATTTAGGATTATCTTAAAGTTAATTAGGACTTAATGATTTATAATTCAAAAATGATTAAGGTAATTAAGATTTATAATTAATTAATTTAATTAATAATATGGGTTAATTAATTAAATAATTCAGGGTTTTATTTAATTAATTAAAGGATTAAGTAAGTTAATTAAGAATTAATTGATTGGTAATTAAGAAATCATTAATTAGATAAGATTTGATTTTAAATTAATGATTTAAAATTTATTAATCAAGTAATTAACAATTAATTAAATTATAAATTAACACTTGATTAATGAAATAATTAGAGATTAATTAATGGGTTTTTATAGATAATTAAATTTGTAGTTAATAATAATTAATCTCAGTTAATTACTTTAGAGAAGTAATTAAAGATTTGTTAATGGTTAATGAGGATCATTAACTTAGGATTATTTAATAATTAATAAATGTGATTAATTTTTTTATAATTAATTAGATTTATTAATTTAAAGATAATCATTTGAGAATTGTTTAAGTATAATTACTTAATGGAAGTAATTAAGAAAATTAATTACTAATTAACATTTAATTATTAATTAATTAGGGGTTAATTAAATGGTTTATTAATGATTAATTAATTTGTAACTAATAATAATTCATTAATTATTTTTTTCTAAATAATTAACCTATTTTAAATCATTATTAATGGAAAAAAATAAAGCAAGTTTTATTGCAGGGTTTTGAAGCAAAGTTTAAAACTGAATTTTTAATTTGAATTCAAATTAGAATTTGAATCTTAAGTAAGTTAATTAAGAATTAATCGATTGGTAATTAAGAAATCATTAATTAGATAAGATTTGATTTTAAATTAATGATTTAAAATTTATTAATCAAGTAATTAACAATTAATTAAATTATAAATTAACACTTGATTAATGAAATGATTAGAAATTAATTAATGGGTTTTTATAGATAATTAAATTTGTAATTAATAATAATTAATCTCAGTTAATTACTTTAGAGAAGTAATTAAAGATTTGTTAATGGTTAATGAGGATCATTAACTTATGATTATTTAATAATTAATTAATGTGATTAATTTTTTTATAATTAATTAGATTAATTAATTTAAAGATAATCATTTGAGAATTGTTTAAGTATAATTACTTAATGGAAGTAATTAAGAAAATTAATTACTAATTGTAATTAAATAAGTTTATTTTGATTAGTTTAAGTTAATTAATTAAGTTTAATTAATTTAAAATAATCATTAGATAATTTAAGAAATAATTACCCAATTGTCTAGTATGTGATGTGTAATCTGTGTAACTCTGATAATGGTTGTAAACTATGTAATATTTATGTTATTAATATAATTTATTCATTCCGCTGTTTAGATTCTGATGTTGTCTCTTCTTTCTCTTCTTTCTTTTCTCTTTTCTATCTCTTTCTTTCTTCAAGATGATGCGATTTTCTGTGATGAGAAAGTCTGGTCATCTCAGTTGGAATTGGGTAGACATCTTCTCAAGAAACTCGGCTCAACTACCAGATCCTTCTGAACTACTGATTCTATTACTTGAAGAATCATACACATATTCCTCAGAGATATGTGAAATTTAATGAATTCCAGTTATTCGAACTGGCAATTCAATCATGTAGATCAAAATCTAATCTTCAGAGAACACAGGAAAAACTCAAAATACTTCTTAATTTAAAATTAAATTGATTTGACAATATTGATCAATAAAATATGAAATGGTTTGATAAATCTAATTAAATAAATATTTAAATAGTGATTTTTATCTTTTAAAAGCTAAATAAATGTTAGGTTGTTTAAAATTTATATCTTAGCTTAATTTTTAAATTTAAATAAAAAGTTGTTTTTATTTCTTTTTAAATATTACTTGATATAAATGTGATTTGGAAATTCTGTATATAAGTTTAAAATATAATGTAAAATATGGTTTTAATTCATTTGATAATAAAAGTGATTTATAATCTCTTTATAAATCATTTAAAATTTGTTAAATTGTTATTTTCAAGCCATATTTATAATGTATCATTTTTCCATAAATATAAAAAGAATTAAAATAAGAAAATGAAATTTTCATTTTTAATTGAATAAATTGATTTTAATTTTTGATTTCAAAAGTTTAATTTGAATTGGAAATGATTTTGAGATTCAAATTAATAAATTCTTTAAATTTTTTGAATAAGTTTTAATTTATAATTTATTTTATTTACATTTTCTTTAAATAAGAAATTCCTATATATTTATATAAGTACAAAATAAATTAAGAAAAAATTTCTTCATTGACATTTAAATATATAACTAAATTAATCTAAAAGACAAGTGTTAACAATTAAATAATCTAAAGCTACATGTGTTTATTAAAGAATAAAGGAACATGACAAGTGTCAATGTTTTATTTTATCTTTTTCTTTATTTTGATAAATTAATTTCAGCTCTTATAACCCATTTTCATATTTTCCCCTCATTCTTTTCAAAACCAAAAGCTAGTTGAATCAAAGGAAAAAAAATCTGAAACTCAAAATTCCCTTAGAAACAAATCTGAAAATTTCACTCGTCAAATTATAATTGCAAACCATAAACCTGTAACAAGATTTTCAAACCTGCAATTCAATTTCTGAAAAATCAAATGGTTGCATTTTCAAAAACCTGTAGTTCAGTTTAAAAAGGCAAATGTCTGCATCTCTTAATTATCTTCAAATAACTTTATTAACAAATTCTTAATTAATTACACTAAGTAATTAATTATTAATTACTTCCTCTAAGTAATTATTCCTTATATTAATTACATAAAGTAATTAATCTCCAAAACTCTTCCATTACCCAATTATCCTTCCATTTAATTACATCCAGTAATTATCTTCTTAATTACTTCACTAAGTAATTATCCATTATTAATTACATTGGGTAATTATTTCTTAAATTATCTAATGATTATTTTAAATTAATTTAACTTAATTTAACTTAAACTCATCAAAATAAACTTAATTAATTACAATTAATAATTAATTTTCTTAATTACTTCCATTAAGTAATTACACTTAAACAATTCTCAAATGATTATCTTTAAATTAATTAATCTAATTAATCATTAAAAATTAATCACATTAATTAATTATTAAATAATCCTAAGTTAATGACCTTCATTTACCATTAACAAATCTTTAATTACTTCTCTATAGTAATTATCTGAGATTAATTATTATTAATTACAAATTTAATTATCTATAAGAAACCCATTAATTAATCTCTAATTATTTCATTAATCAAGTGTTAATCTATAATTTAATTAATTTTTAATTACTTGATTAATAAATTTTAAATCATTAGTTAAAAATCAAATCTTATTTAATTAATGATTTCTTAATTACAAATCAATTAATTCTTAATTAACTTACTTAATCCTTTAATTAAATAAATAAAACCCTTAATTATTTAATTAATTAACCCATATTATTAATTAATTTAATTAATTAATTACAAATCTTAATTACCTTAATCATTTAATGAATTATAAATTATTAAGTTCTAATTAACTTTAAGATAAACATAAATCTTATTCATGATTTAATTATCATTATCAAAGTAATTTAAAAACAATTTGCTTTTAAATTTCCTCTAAATTCCATTTTAAATTAAGATTAAAAATGAATCAAATTTTAACTTAAACAAGGTTTAAGTATTCAAAACCATATTTCATTTTTAAAGAGTTACTTACCTCCTAAGGTAAGTTTAAAAATAATTTTAACCCATGTTTAAATTAAATAAATTTAAAATATATTTTAGATATTCCAAGTGGTTTGAAACATTCAAATTCAAAAACTTTGTTATATTTCAAACTAGAATTCAAACTAAACTTTGAATTCAGATTTTAACTTAAATTTAAAATCCTGTTTAAATTTCATTTCAGATTTTTAAAACACTTTATAAAATACTTTAACAAAATTTTAGTTGTTAAAACATTCCATTTTATAAAACTTACTTATTTTGATTAGTTTAAGTTAATTAATTAAGTTTAATTAATTTAAAATAATCATTAGATAATTTAAGAAATAATCACCCAATGTAATTAATAATGGATAATTATTTAGTGAAGTAATTAAGAAGATAATTACTGGATGTAATTCAATGGAAGGATAATTGGGTAATGGAAGAGTTTTGGAGATTAATTACTTTATGTAATTAATATAAGGAATAATTACTTGGAGGAAGTAATTAATAATTAATTACTTAGTGTAATTAATTAAGAATTTGTTAATAAGGTTATTTGAAGATAATTAAGAGATGCAGACATTTGCCTTTTTAAACTGAACTACAGGTTTTTGAAAATGCAACCATTTGATTTTTCAGAAATTGAATTGCAGGTTTGAGAATCTTGTTACAGATTTATGGTTTGCAACTATAATTTTAGGAGTGAAATTTTCAGATTTGTTTTTGAGGGAATTTTGAGTTTCATATTTTTTTAAAAAAAAATTAGTTAAAATTTTAAAACTGGATCACTGTCAGGTTCCCAAAACATACTAGACAGTTAGAAACACTTGTCTAGTATTTACAACTCAATACAATACAAGAGAATTACTCAGAGAAATCAACACAGCGCAATACTATCTATCTACACGCAAAAGCCTCCTGCTCCATTGCTCCTCCACAATTCGTCAAAGCTAACCTGAATCTCTTGGCTACTCGTAAAAATTTGAGTACCCAAGAGTTTAGAAAAAACAGAATAAACTCTGGGTCAGACATGGGTCTGGTGTGAGTAAACGGGTTAAAGTTGCTTAACTTTAAAAAACCTTTTGAAAGAAAAGGTATCACGTAAGACTTCCCACACATAAACATGGAAAAGTTTTTACCTTACGCTAACCAAAACATTTGATAGGAAATCCAGTGATATTATAATAGGTCAAGGGTTTTCAAATAAATATGAAATAGCCGAAATTGTTACATGATTAATTTCCAGCTACTAGCTACAAAAGTGGGTAATACAATCAAAACCGTTGGCACTTACTAGCTCAACATCAATCACATACAACTGGATACACAGCTACTCAACACAGCGGAATATATATAAAACAAGTACGAAAGTACGTATCGTCATCCAGCTCGTCTCCTGAGCTCCACAGCATCATATCCTGTATCCTATAATACTCGGTCTGACCCGATCATTATAGTTAAATAACACCCAAGTCAGTCTGGATTACCAGCGTGAGAAATCACACTCAATTTGATTATTAAAGTTTCAAAATTCATTTGAAAACAAAAGCATCTCGTAAGACCATGCCACAAATAAACATGTCGGGTTTTTACCTTACGATAGCTAAAACACTTTTTATTAAAGTTCTCTGATATTATAATAGTGTCTATAGAAAGTAAAATAGAATCTAGCTGAAATGATTACATCTCACGTTTCAGCAATAGTTGGGCACAATCAAAACCGTACAGGCGCGTAGGGAGAATAGATTTCCAACGAATGACTAGGCACTAGGGTACCACCTATCACAGTATGTGGCCTAGATCACAGTACCGAGGAGTACGCCCGCTTCCCTGCAACACAAAGCCAGAACCATTCCTTACTGAACAGCTCCGAACAAGACCACCTTGCAGCTGTGCTCTCATCTGACCACGAACATCAGATCTCTCAAATCAACTCGAATTTGAAATTCGAGTTCAAAACTACACCTGGAACAGACACAGAACCACTTCAATCCCAACCTGTCAACGTCTCTCGTTCTCGCGCCTCCGGCCACGTCTTCCCCAAACCAGCATCTATCAATACCCCAAAAATGGTTGAACTCGATCAACCGAGGAGATCAGATTCAAGCAAAATCAATAACCCAATGAAAACTAGGGTTTAAAACATTAAATCCAAATCATAACATCAAAAATGAATTGCAACTCAAACCAATAATTTTCCTAACATCAAATGAGACGACCCGCCTTTCTCTCCACAGAAAGACGCATCATTTTTAAGAAAGAAAGGGATAGAAAAGAGAAAAGAAGAAGAGAAAGAAGAACAACATCAAAATCTAAACAGCGGAACAGATAAATTATATTAATCACATAATATATTACATAGTATCATTTACATCAGAGTTACACAGCTTATACAACACATACTAGACAGTTATAAACACCTGTCTAGTATTTACAACTTAATACAATACAAGAGAATTACTCAGAGAAACCAACACAGCAGAATACTATATATCTACATGCAGAAGCCTCCTGCTCCATTGCTCCTCCACAATTCGTCAAAGCTAACCTGAATCCCTTGGCTACTCGTAAAAATTTGAATACCCAAGAGTTTAGGAAAAACAGAATAAACTCCGGGTCAGACATGGGTCTGGTGTGAGTAAACGGTTAAAGTTGCTTAACTTTGAAAACCTTTTGAAAGAAAATGTATCACGTAAGACTTCCCACATATAAACATGGAAAAGTTTTTACCTTACGCTAACCAAAACATTTGATAGGAAATCCAGTGATATTATAATAGGTCTAGGGTTTTCAAATAAATATGAAATAGCCGAAATTGTTACATTTATTAAATTCAGCTACTAGCCACAAAAGTGGGTAATACAATCAAATCCGAGGGCGCTTATTGGATTTTGTATTCCATACAATGGCAGGGCTACCGGGGTACCGCCCGTCACAGTATGTGGCCTAGATCACAGTACCGAGGAGTACGCCCGCTCCCCTGCAACACAAAGCCGGAACCATCCCTTACTGGACAGTCCCGAACAAGACAACCCCGCGGTTGTAGCTAGCAACTGCCCACACAACCGAATAAAAAGGGACCTCTAGACAGGGATTAATCTCATCATACTTGGGCATGACCCACTTCGCCTTGCTGCATCTCTGACACAGATGCCAAAGACTTCTTATCCCAAAGCTTCTTGAGAAACTCGGACCTCAAATCGAATACAAACATCCTGCTGAACTCAGCAACAACACCGAAGCAGACACTTCCTAAAACTTGTTCCCAAAGAAAATATCTTCGGAGATATCCATAGTCACTACATGTATGGAATCCAAAATCCAATAAGTGCCATCGGATTTGATTGTATTACCCACTTTATGGCTAGTATGCTGGAATTTAATAGATGTAACAATTTCGGCTATTTTCTATTTACTTGAAAACCCTAGACCTATTATAATATCACTGTATTTCCTATCAAATGTTTTAGTTAGCGTAAGGTAAAAACTTTTCCATGTTTATGTGTGGGAAGTCTTACGTGATACCTTTCTTTTCAAAAGGTTTTTCAAAAGTTAAGCAACTTTAACATGTTACTCAAACCAGACCCATGTCTGACCCGGAGTTTATCTTCTGTTTTCTTAAACTCTTGGGTACTCAAATTTTTTACGAGAAGCCAAGGGATTCAGGTTAGCTTTGACGAATTCTGGAGGAGATTTGGAGCAGGAGGCTTCATCGTGTAGATATATTATGATTATGCTGTGTTAGTGTTGTATCTGTATCTTGTGATATCTTGAGTTGTACAGTTAGACAGATGTTTATAACTGTCTAATATGTGTTGTATAGATTGTGTAACTCTGATGTAATATGATATTATGTAATATTTATGTGATATATTATATTTTATTCGTTCCGCTGTGAGTTCTCTGATGTTGTTGTCTTTCTTCTTTCTCTTTCTTTTCTTCTTCTATCCCTTTCTTTCTTAAAAACGATGCGCCTTCCTAGTAGATGGAAGGTGGGTCGTTTCATTTGGTATTATTAAAACAATTCATATTTTATTGATCAATATTGTCAAATCAATTTAATTTTAAACAAAGATTATTAAATTGATATTGCCAAAAATTCCGGGATATCACAAATATGATCTTCAAGAGAGAACTCTAGTATCGGTAATCTCCATCTCCAAGGCACCAATCCAGAAATAGCTCGAGCTCCCAATAACGATGCACTAAGCTAAGCAAGGTCAGTCGTAAGACTGAAGAAGATTCCCAAGGACTAAAATCTACCAAACCAAAGACTTCGTAAGCTATCGAATCTACACCTATTATTGATTATCTGAAAAACCCAACTCTAGACTGCCCGTGTGGGAAAATTGTGGGCACCTAGAGTTTAGGAAGGGAACAATAAACTGTAGATCAGTCATGGGACTGGTATGAGCAAACAAAAAAATAGTTTATCTTTAAAACAAACAATAAAGGATTTTAAAATTTAAATCCGCAATGCTTTTTAGAAAATGAAACTACCATAAGGCCTCCCGCCGCACACACAATGCAAATGCAGAATTGGAGGAGATTTCTCCTTATGATAGTCAAATATGCTTACTACGCAAAAATCTTTTGATATTATTATTAGTGCATAGTGCAGAAAACCTTTCGAAAGTATAATATTAATCTTAGCCAGCATAGACATTTCGAACCATGCCTACTATAGCTACCATCCAAACAGTGGAGCGCCACCATAAGTATTTGGCAGGTTATACAACTAAAACCGTACAAGGCGCGTATTGAAGATTGGATTTCCAACAAATGGTCAGGCTAAGGAACTTCCTACTGCCACATGGGTACGCTTCTGGAGAGACGTCCCGAGAGCTTAACCAGCTCTCTACCAACACAAGGTCAGGTTACCTCTGTAACTAGGTAACTAGTACACGAGCATGCCATCCCCCGGTCGTTTGCGATGTTTATCCGAGGCGCCCCTCAACCACAAAGCAATCACAAAGTAATAGATTTGCAGTGACCACATGCGTTAAGTATCTGGGCTCCATACCATGATAACACCCTTTTCCAGAAGGGAATGACACACCCTAAAGGGAGCGACCCTCATAACCTTGTCGCATCTTTCCTGTTTCGACCATTTCCGGGGTGTGAGGTCCTGATGTAGTCTCGTCTACAAAGCTACGTTTTATACAAAATCCATGCTTTGATCAACAAATGATACACAACAGCACTCAACATGCCACACTACCAAATTGGGAGTATATCACCGATAACTATCAACTACATAACCTCTAAGCTCGTACGTCTCAAAGAAGGGTGTTAAGCTAAGAGAATGAATTCCTTGCCACCAAGCAGAAATGTATTTGATAGAGATCAGTTTTATATCTCAAAGTGTAGTGTAAGACATACAACCATACTAGTCTGTTCCGGGTTCGAACAGAACCGAAGGCACTTCCGAAGAAGCCCTTGCAATCCGGGCATCCACAATTCCGATTGGACTCCCCATCACATATGGAGAACTCTATACAGGAGCAACTCAGTGCAGAGTCAATCGACAGGTTATCCTATCATTCTCGAAGATACCCGGTCTTCATCACCTGTCTTCAAATGCTATCGTTGTACCACTGTTCGGAATGAGTTATATGACACAAGGTTCTCTCCCGGCTAAACCGAATAGTGAGCGCAATATTTAAAAACATATGGATATGGGATTTCACTTAAGTCACAACCCAAAACCTTTCTTCAAATGGTTTAAACAAATTACCATTTCAAATCTTTAAACAAAAAGATTCATTTCACAAAGTTCACCCAGTTTCACAAAGATTCATTCACAGATTTTCAAACGATTTCCATTTTAATTAGGATTAACTCATCCAATCTTTAAAACAAGGATTTAACTTATAACTTTCAAACCCGTTTCAAAAGATTTATTCATAACTTGGAAAACCATTTTCATTTCAACTTGAATTCCTTCTAAAAAAAATTGGAAATTCAATTCTTATATGAAAGCTTTTATTATTTAAAAACCTGGAAAAACTTTTCCTTTTAAATTTTAAAAAACCTGATAATTAAAAATAAAAACCCGAGCAATTCACCAAAAATCCCAAGCCTGCTTCACTTCTTCCCCGAGACCAAACTTCTTTTTCCCAAGAAACAACCCGAGTCATTTTCTATTTTTTTTCAAAGTCTGTTATAATTTGTTTTAAATTTAAAACCTGTTACCCATTTAAACACTTCGCGAACATTCAACAGCAACCCTGAGCCAATACATCAGTTCCCCGAGATCAAACTCGAGACACAACCTTCTTCTTCCCCAACACTTCAACAACCCAGACTCAAGGGTACACGTGTGCACATGCACGACCGATTGGACCACTTTCGACCCCTTCCACGGCCATCAGCATGTCGACGATCAACAACATGAATGCTTCAACCTGAGAGGTTCGAGGCAGAGATAAAGAACAGAGAAGTTTTGTTGATGATGATCTGAAGTTTGTTTTACTTTGGTCTTGAATTTATTGCTAGATCCCGGCTTTGATTGAAATCTTTGTTTCCAGATTGAAGACTTTGATTTTTCAGAAAACAAAGAACTTGGACTTGATGTTGAACCAATTTGTTGCATGCTTTTGATTTCAACTTGATTGTGTTGAGCTGAGTAGTTGTTTCAGGTTTGTATTTTTTTTATCTTGCTTTTCCAGGTTGATGAGTTTTATTGAGTTGCTTCTAGAATTTTTATTCAGCTTTAAATTGATCTTGTTTTCAGATTTGAGGAATGATATTCAAGTTTTTATGTTTAATAAATTTTCTGGTTTTTGAGGAAGAACTGATTTTCAGATTTGAGAAAGAAATTTTGTACAGAGAAAATGAACAGCCTGCTTTCTTCATTGCTAATATTTATAAAAAATTAAACTTAAAGAAAAAATGTGCCACTTGTTTGATTTCACACTTCATGCTGTTACACTTGTAAATTTCTTATGTGCATGGCTTACAAGTGTATGGATACAACCAATTTTATGTTTTAAACCCTATGTTTAATTTTATTAAAAATTATGTTTCAAACCTTTCTTTAATTTTAATTTATATTTTAAACCCCTTTCTTTTATAAATTACTTAACCTTTATATTTACATATGTTTTAGACCTTGTTTATAAATAAATTTATAACTTTGTTTTTAAACCTTACTCTACTTATAATTTCAATTGCAAAAGAATACTTTCCTTTTTACATTACCATATGTTTTAATGTTACATACAATCTATTTTTTTATTATTTTCAAATGGTATTAGGCTTTATTAATTTCAAAAGGTAAACACATATTAAGACTTTATATTCATACATTTTAATTTGTACTTATACAAATTTATAACAAATGATTTTTTTTTGAAATCAAATTAAATTATATACCTACAATTCTAATTAGAAACATATATATTGTTTTCCAAAATACAACTTTTAAATCCAATTAATTTTATAAAATATTAATTATTGAATTTCAATCTCAAAATCAAATTTCAAGTGATAATATATTTATATAAATAAACACATCTTATTTATTTTGGAAAATTCAAATATACCCAAAAATTCTATTCACAATATATTTCATTCTTAGAACTTCCAGCTTAAAATTTAATTCACTTTATTTTATTTTATTTTATTTCATTTTTTTATTTCAAATCCAAATAAATTCTCAATTAATTCACAATTGAATCCAAAATTTAATTTAGTTACCAATTAAATTTGACTCAAGAATCGGGATCGTTACAGATTCCCCCCTTAAGAAAATTTCATCCTCAAAATTTACAAGCGAGAAAATAAAGAAAAGATGAAAGATAGAGGAATATCTTTTCAGATCAAACCGAATATCTATTCTGCATTTGGCTTACCAAATCAGAATATCAACAATATGAGAACAAACTCATACAATTATTTCACAAGAACTCGAGTCCTCCGGTCTACGAATATGCAAGGGCATTGATTAGTTCAGAGGGATAACTAATCATTCGTAGAATATATTGGACCCCAGAGAATAGAGAGATAGATTCAATCTTCCACGATTTCTCAAACACTAGGTATGGATTCCAAATTCAGGTCGGAATACCCCAAAGTTTACACCAACTTGTCCGTCTTCGGACTTCGATCTACACAAGAAATTACAATATAATTTACAATTTGGTTTTGACCGATATCGTTTTATTGATACAACTCAAATTTAGCCTTATATTTGTTAACCAATTTATTCCAAATAATTTTTCAAATTCATTAGAGTTTAAAATGAAAAGACGATAATGAGAATACGAGACAGGAACTTATCTACTCGATTCGTAGGCCACCACCGCACCGAAGCTTCTCCCTTTAGCTGCCACGAAGACATCAAAAGAATTTGGAATCGAATCAAAGGAGAATGATAGAGAAAATTGTTTCCGCTATTGTAAGGTATTGACCATTTATAGTGGTACTCCCTTGTCCCCTGTCTCGTCCTCTTCTTGCACTCATACTTACTGTCAGTGGATAGTAAGAGAATTTACTGAGGCGTTCGAGTGGATATCTTAGGGATATACTCATTATAGGGTATACTTCACCCTATCTCTAATGAGTTGCCTAATGTGTTATACTCCTAAGCTAAAGTTTCAACCTTCAGCTCTGATACCAAATGAAACGACCCTGACTTGACCTTAGAAAATCGACACCGAATATATCACTTATATTCAAATGCCGCAGATCCAAACGTCGAATCTAGTTTGTCGGAGCTTATAAAACATTAAGTATAACAACACATCGGAAGAAAAAGAATATATCAATATACAACATTGATACAATATCTGATACAACTGAATGATACAATGAATATCAATATACATCAGAGTTATGATACAAGACAATAGCAGCGGAAAGAAAAGATAATACCAACAGCGGAACAATATCTCCAATATTGTAATGACCGCTATCCGTCTCCACAGAATGACGCGTCATTAATAAGAAAGAAAGGGATAGAGAATAGAAAGAAAGAGAAGAAGAAAGAAACAACATATCAGAATCCAAACAGTGGAACGAATAAATTATATTAATAACATAAGTATTTACACAATATACAATATCTATCAGAGTTACACAGCATACACAACACATACTAGACGGTTATAAACACCTGTCTAGTATTTACAACTTAATACAAACACAACAAAGGAATACCAATACAGAGAACACACAGCGGAAACTATATATCTAACGCCGAAGCCTCCTGCTCTATTGCTCCTCCAATATTCGTCAAAGCTAACCTGAATCCCTTGGCTACTCGTAAAAATTTGAGTACCCAAGAGTTTAAGAAAACAAAAGATAAACTCCGGGTCAGACATGGGTCTGGCGTGAGTAACAGGTTAAGGTCGCTTAACTTTGAAAAACCTTTGAAAAGAAAAGGTATCACGTAAGACTTCCCACACATAAAACCTTACGCTAACCAAAACATTTGATAGGAAATCCGGTGATATTATAATAGGTCTAGGGTTTTCAAATAAATATGAAATAGCCGAAATTGTTACATTATTAAATTCCAGCATACTAGCCAAAAAAGTGGGTAATACAATCAAATCCGATGGCACTTATTGGATTTTGGGTTTCCATCAATGGCAAGGCTACAGGGGTACCGCCCGTCACAGTACGTGGCCTAGATCACCGTACCGAGGAGTATGTCCGCTCCCCTGCAACACAAGGCCGGAACCATTCCTTACTGAATAGTCTCGAACAAGACAACCCCGGCAGTTGTTACAATCAACCGCCCATAGAACCGAATATAAAGGGACTTCTAGACAGGGGTAAATCTCGCTCTCCAATGGAGGCTACCCACGAAGCCTTGCTGCACCTCCCCTGTTTTAGCCATTCCCCGTTGATGAGGCTTGAGGCTACGATTACATTTATAGGACACATCACTTAGAATGTTGATCGTCCACCTGACAATGTTCTGAAAGCATTCAATCCATACAAGTTCGTTCTGGGTTCGAACGAAACCGAAGGTATTATCTCGTTTACACTCATTTTGGAATCACCCTCAGAGTTAACGACGATAACCCTTGCACTCTGAATCTTCATCTTCACTTGAGATTCATGACCTATCATTAATTTGGATCGATGTGGTTTTCGGATATCCAAATATGGAAACCCGATCTCGGTCTCATCGAAATCCAAAACGTGTCTTTTAGGTCCAAGTTGTTTTAAAGTTAAAACAATTCAATTCTATTATCTATATACACATAGATGAATAATTCACATATCACAATAGATAATCACCATTATCATCACAACAGATAATCCATATTATCATCACAACAGATAATTTATATTATCAACTCAATGCAACCAAAGCATCCATATCACAATATCACTTATCTCATATCTGAGATCCTAACTATTCAGGGTAATCAATATCAATCAACATTCATAAGCAATGACTTATTAATCACCATCCTATAATTAATTTAAAATGAATTATATTAATTACTTCTTCTCTAATTAATTTATAGTAAATTAAATTAATTACTTCACCATTATAAATCTTGCTTACATAACTCTTAATTAATTACAAATCAATTAATTAATTATCCTCTAATTAATTACCATAATTAATCACCCTTGATTAATTATCCTTTAATTACATTCAAGAAATTAACTTTTAATTAATTTCACGAATTAATTATCTCAAACCAAATTCAGTAATTAACCTTTTAATTACTTCATTAATTAATTAACCATAATTAATTACATTAATCCTTAATTAATTACATTAATTAATTCCTTCATCGATTAATTATTTTTAATTAATTAATCCTTAATTACATCATTAATTATATAAATTAATGATCCTTAATTATTCTTATTTATAATTATCCTATTTAAATTAATTACAATAATTAAATAATCATCAATTAAACCATATTGATTAATCACTCTTGATTAACCACAATCAGTAATTAACTACCTTAATTACTTCATCACATAATATAATTACTTCTTAATTAATTATCTTTAATAATTAATCTTTAATTAATTACATTTATTAATCATCCTAGATTAATCACATTAAGTAATTAATTACCCTTAATTAATTACATCTCTTAATCCTCTTCAAATAACTTAATTAATCAACTCTAAATTAATTACACAAAGTAATTAATTATTACTTACTTCCTCCAAGTAATTATTCTTTATATTAATTACATAAAGTAATTAATCTCCAAAACTCTTCCATTACCCAATTATCCTTCAATTTAATTACATCCAGCAATTATCTTCTTAATTACTTCAATGAGTAATTATCCATTATTAATTACATTGGGCAATTATTTTTTAAATTATTTAATGATTATTTTAAATTAATTAAACTTAATTAATTAACTTAAACTAATCAAAATAAACTTCATTAATTACATTTAATTAATTTAAAATAATCATTAAATAATTTAAGAAATAATTACCCAATGTAATTAATAATGGATAATTACTTAGTGAAGTAATTAAGAAGATAATTACTGGATGTAATTAAATTGAAGGATAATTGGGTAATGGAAGAGTTTTAGAGATTAATTACTTTATGTAATTAATATAAAGAATAATTACTTGGAGGAAGTAATTAATAATTAATTACTTTGTGTAATTAATTTAGAGTTGATTAATTAAGTTATTTGAAGAGGATTAAGAGATGTAATTAATTAAGGGTAATTAATTACTTAATGTGATTAATCTAGGATGATTAATAAATGTAGTTAATTAAAGATTAATTATTAAAGATAATTAATTAAGAAGTAATTATATTATCTGATGAAGTAATTAAGGTAGTTAATTACTGATTGTGGTTAATCAAGAGTGATTAATCAATATGGTTTAATTGATGATTAATTAATTAATGTAATTAATTTAAATAGGGTAATTATAGATAAGAATAATTAAGGATCATTAATTTATATAATTAATGATGTAATTAAGGATTAATTAATTAAAAACAATTAATCAATGAAGGAATTAATTAATGTAATTAATTAAGGATTAATGTAATTAATTATGGTTAATTAATTAATGAAGTAATTAAAAAGGTTAATTGCTAAATTTGGTTTGAGATAATTAATTTGAGAAATTAATTGAAAGTTAATTACTTGAATGTAATTGAAGGATAATTACTCAAGGGTGATTAATTAAGGTAATTAATTAGAGGATAATTAATTAATTGATTTGTAATTAATTAAGAGTTATGTAAGCAAGATTTATAATGGTGAAGTAATTAATTTAATTTACTTTAAATTAATTAGAGAAGAAGTAATTAATTTAATTCATTTTAAATTAATTATAGGATGGTGATTAATAAGTCATTGCTTATGAATGTTGATTGATATTGATTACCCCGAATAGTTGGGATCTCAGATATGAGATAAGTGATATTGTGATATGGATGCTTTTGTTGCATTGAGTTGATAATATAAATTATCTGTTATGATGATAATATGGATTATATGTTGTGATGATAATGGTGATTATCCATTGTGATATGTGAATTATTCATCTATGTGTATATAGATAATAGAATTGAATTGTTTTAACTTTAAAACAACTGTTGGGCGTGTTTCCACCCATGAGTTTCCATCCTTCATCGAACCAAGCCCATCGAGCGAAACAACACCTCCTTGCCGAACCAAAGGCCATCCGGTCAAGCTCCGTCCGGTCGCAGGCCTCACCGGACCAACACATATACACTCCCCCACCGAACCACCCATCACCGGACCAAGCTCCATGCCGAACCAACACCGCCTTCATGCCGAACCAATCCCTTCCCCATCACCACCGAGTCAACCTGCCACCGGTCTACTCCATCACCGGTCCAAGCTCCATGCCGAACCAACACCTCTAAACCCACTACCGAATGAACCTCCAAACCACCTACCACCGGTCCACTCCATCACCGGTCCAAGTTCCATGCCGAATGAAGCCTCGCCGAACCAGAACGCTTTCAGGCCAGATTGCTTCAGCCTAGGCCCGCCAGCTGCTATATACTTCCAGGACCCCTGCCCCCGACCTCACTCTATAAATAGAGGGGCAGGGGTACAACAATGGCAGACAAGTTTGAGAGCTCAAGCAAGGAAGGAACTTTCAAACAACTTTCTTATACTTGTACTTAAAGCTTTGTACTTGTAATCTGAAGAAAAAGGAGAATAACATATAAAGTGGACATAGGCACATTCTGGCCGAACCACTATAAATTTGTGTGTCTTTTACAGTTTAGTCCCTGCTTTTTTCATATTTGCATAAGTAACCTAAAACCTTGAAAATAACATATAATCAACTAAATTATACGGATTGGAGGTGTTTGCCCATTTTTTGCGCAAACATTTTTGGTGCTTTCACTGAGAACGTAGAACTCGAAGCTTCAGCTTCCCTCACTCAACCTTCTTTCCCAATAGCACCCTTCATTGCCTAGGAAACATGACTTCCAGGCCGAGAAAAGACGCCAACAAGGGAAAGAACGTTGCAACCAGTAGCGCTCCAGATCCAGTGGATCCAGATCAAGAGAACCATCCCACTACGACAGCAGTGCCAAATGTAGATCAAGCAAATCCGACAGCCCCTGCCGCGGAACAACCGGCAGCAATCACTAGGGCAGACCTAGACAGAGTGGTGGTTGAAGTGACTAACCGCTTCGCATCCCAACAAGAAGCTTTGGTGAACCAACTCATGTCACGCTTGAGGGATGCCGAAGAATCCAACCGCAACACTGAATCATGGGGTGAGTCCCAATCTGGAGGATCTCGGAGACAACAAAGGTCTTCCCTCTTCGAAGAAGCTATCAACAGGAACAACAATGATAGGGGCCGCGCCCGGACTCAGCCCGAACTCCGACTCGAGGGAGCGCTTGGAACCGAATCCAATGGGGGAGGCACCAGGCGAGGGTCGGATGTAGCTGAGCCGGTCATTCCGCCTAATCATAGAAACCCTGCTGAACGGAGCCGAGCTAGAACCCAGCTCGAAGTTGACCCCATGGAAATGCTCGATACAGAACCCCATAGGGGAAGATTAAGGCAGGGGCCAACTGTAGCTGGTCCTAGCATGCATCCGAACAGCCAAAGACAGCCATTGGATAACATCAGAAGTGATAGACTATACCATCCCTACAGGTCATCTGGACGAGATCGATCCCGCAGGGAAGAACCAAGCTCATTTTTGTCCGCTCCAAATTCTGATGAAAGAATGGCACGATTATTCAGAGAATGCGTCCAACGGGAGCAAAGAGATCGAGGGATAGGCGCTAGGGTAACCAGCCCTTTCACCCGCGACATCGAAACCGCCATCACCCCTCGAGAATGGAAAATGCCAATGATAGAACCATACAAGGGAACTTCCGACCCCGTTGTACACCTGCAGAGTTACACACAGCATATGCTCATGAGCGGAGCAACGGAAGGAGTGTTGTGTAAATGCTTTCCGCTATTCCTAGCAGACCTAGCTACCTTCTGGTTCTTCCATCTACCCCAAGGATCTATCAGCTCATGGGAGATGTTGAAAGAAAAGTTCATTAGCCAGTTCCGCATTCATGTGGAACAACCCAAGGATGCTTATTCTCTATCCAATGTCAAACAGAAATCCGAAGAGACACTGCAACAATATCTAACCCGGTTCAACGCCGCAGCGGCCGCAGTCCAAGATGCCGATGAGAAACTCACCCTAATGGCCCTCTGTAGTGGTGTGCACCCAGATACCAAGTTTGCTAGAAGACTAACTAAAGAAAAACCAGCTACCTTGCCCGATTTCTTCCATGAAGCTGGGAAGTACATGAGACTCGAAGAGGCTGCCACTGAAAGGCAGACAGGACCACAGGCTAAGACGGCTCATGGAAACGCCCCCGCCGTAGCGAAGGACATTCGGAGAAACGACTCCAGAGACAATGCAGGGGGCAAGAAGGGAGAAAAGCGCTTGTACCGACCAGGACCGAGATTCGACGCTTACACTCCCTTGAATGAAACAGTCGAGAACATCTTCCTGGCCACCCAGGACGAACTTACATACAAGCGCCCCCCGTACAAGAAAGAGTCAGATCGCGCAATCCAGTCCGGAAAATTCTGCCGTTTCCACGAGTCTCATGGGCACGATACCAATGAATGCCGCCATCTCCGAGACCTAATTGAAGAACACATCAGGAGAAAGAGGCTGGAACGCTATGTAAAGGGCCAGGACAGGACTCCAGCTCCCGCCAAGGAAAACCCAGGGCAGCTCCACCCAGAAATAGGCGGAGGAAACCGCAACACCAACAGTTCCAGTCAAGAGAAGATAGTGGTTCATACAATATCTGGAGGGCCACACATCGCCGACAAAAGCTGGGCAGAAATGGAAAGATATGGAAACTCACTCAGAAGTGAGGGAGACTGCGTCAATTCTATTATGGAAGAACGCCACCCTAAGCGGAAGGAAAATAATGACATCACATTCAGTGGGCGTGACCTAGAAGGAAGGCAATACCCTTATATGGACCCTATGGTCATCTCTGCCTGGTTCGGCCAAGCTGAAGTTTTTCGAATCCTAGTAGACACTGGAAGCTCAGTGGATATTCTGTTCAAGCATGCTTTCGACAAAATGAAGCTGTCAATGAAGGACGTGTCTCCCTGCAACAAACCGCTACACGGTTTCACTGGAGAAGCAAAGATGCCCCTCGGACAATTGGATCTCTTTGTTGAATTGGGAAGTCATCCCCGCTCCGCCGTTCGGAAACAAACATTCGTGCTAATAGACAACCACTCGGCCTACAATGCCTTTTTAGGAAGACCAGCCTTGTCCGACTTCCAAATTGTCCTTGCCCCATGGTGCCTGAAGATGAAGTTCCCAACGGATAATGGAGTGGGAGAAGTAGAAGGGGATCAAGGCCCGCTCGGGGCTGCTATGTAACCGAACTTCGCAATAATCGCAGGAGAGATAAAGGGAAGAATGCAGAGACTGCTCTCTGCAAGAAAAACTTGGAAGCATAGCAACTAAAGAAGGCCCCTCCTCTTCGATATACCAGTGATCCCTTTAATGAATTAGACCCTAGGGACAGAGAGGAGGAGGCCATCGCCGAGCCCGCAGAGGCTATGGAGTTTGTATCTGTAGACAAATGTGACTCGAGTAGACTACTGAGAATCGAGTCTCAGTTAAAAACAGAATTGAAAGACCAACTCATTGATTTCCTTTTCCACAACTTGGATGTGTTTGCATGGACACACGCTGATATGACTGGAATCTCCCCGGACATAGCATGCCACACACTAAACATCGATCCTACCAAGGTACCGGTAAAGCAAAAGAAGAGAAGTATGGGGGCAGAACGATCGGCAGCCCTCGAAGAAGAAGTAAAGAACCTGCTTGCCAATGACTTCATACGAGAAGCCATCTACCCAGAATGGATCGCTAACCCGGTACTGGTAAAGAAGGCTAATGGGAAGTGGCGAACATGCATTGACTTCTCCAACCTAAATGATGCTTGCCCAAATGATTGCTTCCCACTTCCCCGAATCGATCAACTTGTGGACAGTACCGCCGGGCACGAGCTCTTATCTTTCATGGATGCCTACTCCGGATATAACCAAATCCCTATGCACGCCCCCGATCAGGACCACACCAGTTTCATCACGGACCGGGGGTTGTACTACTACAGAGTAATGCCTTTCGGACTTAAGAACGCCGGAGCTACTTACCAGCGCCTCGTCAACAAGATGTTTGCGGAATTGATGGGACGAACTATGGAGGTCTATGTGGATGACATGCTGGTTAAATCAAGAAAAGCCAATGATCATGTAAGCCACCTGGACGAGATGTTCCAAGTACTCTGCCAATATGGAATGAAGCTAAATCCTCTAAAGTGCTCCTTCGGAGTGTCATCGGGAAGGTTCTTGGGATTCATCGTCCATGCCAGAGGGATCGAAGCAAACCCCGAACAAGTCCGAGCCTTGCAAGATATCAAGATACCATCCACTAGGAAAGAAATGCAAAGCCTAAACGGGAAGGTGGCCGCCCTAAGCCGATTCATCTCTAAAGCAACCGACAAATGCATTCCCTTCTTTGAAGCCCTGAAGAGAGACAAAGGAAAATTCGAGTGGACCGACGAATGTTCAACAGCTTTCCTTAACCTAATCGAGCACCTCCAACGGCCACCAGTACTCTCGACTCCGAATGAAGGCGAAGAACTATACCTATATCTTGCTGTGTCATCCCATGCTCTAAGCGCCGCTTTGGTAAGAGAAGAAAACCGCACACAACGGCCAGTGTACTTCATAAGCAAAAGGTTCACGGGAGCAGAAGCCCGGTATCCCAAACTCGAGAAACTGGCGTACTGTTTACTAATCACATCAAGGAAACTACGACACTATTTCCAATCTCATCCCATCAGAGTCCTAACCGACCAACCATTGAGGCAAGTGC
This sequence comes from Allium cepa, assembly GCA_030765085.1. NCBI lineage: Eukaryota > Viridiplantae > Streptophyta > Magnoliopsida > Asparagales > Amaryllidaceae > Allium > Allium cepa. The sequence continues at coordinate 1,583,544 of CM060936.1, read as the reverse complement.
TCCATCGTCCCGACACCTCTGGGCGACTGCTCAAGTGGTGCATCAAGCTAAGCCAATATGATATCACCTACCATCCTCGCACTGCCATCAAGGGACAAGCCATAGCCGATTTCATCGCCGAATTCACTATCAACGAAGGCAGGGAGCAGTCTGAAATAACAGAGGACATCAAGTGGAGTCTCTTTGTGGATGGAGCATCGAACGAACAAGGCTCGGGGGCAGGCGTTGTGATCATCACTCCCAGGGGAAGAAAGCTGCGTTATGCACTAAGGCTGGAATTCGCTGCCACCAACAATGATGCCGAATATAAAGCAGTAATAGCCGGATTAGAGCTCGCCCTGGAGATCGGAGTCAGTTCCTTATGTCTTCACAGTGATTCGCAACTCATCGTAAATCAAATACTAGGGGAGTTCCAGACTTGAGGAGAGCGGCTCACGGCATATCTGAAAAAGACCAAGCGGCTGCTCAATCAATTGGATCACTACTTGATAAAACACATTCCTCGAGAAGAAAATCAAGAGGCCGACGAGCTAGCAAAGCAAGCTAGCACGGGAGATGATACCACTTCTGGAACGTTAACTGTCTCAAGGCTACTAACCCCGAGTTTCGAGCAAGTAAATCTGATAGCTGCAACCGAAGAAGAAACATGGATGACCCCTATCCGACAATACTTACAAAACGGCACCCTACCCGACGGGCGAAATGAAATTAAGAAAATTCTAAGGAAAGCTTCCCGCTACACAATACAAGAAGGCATCCTCTATCTGCGCGGCTTCTCTAACCCCTTATTGAGGTGCGTTGCTGGAAGAGAAGCCAAGGAAATTCTATCCAATATCCATCAGGGAAGTTGTGGAGACCACACCGGAGGGCAGGCCCTAGCAAAAAAGATACTCCGATATGGGTATTTCTGGCCCACTTTAAACAAAGATGCCTTAGACTTCGTCAGAAGATACGACAGATGTCATAAATTTGCTAAGATTCCTCGACTACCAACCAATGAAATTACTCAGATGACCAGCCCTTGGCCCTTCGCAATATGGGGAATTGACTTAATTGGCGAACTGCCGATGGGCCGAGGCGGGCCAGACATGCTATAGTGGCAGTTGACTATTTCACCAAATGGGTGGAAGCGGAGCCTCTGAATAAAATATCTTCAACTAAAGTTATCAACTTCTTGATCAAAAACGTTCTGTGCAGGTACGGGGTTCCACTCAGAATCATATCAGACAACGGGCTTCAATTTGACAGCGAGGAATTTGCCGACTAGTGCCAAGAGCACGGTATTCACAAAAGCTTCTCATCCGTGGCTTATCCCTAGGCAAACGGCCAAGTCGAAGCTGTCAACAAAATTCTCAAAACGCTGATCAAGAAGAAGTTTGAAAAGTCAAAGGGCGCTTGGGTGGATCAACTTCCTACGGCACTCTGGGCCTACCGCACATCTTTCAGAACATCAACAGGACATACTCCTTTCTCTTTGGCATACGGATCGAAGGCAATGCTCCCAGTTGAGACTATTGTGCCTTCCCACCGTAGGATCCACTACAATTCAGAAGAAAACGAAGAACTCCTCCTCATGTCTTTGGATCTGATTGAGGAAAGGAGAAACGATGCAGCACTCAAAGTAGCAGCTCACAAACAAAAAGTGGCAGCCCAGTACAACTCCAAAGTCAAGCATCGCAGCTTACAAGAAGGAGATCTTGTCCTCAAACGAATCTTTCCGCGCCCCGGGGCACTGGACCCCATCTGGGAAGGACCATATGTAATTCATAAAGATCTCCACAACGGAGCTTATATTTTGTCAACAGTGGACGGAGAGGTGTTCCAGAGGGCATGGAACATCCGACACCTCCGTCGATACTTTTCTTAACTTGTACTGCCCATATGAAGTGAATTAACAAAGAGAATCAGTGGACGTAGGCATTTTCGTGCCGAACCACTTTAAAAACTTGGCTCTTGTTAACTTGTTCCTTTGTATCTTGGCTACTTTTTAAGCTTTATCCTTTTCTGTTGAACAAAATCCTTTGCAAATGACATTTCCATTTAGAGCTTCACAGCACAACTCCACCTGGACAAAATCTAACAGGTACGCTACGATCCTATGCCCTCGCCAATGAGACACTTTGCTCCGGTATCACTCTACCGCGAGTTAACTCATTGTTTGCCTCGGCCCTTAAAGCCGACTGTAATAAGCCGAGTATAAGCCACCGAGAAGGCCGATTATGCCATGGCAGCTCATTACAGCGATTCGGCTCGCCGGCAACTGTGAACCGACCATAAGCCCCAACATAAGGTGTGGCCAGCCAGGGGCAGTTCACAGTTGACGATCGGCCCCCACGCTAGCCGGCCACAGTAAATCGAATAATACCCGCGATTACGGGCCATAATGGCCCGGGTAGTTACTGTGCGCGATCGGCTCCGATGTGTCTTAAGTGCGGCTGTGGTAAAAAAGAAAACTCCCCGCAGTAGGCGTAAGATGGGTGACATATGTCTCCAAGACTCACAGCTAGGGAAAGTGACTACAAAACCTGTTTGCCATGAACTTAAGCACACCGACGGCCTTCCGTAACTGGAAGTTTTACTTTTCCTATATTTCCATTTCATTTAAAACTTTTCTCCTATTCTCCGTAACGGTGCTTGAAAGTACAGGACATGAAATAGGGAACGCTCGCTAATGGGAACAGAAACTTACAATCGGATGATGAGACACTCAACAGCATTCCGTGCTTAGTCTTACAGGGCGCACAAAGTTGTCGTCCACAGCCGAAACATGAAGGGCGGTACCTTCTACTTTTATACATTAATGCATAGCTGCAGTTCATATTCACACATCACATTTACGTTGCAAAATGAGAAAATTATACTTTAAGCAAAAAGCTTGGCATCAGGCACAGTCAAGTCACTAGTAACATGCATAGTTACATCACTTACACAACACAACAAAATAGTGATAACATTCCAACATAAAGGAATCAGCTTATGTTATGAAATTACATAAAGTCATTCACCACAAACAATATTATTACAGTCACATCAATGTTTTGGACTAACATAAACAGCGATAAAAGGAAATCAAAAGGTGACCGAATCCGGACAAGGAACCAGCTGCGTCCGCACCTCACCCTCATCCTACCAACTCTCCAAGCCTACTTAGCCGCAGGGTCGGAACTTCCAGCATGCTTATCAGAAGTCCCACCTGTCCAATTCAGAAGAGGAATCCATTAAATAAACAGTAAACGATCAGGTTATGAAAACCTAAAGAGAAAAGAGAAACAAAGGAGAGACTCACCAGCATCCGCCGCTCGATCCTCATCCTCCAATTGCATACCCGCTTCCTCCGCAGCGAGCAGCCGCATCCCCTCCTTCACCGCCGCCTGCTCCTCCTTCGAAAACTGAGCAGTGACCACATCCAGACTAAAGGCCGCTCCACCTTTCTTACCCGCATCAACCCTAGCCTCCTCTAAAGCCCGAAGATATATCTTGGCCATAACCCGGGGATAGTCATCCATCCAGGATAAGTTTCCCTCCTTCCAAGTGCGGAAGTACATGTCCTGCAGCATATCATCCATCATCCCCTCATCCTCTTCAAACCTCTTCACCCGGGCCTCGGAAATCTGCAACTTAGTGGCGGCAGCATCCCTCTCCCGCCGGTATCTCGAGCACTCAGCTTGGAGGGATCTCCTCATCTCCTCCATCTCTTCTTTCAGCTTGGCTTGAGCAAGTTCTGCAGCTTCAAGCCTCCCAGATATCTCTTCAACCTGCTCGAGGTCCGCCCTCCTAACCTCATCAACCGTGGTAATGGCCATGTCAATGCGTTCCTTGCAAGCGGCCTCCATTTTCCACAACTCGGCTCTGCTAGCCTCTTCCATGGTCTTCTTCAGTCGTTGGGAGTCGGCTTCATGCTGCGAAATCTGAATAGCCTGGTCGGCAAGTTGCTTGGCCTGATCAGCGACCACTAACCGCAGCCTTATATTGGCACTCCCTATCTCCTCCCCGGCCTTGGCCAATCGGGCGTGATGTTCCATTAACTTCTTGGCCTCCTCCGCGACCCGGTCAATGTTGGCCTTGGCTTCGTCCCCCATAGCAGCTATCCGAGTAGTGAGCAGATCCAGATCTAGGGACTTAGCCTCATCAAGAACCCGAACCATGGGATTGCGGGGGAGAAGATGCTCGCCCGTGGCCTCGTCAAATAAAATATCCTGAGAGCTTAGGTCCAAATCCGGGTGGCCGGCAAAGGGATTGCGAGGCACGTCAGGACGTTTTATGCGGATATAAGTGGGATTCTTGGAAGGATGCGGAGAGGGGACAAACTCCGTGGTCTCCTCCGTGGTATCTCGGGGAGGCTGAGTAGGAGGCTGAGGACCATGTGGAGAATCAAACAAGGAACGCCTCCTCTTCCTCTGCTGGCTACCCTCCTCGATAACTCCAAGGAGAGGGCGGTAGCTGACTACGTCCCCAGGACGACCAGTAGGAGGCTTCGGCTTAGCAGAAGCTCTCATCAACTTGAATTGTTCGAGGCGGTGTCGAACATCTGACGTTTTGGCCACCTGGCCTGCCCCTGGAGTAAAGAATAAATGTTACAAGCATGCATCAAATCATGAGGCAAGAGATATATCGAGTTTAAAAAAAAGAACAAGAAAGACACTTTTGCTATACAAACCCTACAGAGAAGAAGGATCCTGCAATAAGTCCTGGATTTCATCCCAGGACGGGAGCGAGCCATAAAATATTCCTAAGTCCCTATCGTAAATGGAATTTGCAGAAGTCAAAAGTTCACCTTGCACCGCCGGAGTCACCCTAGCCGAGGAGCTCTTAGGGGATGGATCGGCGCCAGCCCCGGCCTTGCCAGTCTTCTTCGCCTTCTCCGCCAAATCCAATTCTCCCTCCGATTCCCCGAAAGCTTGACGGAGAGCCTCATCCGTCCACTCCTGAAGCTCCCCCACTTGCCCGGAGGTTAAGACACCAGTGCCACTACCGCCCTGTCCGTCTCCATCGCCATCTCCTCCACCCTCTGACTCTCCTCCTACATCACCTCCTTCGCCCTCGCCTCTATCCTCTTCCACATCTTCCTCCTCCGGGATAATCGGGCAAGTGCTAGGAGAAGGGCCGTCAGACTCCTTAAGTTTCTTACCCCCGACAAACGGAGGCTTTGTAAAAGTTTTCCTCTTGCCACTCTTCTTCGTGGCCCCTCCTGTAGTCTGGGCAGCTTTCTCTTCCGCCGTATCTCTCTGTTTAACCACGGACTGATGTGGAAGAATCAAGTTGTACATCAAAAGTCTAGCATTCCTGATCAGATAAGCAGCCGATCTGTCTCTCTCTGAAATAGCTTCTATCTCAGCTGCCATCTGAACTAGGCGATCGTTCTCCACAACCGCAAAGCCACCTGTCGCTAGCAAGAAATGAAAGCACATAAGGAAAAGAATTGCGGCCAAGACAAGGAATGTAAATAAAACTTTGACTTACATCCGGAGGTGAAGCGACGGATAGAGACGGAGTCATCTTTGACGAAGAACCACTCCTTCTTGAACATACTGTACTTCGAATAGAGGTCCAGAACCGGCTTAAAAGAAATGGCAGACTCCAAGCTAATATATGGGGATCCCTTCCTGTATCCCCTCAGATTGTACAGATACCGTATCTCCCGATTGGAAGGAGCGCGCCCATACGTCTCCTGAAAGATAGCGTACAAGCACACCAGGATGGCGTAAGAGTTGGGCTGGAGTTGGAATGGAGCCACTTTCAGATAAGTATGAAGCTGACTACCCAGGCGTTGATGGGAGGAATGGCCCCGCACATACAGTGGTACCTACTATACGCAAAATACCCTTCAGGAGGGTCATATGGCATAACTCCAGCCCCCGGCAGCACCATGAGCGCTCTGTCTATCCCGAAGGAACGAGATATAACATCGAGTTGCTCCTCCTTCAGGGAGCTAGGAAAGTAGTCAGGAGGGGAGACCAGAAGTTCCTGGGGACCATACCCATCCACTAACGACCTCTGGGAAGGTCCATGTTGCGCCGGTCCTGACTGGGCTGGGGGCACGGTAGAAGTCTCTTCTCTGTCTTTGGACTTCTTTCTATCTGATCGAGTTTCTGCTTTGCGAGACATTTATGTGCGGCACAAGAAAAACATGATATTAGAACAAGGAGTATGGGAATATAAACGAATAACTTTCAGGTTCCATCCGGTGGTCAAGCTTTCGAGGTTCATTCAGCATTCCCAATACCGAGCCCCATTCGGTTCTTAGAAACCTCGTATCCATTCGGCATCAGATCCATTCGGTAGTCAAGATTCTTAAGCTCATTCGGCTTTAGGATATATACCTGGTTCGGTACGAGGTTGATTCGGCAGGAAGTTGATTCGGCTAGGAGTTGATTCGGCTCTCTCTGGTTCGGTAAGGAATAACTAAGGGGGTGTAGCCCCTATATATAGACGAGCGCAGAAGCACCGGACCAACCGGTTCGGCACACCGGACGAACAGGTTCGGCACCTCAAACCGAATGAAGCTATACCAGGTATCCAACTTAAAGCAAAGCGCGACACATGAAGCACGTGCCCCACTTTGGGGGGCAAATGTTGGGCGTGTTTCCACCCATGAGTTTCCATCCTTCGTCGAACCAAGCCCATCGAGCGAAACAACACCTCCTTGCCGAACCAAAGGCCATCCAGTCAAGCTCCGTCCGGTCGCAGGCCTCACCGGACCAACACATATACACTCCCCCACCGAACCACCCATCACCGAACCAAGCTCCATGCCGAACCAACACCGCCTTCATGCCGAACCAATCCCTTCCCCATCACCACCGAGTCAACCTGCCACCGATCCACTCCATCACCGGTCCAAGCTCCATGCTGAACCAACACCTCTAAACCCACTACCGAATGAACCTCCAAACCACCTACCACCGGTCCAAGTTCCATGCCGAATGAAGCCTCGCCGAACCAGAACGCTTTCAGGCCAGATTGCTTCAGCCCAGGCCCGCCAGCTGCTATATACTTCCAGGACCCCTGCCCCCGACCTCACTCTATAAATAGAGGGGCAGGGGTACAACAATGGCAGACAAGTTTGAGAGCTCAAGCAAGGAAGGAACTTTCAAACAACTTTCTTATACTTGTACTTAAAGCTTTGTACTTGTAATCTGAATAAAAAGGAGAATAACATATAAAGTGTACGTAGGCACATTCTGGCCGAACCACTATAAATTTGTGTGTCTTTTACAGTTTAGTCCCTACTTTTTTCATATTTGCATAAGTAACCTAAAACCTTGAAAATAACATATAATCAACTAAATTATACGGATTGGAGGTGTTTGCCCATTTTTTGCGCAAACAACAACTTGGACCTAAAAGACATGTTTTGGATTTCGATGAGACCGGGATCGGGTTTCCATATTTGGATATCTGGAAACCACATCGATCCAAATTCACGATAGGCCGTGAATCTCAAGTGAAGATGAAGATTCAAAGTGAAGGGGTTACCGTCGTTAACTTTGAGGATGCTTCCAAAATGAGTATAACGAGATAATGCCTTCGGTTTCGTTCGAACCTGGAACGAACTTGTATGGATTGAATGCTTTCAGAACATCGTCAGGTGGACGATCAGCATTCTAAGTGATGTGTCCTATAAAGGTAATCGTAGCCTCAAGCCTCATCAACCGGGAATGGCTAAAACAGGGGAGGTGCAGCAAGGCTTCATGGGTAGCCCCCACTGGAGAGCGAGATTTACCCCTGTCTAGAAGTCCCTTTATATTCGGTTGTGTGGGCGGTTGATTGCAACAACTGTCGGGGTTGTCTTGTTCGGGACTGTTCAGTAAGGAATGGTTCCGGCCTTGTGTTGCAGAGAAGCGGGCGAACTCCTCGGTACGGTGATCTAGGCCACGTACTGTGACGGGCGGTACCCCAGTAGCCCTGCCATTGATGGAAACCCAAAATCCAATAAGTGCCATCAGATTTGATTGTATTACCCACTTTGTTGGCTAGTATGCTGTAATTTAATAGTGTAACAATTTCGGCTATTTCATATTTATTTGAAAACCCTAGACCTATTATAATATCACCGGATTTCCTATCAAATGTTTTGGTTAGCGTAAGGTAAAAACTTTTCCATGTTTATGTGTGGGAAGTCTTATGTGATACCTTTTCTTTTCAAAGGTTTTTCAAAGTTAAGCAACCTTAACCTGTAACTCACGCCAGACCCATGTCTGACCCGGAGTTTATCTTTTGTTTTCTTAAACTCTTGGGTACTCGAATTTTTACGAGTAGCCAAGGGATTCATGTTAGCTTTGACGAATATTGGAGGAGCAATGGAGCAGGAGGCTTCGATGTTAGATATATAGTTTCCGCTGTGTGTTCTCTGTGTTGGTATTCCTTTGTTGTGTTTGTATTAAGTTGTAAATACTAGACAGGTGTTTATAACTGTCTAGTATGTGTTGTGTGTGTTGTGTATGTTGTGTAACTCTGATAGATATTGTATATTGTGTAAATACTTATGTTATTAATATAATTTATTCATTCCGCTGTTTAGATTCTGATACGTTGTTTCTTTCTTCTTCTCTTTCTTTCTATTCTCTATCCCTTTCTTTCTTATTAATGACGCGTAATTATGTGGAGACGGATGGCAGGCCGTTATAGTGGTATCAGAGCTTTAGGTTGAGTGAATACCTAGGCTCTGGAGTGGTGTCTATCTTGAGAGAGCGTATTTGTATTTTTAATATTAATATATATATTAATATATTTCTACCTATCTGTTGGGTTACCTATTCGGGTTCTCCAATATTGGTTATAAAGGTAGATAAGGTAGTGGTGTGTATCACGACTACCATTGGTTGGAGTTTGAATAGTTGAGGTTGGAAGTGTCTGTCGAGACTGTAGACCTAATACTGTCTCGAGTAAGTTGTATAGTATTGTAAAGATTTCATTTATCTCTGAAGAAAACCTTTAAAAGGTTCAGAGTCATCTTTGAAGTGCAGAGTTTGATGAGTAGAGTTTGGATCTGTCAGTTGGGTAGAAGCAAGTGATGGTATCTTGATACCTCATGAAGTAGTAGCTGTGTGATGAGATGTAGTGACTATGGATATTTTCTGACGATGATTTCTTTGGAACAAGTTTAAGGAAGTGTAACAACACAGAATTTTTGTTAATTAAAATTTGAATATTTAATTGATTTTAAATAGTAATGAGTGGAATTTATAGGTCGAATAAATTTAATTTTTAATATCTGGATTTAATTGGATATTAAATCGATTATTTAATAGTTGAAATTACAGGAATAATTGAAAATCGAGTTTAATATGACTAAAAAAATGTCTTGGAAAATTTTATTTTATCATATTGGAGTTATAACAATGTTATAGAACTTTTAAAATTGAAGTTAGAGTTAATCTGTGAAACTTGAATATTTTAATATTTAATCGACTAGCGAAATTGGCCATTTTTCGAATAGTCTCGGAATTGGACGAAATTAGTTCCATTGGATCTGTAATTGTTTGTTATTATCGGATTTCAATTTTCGTAGCAATCGGAGTTTTCGTTTGACCATGGCAGCTCGAAACGCATCGAAATTGTTTTAATATTAATTTGGCGAGTTAAAATAGTCATTTTTTTTTATTGAACAGGTTTCCCTAGTTCCAAAAAAAAATAAAAAAATAGTCATTTTTCAAACAGTCTCGGATTTCGACGAAACAAGTTTCATCGGATCCGTAATGTGATATTATTGTAAGATTTCAAATTTCGTGTCAATCGGATTTATCGTTTGTCCGGGGCAAGCTAATACACACAGAAATTTGATTAACCGATTTAATTTTAAATCGATCATTTATTGCCGTAACTCGCACAGATGATTGAATTGGCTCCCGAAACCTGTTCCATTGTGTCCGAAATGTGGGATAAACCCTAGAAACGCCAACCCTGCTTCGTTTGGAGTTCGGAAATTTAGGGATGAATAGTAATTTGGAATATTTTCTATAAAAGCACCTACACAATTCACATTTGTAAACAACTAAACCCTAACCCTAACTTCTAAGCTAGCCGCCAGTTATCTTCCAATGGCCGAAATTTTGTGCTTCTTCTTCCTCTATTTTCTCAAAATTTGTAAGGAATTACGAAATGTTTTCAACTACAAAAACGTAGAGGGTGTAGAGACGAAACATCCAACGGTCAATTTTTGTTATCGTCATCGTTTGGAGGCAAGGGACAGTCACGTTTACCCTCCGTTCACGCACGTTTTTCAACAAGGAGGGGAGGCCGAGCTTCGTGCTCTTCTGGCTGGTGGTGGAGCTAGGCTAGGCCAGTGGACCGACTATCGTTGATCGTCGTATAGCTCGACGATGTTGGAGCATTAATTCGATGAAAAACGGCGGCTAATGGATTTGTTTCTTGCGTTCAAACCTGGGTATTCAACGTGTGGGGAGAAGATGAGAAGGGCGGCTTAGATTTCTGGGCAATGAAATGAACGGTGATGATCTGTTAGGGTTAAAAATAAAAAAATAAAAGTTGTAATTTATTTATATAAAAATTTGTATTAACTTCAAAATGCTATAACTTGTTGATGCGAGGTCCGTTTTCGACGAAACGAATTGCGTTGCAATCGTTTTGTCGAGCACTACGCTATGGAACTGAATTGGAAGCGATTGGAGTCCGTGAAAATTTCGAGTAAAATTAAACGCCCGTTTAATTTTATTCGAAATAAAACGCTGCAGGAACAGAATTAAAATCAAAGTGAGAACTTCTCACTCAATCGAATTGTTTCGATTTATATTTTAAATAGTTAGATTTAAAATTGTTGATTGTATGTTTGAATGATGATTGTTATCTATTGATTGTTAAAATAGACATTATACGCCATTAGTAAGCGTATGTTACTTATTAAAAACATATACCGCGATAATTTCACTGCAAAGTGAAAATGGTATTATTTATGTACTTGGAGTTGATTTCCCGCAATATATAGCGGATGAGACCCTATTGCGCCGTATAATAACGGATAATATTTTATAAACCCATATACCGCGGTATTCCATATTGGAACGGAATTGGTATTGTGCAAATGTTTGTGGATGCAGGGAAACAGGTTGGAGGGATCCAACTGGATTCCTCAACTGTATTGATTTATTTACAGATATGGTTATATATTCTGTTATCATATTGATGTATGATGTTTGGATGCCATGATTGATTATTGGGTGCTGTTGCATCATCATATCCATTTTTTAAAAAAGTTTAAAGTAACGATTTTGATTTTAAAGGGATTTTTAAAGTGAGTTTTGAAATTATACGTTTTATTAAAATTTTGAATTGATTCATCTTAAATAAAATAAGTGTTAAAATTTTAAAGTTATAAAAAGTATGATTTTTGTAAAATATAACCAAAGTGTGATTTTTGAAATAAATAGTTGATTAATTTATAAAATGGTTTAGATTGGGATTTTTGAACTATTAAAACGATGTATATAAAAGACTTATAAAATTGATATTTTATAAATTAAAAATATTGGAATATTAAAACGAGTTTTCATAAGTGTTAAAATAAAAATGGATTTTTAAGTGAATGAAATATATATATATATATATATATATATATATATATATTGTGAAATTATAAAATGAATAAATTTTTGTAAAATGAAAGATTATAAGTAATTAACTTATGAATTAGATTTTTGGTATGAAAATGAGTTATAAACATAAAAGGTTATTAAAGGAGATTTATAAATCGAAGTTTTTATAAATAGAATTGGAATTTATAAACATTGTTTATAAATTCAAAATCAATTGAATTTGATAAGTTAAACATAGAAGTTTATAAAAGGGGATATATTCGCGATTTTGGATAAAGAATTATCAATAGTATGATAAGTGTAGAAATGAAATTTGGTTAATGAAGTATATTCACCATTTTGGACAGCGAATATATTATTAAATAAAATGGTTATGTTTTGGGAAAGCGATATTATAAAATGAAGTTAATTATTTTAAAAGATGTTTTAAAATGCATTAAGCATCGAATACATAGATTTCAACATTCATTGTCGAAATAGACGTTTCGAGAAATATAAGGAAATGGTGGACTATAACACTATTGTTATAGTAAATGATTTCCGAAAGGAAATGTTTTATATAGTATTGGGATTTAAATATCTATTTTTATTACGAATCCCTATACTAGTGATTTTGGGTCGTCGTAACGATGTTTTACGCAACATTCATTTTTACTCAAATGAATGTGTTTAAGAGAACGTTTTCCTTAAAGAATGAAATATATACTTAATATTGATTTAAGTATAGTGAATATTTTCCAAATGTTGAAAATAAATAGATTTGTGAAATACTTATTATTGAGTAAGTATGGAAATGTTTTCCAATATGAAATGAAAGGTTTGAAATTTTATCTTTTAAAGATAAATTGAAAAGTGAATATTTGAAATTTGTTTCAAATGGTTAAGTGTGGAAAATTTATATCTAGTAAAGATATTTTTGGGAAAATAAATTATTTGGAAAATTATTTGGAATCTGATGATGTTGCGCATCTCTATTGATAGTTAAATAACCGACTATCAATATTTACCTTTAAATAGGTATTTGTTGTGATTTGCTTGAATTTGAATGCCACACTTATTTTTGAATAAACGCTCGCTATTCGGGTTAGCCGAGAAAGGACCTTGGGGTCGTATAACCCATTTCGAATAGTGATACGTCGTTATAGATTGCATTTGAAGACCGGTGTTGAAGACCGGATATTTATGAAAACGGAAGGATTACCGTCGAATGTTTCTACATCGGCTGATCTCCGATATAGAAATTTGTTACCCTTTGTGATGGGAAGTCCGATCGTGATTAATGAATATCCGGATTGCAAGGGCTTCTTTGGAAGTGCCTTCGGTTTTGTTCGATCCCGGAACAGACTTGTTTGGATTGTATATCTGACATTACAAATTGAGATATAAAGCTGATTTCTTTCAAATACATATCTGTTAGTGGCGGAGAATTTATTCTCTTAGCTTAACACCCTTCTCTGAGACGTATGAGCTCAGAGGTTATGTAGTTGAAGGTTATTAGTGATATACTCCCAATTTGGTAGTGTGATATGCTAAGTGATGTTGAGCATTTGTTGAACAAGGCACAGCTTTTATATAAAGCGTAGCTTTGTGGACGAGACTTCGTCGGACCTCACCCCTCGAAAATGGTCAAAACAGGAAGAATGCAGCAAGGTTCTAGGGAGTAGCGCCCCTTAGTGTATGTTCATTTCCTCCTGGATAGAGGTGGCATCATGTTATGGAGCCCGGATATTTAACCTATGTTTTTGCTGCAAATTTATTACTTTGTGGTTGTTGGAAACCGAGGATCCTCGGATATAGATCGGTTACGATCGGGGAATGGCATACGCGTGTCAGTAGTTACCTATTTTTGCAGAGGTAACCCTGCCTTGTGTTGGCAGAGATCCGGTTAGGTTCTCGTGGCGTCTTTCCAGAGGCGTTTCCATGTGGCAATGGGAAGTTCCTTGGCCTGACCATTTGTTGAAAAATCCAAAGAAACAATACGATCTTGTACGGTTTTAGTTGTATAACCTGCTATGGAATGTGGCGGTAACCTGCTATTGAACATAGTAGCTATAGTAGGCATAAGTGCGGAATGCCTATGCTGGCTAAGATTTATATTATACTTTCGAAATGTTTTCTACACTACGCACTAGTAATAATATCAAATGCTTCTTTTCAATGCGTATCAAGCATCTTTGACTATCATAAGGAGAAATCTCCTCTGATTCTGCGTTTGCATTGTGTGTGCGTGCGGGAGGCCTTGTGGTAGTCTCATTTTCCAAAAAGCATTGCGAATCTATTTTGAAAGTATATTCTGTTGTCTTTTAAAAATAAACTGTTTTAAGTTCTCACACCAGTCCCACGACTGACCTGGAGTTTATTGTTTTCCTTCCTAAACTCTAGGTGCCCACCAATTTCCACACGGGCAGTCTAGAGTCAGGCGATCAGGTCATCCAAGATTCGGGGGTTGCTGTAGAAATTTGGAGGCAAGCTGGATGGCGTAGTATATTACTAGTATATGTTGTATTTCTTTTTCGCTGTTTGTTGTTGTAAACTCTGATAATGAATGTAATGTAATGTGATGTAATGTAATAACTGATATAGTTCTTTGTTTTAAAGATTATTCATTTATCTATTATATGTTGTTCCGCTGCGATTGTGAGATTCTGATATTGTTTTGTTGTTTCTTTCTTTTCTGTTCTTCTTCTATCTTTTTCTCTCTTCTTCTACCTCTTTCTTTTTCTTTAACCATAACATTTCGGTTTTCCGGCCTTCGATTGCTAGGCAGTTGATACAGTGGACGTATTGATGTCGGTTTTCGAGCGACGAAAAAATTGTTATCGTTACATTTGGTATCAGAGCATATGGTTAAGCGACAACCATGGCTCTGTTGGGTGTTACTCTTTAGAGATGGAGTCCGTAGTACTCTAGAACGAGTGTGAATGTAATAATAGATATGAGCGCGTATTTGTTAGTGAATATAAAATGTTTTATATTATGATGATTGGTTTGTTGAGTGGTATATGGATTCTGGTCGGTATAGTCTGTACAACTCTATCGAGAGGTGTCTATAAACACTTATATAGAACAAATCAGCACGATATAGTTTTAAATTGGGTAAATGAAATAGTTTTACCTTGATTATATTTTATATATAAAGGAAATAATTTTTTTTAGGAATTATTAAAGTATATAAATGAATTGTTTGAATGTTTGAGATGTAAGAATATATATAAGTTAATTAAAAGTTGTTTGAATAAGTTAAATAAAAACAATAGTTGTAAAAGAATAATTGTATAAGTTAATGAATTATAAGTATGAGGTTATAATTAAAGTGATTTACAATTGTGAAATAATATTATATAAGAAGTGAAATTATATAAGAAAAAGATTTATAATCTGAGATAAAATTCCAGAGAAGTGTTTGAAAGGATTTGAAATTTGGAGATTTGGAAAGTTTAAATCCCTTTTTGTTTTGAAAATAATTTTCAAAGGTTTTGAAAATTGTTTTGGAAACATGAAAGCTCTAAACTCTTTTCGGTCGTTGGAAAATAATTTCGATGATGATCGCGACATCATTGGTGTTCATTTTTGGGTTTCCAAAAGAGGAATTGCTGCCAAATTATTTTAAATGAAAGTTGTTGGGAAAATTTGGATTTGGTTTTGGAAATTCAAAAGAAAATTTGAATTGATTTCAAAAATGGTTTTGAAAGGTTGAAAGAACTCTGGAATCCTATTTAAAATATTTGTGGGAATGATAAATGAATCAATAACTTATACAATTTGAGTTTTGATAGAATAAATTTAACTTAAAGAACGGAGTTAAATTAAAGGAAGTATAAGTGAATCAATAATGAATCCAAGTGATAATTGTTGAATATAAGTTGTATAACTTATGAAATGAAAAAATGAAAGTGAAACAAATTGTTAAAAATGGTTAAACAATTGGGTTAAGCAAAACAAAATCTGAATTTAATAGTGATATGCGATAATAAATTTAGCTTTGGTAAAAGTTAAATAGAATTTACTTTAGAACTGAAATCTGAATTGGATTTATAAGTGAAATTTTAAGTTAAGTTAAACAAATAATATTTGAAATGGAATATAACTTAAGTAAAGTTGAATAAAGTTGATTTTGGTGTCGAATTAAATTAATAAGTGAATTAATGAAATGAAGTCATTAAGAATATGAACTTGAGTTATATAAATGAAATTCAACTTGAAAGGTTAAATGAATTAGCAATTGAATTAATGAATGGATTGAATGTTAATCAATCGAATGTAAATAAAATTGATACGGAATAATGAATGTGAGTATTAATTCATTAAAAGCTAATTGAATGAATTGAGTGTAAGTCAATTTAATATCAACCAATTGAATTAAGAGTGTTGAACCAAATTGAATAAATTTAGTTATGTTGAATATACATTGGTTGTTATATGATTGTTAGTTGATTGTGTATAATTCATTCAGTGTTAATGAAATTGAATTAGCAAAATTAGAAGCTATGTAATTGAATTCAAATTGAAAGTTAAGTGAATCTTAAATAGAATTGAATTTGATTGAATGGAAAGTAAACTAAAGTGAATTTAATTAGTGAATGTAAACTAGTTGGAAACGAATGAATGAATGTTAATTAAAGTCCAATGTTAATGAATCAATTGAAAAACCAATTCATTGAATATTAATGAGAAGTAAATTTATATTGATTTGGTGGTTGCATTTGTTGTTTTGTTGCATTTGCTATATTGGCATATGTAGTTGTTGTAGTGATATATGTTGTATATTGATATTACTTTCACATATGCATGTTTTTCATGTTGTTGTTAAGTGTTTAGTAGGTGCGGATTGCGCTTGCTTCGCTTTTGGAGCTCGCTTTCGCGCTATATTAGCCGTATACGCTCGCTAATAATATAAAAGGTACGCCGCAATAAAAATAGGAAATACGAACTGTTTTTCTGCTTTTTCGACCGGGTGGGTCGATGTATACATATATATATATCAGTTGTGATCCTACTACGATCGAACCGCGCAAAGGAGACGCTAGCGAATTTTTCTGAAAATTTAAGGCGTTAGAAATTTTTTGAGAAAATTGAATTTTTTTTGTGAAAACTATAAATTTGATTTGGAATTGAGAGTAAAACAATAGTAGTTGGCTTGGAAAAGGTAACTAAGTAGAAGTTTGAAAACTTAGTAAATTATTGTAGGAAGTTCAACTATGATTTTGGGAAAGTTAATGGATTCTGTAACTTTTCTTACTTCGTAATTTCGAGGACGAAATTCTTTTAAGGGGGGAAGAATGTAACGACCCAGAATTTTTGTTAATTAAAATTTGAATATTTGATTGATTTTAAATATTAATGAGTGGAATTTATAAGTCGAATAAATTTTATTTTTAATATCTGGATTTAATTGGATATTAAATCGATTATTTAATAGTCGAAATTACAGGAATAATTGAAAATCGAGTTTAATATGATTAAAAAAATGACTTGTAAAATTTTATTTTATCATATTGGAGTTATAACAATGTTATAGAACTTTTAAAATTGAATTTAGAGTTAATCTGTGAAAATTGAATATTTTAATATATAATCAACTAGTGAAATTAGCCATTTTTCAAACAGTCTCAGAATTGGACGAAACTAGTTCCATTGGATCCGTAATAGTTTGTTATTATTAGATTTCAATTTTTGTAGCAATCGGAGTTTTCATTTGACCATGGCAGCTCGAAACGCATCGAAATTGTTTTAATATTAATTTGGCGAGTTAAAATAGTCATTTTTCAAACAGTCTCGGATCTCGACGAAACCAGTTTCATCGGATCCATAATGTTATATTATTGTAAGATTTCAAATTTCATGTCAATCGGATTTATCGTTTGTCCGGGGCAAGCTAAAACGCACAGAAATTTGATTAACCGATTTAATTTTAAATCGATCGTTTATTGCCGTAACTCGCACAGATGATCGAATTGGCTCCCAAAACCTGTTCCATTGTGTCCTAAACGTGAGATAAACCCTAGAAACGCCAGCCGGCATGTTTCATTTGGAGTTCGTAAATTTTGGGATGAATAGTAATTTGGAATATTTTCTATAAAAGCACCTACACAATTCACATTTGCAAACAACTAAACCCTAACCCTAATTTCTAAGCTAGCCGCCAGCTATCTTCTAATGGCCGAAATTTTGTGCTTCTTCTTCCTCTATTTTATCATAATCCGTAAGGAATTACGAAATGTTTTCAACTACAAAAACGTAGAGGGTGGAGAGACGAATACATCCAACGGTCAGTTTTTGTTATCGTCATCGTTTGGAGGCAAGGGACAGTCGCGTTTACCCTTCGTTTACGCACGTTTTTCAACAAGGGGGGGAGGCCGAGCTTCGTACTCTTATGGCTGGTGGTGGAGCTAGGCTAGGCAAGTGGAACGACTATCGTTGATCGTCGTATAGCTCGACGATGTTGGAGCATTAATTCGATGAAAAACGGTGGCTGATGGGTTTGTTTCTTGCGTTCAAACCTGGGTATTCAACGTGAGAGGAGAAGATGAGAAGGGCGGCTCAGATTTCTGGGCAATGAAATGAATGGTGATGAACTGTTAGGGTTAAAAATAAAAAAATAAAAGTTGTAATTTATTTATATAAAAATTTGTATTAACTTCAAATGCTATAACTTGTGGATGCGAGGTCCGTTTTGGACGAAACGAATTGCGTTGCAATCGTTTTATCGAGCACTACGCTATGGAACTAAATTGGAAGCGATTGGAGTCAGTGAAAATTTCGGGTAAAATTAAACGTCCGTTTAATTTTATTCGAAATAAAATGCCGGAACAGAATTAAAATCAAGGTGAGAACTTCTCACTCAATCGAATTGTTTCGATTTATATTTTAAATAGTAAGATTTAAAATTGTTGATTGTATATTTGAATGATGATTGTTATCTATTTATTGTTAAAATAGACATTGTACGCCGTTAGTAAGCGGATGTTATTTATTAAAAACATATACCGCGATAATTTCACTGCAAAGTGAAATTGGTATTATTTATGTACTTGGAGTTGATTTCCCGCAGTATATAGCGGATGAGACCCTATTGCGCCGTATAATAGTGGATAATATTTTATAAACCCATATACCGCGATATTCCGTATTGGAACGGAATTGGTATTGTGCTAATGTTTGTGGATGCAGGGAAACAGGTTGGAGGGATCCAACAGGATTCCTCAACTGTATTGATTTATTTATGGATATGGTTATATATTCTGTTATTGTATTGATGTATGATG
Organism: Allium cepa; assembly: GCA_030765085.1. Lineage (NCBI taxonomy): Eukaryota > Viridiplantae > Streptophyta > Magnoliopsida > Asparagales > Amaryllidaceae > Allium > Allium cepa. The sequence goes on along the minus strand of CM060936.1, from coordinate 1,564,727 downwards.
TTTGGATGCCATGATTGATTATTGGGTGCTGTTGCATCATCAGATCCATTTTTTTTAAAAGGTTTAAAGTAACGATTTTGATTTTAAAGGGATTTTTAAAGTGATTTTTGAAATTATACGTTTTATTAAAATTTTGAATTGATTCATCTTAAATAAAATAAGTGTTAAAATTTTAAAGTTATAAAAAGTATGATTTTTGTGAAATATAACCAAAGTGTGATTTTTGAAATAAATAGTTGATTAATTTATAAAATGGTTTAATTGGGATTTTTGAATTATTAAAACGATGTATATAAAAGAATTATAAAATTGATATTTTATAAATTAAAAATATTGGAATTTTAAAACGAGTTTTTATAAGTGTTAAAATAAAATAAAAATGGATTTTTAAGTGAATGAAATATATATATTTATAAATTGTGAAATTATAAAATGAATAGATTTTTGTAAAATAAAAGATTATAAGTAATTAACTTATAAATTAGATTTTTGGTATGAAAATGAGTTATAAACATAAAAGGTTATTAAAGGAGATTTATAAATCGAAGTTTTTATAAATAGAATTGGAATTTATAAACATTGTTTATAAATTCGAAATCAATTGAATTTGATAAGTTAAACATAGAAGTTTATAAAAGGGGATATATTCGCGATTTTGGATAATGATTTATCAATAGTATGATAAGTGTAGAAATGAAATTTGATTAATGAAGTATATTCACGATTTTGGACAGTGAATATATTATTAAATAAAATGGTTATGTTTTGGGAAAGCGATATTATACAATGAAGTTAATTATTTTAAACGATGTTTTAAATGCATTAAGTATCGAATACATAGATTTCAACATTCATTGTGGAAATAGACGTTTCGAGAAATATAAGGAAATGGTGGACTATAACACTGTTGTTATAGTAAATGATTTCCGAAAGAAAATGTTTTATATAGTATTGGGATTTAAATATCTATTTTAATTTCGAATCCCTATACTAGTGATTTTGGATCATCGTAACGATGTTTTACGCAACATTCGTTTTGACTCAAATGAATGTGTTTAAGAGAACGTTTTCCTTAAAGAATGAAATATATACTTAATATTGATTTAAGTATAGTGAATATTTTCCAAATGTTGAAAAAAAATAGATTTGTGAAATACTTATTATTAAGTAAGTATGGAAATGTTTTCCAATATGAAATAAAAGGTTTGAAATTTAATCTTTTAAAGATAAATTGAAAAGTGAATATTTGAAATTTGTTTCAAATGGTTAAGTGTGGAAAATTTATATCTAGTAAAAATATTTTCGGGAAAATAAATAATTTGGAAAATTATTTGGAATCTGATGATGTTGCGCATCTCTATTGATAGTTAAATAACCGACTATCAATATTCACTTTTAAATAGGTATTTGTTGTGATTTGCTTGAATTTGAATGCCACACTTATTTTTGAATAAACGCTCGCTATTCGGGTTAGCCGAGAAAGGACCTTGGGATCGTATAACCCATTCCGAATAGTGATACGTCGTTATGGATTGCATTTGAAGACCAGTGTTGAAGACCGGATATTTATGAAAACGGAAGGATTACCATCGAATGTTTCTGCATCGGCTGATCTTCGATATAGAAATTTATTACCCTTTGTGATGGGAAGTCCGATCGTGATTAATGAATATCCGGATTGCAAGGGCTTCTTTGGAAGTGCCTTCGGTTTTGTTCCATCCCGGAACAGACTTGTATGGATGGTATATCTGACATTACAAATTGAGATATAAAGCTGATTTCTTTCAAATACATATCTGTTGGTGGCGGAGAATTTATTCTCTTAGCTTAACACCCTTCTCTGAGACGTATGAGCTCAGAGGTTATGTAGTTGAAGGTTATTAGTGATATACTCCCAATTTGGTAGTGTGATATGCTAAGTGTTGTTGAGCATTTGTTGAACAAGGCACAACTTTTATATAAAGCGTAGCTTTGTGGACGAGACTTCGTCGGACCTCACCCCCCGAAAATGGTCAAAACAGGAAGAATGAAGCAAGGTTCTAGGGAGTAGCGCCCCTTAGTGTATGTTCATTTCCTCCTGGATAGAGGAGGTATCATGGTATGGAGCCCAGATATTTAACCTATGTTGTTGCTGCAAATTTATTACTTTGTGGTTGTTGGAAACCGAGGATCCTCGGATATAGATCGGTTACAATCGGGGAATGGCATACGCGTGTCAGTAGTTACCTATTTTTGCAGAGGTAACACGGCCTTGTGTTGGCAGAGATCCGGTTAGGTTCTCGAGGCGTCTTTCCAGAGGCATTTCCATGTGACAATGGGAAGTTCCTTGGCCTGACTATTTGTTGGAAAATCCTAAGAAACAATACGATCTTGTACGGTTTTAGTTGTATAACCTGCTATGGAATGTGGCGGTAACCTGCTATTGAACATAGTAGCTATAGTAGGCATAAGTGCGGAATGCCTATGCTGGCTAAGATTTATATTATACTTTCGAAATGTCTTCTACACTATGCACTAGTAATAATATCAAATGTTTCTTTTTAATGCGTATCAAGAATCTTTGACTATCATAAGGAGAAATCTCCTCCGATTCTGCATTTGCATTGTGTGTGTGTGTGCAGGAGGCCTTATGGCAGTCTCATTTTCCAAAAAGCATTGCGAATCTATTTTGAAAGTATATTCTGTTGTCTTTTAAAAATAAGCTGTTTTGAGTTCTCACACCAGTCCCATGACTGACCTGGAGTTTATTGTTTTCCTTCCTAAACTCTGGGTGCCCACCAATTTCCACACGGCCAGTCTAGAGTCAGGTGATCAGGTCATCCTGGATTCGGGGGTTGCTGTAGAAATTTGGAGGCAAGCTGGATGGCGTAGTATATTACTAGTATATGTTGTATTTCTTTTCCGCTGTTTGTTGTTGTAAACTCTGATAATGAATGTAATGTAATGTGATGTAATGTAATAACTGATATAGTTCTTTGTTTTAAAGATTATTCATTTATCTATTATATGTTGTTCCGCTGCGATTGTGAGATTCTGATATTGTTCTGTTGTTTCTTTCTTTTCTGTTCTTCTTCTATCTTTTTCTCTTTTCTTTTATCTCTTTCTTTTTCTTTAACCATAACATTTTGGTTTTCCGGCCTTCGATTGCTAGGCAGTTGATACAGTGGACGTATTGATGTCGGTTTTCAAGCGACGAAAAAATCGTTATCGTTATAGGAAGTAGGTATGCTTCGGTGTTGTGGCTGAGTCCAGCAAGGTGTTTTTGTTTGGTTTGAAGTCCGTATTTCTCGAAGAACTTTGGATTGGGAATTCTTTGGCATTGGCGTCAGCAGTGCAGCTCGAAATGTTCTGTGTGTCGGCAGAGTTTTCTGGCTTAGCAGTTTACTAGAGGTGGAGTTCAGAAGCAGCTGAGTGGATCAATTTCTTCAATGGATTGGCTAGACCAGCGTAAGCTGTTCTGATTGTTAAAGAGAGAACGGTTTTCTTTGGAAATTAGTTTGGATTGATCGCAAAAGTGACTTGCGATAATTGTGTATTCACTTGGATTGTTGGAGATTTTTCCGGATGTCTTCAGGGAAAGTTAGAGGTTGTCCGCATCTGGAGATTGATTTTTCTTATCGACTAGTATTCCAAATGTGGTACCGGTGGTTCAACTAGTTGAAGATTGGTTCCTTGAGATGGAGTGTGTTGAAGCAGCTCAGGATTGGAGGAACTTCTGAATTTTCTCTTGGTTATCAGAGATCTTCTGCATTGTGTTGTCCAATTTGTGCTCGTATTCTTCATCAGCATTCTTCTCTACTCCAGATCAGAGTTGTGCAGCGGAAGCAGTTTGGGAGTGCATTTGTTTTTTTTCGGATAGGAGAAGTTTGTTTTCTTCTGATGGTTGTGAGTGGAGTTTGTTCTTGATCTTGGTTGATCTTGGAGGATCATATTGGTGGATTGGGTTTGGTCCAGTTTGTTTCTAGAGGCATCAACAAGGATTGAGCTGATCAGGTAGGAAGTAGACAGCCCGGGATCGTCCAAAGAGTTTTGTGGATAGGAGTCGGAGATCCAATTTTGGATAAGTGTTTGGTCTTTGAGATTGAATTGCCAGTTTGGACAACTGGAATTCGATGTGTTTCACGTATCTTTGAGGGAGTACGTGTATGATCTACTTTTGGTTTTGGAATCAGCTGTTCTGGAAGATTTGGTTGTTGAGTCAGACTTGTCTATAGTCTGATATTCTGTTTAGTTAGTAGATCTAGATGAGTTAGAGCTTAGTAGTATTGATTGTTTGGGTTTTATAGAGCGAGTATCCCGGTGTTTACCTGGGAAACTCGAGGAAACTCTATCCAGAATTTTGTCTGGATAGTTAAACTTGTTTGATTGGGTGAATTGATTGCTATGATTATTAGCATATGGTTGATAATATATGCTTGTGTTTTAAAATTTAAAATGTTTAAATAGATTATTAAATTACCTTTGTTCTAAATTTCGGGGACGAAATTCTTTTAAGGGGGGAGGAATGTGATATCCCGGAATTTTTGGCAATATCAATTTAATAATCTTTGTCTAAAATTAAATTGATTTGGCAATATTGATCAATAAAATATGAATTGGTTTAATAAATCTAATTAAATAAATATTTAATTAGTGATTTTATCTTTTAAAAGCTAAGAAAATGTTTCTATTTATAATGTATATATATATTTGTATATATATTACAGATAATTTTTGAATGGGAAATTAATAAATAAATGAAAGTTTGTTTTATTTCTTTTTAAATATTACTTGATATAAATGTGATTTGAAAATTTTATATATGAGTTTAAATTACAATATGATATGATCTTAATTCATTTGATAAAAGTGATTTATAATCTCTTTATAAATCATTTAAAATTTATTAAATTTGTTATTTTCAAGCCATATTAATAATGTTTTATTTTTCAATATAATATAAAAAGAATTAAAATAAGAAAATGAAATTATCATTTTAAAATGAGTAAGATGATTTTAATTTGGATTTCAAAAGTTTAATTTGAATTTGGAATTGATTTTGAAATTCAAGATAATAGATTCTTAAAAATATTTGAATAAGTTTTAGTTTATAATTTGTTTTATTTACATTTTCTTTAAATAAGAAATTCACATAAGTATAAATAAATTAAAGAAAAACCCTTTATAAACATTTAAAAATATAACTAAATTAAATAAAAGACAAGTGTTAACAAGTTAGTAATCTAAATAACATGTGTAAATGTAAGAACTAAATTACATGACAAGTGTCATTTGTTTTTATCCATTTCTTTTATTAAAGTATTTTCAGCCCTTAACCATTTTTATTTCGCTTCATTCTCTTTTTAAAATTTAAAAGCTAGTTGAAAACAAAGAAGAAAACATTACACTTAAAATCTGAATTCCTCAAATCAATTCCTGCATATAATTAACTTGCATTTGAAACTTGTAATTCAGTTTCAAAATCAAAAATCTGAAACTCAAAACCCCCTCAAAACAAATTCTGCAATCCAAACAAAATTCCAAACTAAAGCAAATTCCTGCAAATTTTTGTTCCTCTGAAAAATAACCATCAGCGGCAAATCATAAAGGCCTGCATGCATCTAATTTGGTCAGAGTTTTAAATTGCAAGCAACCTGGAGTTGAAGTCTGCATCTTTTCAAATTTTAAAAGAACAAGCCTGCATTTCTCTGGAATTGACCATCAGCATTTTCAAAATCTGGAATCAACTTAGCAACCTGTAGATTAAAAACCTGCATGCATGTAGATAGGGATAGGGAGCAGTAGCACTTCAGTTCAATTAGCATAACACTGCAACATTAAATCAGATAGGATTCAAAGCTTTTCAAGATTTATAAACTGCTCTGTTCTTCAGATTTAAGGTGAGTAACATTTTGTTTAAAATGAATTAAGTAAATGTTGGTTGCCTGATTTGTCTCTGAAAAATATTGTTTGTGAATAACATCATCATCTTCCTAAATCTTAAACCATAGATGCATGATGATACTAAAGCAAATTGTTTGTGTGTATATGAGTTTACTGGCAATTACTATGAATTTATATAAGTATGTATACACTGTTGAGTATCATGGTTGCTGTTGTTCTTGACTTGAGCTTTTAAATTCAAATTTTTAGTAGTCTCATGACTTAACCATTAGTGTGAAAATGGGTTACAAACAAATTTGTTTGTTAAACATAAATCTGAGCATGAATTAAATTAAATTCAAAATCTTCTCTCGAAACAAAAATGTTCAGAAAACATGAATTTGTTTAAAAACATAAATTCCTTAATTTATTGAATTAAGATTGTGATCTGAAACCATTCAAGAAAACATGATTTTTAAGTCAGAAAACACAATTTTTAGTTTGAGATTTTGGGGGCAGTTCACTTTTATCTGGAAAAGATGAATTTGGGAAATTCAGATGAATGTGGGATTCGGGACGGTCATGGTGGTTACTGGAGGAAGTGGGGCGTATGGTGAGGCCGAGAAAAATGTCAGGTGGTGGTTTAAGGTGACGTGGTGGCGGTAGGAGGTCGATTTCGCCTGTAGCCCTAGTTTTTGGGTTTGGTTTTTGGAGTGTTCGTTCATCGTCTCTGGTGGATCGAGCTCCACCAGAGTTTGCGAATTGGATGGGGGGTTGTAAAGGAGGATGTGGCCGGAGGCATAGCCGTTCTGGTGATCGGCAGTGGAAGGACGAAGAGAAGTTCAGGTTTAGGAATGGGTTCCAGATTGAGTTCTTATGCTCAATTTTTGATTATGAGTAGATGGTGATGTTCTGATGTTCGAGTTCGATGTTGTTCGTGGATGTGTGGGAAGCGTAGGCGACGGTTGGAGCTTCGTCGTGGATGGTGCAAGGTGCATGGTGCATTGGTGTATCTACTGATGCCTGGGTTGAAGGGGAGAGTTGTACTCAGTTATTTTTTAGTTACAGGTTTTGTTTTAAAACCTGTTAGTGTTTCAGTTTTTAAAATTTAAACTGAGAATGGAAAAAAATAAAGCAAGTTTTAATGCAGGGTTTTGAAGCAAAGTTTAAAACTGAATTTTTAATCTGAATTCAAATTAGAATTTGAATCTTAAGCTTTGAATAAAAATAAAGCTTATAAATTCTGATTTTAGTAAATAAGTTGAATATTAAAGTAGTTTATAACATGTTTTAAAATCTGAAGATATAAGATTTTAAACAAGAGTGTTCAAATCTAAGTTTAGAATCTGGAATTCAAAAAAAAAATGAATTTGAATTCTAGTTTGAAATAAAATAAGTTTTGAATTTAGATTGTTTTAAAAACAACTTTAAATGTTTAAAATATGGTTTGGAAGTTGAAAATGAATTTGGTTTAAATTTCTTTTAAATTTCTTTTATAAACCAAGAAATTCTTTAACATATAATTAAAAAGAGTTTTTGAATTGTTTTAAAAACTTTGTTAAAGTTAAAATTGTTTTCATTTTAAAACTTATATTTAAAATCGGATTTAAATAGAAATTTAAAAGCAAATCGTTTTTAAAAATAATTTGTTGATGATAATTAAATCATTAATAAGATTTAGGATTATCTTAAAGTTAATTAGGACTTAATGATTTATAATTCAAAAATGATTAAGGTAATTAAGATTTATAATTAATTAATTTAATTAATAATATGGGTTAATTAATTAAATATTTAAGGGTTTTATTTAATTAATTAAAGGATTAAGTAAGTTAATTAAGAATTAATTAATTGGTAATCAAGAAATCATTAATTAGATAAGATTTGATTTAAAGTTAATGATTTAAAATTTATTAATCAAGTAATTAACAATTAATTAAATTATAAATTAACACTTGATTAATGAAATAATTAGAGATTAATTAATGGGTTTTTATAGATAATTAAATTTGTAATTAATAATAATTAATCTCAGTTAATTACTTTAGAGAAGTAATTAAAGATTTGTTAATGGTTAATGAGGATCATTAACTTAGGATTATTTAATAATTAATTAATGTGATTAATTTTTTATAATTAATTAGATTAATTAATTTAAAGATAATCATTTGAGAATTGTTTAAGTATAATTACTTAATGGAAGTAATTAAGAAAATTAATTACTAATTAACATTTAATTATTAATTAATTAGGGGTTAATTAAATGGTTTATTAATGATTAATTAATTTGTAACTAATAACAATTCATTAATTATTATTTTCTAAATAATTAACTTATTTTAAATCATTATTAATGGAAAAAAATAAAGCAAGTTTTATTGCAGGGTTTTGAAGCAAAGTTTAAAACTGAATTTTTAATCTGAATTCAAATTAGAATTTGAATCTTAAGTAAGTTAATTAAGAATTAATTGATTGGTAATTAAGAAATCATTAATTAGATAAGATTTGATTTTAAATTAATGATTTAAAATTTATTAATCAAGTAATTAACAATTAATTAAATTATAAATTAACACTTGATTAATGAAATAATTAGAGATTAATTAATGGGTTTTTATAGATAATTAAATTTGTAATTAATAATAATTAATCTCAGTTAATTACTTTAGAGAAGTAATTAAAGATTTGTTAATGGTTAATGAGGATCATTAACTTAGGATTATTTAATAATTAATTAATGTGATTAATTTTTTTATAATTAATTAGATTAATTAATTTAAAGATAATCATTTGAGAATTGTTTAAGTATAATTACTTAATGAAAGTAATTAAGAAAATTAATTACTAATTGTAATTAATTAAGTTTATTTTGATTAGTTTAAGTTAATTAATTAAGTTTAATTAATTTAAAATAGTCATTAGATATTTTAAGAAATAATTACCCAACTGTCTAGTATGTGATGTGTAATCTATGTAACTCTGATAATGGTTGTAAACTATGTAATATTTATGTTATTAATATAATTTATTCGTTCCGCTGTTTAGATTCTGATGTTGTTTCTTCTTTCTCTTCTTTCTTTTCTCTTTTCTATCTCTTTCTTTCTTCAAGATGATGCGATTTTCTATGATGAGAAAGTCGGGTCGTCTCACTTGGAATTGGGTAGACATCTTCTCAAGAAACTCGGCTCAACTACCAGATCCTTTTGAACTACTGATTCCATTACTCGAAGAATCATACACATATTCCTCAGAGATATGTGAAATATAATGAATTCCAGTTATCCGAACTGGCAATTCAATCATGTAGATCAAAATCTAATCTTCAGAGAACACAGGAAAAACTCAAAATACTTCTTAATTTAAAATTAAATTGATTTGACAATATTGATCAATAAAATATGAATTGGTTTCATAAATCTAATTAAATAAATATTTAAATAGTGATTTTTATCTTTTAAAAGCTAAATAAACGATAGGTTGTTTAAAATTTATATCTTAGCTTAATTTTTAAATTTAAATAAAAAGTTGTTTTATTTCTTTTTAAATATTACTTGATATAAATGTGATTTGGAAATTCTATATATAAGTTTAAAATATAATGTAAAATATGGTTTTAATTCATTTGATAATAAAAGTGATTTATAATCTCTTTATAAATCATTTAAAATTTGTTAAATTGTTATTTTCAAGCTATATTTATAATGTATCATTTTTCTATAAATATAAAAAGAATTAAAATAAGAAAATGAAAATTTCATTTTTAATTGAATAAATTGATTTTAATTTTTGATTTCAAAAGTTTAATTTGAATTAGAATTGATTTTGAGATTCAAATTAATAGATTCTTTAAATTTTTTGAATAAGTTTTAATTTATAATTTGTTTTATTTACATTTTCTTTAAATAAGAAATTCCTATATATTTATATAAGTATAAAATAAATTAAGAAAAAATTTCTTCATTAACACTTAAATATATAACTAAATTAATCTAAAAGACAAGTGTTAACAATTAAATAATCTAAAGCTACATGTGTTTATTAAAGAATAAAGGAACATGACAAGTGTCATTGTTTTATTTTATCTTTTTCTTTATTTGGATAAATTAATTTCAGCTCTTATAACCCATCTCATTCTTTTCAAAACCAAAAGCTAGTTGAATCAAAGAAAAAAAAATCTGAAACTCAAAATTCCCTCAAAAACAAATCTGAAAATTTCACTCCTCAAATTATAATTGCAAACCATAAACCTGTAACAAGATTTTCAAACCTGCAATTCAATTTCTGAAAAATAAAATGGTTGCATTTTCAAAAACCTGTAGTTCAGTTTAAAAAGGCAAATGTCTGCATCTCTTAATTATCTTCAAATAACCTTATCAACAAATTCTTAATTAATTACACTAAGCAATTAATTATTAATTACTTCCTCTAAGTAATTATTCCTTATATTAATTACATAAAGTAATTAATCTCCAAAACTCTTCCATTACCCAATTATCCTTCCATTTAATTACATCCAGTAATTATCTTCTTAATTACTTCACTAAGTGATTATCCATTATTAATTACATTGGGTAATTATTTCTTAAATTATCTAATGATTATTTTAAATTAATTAAACTTAATTTAACTTAAACTAATCAAAATAAACTTAATTAATTACAATTAGTAATTAATTTTCTTAATTACTTCCATTAAGTAATTACACTTAAACAATTCTCAAATGATTATCTTTAAATTAATTAATCTAATTAATCATTAAAAATTAATCACATTAATTAATTATTAAATAATCCTAAGTTAATGACCTTCGTTAACCATTAACAAATCTTTAATTACTTCTCTAAAGTAATTATCTGAGATTAATTATTATTAATTACAAATTCAATTATCTATAAAAAAAACCCATTAATTAATCTCTAATTATTTCATTAATCAAGTGTTAATCTATAACTTAATTAATTTTTAATTACTTGATTAATAAATTTTAAATCATTAATTAAAAATCAAATCTTATTTAATTAATGATTTCTTAATTACAAATTAATTAATTCTTAATTAACTTACTTAATCCTTTAATTAATTAAATAAAACCCTTAATTATTTAATTAATTAACCCATATTATTAATTAATTTAATTAATTAATTATAAATCTTAATTACCTTAATCATTTAATGAATTATAAATTATTAAGTTCTAATTAAATTTAAGATAAACATAAATCTTATTCATGATTTAATTATCATTATCAAAGTAATTTAAAAACAATTTGCTTTTAAATTTCCTCTAAATTCCATTTTAAATTAAGATTAAAAATGAATCAAATTTTAAGTTAAACAAGGTTTAAGTATTCAAAACCTTATTTCATTTTTAAAGAATTACTTACCTCCTAAGGTAAGTTTAAAAATAATTTTAACCCATGTTTAAATTAAATATATTTTAAATATATTTTAAATATTCCAAGTGGTTTGAAACATTTAAATTCAAAAACTTTGTTATATTTCAAACTAGAATTCAAACTAAACTTTGAATTCAGATTTTAACTTAAATTTAAAATCATGTTTAAATTTCATTTCAAATTTTTAAAACACTTTATAAAATACTTTAACAAAATTTTAGTTGTTAAAACATTCCATTTTATAAAACTTATTTATTTTGATTAGTTTAAGTTAATTAATTAAGTTTAATTAATTTAAAATATCATTAGATAATTTAAGAAATAATTACCCAATGTAATTAATAATGGATAATTACTCAGTGAAGTAATTAAGAAGATAATTACTGGATGTAATTAAATGGAAGGATAATTGGGTAATGGAAGAGTTTTGGAGATTAATTACTTTATGTAATTAATATAAGGAATAATTACTTAGAGGAAGTAATTAATAATTAATTACTTAGTGTAATTAATTAAGAATTTGTTAATAAGGTTATTTGAAGATAATTAAGAGATGCAGACATTTGCCTTTTTAAACTGAACTACAGGTTTTTGAAAATGCAACCTTTTGATTTTTCAGAAATTGAATTGCAGGTTTGAAAATCTTGTTACAGGTTTATGGTTTGCAATTATAATTTGAGGAGTGAAATTTTCAGATTTGTTTTTGAGGGAATTTTGAGTTTAATATTTTTTTTAAAAAAAAAATTAGTTAAAATTTTAAAACTGGATCACTGTCAGGTTCCCAAAACATACTAGACAGTTATAAACACCTGTCTAGTATTTACAACTCAATACAATACAAGAGAATTACTCAGAGAAATCAACACAGCGGAATAATATCTATCTACACGCAGAAGCCTCCTGCTCCATTACTCCTCCACAATTCGTCAAAGCTAACCTGAATCCCTTGGCTACTCGTAAAAATTTGAGTACCCAAGAGTTTAGGAAAAACAGAATAAACTCCGGGTCAGACATGGGTCTGGTGTGAGTAAACGGTTAAAGTTGCTTAACTTTGAAAACCTTTTGAAAGAAAAGGTATCACGTAAGACTTCTCACACATAAACATGGAAAAGTTTTTACCTTACGCTAACCAAAACATTTGATAGGAAATCCAATGATATTATAATAGATCTAGGGTTTTCAAATAAATATGAAATAGCCAAAATTGTTACATGATTAAATTCCAGCTACTAGCCACAAAAGTGGGTAATACAATCAAAACCGTTGGCACTTATTGGATTTTGGATTCCATACAATGGCAGGGCTACTGGGGTACCGCCCGTCACAGTACGTGGCCTAGATCACCGTACCAAGGAGTACGCCCGCTCCCCTGCAACACAAGGCCGGAACCATTCCTTACTGAACAGTTCTGAATAAGACAACCCCGGCAGATGTAGCTATTCAACCGCCCACACAACCGAAATAAAAGGGACCTCTAGACAGGGATTAATCTCATCCTACTTGGGCATGACCCACTTAGCCTTGCTGCACCTCCCCTGTTTTAGCCATTCCCGGTTGATGAGGCTTGAGGCTACGATTACCTTTATAGAACACATCCCTTAGAATGCTCATCGTCCACTTGACGATGTTCTGAAAGCATTCAATCCATACAAGTTCGTTCCGGGTTCAAACGAAACCGAAGGCATTATCTCGTTACACTCATTTTGGAATCATCCACAGAGTTAACAACAATAACCCTTGCACTCTAAACCTTCATCTCGAACCTATAAGTACTACTCGTCAAACTCATCACGGAATCACCCTCAAAGTTATACTGACGAATAGTACTAACACCTCGAGTCTTCACTCTTTACTTGAGATTCACGACCTATCGTTAATTTGGATCGATGTGGTTTTCGGATATCCAAATATGGAAACCCGATCATGGTCTCATCGAAATCCAAAGCGTGCCTTTTAAGGCCAAGTTGTTTTAAAGTTTAAAACAATTCAATTGTCTACATACAGATAGATAACTCACAGATCATAATTGATAATCAACATTATCAAATAAACAGGTAATCCACAACAAAATAGGTAATCCATATCATCATCACAATAGATAATATATATTACCATCACAATGCAATCAAGCATTCATACCACACAACATTACTTATCTCATTCCTGAGGTTACATCCATTCAAGACAATCAATGTCATCCATTCATACATAAGCAATGATTCCGAATGGCGGGACGTTACATTATCCGTACCCACTGTAACGACCCGCAAATCTGTACCCCTTGAGTCAACGCAATTCTACATCAAATCAACTCAAGTTGAACAGAAATACGAACCATTTGAGTTAAAGAAGAAGAGGTAGAAGAAGAGAAAACAAAAACAACATCAGAATCTAACCATCACAGCGGAATAAAATATAATAGATAACAAAATGATCTTTACACAAAATCAAATATATACGTTTATATATTACATCATCAGAGGACATCAATCACAGCTCAACATCAATCACATACAACTGGATACACAGCTACTCAACACAGCGGAATATATATAAAACAAGTACGAAAGTACGTATCGTCATCCAGCTCGTCTCCTGAGCTCCACAGCATCATATCCTGTATCCTATAATACTCGGTCTGACCTGATCATTATAGTTAAATAACACCCAAGTCAGTCTGGATTACCAGCGTGAGATATCACACTCAATTTGATTATTAAAGTTTCAAAATTCGTTTGAAAATAAAAGCATCTCGTAAGACCACGCCACAAATAAACATGTCGGGTTTTTACCTTACGATAGCTAAAACACTTTTTATTAAAGTTCTATGATATTATAATAGTGTCTATAGAAAGTAAAATAGAATCTAGCTTAAATGCTTACATCTCACGTTTCAGCAATAGTTGGGCACAATCAAAACCGTACAGGCGCGTAGGGAGAATGGATTTCCAACGAATGACTAGGCACTGGGGTACCACCAGTCACAGTACGTGGCCTAGATCATAGTACCGAGGAGTATGCCCGCTCCCCTGCAACACAAAGCCGGAACCATTCCTTACTGAACAGCTCCGAACATGACCACCCGACAGCTGTGATCAGCAACCGCACCATAAAACCGAAATAAAAGGGACATCTAGACAGGGGTAAATCTCGTCCTGAAATGGGCATGACCCACCTAGCCTTGCTGCACCTGCATGGCGACGCCGTCCACCGTCGCTCGCCTCTGAGGAACTCCTCAAGTCGCCACTCACACTCTCATCTAACCACGAACATCAGATCTCTCAAATCAACTCGAATTTGAAATTCGAGTTCAAAACTACACCTGGAACAGACACAGAAGCACTTCAATCCCAACCTGTCAACGTCTCTCGTTCTCGTGCCTCCGGCCACGTCTTCCCCAAACCAGCATCTATCAATACCCCAGAAATGGTTGAACTCGATCAACCGAGGAGATCAGATTCAAGCAAAATCAATAACCAAGTGAAAACTAGGGTTCAAAACATTAAATCCAAATCATAACATCAAAAATGAATTGTAACTCAAACCAATAATTTTCCTAACATCAAATGAGACGACCCGCCTTTCTCTCCACAGAAAGACGCATCATTTTTAAGAAAGAAAGGGATAGAAAAGAGAAAAGAAGAAGAGAAAGAAGAACAACATCAAAATCTAAACAGCGGAATAGATAAATTGTATTAATCACATAATATATTACATAGTATCATTTACATCAGAGTTACACAGCTTATACAACACATACTAGACAGTTATAAACACCTGTCTAGTATTTACAACTCAATACAATACAAGAGAATTACTCAGAGAAACCAACACAGCAGAATACTATATATCTACACGCAGAAGCCTCCTGCTCCATTGCTCCTCCACAATTCGTCAAAGCTAACCTGAATCCCTTGGCTACTCGTAAAAATTTGAGTACCCAAGAGTTTAGGAAAAACAGAATAAACTCCGGGTCAGACATGGGTCTGGTGTGAGTAAACGGTTAAAGTTGCTTAACTTTGAAAACCTTTTGAAAGAAAAGGTATCACGTAAGACTTCCCACACATAAACATGGAAAAGTTTTTACCTTACGCTAACCAAAACATTTGATAGGAAATACAGTGATATTATAATAGGTCTAGGGTTTTCAAATAAATATGAAATAGCCGAAATTGTTACATTTATTAAATTCCAGCTACTAGCCACAAAAGTGGGTAATACAATCAAATCCGAGGGCGCTTATTGGATTTTGGATTCCATACAATGGCAGGGCTACCGGGGTACCGCCCATCACAGTACGTGGCTTAGATCACCGTACCGAGGAGTATGCCCGCTCCCCTGCAACACAAGGCCGGAACCATCCCTTACTGGACATTCCCGAACAAGACAACCCCGCGGTTGTAGCTAGCAACTGCCCACACAACCGAATAAAAATGGGCCTCAAGATAGGGATTAATCTCATCCTACTTGGGCATGACCCACTTAGCCTTACTGCACCTCTGACACAGATGCCAAAGACTTCTTATCCCAAAGCTTCTTCAGAAACTCGGACCTCAAATCAAATACAAACATCCTACTGAACTCAGCAACAACACCGAAGCAGACACTTCCTAAAACTTGTTCCAAAAGAAAATATCTTCGGAGACATCCATAGTCACTACATTTATGGAATCCAAAATCCAATAAGTGCCATCGGATTTGATTGTATTACCCACTTTGTGGCTAGTATGTTGGAATTTAATAGATGTAACAATTTCGGCTATTTTCTATTTACTTGAAAACCCTAGACCTGTTATAATATCACTGGATTTCCTATCAAATGTTTTGGTTAGCGTAAGGTAAAAACTTTTCCATGTTTATGTGTGGGAAGTCTTACGTGATACCTTTCTTTCAAAAGGTTTTTCAAAAGTTAAGAAACTTTAACATGTTACTCACACCAGACCCATGTCTGACCCGGAGTTTATCTTCTGTTTTCTTAAACTCTTGGGTACTCAAATTTTTTACGAGTAGCCAAGGGATTCAGGTTAGCTTTGACAAATTCTGGAGGAGATTTGGAGCAGGAGGCTTCATCGTGTAGATATATTATGATTCTGCTGTGTTAGTGTTGTATCTGTATCTTATGATATCTTGAGTTGTATAGTTAGACAGATGTTTATAACTGTCTAATATGTGTTGTATAGATTGTGTAACTCTGATGTAATATGATATTATGTAATATTTATGTGATATATTATATTTTATTCGTTCCGCTGTGAGTTCTCTGATGTTGTTGTCTTTCTTCTTTCTCTTTCTTTTCTTCCTCTATCCCTTTCTTTCTGAAAAACGATGCGCCTTCCTGGTAGATGGAAGGTGGGTCGTTTCATTTGGTATTATTAAACCAAATCATATTTTATTGATCAATATTGTCAAATCAATTTAATTTTAAACAAAGATTATTAAATTGATATTGCCAAAAATCCCGGGATATCACAAATATGGTCTTCAAGAGAGAACTCTAGTATAGATAGTCTCCATCTCCAAGGCACCAATCCAGAAATAGCTCGAACTCCCAATAACGATGCACTAAGCTAAGCAAGGTCAGTCGTAAGACTGAAGAAGATTCCCAAGGACTAAAATCTACCAAACCAAAGACTTCGAAAGCTATCGAATCTACACCTATTATTTATTATCTGAAAAACCCAACTCTAGACTGCCCGTGTGGGAAAATTGTGGGCACCTAGAGTTTAGGAAGGGAACAATAAACTGCAGATCAGTCATGGGATTGGTATGAGCAAACAAAAAAATAGTTTATCTTTAAAACAAACAACAAAGGATTTTAAAATTTAAATCCGTAATGCTTTCTAGAAAATGAAACTACCATAAGGCCTCCCGTCGCACACACAATGCAAACGCAGAATTGGAGGAGATTTCTCCTTATGATAGTCAAATATGCTTACTACGCAAAAATCTTTTGATAATATTATTAGTGCATAGTGCAGAAAACCTTTCGAAAGTATAATATTAATCTTAGCCAGCATAGACATTTCGAACTATGCCTATTATAGCTACCATCTAAACAGTGGAGCGCCACCATAAGTAGATGGCAGGTTATACAACTGAAACCGTACAAGGCGCGTATTGAAGATTGGATTTCCAATAAATGGTCAGGCTAAGGAACTTCCTACTGCCACATGGGTACGCCTCTGGAGAGACGTCCCGAGAGCTTAACCAGCTCTCTACCAACACAAGGTCAAGTTACCTCTGCAACTAGGTAACTACTACACGAGCATGCCATCCCCCGGTCGTTTGCGACGTTTATCCGAGGCGCCCCTCAACCACAAAGCAATCACAAAGTAATAGATTTGCAGTGACCACATGCGTTAAGTATCTGGGCTCCATACCATGATACATTTTCCAGAAGGGAATGACACACCCTAAAGGGAGCGACCCTCATAACCTTGCCGCATCTTTCCTGTTTCGACCATTTCCAGGGTGTGAGGTCCTGATGCAGTCTCGTCTACAAAGCTACGTTTTATACAAAATCCATGCTTTGATCAACAAATGATACACAGCAGCACTCAACATGCCACACTACCAAATTGGGAGTATATCACTGATAACTATCAACTACATAACCTATGAGCTCGTACGTCTCAGAGAAGGGTGTTAAGCTAAGAGAATGAATCCTTTGCCACTAAGCAGAAATGTATTTGATAGAGATCGGTTTTATATCTCAAAGTGTAGTGTTAGACAAACAACCATACTAGTCTGTTTTGGGTTCGAACAGAACCGAAGGCACTTCCGAAGAAGCCCTTGCAATCCGGGCATCCACAATTCCGATTGGACTGCCTATCACATATGGAAAACTCTATATAGGAGCAACTCAGTGCAGAGTCAATCGACAGGTTATCCTATCGTTCTCGAAGACACCAGGTCTTCACCACCAGTCTTCAAATGCTATCGTTGTATCACTATTCGGAATGGGTTATATGACACAAGGTCCTCTTCCGGCTAAATCGAATAGTGAGCGCAATATTTAAAAACATATGGATATGGGATTTCAGTTAAGTCACAACCCAAAACCTTTCTTCAAATGGTTTAAACAAATTACCATTTCAAATTTTTAAACAAAAAGATTCATTTCACAAAGTTCACCCAGTTTCACAAAGATTCATTCATAGATTTTCAAACGATTTCCATTTTAATAAGGATTAACTCATCCAATTTTTAGAACAAGGATTTAACTTATAGCTTTCAAACCCGTTTCCCAAGAATTATTCATAACTTGGAAAACCATTTTCATTTCAACTTGAAATCCCTTTAAAACAAATTGGAAATTCATTTCTTATATGAAAGCTTTTATTATTTAAAAAAAATAGTTTTCATTTCGAAAAAATCTGATTTCATTTATACAAGTTAAAGTTTTTCAAACTTGGGTTAAAATCAAATTCCCAAAACAACACTTAAAAAATGGTTTAAAACCCATATAAACTTGTATAACCTTTTTAAATCATAAATTCTCAACATAGAATTCAATTTCAAATTTTGAATTCAAATTTAAATCAAATTTAAAAACTAAATCAAGTTATTCAAAAATAAATTTTATCATTAAAATTCCTTTTCAAAAGCTTTTTATATTCAACTCAATCCATTTCCAAAACCATTTGGATTCAAAAATTCAATTTTAAAACTATTTCAAAAATCTGTGACTTAACCAATTTCCACGTGCAATCCATATTTGTGTGTGTATAAGTGTGGTCCAGGGGTTTCACACAATAGAAGTGCAACATCATCAATCAGTACATATTCAAATACAGCAATATATTTGATAAGCGGTATAAACTATAACGCTTATCTTTCATTCACATATCATAGATATATATCACATATAATAAATTACATTAAACACGGCTCAAATCAAAACAGAGCGTCAGGGATATCAAACAATTCAATCATCCAAAAGAATCCAAACATTCATAAGTAAGATCAATTAATTGTCTGATTAATTCAAATCAGATTAATTACTTATGAATTACTAATCCTGGTTAATTAACATTAATAAATTACAAATCATTTTGATTAATTATTCTTTAATCATTTATTAATTAGCCATTAATAATAAATTAATTAACCTTTAATTATAATTCATCAACTTTTAATTATTAAATAACTAACCTTTAATTATTTAACTCACCTTTTAATTAATTATCTTTAATTAATTAATTAACTCTTAATTAATTATCCTCTGTTCATTTCACTAAGGAATTAGCTTTTATTTAATTACACAAAGTAATTATCTTTAATTTACTTTCATAAATAAATTTATCTTTTAATTAATTACCCTTTATTAATCTTAAATTAATTGCATTAAGTAATTAACCCTTAATTGTTAATTAATTAAATCTTAATTACTTTTATTAATTAATTATTCCTCAATTAATTAATAATTAATTACAAGTTAATTACCCTTCAATTATAATTTAATTAACTTTTAAATTATTACTTAATTAACCTTTAATTATCCATTACATTAATTAATTAACTATAGATTAATCACATTAACAAATTATTCTTTAAGTAAATAAGTAAGTAAACCTTCGATTAATTACTTTAATAAATTAATCAAATAATTATACCTTTAATTATCTACCTAAATTAATTAAAGATAAACCTTTTTATCTTAATTCATTACTTAATTACATTATTATATTTTTAAAACAATAAGATAATTAACCTATCACATAATCAAATAAATTTTTAAAAGCATTCATTGTAAAATTAAATCTTTGAAAACTTTGTTCTAAAACTTGAATTGCTTTAGTATATTAAAATCTTTTTTAACATATCGTTTGAAAATCCATTCATACATTTAAAACTGATTTATACTTCATATTTTAAAACCTGGAAAAAGTTTTCCTTTTAAATTTTAAAAAACCTGATAATTAAAAATAAAAACCCGAGCAATTCACCAAAAATCCTGAGCCTGCTTCACTTCTTCCCCGAGAGTAGGGCTGTCAATTTCCTACACGACCCGAAACACGACCCGAAACCCGCACGGAAATTAGCAGGTTAACCCGACCCGATAAGTTGGCGGGTCATTTTCGGGTCAACCCGAATTTGACCCATTTATAAACGGGTGGGTTTCGGGTTGACACGCTAACCCGAAATTGACCCGTTAACAACCCGTTTATACTTATACGGGTTATACGGGTTGACCCGACCCGTTTACGACCCGTTCCAACCCGTTTACGACCCGTTTACACCTTATACGGGTTGACCCGACCCGTTTACGACCCGTTTACAACTTATACGGGTTGAACCGACCCGTTTACGACCCGACCCGACCCGTTTATAAACGGGTTACACGGGTCGGGTCGGGTCAACCCATTTATAAACGGGTCGGGTTCGGGTTGAGTTTTTATGACCCGTTTAATAAACGGGTTGACCCGACCCATTTAAAATCAACACGAACCCGACTTGACCCGACCCAAACCCGACCCAACCCGACCCATTGACACCCCTACCCGAGACCAAACTTCTTTTTCCCGAGAAACAACCCGAGTCATTTTTTTTTCAAAGTCTGTTATAATTTGTTTTAAATTTAAAACCTGTTACCCATTTAAACACTTCGCGAACATTCAACAGCAACCCTGAGCCAATACATCAGTTTCCCGAGATCAAACTCGAGACACAACCTTCTTCTTCCCTAACACTTCAACAACCCAGACTCAAGTGCACACGTGTGCACATGCACGACCGATTGGACCACTTTCGAACCCTTCCACGGCCATCAGCATGTCGACGATCAACAACATGAATGCTTCAACCATTCAACATCGACGAATTCGTCACGAAATCAAAATGAGCTATCGGCTCGACATGGAAACCCAACCCAGCAACCTAAATCCACCCCATGCCATCGACCTCGTCCACCGACGTCCTAGGCACCATGACCAAAGCTACCCCGTTGACCCCCAAACAATTTCTTCTGGGTGCGATCGAATAAAAGTCTCTGACGAGAATGCAGTTCTACCGAGAATCCCATCAACCAAAAACTACCGTCGAACCCTAGATCGACAAATTCCTATCGTCACAGTATTTTATAAATTGAAGTCATATTTTTCCTAAGTCCACCGATGCCCCAGCTAGCTTCACCCAGAATCACGGCCTACAGTTCGCCGTAGATCACCAGAATTTGACCATATTCCCATCTCCGGTCAACATAAGGTTCCTCAATGATTAATGATTTAACAATCACAAAGTTGATCTTAAAATCATAACTTTTAATTTCAAAACAGATTATATAAGCGAAACAATAAACCATTAAAGTCAAATTTGTCATAGTTTGAGTTGTTACTGTAATTCATGCTTCCAGGTAAATATTACTTATTAATTATATTTAACAGTATTTTCAAAACTAAGATCTGGTTAATCTAATCCCCTTTTTGTTTAAATCTCAAATCCTAAAAAAAATTGGAATAAGAGGAATTTAATTTTTTTTCTTAACTTAAGTCTGTATATCTTCTTAACAGGGTGAAATGCCTTTACTTATACATGCATGCCCACATATCTTTGAATAATCAGGCATACAATCCCATTTATTTTCATACAAAACAAATTCACTCACAGAAACAAAGCATAGCATATATTCAAGTTTTAACAGGTAGACTTGCTCACCTGAGAGGTTTGAGGCAGAGACAAAGAACAGAGAAGTTTTGTTGATGATGATCTGAAGTTTGTTTTACTTCGGTGTTGAATTTATTGCTAGATCCCGGCTTTGATTGAAATCTTTGTTTCCAGATTGAAGACTTTGATTTTCCAGAAAACGGAGAACTTGGAAATTGATGGTGAACCGATTTGTTGCATGTTTTGATTCCAACTTGATTGTGTTGAGCTGAGTAGTTGTTTCAAGTTTGTATTTTGTTTTTGATCTTGCTTTTCCAGGTTGATGAGTTTTATTGAGTTGCTTCTAGCATTTTTATTCAACTTTAAATTGATGTTGTTTTCAGATTTGAGGAATGATATTCAAGTTTTGATGTTTAATAAATTTTCTTGTTTTTGAGGAAGAACTAATTTTCAAATTTGATAAAGAAATTTTGTATAGAGAAAATGAACAGCCTGCTTTCTTCTTTGCTAATATTTATAAAAAATTAAACTTAAAGAAAAAATGTGCCACTTGTTTGATTTCACACTTCATGCTTTTACACTTGTAAATTTCTTATGTGCATGGCTTACAAGTGTATAGATACAACCAATTTTATGTTTTAAACCCTATGTTTAGTTTTATTAAAAATTATGTTTCTAACCTTTCTTCATTTTTAATTTATATTTTAAACCCCTTTTTTTTATAAATTACTTAACCTTTATATTTACATATGTTTTAGACCTTGTTTATAAATAAATTTATAACTTTGTTTTTAAACCGTACTCTACTTATAATTTCAATTGCAAATGAATACTTTCCTTTTTACATTACCATATGTTTTAATGTTACATACAATCTATGTTTTTATTATTTTCAAATGGTATTAAGCTTTATTAATTTCAAAAGGTAAATACATATTAAGACTTTATATTCATACATTTTAATTTGTACTTATACAAATTTATAACAAATGATTTTTTTTGAAATCAAATTAGATTATATACCTACAATTCTAATTAAATACATATATATTGTTTCCCAAAATACAACTTTTAAATCCAGTTAATTTTATAAAAATATTAATTATTGAATTTCAATCTCAAAATCAAATTTCAAGTGATAATCTATTTATATAAATAAACATACACCTTATTTATTTTGGAAAATTCAAATATACCCAAAATTCTATTCACAATATATTTCATTCTTAGAACTTCCAGCTTAAAATTTAATTCAATTTATTTTATTTTATTTTATTTTTTTATTTCAATCCAAATAAATTCTCAATTAATTCACAATTGAATTCAAAATTTAATTTAATTACCAATTAAATTTGACTCAAGAATCGGGATCGTTACAAAAGATGTTATTCCACTCATCTTTGAATTATTGTTATTTCAAAATTTGAACCATATTATCTGTATAAAAATATATGTCCTGACTCGAGTGTTTGTTTATGCTTATGCTCGGGTCAGTCTGAGGATTTATGTTGCTGTGCTGCTTGGAAGCTGAAGACTCTGAAGAGTATCATTTATCTTTATCTTTATCAGTATTGCTCCATACTATTTTGATATTGTATCAGACATCTATGTATTCCTATTTCACTATTTGCTTGAGACATTGTTGTATTTACTTAGTAGCTTCATGAACTACTATTATGACATTGTTGTAATTCCGCTGCGTTATTCTGTTATATTGTATCTTCTGTGATTCTGTGATGATTCTCATTTATATACATATACTCCATTAATGATTCGTGTTTTGAACTATTTAAGTTGACATGTGTGGATTATTGTCAATTTAAATGGTCCAAATATATGGGTTGTTACAGTATATAATTATCTTAATTAAATCAAATGTTTATAATTCCATAACTTCTGCATAAGAGATCAAAATTGAACGCAATAAGTGGCATTGGGCTCATAACGATGAGATCTACGATATGGAATTAGACTGGAGCAGTTTGGAGCTTTCAAATTTTTTAGCTAAATTTGAATGAGGATGCGACAACAAAAATAAATGTGGGTAAATCTCACTCATTTGGATTGCTGGATTTAATTTATAATATTTAGATTTAATTATTTGATGCTTTGTTAAATTGATATATTATTACCGGTTAGATGTTATATTATATATAGTAGTATATATATTAGTAGTTGGGTATATTCCTGCCAATTGGAGCGGATGAGACACTATGCGCCCCATACAATAGCAGATGATCCTATATTACCATGATATTCCGCCTCAAAGCATGATTGGTATTTTATGTTATATAACATCTTTGGATGCAAGAAAACAGGTCGGAGGGATCCAACTAGATTCCTCAAATATATTGATTGTTTTTCATATATATCGATATATGATGTGAATGAATAATCTGTTATGGATTGTTGTGTGATTTGATTTTTTGGATGCTATAGTAGTGCTGACCTTAATTTTGGTAATTAAATACCATAAATATTATTTTAGAATTTAAAGGAATTAAAAGAAGATTTTGGATATAAAAATACTTATATCGAAATTTGGATTATTTTAAAGGAAATTGATTTGGATAAAACAGTGACTTGATTTTGGATTTGTACTCAACTGTTCATAAAATGTTTTAATTAGAGATTTAAAAATAATTTATATAAAGGATTTTTGACAATGGATTTTTAAGTGATGTTTTTGGATTTATGGAAAAGAAGTCGAAATCGATATTAATAACAGATTTGAAAAATAAATGGAATTTATTAAGGAATGAGTCATAAAATGAGATTTTATAAATGAGTTTAGTTTTATAAACAAGAGAAAATCAAAGGAGTTTATAAATATATAAACGACGTTTATAAATAAGGGAAAATGGTATCATTTTATAAATCGGGAATATAAATTCACCGTGCGAATTTATATCGAGATATGGAAATCAGTTTTGGAAAAAATAGTGGATTCTAATTTTAAAATGCGAGAATGGTTAGGGAATCGGAATCAAACCGATGTGTTATGAATCGAGAGGGATTTATAATTGAAATTTGTTATTGGAATTTCAAAAATATATTATTATCATGAAGTTAAGTTTTGTTTTAAAAGGAAAATTTTATTTATTAAACTATGTAAATTTAAGGCTGCTATAGTATTGAAATACTTCGAAAAGTGGATTTTTCAAATATCTAATATAATGGAAATAAATTCTAATTTCTAAAATTAGCTTTGCAAATTCGATTAGTTTTATTTAAAAATGAATTGGAAATAAGTTATCGATGTTTATCTAAAGTGTTCTAATATTTTAAATAATTACTTAAACATGTTTTAAAAATAAATTATTATTCTTTAAAAAAATACTTATTATATATATAGAGTTTTGAAATGGTTGTAATTTATTTACAAATCCTCTCGAGATTGGTAGACAGGGTTTATTTAACGGATTTGATTTTTATAAGAGAAATCTTGTAATGAAAATTCTGGAAACTTAAGGAAACTTTCGAAATGTTGAAATACGGGAACTTCGAAAATGATTTCGAATTCATAAAAGATGTTAGAAATGGGTAGTTGGATATATAGACAAGTGTAGTCTATTTTTTAAATTTTAAAGGAAATTAATTAATGAATTTCGAAAACTTATAGAATTCGTTATAAACGAGTTAAGGAAATTACGAATAAATCGTAAGGTATTTAGAGAAATAGGAAACAAATGTAATCTTTCCTAAGTATTGGAAATAAACTGATTTTAGGGAATATATGTATAAACATTTCCTAAGTATTGGACTGGAAGGATTTGAAATGTTTTAACTACGAGATTATTATTATAGAAATATTTTCAAAGTGTTGAATTATAAATGGAATTGGAGAAAAATATTTCTAAGTATTAATATGATTCAAAAATATCCTATTATGGATATAAGTATTTGAAATTGTTTTTAGTTATTGAATATACTGGAAGAGATTTGAATATATATCTTTGTAAAGATGTTTTGAAATGAACGCTTTGAAAGATTTATAAAATCGGGCCTAGTGACTGCTTACGTGTGAAATTTGATAGTTAAATAACCGACTATTAAATTTGGCCAAATTCGTTAATCGTTTCGAAGGCACGTGTGGGTAGGTTTCGATCAGGGTCTATTATTCGTTGCCTTGAAGGCAGTGTTAGCATTCCAAATATGATATTCTAAAGGTAAAACGTAGCCTCAAGCCTCATCAACTGGAATGACTAAAATAGGGGAGATGCTACATGGCTAAGTTGGTCGCACCTAAGTAGTGTATGTTATCACTTTTCTAGATACCCTCGGATATATTATAATTATGGATATGGTTGTGCATGGAAAAGACAGCGCTCAATAGGGTGGGAACACCTGAGGTGATAACATATTCGGTGCTATCCAGCAAGGGTAGGCCTGTCCTGTGTTAGCACGGAACATTAGGTACGATCTCAGTACATTTTTATAGAGGTGTACTACCGCGGGCGATACCACAGTAGCCCAGCCATTGTATGGAATCCAATATCCACTACGAGCCTGTACGGTTTTAGATGTGCCCAACTATGCTGAAACATGAGATGCAAGCATTTCAACTATTTTATAGTTTATTTTCTATAGACACTATTATAATATCAGATGATTTTGATATAAAATGTTATGGTTGTCGTAAGGTGAAACCCGTTGTGTTTATGTGTGATGTGGTCTTACGAGATACCTTTGTTTTCAAAGGATTTTGATAACGATAATAATTCGAATTGAGTGTGTTTTCTCATGCTGGTTTTTCAGACTGACTCGGACATTATTTTATTATAATGCTCGGGTCAGATCAAGTATTATAGTTTCAGATTTGGATGCTATGGAGCACAGGAGGCGTACTGGAGGATTCTCAACCGTATTATATGTGCTTGAGTATATTCCGCTACGTGTGTAGGCTGTATATTCAGCACTCGTGAGGACTAGTTGTTATAACTGTCCAGATTGATTTGGTGATTGTTGTCCTCTGATGATGGTATGTAAAATAACAGTTATAGTTCTTTCGTATAAAGATATGTTATTATCTATTATATAGTGTTCCGCTACGATTGTGAGATTCTGTGTTGTTGTTTCTGTTTCTTCTTCTTTCTGTCTTACTCTCACCCTCTCCCTTCTTTTCCATGAACGTCCGTCATTCTATACTTTTTGGGTTGGACATATGTGGTTTATTGTCGATTCAAAGGGTATAGATTTTCGGGTTGTCACAATTTCGTTCCTTTTCTCCTCGATTATTTCACAATCCACACAGAATTAAGCCATTACTTTTACATGAAAGTTGTAGAGCTTCGTGAGCTCTACACTTCCAATGGCTATGATCATCTAATTCATCACGAGGAGGCCAGAATCTCACCATGTTCATATGGTGTTTGGGGTCGATTTTGTGGCAAAAGGGATGGTCGAACTCGACGTGGCTAAGGCCGTGTGTGCGGCCGAGGATGAGGCTCGCATGTGTTGGGTTCGATCATGGTCCGGCTGCTTGATGGTGGCACGACAAGCGATTAAAGGGCGTCGTGTATTGGGTTCAGCTATCAGTCTTCATACGTGAATCAAGAAGGAGGAATGAACGAGTTACAACAGTGAAGTTTAGAAATTCTATTTGAAATTTATATTTAGTTAATTAATTTACTGATTATCGAATGATTAGTAACTTGTAACTTTTGCATACGAGGTCCAGATCGAACGAAACAAGTTGCATTAGGTTCGTATTGATGAGCACTACATTTTAGAGCTGGTTTGGGCAGATTTGGGGTTGGCAGCAATTTTGGGTTAAATTAAACACTCATTTAATTTTAATCCAAATGAATCGCTATTGCGACAACTACAATCAAAGTGGGTAAAACTCACTCTTTTAGACCCGCTTATATTTTTACATAAGTGGAATATTTTATTGTGTTGTTTTGATGACTGTTGGATGCTACATATATATTGGATGTTTGGATGTTATACTATAGTAGTTAGTAGTTGGATATATTCCTGCCTATTGGAGCAGACGAAACCCTATACGTTCCCGTATATGAGCGGATCACCCTTTGTACGCGTGCTGCCTCGAAGCAGACATTGTAAAAATTTCCTCATATGTATATTTGTTGCAGGTGACAAGTTAGAGGGATCCAATAGGATTCCTTACTATGGTTGATTGTTATTTACACATATTGTTATACATGTTGTACCATGTGATGTTTGATGCAATGGATGCCATGATTGCTATTGCTGATGTGAATCCCCTTATTTAGTACTTTTGCAGCATTGGGCCATATTTTTGGAATTTAAAATATTAAAATGATGATTTCAGTTTAAGAAGGATTTCAAAGTGATTTTGAAAACATATATGTTTTAATAAAATTTCAAATTATTAAAGAAATGGATTTAATTTAAATAAATTAAAAGTTATAATTTTTTATGTTATAAAAATTATGGTTTTGTGAAATATACTTAAATATGATTCTTGATATATAGAGCTAAATATTTTCTAAAATAAGTTAAATTGATATTTTGAACTTATTATAAATGGTTTATATACGAGACTTATAAAATTGATATTTTATAAATAAAAGTAATGGAATTATAAACAAGTTTTATAAGTGTTAAAATGAAGTTATAAATGAAACCTTGTAGGAAAATGAGTTTTATATAGTAAGGAAGTTATAAAAGGAATATTATTAATAAAGAGATTTAACGAAATAAATTTTATAATGGTGTTTTATTAATATTAGAAATGGAATTGTATTCAAATTTGTAAATGGATTTACAGTTTAAATTTATAAATGAATTTATAATGGACTTTATAAATAATAAGATTAGAAAAGAATGAATTTGTAAATAAAGAGATTTATAAGTAAATAAACTTATAATGGGATTTTGATATATAAATAAGATAAATGGAAAATTGGTGGCGGAGAAGGCAACTTCTCTTAGCTTAACATCCTCCTTAAGACATATGAGCTCAAGAGTTGTATTATTATGGAAGGCAATTAGTAGTCAACGAAAATGACAATGTGGCATTCAAAGATGATGATGATGTGATATGTGAAAGGTATTCGCTAACTCTTTTAGCCTTACACCCTAGGAAATGAATAGGGTAGAAGCAGCAAGGCTAAGTGGGTTGCTCTCATTAAGAGATGTCATCATCCTTCCAGATCTACTCTATGCATTTCTAAGTATGTGGTGAATGTATGACTCAGGTACTCGTTAAAGATCGATAATGATCGAGGTGATGACATAGTCGGTACTATCCAGGAAGGGATAGGCCGGTCTTGTGTTGGTTTAGGCGGATAGTATCTGCTCCCTAGGTGCATCCCTCTAGAGGTGTACTGTACGGAAGGTAGTCCCTTACCTTGTCATTTGTATGGAATCCAATTTCCACTACGTGCCAGCCATTTTGTTTGTATACCTATCATGTTGAAATTTAATAATGTAACAATTTCATCTATTTAATTTATTATTTGTATACTAGACACTATTATAATATAACATGATTTGATATGAAAGGTTTTGGTTATCGTACGGTAAAAACCCGTCCGTGTTTATGTGTGGGCGTGTCTTACGAGATACCTTTATGTTGACAAAAGAACGTCTTCATAACTTTAATATAAATTCAATTGAGTTGTGTTTTTCTCACGCTGGTTTACCAGACTGATCCGTACATTCTTCCCTTTCAATGCTCGGGTCAGACCGAGTATATTTACAGGTATAGATTTGGTGTTTTAGAGCTTCAGCAGATGAGCTGGAGATCTTCATGTCGTATACATGTATCTATTTATTTTCCGCTGCATTGTTGTTGTAAATTATCACCATTTGAGAGGACAGGTTGTTATAACTGTCCAAGCTAATAATTATTTATTCATGTACTCTGATTGATATTTGAATATTACAGTTTCTCTTTTGTAAAGATTATTCGTCTATGTTATATGTTATTCCGCTGCAATGTGAGATTCTGTATTGTTTTGGTTCTATTTCTCTCTTCTTCTTCTCTTCTCTTCTTCTCTCTTCTTTCTTTCTTCTTACCATCTCTCTTCTTTCTCATGACTTTCCATCATTTTGTACATTTTTCCTCTAACATGTGTGGTTTATTGTTGATTCAAAGGGTACGGATTTGCGGACCATCACAGTTGGTATTAGAGCTTTGGGTTTAGCGATAAACCTAGGCTTTGATAAGTACTCATTATAGGTAGGGTCAGTAGCACCTTAGAATGAGTCTGAGTGTGTCTATATATATATATATATATATATATATATATATATATATATATATATATATATAAGCACGTATTTTTTAGTGGTATGAAAATGTTTTATATTGGGTTGTTGATTTGTTAAGTATGAATTTTGGGTTCAGGTCGATGCGTCTAGCTAACGTCATCGGTTGGGATTCCAAAACACTTGAGCAAGCAAACTAACACGATATTGTTTTTAAATTGGGTAAATGAAATAATTTTACCTTGATTATATTTTCTATAAAAAGAATAGTTTTTCAAACAATATTATAGTTAGATGATTTGTTGGTTGTTAAAGAATGGTAGTATTTGATTATTGTCATTTGTTGTTTGTTGTGTGTAAATAAAAGATGTTATCATTATCAATATAAACAAAGATAAACAAAAATGAAATGATCTTATGTAAGATAATTGTGAAATAAGAGAAATTATGTAAGTATAAAATTTATAAATGTGATTTATAAATAAAAAGGGATTTTAAAAGAAAATAAAGCACTGAATTCACTACCGTTGCTGGAAAATAATAAGGGTGATGACTGTAGCATCATCGGTATCATTTTCAAGTTTTTGGATGATGGATTTGCTACTATTACTAAATTGAAAATTGAAGTTTTGTGTGATAAACAAATTTGAATTTAAAATCCAAGTTGAATTTGATAAATATAAGTGAAATGAGTTTTGGACTTATGATATGAAATTAAAATTAAAATTAAGTAAAGTTAAATAAATTTGAGTTAGTGAAATAAAATATATGATTTGGAATTTAACTAAAGGAAAGTTAAATAAATCTGAATTGGATTTGAAACAAAATTAGATAAATTATTGAAAAGAATATACACTTAAGATTGTAAAGTGATTATGTAACCATGAATTTAATTTATAGAAGGTGAATAAACTTAAGTATATATTCATGAAAACTTAAGTAAATAAATTTATAGCTTATAATTTGAGAGAATAGTAAGTAAAGCAAATTTCTATTTGTTAAATATGAAGGTTAAGAAATGAAATTTGAACTGGATTTATAATTTGAAATTTAAGTTAAGTAGAATAAAATGAAGTTGAAATGAAATTTAACTTAAGTGATATTGAATGAAGTTGAAATTGATATTAACAACGAATTAATAATGTAAGTCAATAAGTTAAAGCGATGAATGTGAATATAAACTTTAGTTGTTAAATGAAATACAACTTTGGTTGTAAAATAAGTTAGCTAATTGAATATGGTTTGGAATGATTATTTGTTAGATTAAGTATAACTTGAATTGGGAATGTTGGAATAAAACTTAAGTTAAGAAGTTATAAATTAATAATAACATTGGAAATGTTGTATAAATTGTTGAATTAAACTTAAGTATAATTCTAATGAAATGAAATGTTCAACTAATTTGAATCTAAATTGAGTATTAAAATTAAATGTGTTAAAAAAAATTGAATGTAAAGGAAGTAAATATGAATGTTTGAGTGTAAACTAAATTAATTTGGGTTAAGTTGGATACGCATTGGTTGTTAGTTGGATGTTAGTTGATTGAATAGAAATTCATTAAATGTTAATGAAATTGAATTAATGAACTTGTAATGTAACGACCTGTAATTTTCGATAATTAGAAATATTAAATTAAATAAGATTTTGTAATTTAATGTTGGAAGAAATTCAAATTTATGATTTATTAATGAGGAAAATAATTAGAATATGACTTAATAATGTTGTTTGAATGTTATTGACAAATATTTTAATGTAATTTCAATCAATAGAAGTAATTGTAAAGTTTATTTGGTTAAAATTGTAAATCAGGAATGAACTTCGTATTTATTGGGATTAATGAAATTGAAATAGTAAAAGATGATAACTGTAGAATAAGAATGTAATAAACTGTAGATTAATGTTAATTACATTCATATGATAATTTATGATTTAGTATTAAAAGTGAGAATCAAAATATAAGAACTTGATTGAAATTAAAATATAATTAATTGGGATTTTATTATAGTTGTAATTGAATGTTGTAATTAGTGGAATATTTAAATATTGAACCTGACATCGAAAATTTATTTTAAAAGATTATAAATTCTTATGTAATCAAGAATGATAAATTTGTTAACATTTAAATTTGAATTTAAAAGTGATAAAATCCATTTAATAATAATTTATTTAATTAGCGTGAAAATTTACCATTTTGGCCACTGTCTCGGATTTCGAGGAAACCAGTTTCACCGGATCCGTAACATTGAATTTTATAGGATTTCAAGTTTCATAGTGATCGGACTTGTCGTTTGATCGTACGAGCCCGAAACGCTTAGAAATTTATTAATAGAATTTAAATGAATGCAATTTGATTTTGAAAGATAACTTCTATATACAATGGAATTAGGATTTGAAACTAGTTCCATTGAGTTTAAAAATATCGAAAACATAAATTTTGATATATGGGAAGACCCAATTTTATTTCGGAAATGAAACGGGCTTTTCAGGTTTTCGTAATCGTTTTGACCCAATTCGATATGACCATTCATTTCTTTTCTATCCTTGTCCATATAAAAATGTTTTGTTTCTCAAACCTTAGTAGCCTTTTCTTACTTCTGCACGTACTATTTCTTCTATCAGTTCCTCTTTCTCAAACGTCAGAATATGAAAACCCTAAATCCTATATCAATTTCAAAAATTCAAACTCTCCAAACTATATCATATTATATATCATTTGAAAGCTATCGACAAGCACAATCTTCTACAGCAATTCATTTTTTGATTTGGTTCATCGTTTGCCAGAAATATGCAAAGAAGTCTCGGTCGTTCATTTCTAGGGTTTCCAATCCAACGGTGGATCTTCATCCGATTGGCGATCAGGGAGTGGCGTCTGGAAGGGGAAGGCAAGCATGTCATAGATCTAGTCTATGTTTGTCTTGGAGCAGCCAGAATTTGTAGCAATTTGGCGTATTAAGGTTGATGGCGGCGGCTACGTTTTGTGCTGCCGAAGTTGACCATATGGCCAGGGTGTGGGCGGCGAACGATGGGGAAGGTGATGGTAGCGGTTGATCGTGGTGGATACGACTGTAAGGGGCACAACATCGAGATGTTGAACGGCTACAGGAGTGGTATTGCGTACATGAGCTGCTGTTATGAGGCTAGGGTTTGTTCAGAGATGTGTATTTATGAAAATGCCCTCGTCTTATTTTATTCAATTTTAGAATTTTCAATCGTTCTAACTTGTATATCTTTCTCATACGAGCTCGGATGTAGACAAGGTTTTCTATGTTGCTATCGTATCGAAATTCTAGATATTATGGAACTTGTTTAGTTGGATTATGAGACTGTTATATTTTTGGGCTTTAATTGGATTTTTAATCGACTGAAAATCAAAGGTGAGTGTTTTAACCCGCTCATGAATACTAAACGTTCTTATGTTAGTTAAATTTAATTTATGATGTGACTAGAAATGATTGATTGATGTTTGGTACTTTAAATTGTCATTCAAGTTTAACTTGAATTTATATTGAATTTAATTGCCATTTGTTTGCACCAAAATTGGTCGCAAACACCCAATTGCCAATGAAAGCACCAGTTCACAATCACAGATCACATATAACAAGTATGTAGAGAATTAAAAATGAAGAACACTCAGAAAATTAAGATGAAAGCAGTAAAGAACACAGAGTTTATAGTGGTTCGGTAATCCGGCCTACGTCCACTATGAAGTTGATGATTTTATTGAAGTTTGCTTGCTAATTACAACGAGTTACAACTGATTACAACGGCAAAATCTGTTTACAATGATGAATCCGGCAGAGTCTGGACGTCGAAGAGCCAAAAAGTCCCTTTTACTGTTAACTCTGGGTCGCTATTTATAGGTGTAGGATGCAAATATCTCACTCAGATATCGGGAGACCTCTTCTGGCACGTGAGTGGGCCCACGCGATCGATCCCTGGTGATTTCGACTCGATCCGTGATCGAAACGAATGAATTTTGTATCGATCAATATTTGATCCAATCAAGTCGAAATTTGGCACGAACATTCCTTAGGTTGTACGTAAGCTCATGTGAAAATTTCATAGCATTTGGACTTGTAGATTGTGAGTTATGATCGATGCAAGTTCGGCTTCTTCGATGGTCATTTAGTTCGTACCAATACTTTTCGCATCGATCCCGAGCACGTGTGTGTGCAAAGTGACGTGGTGCAAGATTCTTGGATCGATCCACTTTTTGTGCCGAACAATCGAGTCTTCATTGTGCATAAGCCTCGTTCGCATCGATCACTTATAACAGGATGTACTGTTCGTATCGATCGATTTCGTATCGCTCTGTTTGACTAGATTCACTATCGCTAGGTTCGTATCGATCGCGGTGGTCTTGTTCGTATCGATAGGAATGGTTCTGTTTGCATCGATTTCAGTGGATGGATACGAACAGAGTGAAACGCGATGGATACGAATAGCGAGACATTTGATGGATAAGAACAGAGGGTCACGAAGTGTGGACGCGAACAGAAGGATGCGAACAACATAATTCCGGATGGATGCGAACAGTTCTGATTCGAACAGGGCTTCATGATTGATTTGAACGACGTATTTTCCTTAACTCGTATCGATAATATCTCGAACATACGAACTCCGATTGACTCAAAATTTAGAGTGTTGGCTTTTGCGACTTTGCTTGTCTTATATTGTCAATTGTAGCTCGATCCAGACTCGAAAAAAATTCATCGATATCCATAGTGAACCTGTACATAACTAGCAATAGAGGAGGAATGTCTTTGGTTTCCAGTTAATCTTTTGGTATCATGCCCTTACTAAAAGGAGGGATAACACTTGCCCCCCAAACCATGCCTTGTGATTGGAAAGTGTGTTTCGTAATGCCATAAGCTAGATGTTCATATCCCGTTAATGACCTGTAAAAGAGATTGATAGTCTAACCTGACTTTGAATGATGATCGCTCGAGATCGTATGTCATTTGAGGTGGTATGTAACCGTTCGAGGTCGGATGTCGTTCGTGTGCTGTTCGAGACGAATTGTGACCGTTCGCGGTCGGATGCCCTTCGAGGCGAATTGTCGTGGTCGGGTGTCGTTCGATGCAAATTGTGGCCGTTCGCGGTCGGGTGCCGTTCGAGGTGAATTGTCGCGGTCGGGTGCCGTTCGAGGTGAATTGTGACCGTTCGCAGTCGGGTGCCGTTCGAGGCAAATTGTGTGTGCCTAGGGGAGGGGGATTTAGTATCATTAATGTCAGATTTCAGGTTCTAGTGAATTTCTGACTAGTTTGTTATGGTGGTATATCGCCATCTCAGAGCATGCATGAGGACCATTCGCGACCCCGTACATGTGTAAGCGGCTTGACCGTTATGGAATTACAAATAGCAGATTCACATTCAAAATGAGTCTTTCAATAAAAATGTCCAACAAAATCAAGCTCAAACACGAGAAACAAAAAAAAAGCAACATAAAGATGTCAAAGTGCCAACACCTACTCCGATGCGATTAGTAGTCGTATTAAAGCATGCCCGAGGATCGTTAACGGTCATGTACATGTGTAAATGACTTAATCGCGTGGTGTGGGGCTTGACACTTATTTGTCATTATTTCAATCAATTGATGACCAGCTGACGCCCCGATCATGAGCCGTTTCTAGTTGATGTAGGTGGTGGCCGCTCTCGTTCCACCGTTGTTGTTCCCCTTCTCACATACTACGATAGCAGACCATTCCGGATATGCCCCTCAACCTCATCCTTCAAGTGTCTGCAATCATTCATGCGATGACCATTCAGCTCGTGGAATAAGCAATACTTGTCGGATCTTCTTTCATTGCAGGTCGGATCCCTTCTCATTGGCTTTCGATAAGGAATCTACCCTCGGTATCCTGATAGATTCGCTCCAAAGTCTCATTCAACTCTGTATAAGAGGTGAATCTTGGTTCCTTTCGCGGTCGCGTTGGTCCATCACCGTTATCCTTGGCCTTCCGTTTCCCCTTATCAGTTCCTGAATCTTTTTCAGAAGGATTTCCGCCCTTGACTGCATAAACATCAACTCCTTATCCTTCCTCTCTTTCAGTATTTGCATCCTCTAATCGTAAAATCCTACAGCTTCATGATAAAATTCTCCTAGATCCATAGGGGGATCCCTTGTCAATGAATTCTTAAATTCTGTACCATCAGCTATGCCAGATATAGCTGCCATCAAAACCATGGATGGATCTATTCGATCCACTGATGATGTCGCTGCATTGAATCGCATCAGAAAGCTCCTCAAAGAATCCTCTATTCTTTGCTTTATTGCTGCCAAGCTCATCACATTCTTAGGTCTCGAAATGTGAACTCTGAATTGCCTCATAAACTTCTCAGTCAAATCGATCCATGTTCCCATGGAGCCACTCTTCAGTTGTTTAAACCATAGCGCTGCAATGTCTGTCAAATACAATGGGAAGCACCGGGCCATGACCTCCTTCGATGCCCCCAACACCTCCATATGCCTCATGTATCATGTCAGATGAACTACATGATCCATCCTTCCATCGTATCTCTCCAGTGTTGGTAGCTTGAATTCTAATGGATTCCTAGCATGTCTGATCGTGGAAGCGAAAGGGCTCCTGTTCACGTCTTCTAGATCTCTATTCACTAGTCCGCTTCTTGGCTCGTCTGACCATCTCCGCCAGTCTGTCGTCGTTGCCAAGCAGTGTTCCTTGTCCGTTGCCTCTGATATTCCCCCCGAGTTCATGAGGGAATTCCGAAATCCATTCTCCTAGACAAGCATCCATTTCTCTATCAATGTCATGTCGAATAGTTCTGTCTTGTATCCCGCCTGAGGATGGATCAACATACTCCGTGGGAATGCCCCTAGCTCTAGGGCTGCTCCTGATGGTCCCACTCCGTCCTGAATTCTGGTTGCTCCAGGATCCTTATTCCTATTTCCAACACTCTCGTGGCTGCATTCCCTTGATTTTGTGCTCCTATTTGCCCAACTTGTCGGAATAAATTTTGCATCATCTCCTCTTGTCTTTTCAACATCGTCTCTATCTCATCCTTGGTCATGAAGACCGAGGCTTGGTTCTCTCCTGAGGAAGACTTCTGACTCCCTTCATGTTGACGCCTTTCGGTTCTTTATCTTCTCGTTGATTTCTTGGCCATGATTGCCTCTAGATCTGATCCTCTAGCTTTTCAAATTTGAACTCCAAACTTTAGAATTCCTTAGCGCTAGTCTCTCAGTGAAAGCACCAAAATGTTTGCACCAAAATTGGTCGCAAATACCCAATTGCCAATGAAAGCACTAGTTCACAATCACAGATCACATATAACAAGTATGTAGAGAATTAAAAATGAAGAACACTCAGAAAATTAAGATGAAAGTAGTAAAGAACACAGAGTTTATAGTGGTTCGGAAATTCGGCCTACGTCCACTTTAAAGTTGATAATTTTATTGAAGTTTGCTTGCTGATTACAATGAGTTAAAACTGATTACAACGGTAAAATCTAATTACAATGGTGAATGCGGTAGAGTATGGACGTAGAAGAGCCAAAAAGGCCCTTCTCTGTTGACTCTAGGTCGCTATTTATAGGTGTAGGATGCAAATATCTCGCTCAGATCTCGGGAGACCTCTTTTGGCACGTGAGTGGACCCATGCAATCGATCCCTGGTGATTTCGGTTCGATCTGTGATCGATACAAACGAATTTTGTGTCGATCAAGATTTGATCAAATCGAGTCAAAATTTGGCATGAACATTCCTTAGGATATACGTAAGCTCCTGTGATAATTTCATAGCATTTGAACTTGTAGATTGTGAGTTATGATTAATGCAAGTTCGGCTGCTTCGATGGTCATTTAGTTCATACCGATACTTTTCGCATCGATTTCGAGCACGTGCGTGCAAAGTGACGTGGTGCGAGATTCTTGGATCGATCCACTTTTTGTGCCGAACGATCGAGTCTTCTCTGTGCATAAGCCTCGTTCGCATCGATCACTTATAACAGGATGTACTATTCGTATTGATCAATTTCGTATCGTTCTGTTCGATTCGATTCACTATGGCTTAGTTCGTATCGATCGCAGTGGTCTTGTTCGTATCGATAGGAATGGTTCTGTTCGCATCGATTTCGGTGGATGGATACGCACAGAGTGACAATTGATGGACACGAACAGCGGGACATTTGATGGATACGAATAGAGGGACAAAAAGTGTGGACACAAATAGAAGGATGCATACAGCGTAATTTCGGATGGATGCGAACAGTACCGATTCGAACAGGGCTTCATGATGGATTCGAATGACATGTTTTCCTTAACTCGTATCGATCATATCTCGAACATACGAACCCCGATTGACTCGAAATTTGGAGCGTTGGCTTTTGAGACTTTTGCTTGTCTTGTCTTGTTAATTGTAACTTGATCCGGACCGGGACAAAATTCATCGATATCCATAATGAACCTGTACATAACTAGCAATCGAGGAGGACTGTCTTTGGTTTCCAGTTAATCTTTTGGTATCATGGCCTTGCTAAAAGGCGGGATAACACCATTTAAATTAATATTGAAATTTAGTTGCCAGTTAAATCCCTGATGATTATAACCAGTTTATTTGTCTTGGTTTATTGGTTGAATTGAATGATAATTGTGATGGATGTTTAATTGTTGATATTTGGATGATTGGATATTATGTTTATTTTATATGTTGTTATCACACTGCAAGTTCCCTCAGTTTGTTGTTAGGAAAACACCATGGGTTGAAATGATACAGACCCGAATGGACTTATATATTAGGGAAAAATCGTTATGGGTTGAATTGATAAACTCGAGCGATTTTATGGATTTTGAATTTTATACGGGATTGTTGGTTGAAATGATATGTACCCATAAATTGAAAATTTATTATGGGTTGAAATAATATATATCTTCATCACTTGACCATATGGTAGAAAATTATATACGGACACCGGATTGGTTAAATTAAATGATTTTAAATCCTTAATTTTTGAATCCAGTTAAATGATATTTTGAAATAAAATTTGATTTATATGAACTGAATTGTTTTGAAAATCCAAGCTTTTAAATGTTGAAATTGAAATTGGTTTAAATTGAAATGTTTGTAGGATTTTAATTTAAATTTTAAAGTTGAATTTTGAAATATAAATGAAATTTATCAAAATATAGTTATTTTGAACGTTTGAATATTTAAACTTTGAAATCTATTGAATTTGAAGTGGTTTAAATTTGTAGTTCAAACATCGATTTGAAATCGATATAGATTGAAATGGTTTTAATGAGAATTTGAATTGAAATATTAAAATTGAGTTTTGTTGATTTGAAATCTGCATATGGTCCAAATTTATTCAAATGGAAGAAATAGTTTAATTTGATATTATTTTCAAGTTAATTATTTTAATATAAACTATTTAAAAATCTATTATTTTCAAATTTAGATTATTTAGATTTTCAAACTATTTACTATATAAACCATTCCAATAATCAAACCATTTTTTACTAACCTATCTTAACTGTTTTAAAATCCTTAAACTAATAAAACTATTTTAAACTATTTTTACTATTGTAACTATTATAAACTATTTTTAATACATTAACTATTTTAATATATAACTTATTTTAATATATAAACTATTTCTAAAATATAAACCATTTTAACTTATTACCTGTTTTTAAAGTATAAACTGTTTTTAACGTATAAACTATTTCTAATATATAAACCATTTTATTCTATAACCTATTTTTAAAATATAAACTATTTTTAATGTACAAACTATTTCTAATATATAAACCATTTTAATCTATAATCAATTTTTAAAATATAAACTATTTTTAATGTATAAACTATTTCTAATATATAAACTATTTTAATTAATAGCCTTTTTTTAAAATGTAAATTATTTTTAATGTATAACTATCTCAATATATAAACTACTTTCAATATTCAAATTGTTTAAAGTTGGAACTGTTATGATTTAGATTTACTAGATTCAAATGCGAATATTTTGGCATAATGGTTAATCTACTTTTGAGGTTATGATTTTGAAACGAATATGATTTAAGGTGAATAATGGTTTTGAAAGTGAACATGATTTTGAAATGATAATGATTTGGAAGTGAATATGATTTTTATGTAAATAATGGTTTCAAAAGTGATATGATTTTGAAATGAATATGAAATTTTGATATGAAGTATGAACTGTTTGAAGTGTAAAATAACCAACCGGTGCGAAATAAGCATTTAGTTGTTAAAGAGACCAAGATCGAATATTGTCATACTCTCTACCAATACCAAAAACCACTTTAACAATCGTGCATGTGGTGGAGAATCCAAAATGAAGTAGGATGGTTTGGCGAACGCAACTGTATGAGGTATGAACACAGCCCTGGCCCCTTCGGGTCAACTTGATATGACTAAAACAGGAGCCATGATGGGCCAAGTGGGGTCGCTTCCCTTATCGGGCACATTTCTTCGATACCATATTTATTACTTTGTGATTGATTTGGTGGCCACCCCTCGATTTTGATTATGGGAGTGTGTCTCGAGGTGGGTGGTAGTAGCTGATATGCGTTACCACCAGTCCGGATCTGCAAAACGGTAGAATCCTACCTTGGGCATTGCCTCGCGTGCCTTGTCATATGCCTTGTCGAGCCCATTACGAGTTTGGTTTGTATCGTACCTATGGAGTGCTCCTTGAGTATCCCACCAGTTTGGTAGGGCTTACAGTATCTGTATAGACTACAATATTTATATAAAAATGTGTTAAGGGGGGGTATGGGTAACGCCTTAACGCTATTTTAATACTTTACTTTACTGTAGACAAATTATAATAACGTATTATACTATGTATGTAGATAGTTTAATGGATCCTTAGGAGACGGAATCTCGAACATCTCTTAAGTTATTGCACGCACGTTATACACTGGATATAAGATCTAAAACCCCGTAAACATCTCTTAAGCCGTTACACTCATATTTACTTATTCTGATTTAACTTACAAAAGATATTTCAGTTCTGACTCGAGTGTTTTGTCTTTTCTTTACGCTCGGGTTAGTCTAAGCTTTTCAGTGTATTGAAAACATTTTTCTAGAGGATGAAGATGAAGACTTAATATATTATTACTATTTATTATCTTTATTTCCCACTGCATCATGTTTTCCCCTACATTATTTATTTATTCCTGCTGTTTTTATAACTCTGATCTGTATTGTAAAAGTGTAATCAAATATTATTTTTAAAACAGCTTCATGGAATGTTTATTTGATTATTATATTTTGTCGTTCCGCTGTAAGATTTTGTGTTTCCTTTTTTTTCTCTCTTCTTTTTCATATTTACACCATAACAATCCTCCCTTTTGAATGGTTTGAGTTGACATGTGTAAAGTCCCGCATCTTCGTTCACTTTGAGTAGACAATAAAATAATATACGTACAACTTACATATTTATTCCAATTGATTCTTAGTTACACCAAATTCCTTTGTTTACACTTACTTCATTTTCATAATTTCTTTTTATAACAAATTTATTTGTGATACATTTTTATTAATCATTACTTTAGTTTATAATCATTCTATAAAAGTCCAACTTCTTATGTGTAACTTTATCTATGTTTATAATTATTTCAAAAGTTACAAATTCAATTTCACAATTTCTTTGCAAATCTATATTTAATTCTATAACCAATTTACAAAGATATTATTTAATTCATTTGTCTACTTTCTTAAGTTCACTTACTTACTCCATTTAGTCATTAATTATTTCATAATATACTTAAGTATATAACACTTCCTATTACAACTAAATTTCCATTTATACACATTTCAATTACTTTTAAGTTTTATTGACACGTGTAATATCCCATTTTATATCCAAATCATTATTTTAACTTTTTAACATTTGGTAAGTCTTATTATATGTTATTAGAATGCAACATGATATTATACAAATTAATCAGATTCTTTTTACTTCATTAGAATGTTCACTATTTTAACTTGTTTGATATTTTCACTTCAATTTAAGATTTGCAAACTTCAACTCTAACGTTTCTCAAAACACTTAGCTTAGATTCTTAATTCTTTTATTTTATAGGGTTTTGTTATTCAAATATTTCATTTCATTCAAATAATTTGAAGATTTTTAATTAATAGAACTTAAAATTTTTAAATACCCAGTTCATTTCAAATCATTTGAAATAATTATGTATACTTATATCTTTTAGATATCAAATCATACTCTTGGAGTTTAAACCAAAATCTGTTTATCAAAATAATTTCGAAGCAAAGCTTCCCAGAAGTCTCCCCCACTTTGAAACTCGAAAATGAACATCGATGGTGCTTTGCAGTCATCACCAAAACTATTTTCCAACGACCGAAGAGGGGAGCACTGAATTCATTCCTTTTAAAAATCCTTTTAAAAATATTTTTCATAAATATTTTTCAATTAATACCACCATATTATTTTTCAAAACTTTGAAAATCATTTTCAAAAATTCTGGGTCATAGATTCAAAACTTCTTAATTTAAACC
Source organism: Allium cepa (assembly GCA_030765085.1). NCBI lineage: Eukaryota > Viridiplantae > Streptophyta > Magnoliopsida > Asparagales > Amaryllidaceae > Allium > Allium cepa. The sequence goes on along the minus strand of CM060936.1, from coordinate 1,522,160 downwards.
ATTTTACTTTATAAGTTATATTTTCCAATAATACTTACATAATTTCACTTCTTTAAAACATTTCACAAATGTTTATCATTGTTTATCCTATAATAAACATCTTTTATTAAGGTACAACAACCAATTAATGATAATAATCAATATTATCATTTCTAATATCCAAATACATTGATTATACCATAATAATTTCATAAAATTATTCCCTTATATATAAAATATAACCAGGGTAAAATTATTTCATTTACCAAATTTTGAAAACAATACTATGTCGAATTGTTCTGTTCAAGCGTTTAGAGATCCCTATCAATAACGTTAATTACTCGTATTGACCAGAAATCATAAGCCACTCAACAAATTAACCAACACGATATAAAACAATTTTTATATTCACTAACAAATGCGCGCTCATATCTATTAGTACAATCAAACTCATCCTATGGTACTACTGACCCTATCTCTAATGATTTAACCCACAATGCTATGGTTATCGCTAAACCTAAGGTCTAATACCAACTGTAAAGGCCATATCTTCGTTCCTTTTGAGTAGACAATAAATAACACTTGTCCAACTCATATTAAATGGAAATATGAATCTTTAGGGGTTAATTAAGAAAAATAAGAAAAGAAGGAGAAAACAAACACAGAATCTCGCAGTGCTACGACAAAATATAATATTCAAATAAACAGTTCATGAAGCCGTCTCTATTATACATTTGATTATATTCAATACAACATTTATCAGAGTTATATATACTTCAGGAATAAATAAAGTAATGCAGCAGACAACATGAGGCTGGGATAATAATAGTAATAGTAATACCAAATTTTCATCTTCGTCCTCCAGAATAAATCTTCAATAAGATGAAAAATTCAAGACTGATCCGAGCGTAATAAAAAGACAAAACACTCAAGTCAGGACTAAAATATTATTATGTGAGTCAAATCGAAATCGCACATAACATGAGCGTTACGGCATTAGAGATGCTTACGGGTTTTCACACCTCCTATTCAGTGTATAACGTGCGTGCAATAACTCAAGAGATGTTAGAGGATTTTCCATCTCTTATGGGTCCGTCAAAATATTTATATGTAGTAGAATACGCTACATATATAATGTATAACTAGTAAAATAAATATTTTTCTTAGCGTTAAGGCTTTATAGTGATCCCTCTTAACGCGTTTTAAGCATTGGCTTGTAGTTTGCATTTAACACCACCAGTAGAATGTTGGTAGTCTGGCATGTAGTGTGATACGACAACACTTAACAAAAATCATATGGGTCTCATTTAGGGATAAAAGTATGACAAGGCATGTTAGGCAATGCCTAAGGTAGGATACTACCAGTTTATCATTCCTGTCTGGTGGTAACGCATCATAAGTATGATTGCCCACCGCATCCAGCACTCCCATAATTCGAAGGGTGCACACCAATCAATCACAACGTAAATGATGGTAATATAAAGAAGTGCTTTCGCTCGGGGTAGCTAACCCGCTTGGCCGGTACGACTCCTGTTTTAGTCATTTCAAATTGGCATCAGTGTCAGGCTAATCCATCATCGTTCTCTTTCTTCAAATTCAGCAAAAGATGCCAAATTCAACCACTTCATTCTGGATCATCACTCCATGTGCACAATTGTCAAAGTAATTCCAGTATTGACAGAGAGTATTCCTATATCCGGTCCCGGTCTCTTTAATAACCAAACGTCATTTTACACACCGGTTGGTACTTTTACATTTCGAAAATAGTTCAACTTGATATCAAAATATCATATTCGCTTCAAAATCAAATCCATTTCGAAATCATCATATTTACTTAAAATATACCATTTCATTTCAAAATCCTTTTCGCATTATTATCTCGATTTCGATTCCAAAATTGTTTCGAATTTCAATTTAGGTTATAACGTCATTTACCCAATTCGTATTTAAATCCATGATTTAAAAATAAAAATTCCACCCCTTTAACCAGTTTGAATTTCTAGAAAATAGTTAAAATATATTTAAAATAGTTTAAATAATTAAAATAGTTAAAAATAGTTTAAACGGTTAAAAACAGTTTAAGTGTTAAAATGGTTTATATAGAAAATAATTTAGAAAACCAAAATAATTTGAATATTTAAAGAAGAAAGATTTTAAATAGTTTTATATTAAATGATTAATTTGAAAATAGTTTCAAGTTCAAACCGATTCAATTCCAACTTCCCAATTCAAATTAATTCCAATTTCCATTCAATCGATTCAATTTCGATTTCAATTCAAATCAATTTCAACTTCAATTTCAATAATTCAATTACACTTTTAAATCCAATTGATTAAATTTCAATTTCAATTTCAATTTATATCGACTTCGAGCTCGATTTTCAAAAACATTTAAATCAAATTATCCTTCAATATTCATTTTAAAATCCCATTCTTCAAATATAATTCAATTCTGAGCTCAATTTCGAAATATCATTTTTATATCATTTTTGCTTAGTTATATTCAAGTTTGGATAAAAGTTCAATCTTTTAAAAACAAATCGATTTCCAAAAATTCAAATTATATTTCGATTATAACTTCAAAATCGCAACTTCGATTATTCAAACAATTCGATTACCAAATTTAAATTTCAACATTCAGAGCTTAAATTCAAAAATAATTTGATTTCTATAAATTTGATTTTTATTTCTTTTAAATCAAAACCATTTAAATATTCTCAAATCAAAAATTTTAAAATCATTTAATTTTACCAATCCGATATCCGTATATAATTTTCTCTCCTATGCCCAAGTGATCAGTTATTTCAATTTAATTTGAGGGTTGGATATATATCATTTCAACCCAAATCAAAGTGTGATAGGTTTATATCGTTTCAACCTATTTTTTAATTCATTCAAAATAATTCAATTTACGGTTTTACATACTCTAAACAATATACAAGGTGATAGCAAGATATATCAAATAAATAATCATCCATTCATCCAGATTTCAACCAGTTGGCAACCATCACAATCAATCATACATATAGATAAAATAATCACAAAAATTTCATAGTTATTACAATCAGGTATTTTCTGGCAATTAATTCCAATTTCAAAGTTAAATGTCAATTTTAGTTTTCAATGGTTAGTTCAAGGACAATTTGGAAGACAATCGAATTTATCAACATCAATCAATAAATTTATATCACTTCATAATTTCAAATTTAACTATCATAAAAATATTCTAGTACGTGTGAGCGTTATAAAACACTCACCATTAATTCATCAGTGGCTATCACGTTCTGAATCCGATTAAATTCGAATTCATTCGAATTTAACTGAAAAATCCAGCGGCTCCAATTTTAGTCAATTCAATTCCATGTTGAATATTTTGTCAATACGAATCCAACGCGACTGACCGCGTTGGATTTGGATCTAAAATGAACAAGTTACGAAATTTTTAAGCATTTGAATTTATAAAAATCAATTTGTATAATTAATACCCTTAATAATCATCTCCTACCCAAAGCCCAACCCACCAATGAAGCGACCTGACCCAATATGTGCTTCTTCTTCTTCCTTTTACTGATACGAGAAAATACCCATGTCTGCTTTGTACGCATTTTAGTGATACAGAGCATGAAGACTCTATTCGACATTCTGACTTCACCAACGATCCCCACTCACCTTCTCGATCTGCCCATACCCATTTCGCTACGCCCGAGCCCTTCTACAAAAACACGACCTGCTTCACCTTCCTCCTCTCGACCATGGCTAGGTCACCACCCCCAATTCACTGCCGCACACCACCAAAATCTCGTGGGAGATGCCAATTCACGCGAGAAACCCAAATTAATACTTCGTTCGACCCATCGATACCCACGGCCACCGTAAAAGCCAACCCTAGCTAGCTGCCTCATGTCGAATCCCCTCATGACACAGCCGAACCCAATGATATGCATACTAGGGGAAAGCTCTACACATAATATGAATATTAAAAATAAATTAATATTTTATTATAGAGTGGATTTCAAGAATTTGAATTTTTAAGTATTGATTTCTTTTTTCTTTTACTGTGAACTGTTGTGTTTATTAAAAGAGAAGGGAGGAGACGTTTAAAAGAAGGAGCAAAGATGGGTAGACTAGGGTTGCTGATGGAAAGATGTGAATGGCTGAAAGACAGGAATGGTCAAGGCAATATATTATTTTAAATTAAAAAATTTCTCAATTTAAGCAACTTAAAATTTCGAATCCCTATCGAGGCATGCCGCTAGGCATTTTTAATGTTATACCCTTATGCTGAACGAAATGGAAAAGGTTTCGAGTCCTAATTCGAACGTATAGAGAAGATAGCTTTCTGGACTCAATTATTATATTAAATTTTGATATTAAATTCAACGCATTTCTATACCGTACGACCAAATGAAAACTATAAATGCTACAAAATTTGAAATCTAATAATAATACACTATTACAGACCCAATGGAACAGGTTTCGTCGAAATCCGAGACTGTGCCCCGGATCGCTATTTTAACGTCTCGATTATAATATAAAATTTTCAATTTCTAATTATTCACTTTTAAATTCAATTTTAAATGTTAACAATCTTCGTTATTATTTAAATTAAATTCACGTCAACTTTCGATATAAATTTCAATCATATTAAATTCAGAATTCAATCATTCAAATAATTTCCATCAATAAATTTAAACAATTTAATTGTTCAATATTCAACAAATTTCAATATTCGATTTTAAATGAATTTTGGTTAACAATCGATTACTTTATCTCCTTCTAATGAATTCAATAGTTATTATTTAATCCAACTATTGATTGTAAACACATTTAATATATATAATTTCATTTCAATAGTCATTATCCCAAATCTTCGAAATTAGTTTATTTCAAAATTTTATTCATGTTCTTATCTAATACATACATTCAAAATCATTAAATTTTTATTTTTAACCATTTTTACTCAATAATTTAAAATAGCTAAAAATACGGGTCGTTGCAACATGTGTGGTTTATTGTCGATTTAAACCGTCCAAAAAGGTAGATCACTACATGAAAACTAAATAATTTAATTCAAATTGGAAGTAAAGTGAATCTAAATAGAATTGAATTTGATTTGAATTGGAAGTGAACTAACTTGAATGTAAATTATTGAATGTAAACTAATTGAATTTGAATAAATGAATGTTAGTCAAATCTAGTATTAATGAATCGAATGTGAATATATTGAAAAACCAATTCAATGAATAATAATGAGAAATGAATGTATATTGATTTGGTTATATTAGTTGAATGTTAGTTATTGATGGTTTCATTGTTTGGTGGTGTTTCATTTGCATATAATTGTTGTATAGTATGTGTTGTATATGTTGTATATTGATACTACTTTCCATATATACATGTAATTAATATTTCTTGAGTGTTTAGTAGGTGCGGATGGCGTTGCTTCGCATTTGGAGCTTGCTTTTGCGCTATATTAGCTGTATATGCTCGCTAATAATATATAAGGTACATATCTCAAATTAAATATCGTACTTTTATATTTCTCCCTTCGGGATGCCTCATCCTCAAAGATGAGATGCATATTTGTGGTTCGATCCAAAAAAATCACAATATATATATATATATATATATATATATATATATATATATATATATATTGTGATTTTTTTAGATAGAACTGCACAAAGGTGACTACGGTGAATTTTTATGAAAATTTAAGGCGTTAGATTTTTTTTGGAAAGTTTGGAAAATAACGATAACTAGGAATTTGATTTTTAAGTTATAACTGGGAATTACATTAGTTGATTTTGAATTGATATCAGTTAATAGCTAAATTAATTGAAGCTTAGAAAGTTTTTTATAAATTTGCAACTAATCGAGTTTCGAAAGTTAAATGACTCAAACGAATACGATAATTTATTTTAGCTAGTTGATTTTGAAAAGCTATTGGGATTTTGGGTATTTTTCTTACTTAGCAATCTCGAGACGAAATTCTTTAAGGGCGGAAGAATGTAACTACCTAGTTTTCAGTCGTCTAAGTTTAGAATATTTAATTGAATTTAAATATTGAAAAGTAATTTTTGTAAGTTAAATAGCTTATATTTCAAATATAATGATTTATTTGATAATTGAATTGTTTAATTTAATATTTGGAATTGTGGAAATAATTAAATATTGAATTTAATTTGAATGAAAATGATTTATAAAGTTGATTTAAATTCTATTTGAATTAGAATGAAGATAGCGAACATTTAAAATTGAACTAAAAGTGAATAAACGAAAATTGAAAATTTTATAATTTAATTAGACGAGTAAAAATAGCCATTCGAGACACTGTCTCAAAAATGGATGAAACATGTTTCATTGGATCCGTAATGTTATATTATTATCAGATTCCAAATTTCATGTCGATCGGACATATCGTTTGAACGTACAAAGCTGAAACGCATAGAAATTAATTAAAGAAAATTTATCTAGAATAACACGATTTGAAAACCTATCTTCTGTATATGATGGAATTGGCCTCCAATACATACTCCATTGTGTTTGGAATAAGGGTAAAATATTCAGAACGTTTGGCAGCACGCTTCGTTTGAGTTCGAAAAATTTTCCGGTGAATGGTGATTTATATTGCCTAGAAATAGACAACCAAAATTCACAAAACCCTAAACCTAATGGAGCATCCGCCACTTAGTGTTTAATGGTCATAATTTCATTCCTTTTCTCCTCAATTATCTCACAATCCACACATAATTAAGCCACGACTTCTACTTGAAAGTTGTAGAGCTTCACGGGCTATACACATCCAATGGCTACGATCGTCTAATTCATCACGAGGAGGCCGGAATCTCACCATGTTCATATGCCATTTGGGGGAAAATTTCAAGACAAAGGGGATGGTCGAGCTCGACGTGGCTAAGGCTATAGGTGCGGCGGAGGATGGCACACGCGTGGGTAGGGTTCGATCGGGGTCTGGCTGCTCGATGATGGCGCGATAAGCGATTGAAGGGCGATGTGTATTGGGGTTCGGCTAGCGGCCTTCATACGTGAATGAAAAAGGAGGAGCGAACGAGTTACAGCAGTGAAGTTTAAAATTTTAATTTAAAATTTATATTAAGTTAATTAAATTACTAATTTCGAATGATTAATAACTCGTAAATTTTGCATACGAGGTCCAAATCGAACAAAACAAGTCGCGTTGGGTTCATATTGATGAGCACTACATTTTTGAGTTGGTTTGGACAGATGTGGAGCTAGTAGTAATTTTGGGTTAAGTTAAACACTCGTTTAATTTTAATCCAAACGAGCTGCTACTGCGACGACTGCAATCAAATTGAGTAAAACTCATTCTTTCTGACCCGCTTATAATTCTATATAAGTGGGAATATTTTGATTATGCTGTTTTGATGACTGTTGGATGTGTTATACGTATGTACATATGTATGTATGTATATATATTGGATGTTCGGATGTTATGCTATAGGAGTTAATAGTTGGATATATTCATGCCTATTGGAGCAGATGAGACCCTATACTTTCCCGTGTATGAGCGGATGACCTTTTGTTCGCACGTCTGCCTCGAAGAAAACATTGTACATGTTTTCTCATATGTATATTTGTTGCAGGTGACAAGTTGGAGGGATCCAACAGGATTCCTCACTACGTTGATGTTTATTTGCACATATTGTTATATATGTTGTACCATGTGATGTTTGATGTGATGGATGTCATGATTGCTATTATTGATATGAATCCCCTTATTTAGTACTTTTGCAGCATTGGGCCATATTTTTGGGAATATAAAATATTAAAATGATGATTTCAATTTAAAAAGGATTTCAAAGTGATTTTGATAAAATATATGGTTTAATAAATTTTCGAATGATTAAAGAAATGGATTTATTTTAAATAAATAAAAAGTTATAATTTTTATGTTATACAAATTATGGTTTTGTAAAATATACTTGAATATGATTTTTGAAATATGGAGTTAGCTATTTTGTAAAATAAGTTAAATTGAGATTTTGAACTTATTATAAACGGTTTATATATGAGATTTATAAAATTGATTTTTCATAAATAAAAGTAATGGAATTGTAAAAAAGTTTTATAAGTGGTAATATGAAGTTATAAGTGAAACCTTATAGGTGAATGAGATTTATAGAGCAAGGAAGTTACGAAAGGAATGTTATTAATAAAGTGATTCAATGAAATAAATTTTATAAACGATGTTTTATAAATATTAGAAATAGAATTGTAACCAATTTGTAAATGGATTTGCAATTCAAATTTAGAAATGAATTTAATGGACTTTATAATAATAAGGTTAGAAAAGAATGAATTTGTAAATAAAGAGATTTATAAGCAAATAAGCTTATAATAAGATTTTGATATATAACTGAGATAAATGGGAAATTGATTAATAAAGGAATTTTATAAATGGAGGTTTTTATGAAATAGGAATGTGAATTATAAACACTGTTTATAAATATGAAATCAATTTAATTTGATAAGCTAAATATTGATTTTCTATAATAGGAAATATATTCAAGTTTTTAAAGTGAAAAATCCTTAAAATGAATGTTTTGGAAAGTGATATTTTAAAATGGAGTTTATATGGTTTGAAAATATAATAAGTTGTGAATTCACTTATTATTAAAATAAGTTTATGAAATGTTTTCCAAATATTGAAATATTGAAATGGTTTTGAAGTGCTAAATTATATTTTTGGACATTTTAGTTTCTCGACTTGATGTGGAAACTGTTTAGTCGTACACTTAGTATATAGCCATCTGTGTAGGCTTGATTGTCGTTTGGTGTAAAGGATGTTGATTCGAGTGGTGTGGAGTGATTACTACTATCTACTGAGCTTCCTTCTTGGCCGAAGGATAGCAAGTTGAAAGTTGGAAACATGATAATTCTACGAGACTTGGTTTTTGTATGAGGTTGAGTAACGCTTTTGCGTTACTAGTGCGAAGAGACCGGGATCAGATTTATCTAAAACCACTTCGGACCAACTTATTTGCGATGATTGTGCAGGTTATTGATGGCATGGATATTTTGGATTTTCATAGTGAAGGATTTCTTTTTGATCATTTGGAGTAAAAATTCCAATACACATATAGTAGCAGTAGTCTCTTCGTTATGAAATATCCAATGCAAGTACTATTTGCTACTAATCCTAGGGAATTTCCGATAGGATGTGGTAGGAAAGTACCTTTGGTTTATCCAATTCCTGGACAACTTGTATGGATGGATGTTTGACAGTGCATTTTCTGAGATTACGTACATTGGTTTATACAAACATGCATCTGTGGTGGCGGAGAAGGCAACTTCTCTTAGCTTAACACCCTCTGTGAGACATATGAGCTCAAGGTTTGTATTTTTTTGGAAGGTAATTAGTAGTCAACGAAAATGGAAATGTGGCATTCAAAGATGATAATGATGTGATATGTGAAAGGTATTTGATAACTCTTTTAGTCTCACAGCCCAAGAAATGAATAGGGTAGAAGCAACAAGGCTAAGTGGGTTGCTCTCATTAGGAGATGTCATCATCCTTCAATATCTACTATACGCATGTCTAAGTATGTGGTGATTGTATGACTCAGGTACCCGTTAAAGATCGATAATGATCGGGGTGATGACATATTCGGTACTATCCAAGAAGGGGCAGGCCAGTCTAGTGTTGGTTTAGGCGGATAGTATCTGCTCCCTAGGTGCATCCCTCTAGAGGTGTATTGTACGGAAGGTAGTCCCTTACCTTGTCATTTGTATGGAATCCAATATCCACTATGTGCCAACCATTTTGTTTGTATACCTATTATGCTGAAATTTAATAATGTAACAATTTCATCTATTTAATTTATTATTTTTATACTAGACACTATTATAATATAACATGATTTGATATGAAAGGTTTTGGTTATCGTAAGGTAAAAACTCGTCCGTGTTTATGTGTGGGCGTATCTTACGAGATACCTTTATGTTGATAAAAGAACGTCTTTATAACTTTAAAATAAATTCAATTGAGTTGTGTTTTTCTCACGCTGGTTTACCAGACTGATCCGTGCATTCTTCCCTTTCAATGCTCGGGTCAGACCGAGTATATTTACAGGTTTAGATTTGGTGCTTTTGGAGCTTCAGCAGATGAACTGAAGATCTTCATGTCGTATACATGTATCTGTTTATTTTTCGCTGCATTGTTGTTGTAAATTATCAGTATTTGAGAGGAGAGGTTGTTATAACTGTCCAAGCTAATAATTATTTATTCATATACTCTGATTGATATATGTATATTACAGTTTCTCTTTAAAGATTATTCGTCTATATTATATGTTATTCCGCTGCGATGTGAGATTCTGTATTGTTTTGGTTCTATTTCTCTCTTCTTCTTCTTCTTCTTCTCTTCTCTTCTCTTCTTCTCTCTTCTTTCTTTCTTCTTATCCTCTCTTTTCTTTCCCATGAATTTCCATCATTCTGTGCTTTTTGGGTCGGACATGTGTGGTTTATTTTCGATTCAAAGGGTATAGATTTGCAGGTCGTCACAAGTGATGGGATTGTAAACGAGTTTTATAAGTGTTAAAATGAAGTTATAAATGAAATATTATAAGTAAATAATATTTATAAAGTAAGGAAGTTATAAAAGGAATGTTATTAATAAAGAGATTTATGAAATAAATTTTATAAATAATTTTTTAAATATTAGAAATGGATTTATAATGAAATTTGAAAATGGATTTGCAATTGAAATTTAGAAATGAATTTATAATGGACTTTACAAATAATGAGATCATAAAAGAATGAATGTGTAAACAAAGAAGTTTATGAGTAAATAAACTTATAATGGGACTTTGATATATAAATGAGATAAACGGGAAATTAGTTAATAAAGAAATTTTATAAATGGAAGTTTTTATAAAATAGAAATGTGAATTATAAACACAGTTTTGTAAATTTGAAATCAATTTAATTTGATAAGCTAAAATTGGATTTTTATAAAAGGAAATATATTCACGTTTTTAAAGTGAACAATCATTAAAATGAATATTTTGGAAAATGATATTTTAAAATGGAGTTTAAATAGTTTGAAAATATAAAAAGTTGTGAATTCACTTATTATTGAAATAAGTTTATGAAATATTTTCCAAATATTGAAATATTGGAATGGTTTTGAGAATATATCTTTTTAAAAGATAATTTGAAGTAATAAATTTGGAAAAGAGATTTAATTAATGAAAGATTAATAAATCAGGCTTAGTTACTGTTTAAGTGCTAAATTATATTTTTTTTCCATTTTAGTTTCTCGGCTCGATGTGGAAACTATTTAGTCGTACACTTAGTACGTAGCCATCTGTGCAGGCTTGATTATCGTTTGGTGTAAAGGATTTTGATTCGAGTAGTGTAGAGTGATTACTCCTATCTACCGAGCTTCCTTCTTGGCCGATGGATGGCAAGTTGAAAATTGGAAACATGATATGTCTACGAGATTACTTTTCTGTATAAGATTGAGTAACGCTTTTGCATTGTTGGTGCGAAGAGATAGGGATCGGTTTATCCGAAAACTACTTTGGACCAACCTATATGTGACGATTGTGCAGGTTTGTTGATGATATTGATATTTAGGATTTTCATAGTGAAGGACTTCATATTGATCATTTGGGGTTAAAATCCCAATATACATTTAGTAGGAGTAGTCTCTTCGTTATGAAATATCTAATGCAAGGACTATTCGCTACTGTTGGATCTTGAGTTTTGATTGCTGACAAGACACAACAATTCATGAATCTGCGACCACTACGACGACAGGACTCAACGACTCGATGTCTGGTTCGTATAGTCTATATATTTAAACTAGAGTCATGTATTATGTATATAGAGTCAAGTCTAGTTGCTTTGTTAAGATCTTCTCTCAAGAATCATCACTCCCATTCAAATATACACATGCATTTGCACTCGATTTAAAAATAATCATTTTGTAACTCAAATGCACTCAGGTTTCATGAACTACACAGTTTAGTCAACCGAACCGATGCCCTCAGTCGACTGAACCTGTGCATATTATTTTTTTAAATATACACGGAGCAGTCGATTGACGGCTTCACGACTGAGTCTATGCATTTTAACATATATGTGCATTTTTTGAATTTAGTCGACTGAATGATCCAAGTCAGTCGAATGAATCCTACAACTGTAATTTTTAAGTGAAAAGACACTTCTTTTCTGAAGAGTCATCTTCTTGGCCAAAAGATGCAGCCATTGCTATTCCCAGAGATCTCTTCACCAGCAGTTGCAACTCATTTTGCACTATAAATACACTTGAGTTGATCAATGCAGTTAATTTTCTTACCTCTCTATCTAGTTTGAATTATATTCTTTGAATCTATTGCTTACCTAATTTCATATATACATTGCTTATAATCACACTTTCATATCTTATAAGCAATTCTAATCTTCCTATTCTTCATCTACACACAATCATACACATTATCCTTGAGGAGAAGATTATAGGAAGGGTGTACATTATCGACTTATCTGTGCTATTCAAGAGCATACTCAGTCAGAAACAAATTTACTATTTGTATTGGAAGTCCTGCTCAGTTTCTCGAGTGGTAGAAGTCCTATTCGGTTATCTAGGCGGTAGAAGTCCTATTTGGTTGTTAAGGCGGTGTAATACCTGTTTCTCTGAGTGAAGTGTGGGCTGCTAATTTTAATTCCAAAAGGAGTCTAGGACTGGACGTAGAATGAGATGTTCGAACCAGTATAAAAATCCCTGGTGTCATCTTTAATTTACTACTTTTTACTATTATACTTTTATTCCGTATATATATACATACATATATATATAGTATTACCTTATATTCCATATTGCACGATCCTATAGCACAGTCACTTTCAGCTACTAATCTTAGGGATTTCCTGAAAGGATGTGGAAAGTACTTTCGGTTTGTCCTGTTCCTGGACAACTTGTATGGATGGATGTCTGACAATGCATTTGACATTACATACATTGGTTTTTATAAACATACATCTGTGGTGGCGGAGAAGACAATTTCTCTTAACTTAACAGCCTCCTTGAGACGTACGAGCTCAAGGGTTGTATTTTTATGGAAGGCAATTAGTAGTCAACGGAAATGGCAATATGGCATTCAAAGATGATGTGATATGTGATATGTGAAAGGTATTTGATACCTCTTTTGGCTTCACACCCCAGGAAATGACTAAAACAGGGTAGAAGCAGTAAGGCTTAGTGAGTCGCTCCCATTAGGAGATGTCATCATCTTTCTAGATTTACTCTACCTATGTCTAAGTATGTAGTAAATGTATGACCTAGATACCTATTAAAGGTCGGTAATGACCGGGTTAATGACATATTCGGTACTATCTAAGAAGAGGTAGGCTGGTCTTGTGTTGGTTTAGGCGGGCAGCATGTGCTCCCTAGGTGCATCCCTCTGGAGGTGTACTGTATGGAAAGATAGTCCCTTAACTTTTCATTTGTATGGAATCCAATATCCACCATGTGTGTACCATTTTGTTTGTAAACCTATTATGCTGGAATTTATAATGTAACAATTTCTCCTATGCTTAATTACTATTACTATTTATGCAATAGACACTACTATAATATAACATGATTTGATATGAAAGGTTTTGGTTATCGTAAGGTAAAAACTCACCCGTGTTTATGTGTGGGCGTGTCTTACGAGATACCTTTCTTTTAATAAAAGAACGCTTTCATAACTTTAAAATAAATTTAGTTGAGATGTTTTTTCCTCACGCTGGTTTACAAGACTGATTCGGGCATTCTTCTCTTTCAATGCTCGGGTCAGACAGAGTATATTTACAGGTTCAGATTTGGTGCTTTTGGAGCTTCAGTAGAAAAGATGGAAATATTCATGTCGTATACACGTATCTGTTTATTTTCCGCTGCATTGTTGTAAATTATCAGCATTTAACCGTCCAAGCTGATAATTATCTATTCATGTACTCTAATATTGATGTATGTATATTACAGTTTCTCTTTTGTAAAGATTATTCATCTATATTATATGTTGTTCCACTGCGATTTGAAATTTTGTATTGTTTTGGTTCTGTTTCTCTCTTCTTCTTCTCTTCTTCTCTCTTCTTTATTTCTTCTCGCCCTCTCTTTTCTTTCCCCTGACTTTCCATCATTCTATGCTTTTTAGGTCGGATATGTGTGGTTTATTGTTGATTCAAAGGGTACAGATTTGTGGTCGTCACAGCGTGGTACCAGAGCTTTGGTTTTTTAAATTGAATAAATGAAATAATTTTACCTTGATTATATTTTCTATATAAATAATAGTTTTTCAGAAAATATTATGATTAGATTATTTGTTAGTTATTAATGAATGGTAATAGTTGACTACAATCATTTGTTATTTGTTATGTTTAAATAATAAAAGTTGTTATTATTATAAATCTAAACAAAGGTAAACAAAAAATTGAAATGGTCTTAGAAAAGCTAAGTGAAATAAGTGAAAGTATATAAGTATAAATTTATAAATGTGATTTATAAATAAAAGGATTTAAAAGAAATAATAAAAGCACTAAATTCACTACAGTTGATGGGAAATAATTCGAGTGGTGACTGCAGAATCATCAGTATTCATTTTCCAGTTTCTAAGTGATGGATTTTCTACCTTAGTAAATTACTAATGAATTCTAGTTTTGTTTCAATAAATAAGTTTTGATTTTTAAAATCCAAGTATGATTTGATAAACATGTAAGAAGATAAGTTTTTGAACTTATAATATGAAAATGGTATATATAAGAAAAGAAGATTTTGAAATTGAGATAAGAAATTAATTTTAACTTAAGTAAATTTAAATATATTAAATTAGCAAAATGAACTATATGAGTTGAAGTTTAACTAAAGTAAAGTTAAATAAATTGAATTCAATATGAAATAAATTTGATAGATATTTGAAACGAATCAAATAAAAATAAATATAAGCTGAAAAAGTATAGTGATTATATAACCATGAATTGAAATATGAGAATATAAATAAAATTAAGTAAATATTCATGAATCTTAAGATGAGTTTTTATAGCTTATAGAATAAGAAAATGTAAAGTAAAACCAAATATTAAAATGGTTAAACAATTTTGTTAAGCAAAACAAAATCTAAATTTGAACGGTGATATGAAATTTGACTTAAGTAAAAGTTAAATAAAATGACTTTAGAAATGAAATCTAAGTTAAGTTAAAAGGAAATGGTTTTTGAAATGAAATCTAACTCAAGTAAAGAAATGGAAATGAACTACTGAATTGAGTTAAATAAAATAGAATTTGAATTAAATCGGAAGTGAACTTAAGTTGTATAGTAAAAGTAAATGTAAGTGAGAATGAAATGAAACATAACTTAAGTGAAGTTAAATGAAATGTGAAAAATACAATGAATAAGCGAAGTAAAGTGGAATAATAAGAAGCTAATTGAACATGAACTTGAGTTATAAAATGAAATCCAACTTTAGTTGTAAAATGAATTGAATTGAACTTAAAAATAGTTAGTGAATGGAATATGATTTGGAAATGATGTTTGTTAAAATTGAATATAACTTAAGTTGTGAATTGATAATAAACATAAGTAATGTTGTATTGAATGATTTCAACAAAAATTAAGTAATTGATTTATGAAATAAATCATAAGCGTTAGTAGTATTAAAAGAAGTCTACTAAATAATGAATAAATTCTGAATAAGAATAATTGTGAATGGAATGAAATGTGTTAAATATAAATTGAATTTAAAATGAATGTAAATGTAAATGAACGTGATTACAAATTGAAGGAAATTGAATATAAATCAATTGGAAGTAAATTACTTGAATGTGGATCCATTGAATGTTAATAAATTTAATGTTATTGAATTAAACATAAATGAGGAATGTAAATTAGATGAATGTAAACAAATTAAATATAAATAGAATGAATGATAATAAATGAATGTCAATCAATTGAAGATGAATCAATGGAATGTGAATTAATTGATTGCAAATCAAATGAATGTTAATATAAGATTAAAGTGTATGAATTAAAATGTTGACAATTGAAAATGTATATTGATTTGGTTAGGACATTGAATGGATGCTGTTTGTTTGTAGATTTCTTATGTTGCATGTGTTTCATTTGCTTATGATTGTTGTATAGCTATGTTATATATTGATATTACTTACATATACATGTTCTTATGGTTAGTTGAGTGTTTAGTAGGTGCGGATGACGTACGCTTTGCATTTGGAGCTCGCTTTCACGCTATACTAGCCGTATATGCTCGCTAATAATATATAAGGTAGTATCTCAGATTACATGTCGTACTTTTACACTTTTTTCCCTATGTGATGCTCCATTATTGAGATGAGATGTATATTTTTCATATTATATATATTAGGATTTTTTCGGATCGAACCGCGCAAAGGAGACTCTGGCAAATTTTTTTGAATATTTAAAGCGTTAGAAAAATTTATAGATTTTTGGAAAAAATTTTATAACAAAAATTTTGATTTTGAGTTATAATTTGGAATGACATTAGTTGATTTTTGGAATTGTATTGGCTAATGATAATGAATGAATTTGAATACTTGGAAAAGATTTTACAAAAAGTTGCGACAAATTGATTTTGGAAAGTTAAACGCTTAAAAGAATTTGATAATCCATTTCAACTAAATTTGTTTTAAAAATTTAATAGAGTTGTAGCATCTTTCTTACTTCGTAATTTCGGGGACGAAATTTTTTTAAGGGGGGAAGTATGTAACGACCTAGTTTTTCGGTCATCTGAATTTAGAATATTTAATTGGTTTTAGATATTGAAAAGTAAATTTAATAAGCTAAATCGTTTAAATAATTGAATCTGGAATCTAGTGTGAATAGAAATGATTTCTAAAGTTGTTTTAAATTCTATTTGAATTAGAAAGAAGTTAGTAAACTTTTAGAATTGAATTAGAAATGAAAGAATAAAAATTGGAAATTTTATAATTTAATTAAACTAGTGAAGCCATTTGGGACACTGCCTTAGAATTAGACGAAACCAGTTTCATTTGATCTGAAATAGTATGTTTTTGTAGGATTCCAAATTTCATGTCGATTGGACTTACAGTTTGGTCATGGGAATTAGAAATGCCTAGAAATTTTGTTTAAGTAAATTTAATTAAAATAATTTGATTCGAAAACCTATCTTCCAAATATGATGGAATTGGCTCCCGAAATATATTACATTGTGTTTGGAATAAGGATAAAACATTATGAATGTCAGGTGGCACACTTAATAGGGAGTTCGAAAACTTTTCGGATGAATAGTGTTTTACATTGTCTATATATGGGCCTAAACTATCCTCATTCTCCCAAACCTAATCCCTTTTGACCCAGCCGCCACCTAAAATTGAATGGTCGAAATCGCCTCGACTTCCATCTTTCAAAATCCAAGCCATTTCACACCTCAGCTTCAACACGAAAGATGAAGATCTCGATGAGCACTACATGATGATCGCTGGTGATCGAGTTTGGTGTAGTAGGGAGGAGACTACGATGACGCATTCATACGACATTTAAAGGGTTGGATCTCAACGTAGGAGAGGCTGGAGATGGCCAGGTTTTGGGCGCTGATGGAGTGGGGGATGGGCTTCAACATGGTGGTCTCCGATCATTCTTTATTAGCACGTGTGAGAGGTGATTGTTGAAGGAAGCAAACATATATGGGTTCGGCTATTACTAGGAATGAATAAAGGAGGAAGGTGAAACATGGTGCATTGGATCTGGAAATGTGCGGTCAAGATTTGCAAATAAAAAAAGTTTGAAAATAAATTTGTTTAAATTTGTGAAATCTTATAAACTTCATATCTTTGTCATACGAGGTCCGTTTCGCACGAAACGAATTGCGTTAGATTCATATTGACGAGCACTACATTGTAAAGTTAGTTTGGATCAATTTGGAGCTCGCAAGAATTTTAGGTAAAATCAAATGCTCGTTTATATTCCAAATAAAACACTACAACGACAACTGCAAGCAAAGTGAGTAAAACTCATTCTCTCTGGCCTGCTTATATTTTTATACAAGTGGAAATAAATTTATTTTTGCTATGTGATGATTGCTTGGATGTTATGCTATATTATCACTAGTTGGATATATTTCAGAATATTGGAGCAGATGAGACCTTATACGTTCCCGTGTATGAGCGGATGACCCTTTGTACGCGTGTCTGCCTCGAAGCAGACATTATGCATATTTTTCTCATATGTGTATTTGTTGCAGGTTACAAGTTGGAGGGATCCAACTGTATTCCCCACCATTGTTGATTTTTATTTACACATATTGTTATAAATGTTGTACCATGTGATGTTTGATGTGATAGATACCATGTTTGCTATTATTGATGTAAATCCCCTTATTTAGTACTTTTGCAGCATTGGGCCATATTTTTGGAAATTTAAAATATTAAAATGATGATTTCAATTTAAAAAGGATTTCAAAGTGATTTTGAAAATATATATGTTTTAATAATTTTTGAATCGTTTAAGAAATGAGTTTATTTTAAATAGATAAAAAGTTATAATTTTTATTTTACAAAAATTATGGTTTTGTCAAATATACTAAAATATGATTTTTGAAAAATGGAGTTAACTATTTTCTAAAATAAGTCAAATTGAGAATTTTGAACTTATTATGAATGGTTTATATATGAGATTTATAAAAATTGATATTTTATAAATAAAAGTGATGGGATTGTAAAAGAGTTTTATAAGTGTTAAAATAAAGCTATAAATCAAAAATTATAAGTAAATAAGATTTATAAAGTAATGAAGTTATAAAAAGAAATGTTATTAATAAAGAGATTTAATGAAATAAATTTTATAAAATGTGTTTTGTAAATATTGGACATGGATTTATAATCAAATTTGAAAATGGATTTGCAATTGAAATTTAGAAATGAATTTATAAAGGACTTAATAAATAATGAGATTACGAAAGAATGAATGTGTAAATAAAGAAATTTATAAGTAAATAAACTTATAATAGGATTTTGATATATAAATGAGATAAATGGGTAAATGGAAGGTTTTATAAAATAGAAATGTTAATTATAAACACTATTTTATAAATGTGAAAACAATTTAATTTGATAGTCTAAATTTGGATTTTTATAAAAGGAAATATATTCACGTATTTAAAGTGAAAAATCCTTAAAATTAATGTTTTAGAAAGTGATATTTTAAAATGGAGTTTAAATGGTTTGAAAATACAATAAGTTGTTAATTCACTTATTATTAAAATAAGTTTATGAAATGTTTTTCAAATATTGAAATGGTTTTAAAAATATATTTTTAAAAAGATAATTTGAAGTAATAAATTTGGAAAAGCGATTTAATCAATGAAAGGTTAATAAATCAGGCCTAGTGACTGTTTAAGTGCTAAATTATATTTTTGGCCATTTTAGTTTCTCGACATGATGTGCAAACTATTTAGCTGTATACTTAGTACGTAGCCATCTGTATAGGCTAAATTATCGTTTGGTGTAAAGGATGTTGATTCCAGTAGTGCGGAGTGATTACTTCTATCTACCGAGCTTCCTTCTTGGCTGAAGGATAGCAAGTTGAAAGTTGAAAATATGAACGTCTATAAGACTTGGTTTCTGTATGAGGTTGAGTAAAGCTTTTGCATTATTGGTGCGAAGAGACCAAGACCAATTTATTCGAAAACAACTTCGGACCAACCTATATGCGGCGATTGTGCAGGTCTGTTGATGATATTGATATTTAGGATTTTCATAGTGAAGGACTGCTTGTTGATCATTTTAGGTTAAAATTCCCATATACATATAGTAGCAGTAGTCTCTTCGTTATGAAATATCCAATGCAAGGACTATTCGCTACTAATCCTAGGGATTTCCCAGTAGGATGTGGTAGGAAAGAACCTTCGATTTGTCCTATTCTTGGACAACTTGTATAGATGGATGTCCGATAGTTCATTTTCTAAGATTATGTACATTGGTTTTTACAAACATGCATTTGTGCTGGCGGAGTAAGCAACTTCTCTTAGCTTAACAGCCTCCTTGAGACTTACGAGCTCAAGGGTTGTATTTTTGTGGAAGGCAATTAGTAGTCAAGGAAAGGGCAATGTGGCACTCAAAGATGATGTGATATGTGAAAGTTATTTGATGCCTCTTTTGGCCTCACACCCCAGGAAATGACTAAAACAGGGTACAAGCAGCAAGGCTAAGTGGGTCGCTCCCATTAGGAGATGTCATCACTCTTCTAGATCTACTCTACACATGTCTAAGTATGTGGTGAATGTATGACCCGGGTACCCGTTAAAGGTCGGTAACAACCGGGGTGATGATATATTCGGTACTATCCAGGGAGGGGTAGGCCGGTCTTGTGTTGGTTTAGGCGGACAGTATCTGCTCCCTATATACATCTCTCTAGAGGTGTACTGTATGGAAAAGTAACCCTTAACCTTGTCATTTGTATGGAATCCAATATCCAGTACATGCCTACCATTTTTTTGTAAACATATTATGCTAGAATTTAATAATGCAACAATTTCACCTGTGATTAATTATTATGTGTGCAATAGACACTATTATAATATAACATGATTTGATATGAAATGTTTTGGTTATCGTAAGGTAAAAACTCGTCCGTGTTTATGTGTGGGGGAGTCTTACGAGATACCATTCTTTTGATAAAAGAACGCTTTCATAACTTTAAAACAAATTTAGTCGAGATGTGTTTTTCTCACGCTGGTTTACCAGACTAATCCAGGCGTTCTTTCCTTTCAATGCTTGGGTCAGACCGAGTATATTTACAGGTTCAGATTTGGTGCTTTTGGAGCTTCAGCAGACGAGTTGGAGATCTTCATATCGTTTGAACATATCTGTTTATTTTCTGCTGCATTTTATTGTAAATTATCAGCATTTGAAGCACATGTAATTTTAACCGTCCAAGCTGATAGTTATCTATTCATGTACTCTGATATTGATGTATGTATATTACAGTTTCTCTTTTGTAAAGTTTATTCATCTATATTAAATGTTGTTCCGCTGCGATGTGAGATTCTGTATTGTTTTGGTTCTGTTTATCTCTTCTTCTTCTCTACTCTTCTTCTCTCTTCTTTCTTTCTTCTCACCCACTCTTTTATTTCCCCCGACTTTCCGTCATTCTATACTTTTTGGGTCGGACATGTGTGGTGTATTGTCGAATCAAAGGGTACAGATTTGCGGGTCGCCACACGTACGGTACACCTCTAGGTTAAATGTATCTAGGGTCAGACCCTGAACTTGGTCCACCCCAGCCAACACAAAACCGTCCTACCTCTGAACTTGGATAGTACAAAATATGCCATCACCTCGGTTGTTTCCAACCTTAATCTAAAGCCCTCATTCACAACCAAATCCATTATACGATGATCTGTTAACAAACCCCAATGGGAGCGACCCACATAGCCCTGCTGCATTTACCCTGTGTTTTCCATTTCCCGGATTGTGAGGCTTGAGGCTATGATTACCTTTTATATAGCAATTGCACTTGGAATGCTAATACTGCCCTCTAAGCAGAATTGCAATGCTAGCATCCATCCATACAAATTCGTTTTTGGACCGAACGAAACACTTAAGAGCTTCGCCTTTGAATTCCCATCATCCTCAAGATGTCTTCACTTCACAATGCTTAAATTGGATCGAAGTTTTTTTGATAACATATCTGATCCCGATCTCTTCGAAACAGCATTCGACAGCTTCCGATAAACTCAACCCCGGTTCTTTAGGAAATAAAAAGACAAAGATAAGAGCAGAGTTCACATCTTAACCTTTTGTAGACAGATTTCACAATCTTTCATCCTAAAAGAATGAAACAAAATTTATATGCACAGTACAACATCAACGGAGATGACTGTGCCATATAACTTAGTGTTTCTTCTAGATATTTCGAAAGTTAATTTTGGGTCCATATTTCGATAGTCGGTTATTTAACCATCGAATAAACAAACATTCAAATCATAGATTTCATTTTCCATGAAACCCACTAAGCCTACATTCATAAATTTAAAATCACTTTTCAAATACTTGGAAATCACTTCCATATACTTATCTCAACAAAATAAGCATGTTCACAAAATGCGATACTTTTCGATACTTAGAAAATATAACAATGTACTTATCTTAACGGTATAAGTATATTTCCAAATCATTATTTTTGAAACTTGAGGAACCTTTCCCATATACTATCAAAATGATATAAGCATCTTAATCAATCACTTAGAAATATTTACTTATTTCAAGATCATATTAAAAATGATTAAACACAATTATCATTTACACAAAGATATAAATATTCCAAAATACCCTCTCTTTCTTTAACTATATTTTCCTTTTATTTTAAAATGTCTTCTTTATAAATCTCCAAAATCTATTTATAGAGTTTCGTATAAATCTCCAAGTTTTATTTACAAAGGTACTCTTTTATAATCTCCCATCCCATTTATAAAATTCCTTTCTAATTCTAATCATTTGAAATCCTCGTTTTAACAGTCTTTCAAAATCCAACTTCTTTTCCACTTCCCATTCTTTCCAAGTTTATAAACTCTTTTACATAAATCCTTTTATAAAAGAATCCTTTTATAACAATTTATTTATTTTATAATAAATAAATTAAAACAACATAAACTTAGCTTTGATCATTTTTAAATAATATAAAAGAAATATAACTAAAACATTTTTAATTATATAATAAATAAACTCTTAAACTTTTAACATCTCCGATGGATAAATAATATAAAGTAACTTTAAACAACCTTTTCAATAAAATTAATTATCTCCAACAATATTTTTAATGATATAATCATCCAGTTTTAAATAATTAATAAACAAATAATAACTATCTTCAAAAATGTTGCTAAAATAATTTATTTTAAAACACTACAGATAATATAGTAATTAACTTATAAAAATAATTTTTACAAACATTTGTAATTAATTTTAATAAATCTCCTTGTATATATATAAATAATTAAAACATTTTTCTTCCAATTTATAAAATTAGAAGTTAATCAAATTCAAAATTTTTGAATCTAGATTCGGCTCGGCAGTCCCATTGGTACTTAAAAAGCTACCATTACCTTCCATTTAACTTCTCAAGTCAAATTGCCGGTATTTACATAATTAAGCATATATGAAATCCAATCCATAATTAACGATCAATTGACACTTAAATAAATGTCCTAATTAATATAATAGCTGAATGGGGATTTATTCCGCTAACCAATGACATTCAAAAATAAACCCTGTCATTTATTAAACGATATCTATTTGGCTAAATAGATAACACCAAGAATTATACTTACATTAACTACGTTACAATTTAAAACAAAGTAATTTTATTAATCAAAATCAATATCAATTTATCACGCATATATGATCTATTATTTAAAACAAGTTTGAATAAAAATTTAAAACTCAAACAATCTGGTAGCATTTCAGAATGCTATATAGCGATCTTAGATCAAATTCAACTAGTCTAATAGTATTTCAAGGTGTTATATCGTGATCCTAGACCAAATTCAATCAACCAACAAATTCAATCAAACAGCAAATTCAATCAATTCAATTAGATATAAATAAATCTAATCTACAAAATACTATACTGGTAATAAGAAAGGTGAGTAGACATAAATTCCGATGATGACTGCAGCACCATCGATGTTCATTTTCGAGTTTCTAAAGTGACGAATTGCTACCGTGATAGAAATTGGTTATTGAATTGTTTTGGGTAAAGCAAATTTGTTTAAAAGTTCCCAAAAATATGATTTGATATACAAAGGAATATGTGGATATCATCATCATCATCATCATTATTTCAAAATGTTTCGAAATAAAAAACCGTGTTTTAAATTCTAAAATTTTCAGCTAAGTAGATATTATAGACTCATGTGTCTTAACCACTTGGATATTGGATTGGTGTATCTCATTTTGGATATTGTTTGGTAATTTTCATTTGTTAAAGAGGAAAAGGAATTTTCGACGATTTTGGGACAATCGGGGTTTCAAAATTTGATATATAAATTTAAGCTAAGTGTTGTGAGAAAACATAAGAAAATAAATTTTTGTAACTTATAACTTTGAAGAGATGGAGATTTTAAAACAAGATTTAAAATTGTTGAATATTAGTGTTAAGTAAAACAAATCCGTTATTATATATACACATCCTTGAAGAATGAAAGAGTATTTTGCAGATATAAACTTGAGCAATATTTCTTAAGTAAAATATTTATTCTTTGGAAGTAATAAAAACCATAGGAGATGTTTTATTAATGAGATAAATTTTTATAAAGTGTTTGGTGGCTTGGAGTAACATGTTATAAAACGACTCAGAAAATGAGTTCTAAGTATTAATTAGAAATATATACTTAAGTTTAAAATGGATAATAAACCTATTGGGCTTTATAATGTGTTTTTTATAAAGTTAAATATGGAGCAGCTGTAAGATGCTTGTAAACTTAAGTTGTGAAATATTTGAGTTTTTAAGTAATGTGTTCTGGAATGGGTTAAAATAAAAATAGTGTTTAATGAAAATAGATTTATGAAATAGTTCATAAATAATTTTAGTATTAAAAAGGAGTATACTAAGAAATAAAATGATTTATAAAATGGTTTGGGAATAAATTTTAGTATTAAAGAAAACATTATTGGAAAATCTAATGTGTTCTAAGATTGAATGTGAATAAAAATAAATTGGTATAATTTAGAAACCAATTGAAATAAAGGCGTATGTTGTAAGAAGGCCATTTTATTTGCATAATTGATTTGATCCAGATTCGAGTACACAATTTCGAGGCTATTTACACCAATCCGAACAAAGATTTTTCACTCGATTCTCGACACTGAATACTCGATTGGATTTTTGGTTTAAATCCAAAGTTTTTTATCGTAGTATATAGCCATGCAAGGAGAATGACGGTTCATAGTCAAGGAACCAGATCGAAGTCCACACTAGGGAAGTCGAGTGGACGATACTTGTTTGGAAGTGAACCTTTGTGATCGAGTGAGCGATCAGATTTGATATTGTGTAGTGATGGTATATGTACATCGTACGGGTTATAATGAATTATATATTCGACATTTGGAAATGCAAAATTATATGGCTGTGAATCATATGTTTGGATATTATCCGTAAATGAGATGTAGGTTTATGGAAGCAAAGGCTAGTTTGACACATTTGGTTTTATGAGTTGAGTTATTTTCCCGATAATTCGGTAGGTGTTTATATTGTCATTTGAATTGATGATTTTATGCCCCAGATATTTGAAGCCACGTGGCTTTTGTTTTCTTTTGATTGATTTAGGCACGTGGTGGCAATTTTTTGTTGTTTCGATCGAGCTACGTAAAGGAGACGCTGTCGAAATTTTCAGTAATTTTAATACTTAGAAATATTAGATAACCTATTCCAACTAATTGATTTTGAAAAAAATTAATGGGTTTGGAGTCATTTTCCTCACTTGGAAATTTCAAGGACGAAATTCGGTTAAGAGGGGAGAGTGTAACAGTATGCGATTTTGGGCATTAAATTCCCAATATTTAATTAATTTTAATTTATTAAAATATTGGTTTATAAAGCTTTAAAAACGTGAATTAAAATATGGGATTGTTTAAAATCTTTAATTGTGAATTATTATTTACAAGAAGTGTTCGTGACTCTTATGATTTCATGAATCAGTCACTAAATGTTTTGCAGATGGTGATTGACCTTAGATGTACATGTTCCCTTAATCTTAATCTCCTATATGCATTTTCAAACACATGGGATATGTAAGCAGAACAAATATGTGATGTTTGGAGACTGTTAATGGTTTCTATAATTTGCATATTTCTAAAATATTTGGAAAACGTTGGTTGTGCTTTGGTGTCCTCTATTATGAGTCTATGACAAATAAGAAAAGTGACAAAGCCTAAGAGAAAGTCATGATGTACTATAAAGTTTCTAAAATAATTTACATGCCATCTAAGCTCGATTTACGGAAAAAAAGAAGAAAAGGAATAACATAATTCCACCCACTATTTTGTTCCACTCATTTTATTACACAACAGCCTGCTGTAATAACAGATTATTGTACCATTTGCATTCAGCAAACGGTGAA
The DNA here is from genome assembly GCA_030765085.1 of Allium cepa. Lineage (NCBI taxonomy): Eukaryota > Viridiplantae > Streptophyta > Magnoliopsida > Asparagales > Amaryllidaceae > Allium > Allium cepa. The sequence continues at coordinate 1,496,042 of CM060936.1, read as the reverse complement.
GGAAAAAATTCAGTTCAAACCTATCAAATTTGTGAACCTGAAGCTCCTATTCCTATCTGCATCAAAAAAGTTTTAAACATTATTGCTATTTGTGACTTTAATATGCTGCACTGCAACTCAAAACGGTTTTATCATGAGTTCTGAAATAAACATATGCTTTTTATTTGTTGATTTTTCTGCCAATTTGAGATGCTATAGCTACATAGATGTATGGGAATAGACTTAACCGTCTAATTATAAGTTTGTTTATTGAGTTATCCGTACTTAATTTTTTTTATAGGAATGAAAAAAGAGTACAATCTGATATCATTGGCATTGTTGTATCCTACTTTCAACAATAGCCAATGCTATCCACGTAATTACACATTTTTTATGCAGCCAATGTCTAATTTTACTGAAAGCTTTTAATAATCGCCCCTTAAAAGCTATGTGCAATCCTATTCGTTGTTTTGTTTCATTCAAAAACCTTTTTATTTGCATACAACTAATACCGGGTGTACAACTACATGTACCGTTTTATGCAATTTTGTTTTTTGGGTCATATCATCAGCAGTACAAAAGGTGGTTTCGAAACCATTTTAATCGGTTAATGTTAGCATAAAAATATAAAAATAAACAGTCCAAAAAGCTAAATGAATATGGCTTTATTGCTAACAACAATCCTGCAAACAACAACCCTGAAATCCAATCGTAAACCATTTTTGACTGTATTTTATTCCCTAGAATCCCGTTAATCATTATCCCATAATTACCGATTTTGAGCAATGTCATAATCCAACCAATCCATTTACGACTAAAACCTCTAGCCAGTAACATATCAATTAGAAAATCACAACCAATCGAATCAAAAGCTTTCGCAAAATCAAGTTTTAAAAGCGCACAAGTAATGCTATTCTTACAATAATAATTAATGTACTCTTGAACAACAACCACTTCATCCGTAATATTTCTACTCTTAATGAAAGCGGTCTGTGAACTATCGATTAAATCGTTCATTTTTATACTAAGCCTATTCGCTAAAACTTTTGAGGTAATTTTAACTAAACAATTAATTACAGAATTTGGTCTAAAATCTTTCAAATTATTTGCACCGACCTTTTTATGCAATAGAATGACATTTGCAAAATTAAATCTTCCTAATTGTAATTGCCCATTATAAAATTCATTAAACATGTTAATTAAGTCATATTTTAACACGTTCCAAAATAGCTTGTAAAATAAAATGGGAAAACCATTGGATCCAGGGTTTTATCACTAGGCATATCGTTAATAGCCTTCAAAATCCCCCCTTTCGAAAATGGATTATTAATGTCATTAAGATTAATTCTTGAATCAATAGGATATAGCTCATTACATCTAACATTTATTCTATGCTTATTTTTATTGCTAAAATTATCCCTATAGTTATTGGTAAATGGCTTATTAAGATCTATTTGATCAACCAATTCAACACTATTCACAAAAATAGAATTTATTGTGTTGCTACGTTTCCTATTGTTAGTCATATTATGGAAAGAAAATTGCATTATTATCTCCTCCATTAATCCATTGAATTCTAAATATCTGTTTCCACATAACCTCTTCTTTTTCTTAAATTGAAGTAACTTTTTCTTTTAAATTAGCAAGAACATTACACTTCACAGAATCAAGTTGTCTAGTTTCTACTATCTTATTAATTTTAAGCATTTAAGAAAGCAAATTGTCTTCTTTAATTTTAGTACTGCCAAATATGTTCGTATTCCAATTTTAAGAAAATTCCTACGAGATCTAAGTTTTAAAACAAAAATTTTCGTTGAGTTACCCGTATTTTAGTATTATAAAAATTTATTGATGTCCATTTATTTATAATTAGATTAGGAAAGTTAGATTCTAATAACCACTTTTTTCAAATTTATAAGTTTTATCAACAATTTTATGACGATCAGATGTAAGAATAATAGGGCAATGATAAAAACACGTATAGGGAAAACTTGAGACTCTACAAATCGAATATTTTTCTTCGAGTTCGTCGCTAACAAAAAATCTATCTATAAAGCCATTGAAGGGGTTTTCCTGGTATTACTCTAAGTAAATTCTCTATTAGTTAGTGGCAATTCTATCAAATTACTATTAATAATAAATTGATCAAATTCCTCCATAGAAGAGAAACCACCTTCCCAACCCCTAAAAACGCATAACATTGAAGTCACCACAAATAATCCAAGATCCATGAGCAAATGATATGAATTCTAGACATTTGCTCCATAGAACTCGACGATCAATTTTCATGTTTGGTCCATAAACGTTAGTTATATTCAATAAAGAGTTATCGCTAAGATTAATGAGAATATTATGTAAAGACTGTTGCATAATAATAGTTAGAAGAAGTTTAAAATAATTTTCACACCACCCTATAAGTAACCCCCAGAAGCTCCAATTGAAGGTAAACAAGCACAATGCCGAAAATGAGAACCACTTAATCTTCTATACAAACATAGATCAAGACAATCTATTTTTTTTTCTTGTAATAAGGCGATATCAATAAAGTAATCTTTAAAAAATGCTCTAATTTTATCACATTTACTTAAATCATTAAGACCTCTAATATTCCAGCTAATAATCCTCAATAATCTAGATAATCTAACCCTTTCTATTTCCATACTCCTAATGTAACATTAGTAAAAACAAAAGCAGTATCACTAGCTAACTAACATAACTCTCTGGTTGTAATGACCTAGAATTTTGGTTATTTAAAATTAAAATATTTAATTGATTTTAAATATTTAAAAGTAATTTTATAGATTTAATAACTTGAATCTCAAATACAACGGTTTAATTTAATTGTTGGATTTAATAATTTAAAATTTGTAAATAACCGAGTCTTGAGTTTTAAGCTAGATAAAAATAATTTCAAAGCTTATTTAATTTCTATTTATAAGAATGAAGATAACAAAAATTTTAAATTTGATTTATAAGTGGTTTACTCGGTTTTAAAATAACTCGTTTTAATTAACGTATAAAAATAGCCTTTCGGGACACAGTCTCGGATTTCAACGTAACCAGTTCCATTGGTTCGTAATAGTATATTATTATCGAACTTTAAATTTCGTAGCATTTGAAGTTACCGTTTGGTCGTACAGGATAGTAACGCGTTGAAATCAATATCGCAAATTTAATATTATAATTGGGTTCAAAAAGCTATCTTCCATATACAATCGAATTTGGACTTGAGACTTGTTCCATTGCATTCGAAATAGGGGTATAATATTCGGAAAGCCTAGCGGCACGCCTCGATCGGGGTTTGGAATAAATAACTTGATATTGTGACATTTGAATACTTTATTTTCATTGATTGGACTGGGCACCTCCATTCTTTCACCTCAGCCCACATACTTACAATCAGCCACCCTACGTTGAAAAATGCTACTCTACTCTTATGCTACCTTCTCTCATGCTCCTCCTTTATAAACGCAAAAAGAAAACTTAATTTGAAAACTTGAAAATCAAAATCAAATAAATTACTTCATGTAAAAATTTGAAACAAACTGTAAAATTCTCGTTTCAGTAATCGCTTCGCATGGCTATACTCTTTTTCGCGTGCGTGTGAATTTTTGAGATGGCCGACCTGTTGCTTGAAACTAGGGTTAAGGATTTGCAGATTTTTGGGGCATTGATGTGGATTTTGGAGCTTGGATTCTTGATTGCGGGGTTGTCTAGCACCTTGGTGGTTTTTTTGGTGGGTGCGATCACTTATGGCGAACCACGACAGTAGCAGTTCGGGGGGGGGGGCAACAGGTTTGGATGCGATTCGATTTCAAGTTGGAGGCATGGATTTTCGGAGCTTGTCGGGGAGAGAGAGTGAGGAGAAGTTCATTGGTGATATTCGATTTGGATTTCGTCGAATGGAGGAGGTATGGTGGTGTGCATGCACGAGGAAGGATACGGCCGTGGCTCTATATATTTTTGTGCACAGGGGAGTATGAGGAAGATGGAAAATAGATAGATGGGCCGGGCCTTCTTTTTTTGATGGGTAATATAAATTTAGTTTGTAATTAAGTTAATTAACTAATTTATATAAATCGAATTTCTTAAAATATTGTATCTTCTTCATACGATGTCAAAATTGAACGAAACAAGTTGGTTTGCACTCGTATCTGTGAATACTACGCAGAGGAATTGGACCGATAACAATTGAAGCTAGTAGGAATTTTGATTAAAATTAAACGTCTGTTTAATTTTAATTTAAACAGAGCGCTTCAGCGACGACTGTAATCAATGTGAGCAAATCTCACTTATTTGGATAACTAGCTTTATTTTAATGTGTTATGAATTATTTATTGGGTGATTGGTTGAATTAATATATTATTATCATTTGAATGTTATATTATATATATAGTAGTATATATATTAGTAGTTGGATATATTCTCGCCGATTGGAGCGGATGAGACCCTACGCGCCCCGCATAATAGAGGATGACCCTATATTACTGCGATATCCTACCTCGAAGCGGGATTAGTATTTATGTTATCTAACATCTGTGAATGCAGGGAAACAGTTTGGAGTGATCCAACTGGATTCCTCAAAATTGTTGATTTTAATTTCATATACAGTAATTTATGATGTGTTTGAATAATCTGTGATAGATTATGATATGATTTATTGGATGTTATAGTAGCTTTGGCCCTAATTTTAATATTTTAAAACTACAAATATTATTTTTGAATTTAAAAGCAAATTGAAAAAAAAATCAATTTGGAAGTGAAATATTTATATTGAATTTTGGATTAATTAAAAGAAAATTGATTTGGATAAAATAAATGGTTTGACTTTGTACTTAACTACGTCGTGATATTTCAAATAGAGATTTTGAAATAATGTATACAAAGGATTTTTAAATAATAAATCTTAAGTGATATTTTTTTAAAATGTAAAAAGGGTTTTAAAAATCGAGATTTAAATAAATTGGGAGGATAAAAGGGAATTTGGAAATAAATATAAAATTGGTTATACTAAATTTTAAGTATGATTTTTAAACTCCGAATGGAAGTAGAAATCAAGATTTGATTGGTTTTGGAATATAGTTGGGTTATTTAAGAATTAGATTTATAAATAGAATTTTAATTAGAAATTGATTTATAAGTGGATTTAAGTTATATGGACCTATTATAAACTGAGAATGAGGTCATGAAATTTATAGAAAATGTTTATAAATAAAGTGAAATGATTATCATTTGATAAATTGGAGATATAAATTCACTGTGAGAATTTATAACGAGATAAGGTAATCGCTTTAAAAAGAAATGCAGGGTCTATCTTTGAAATGTGTAAATTTTATGAAATTTGGAATGCGGTCAATGTGTTATGAATCGAGAGAGGTTTATAAACTGAAATTAGTTATATTGAAATTGTAAAATATTTTTTTTATCGAGAGGTTAAGTTTGTTTTAAAAAGACGATTTAAAATTATTAAACTATGTAGTTTTAAAACTATTAATTGGATTAAAATATTTCAGAAATTTAGTTATTTAAATATTTAAAATTTATTGAAATGAATTCTAAGTTTTATAAACAAATTCTGTAAATCGATTAACAATTTTATAAATAAATTGGAATTAGTTATTGATGTTTGTTTTAAAAAGTTCTTTGATATTTTAAATAATTATTTAACCATATTTTTGATATTATTATTATATAAATATATATAGAATTTAAAAGTAAGTAGTTGGAATTTATTAATAAATACTCTCGATATTGTGAACTGGATTTTACTGAATGGATGTGGTTGTATAAGTGAAATATTATAATAGGAATTCTAGGAGTATAAGGAAATTTTCCAAAATAGTTAGACTCGGGAACTTCGAAAATGAATCTGAATTCATTAAAGGAGTTATAATTCGTTAATTGGATTATAAATGAGCATAATCGATAACTTTTGGAAATTTTAAAAGGGAATTAATAAAATTCCGAAGATTTGTGAAATAAGACAGAATATTCATAAGTATTGGAATTAAATGGTTTTGGATATATTCTAACTACGAAATGATTTATATAGAAATATTTCCTAAGTAATGAATTATAAGTTGGATTTGGAGATATTCCTAAGTGTTGATATGGGTTAAAAATCCTGTTATGGATTTAAGAATTTGAAATCGTTTTCAAATATTGAAATACTGGAAGGGATTTAATAAATATGTATGTATGTATGTATATCTTTGTAAAGATATTTTTAAATAGATGTTGAAAGATTTATAATCCAGGCCTAGTGACTTCTTATGTGTGTAATTTGATAATTAAATAAACGACTATCAAATCTGGCCAAATTCGTTGATCGTTTCGAAGAAACCAGAATCGATTTTAATTATCCGAAAACCACTTCGATCCAATCTGAGCGTTACGAATTATGAATGCTATCGTTGCATTGCTTGCTTGGAAGGCAATGTTAGCATTCCAAATATGAATGCTATTCTAAAGGTAAAATTTAGCCTCAAGCCTCATCAACTGGGGATTGACAAAAGCAGGAGAGATGCAGCATGGCTAAGTGGGTCGCACCCAAGTAGGGTATGATGTCACTTTCTAGATACCATAGGATATATTATATTACAATTTTGGATGTGAATGGAAAAGAGAGCGCTCGATTAGGGTGGGAACACCCGAGGTGATAACATATTCGGTACTATCCAGGTCAGGGGTAGACCGGTCATGTGTTGATAGGGGATCCAAGCGAGCTCTCTGGTACATTTTTCTAGAGGTGTACTGTGGTAGGCGGTACCTAAGTAGCCCAGTCATTGTATGGAATCCAATATCTACTACGAGCCTGTACGATTTTAGTTGTATACCAACTATATTGAAATGTGAGATGCAAGCATTTCAGCTATTTTCCAATTTAGTTTTCTATAGACACTATTATAATACCAGAAGATTGTGATATAAAAGGTTTTGGTTATTGTAAGGTAAAAAACCGCCGTGTTTATGTGTGGCGTAGTCTTACGATATACCTTTGTCTTTCAAAAGATTTTGATAAATATAATAAATTAAAATTGAGTGTGTTTTCTCACGGTGGTTTTCCAGACTGACTCGGGTGTTATTTTATTATAATGTTAAGGTCAGACCAAATATTACAGATTCAGGTTAGGATGCTATGAAGCTCAGAAGATGAGTTAGACGACGGAGACGTTTACACATACTTGATTATATTCGCTGTGTGTCAGACTGTATAGTCAGCAATGGTGAGGACAAGTTATGATAGCTTTCCATATTGATGCATTGATTGTTGTACTCTGATGACTATATGTATATTAACAGTTACAGTTCCTTTTGTATAAAGTTCTATTATTATATATTATATTTTGTTCCACTGCGATTGTGGGATTCTGTGTTATTGTTTCTATTTTCTTCTATCTTTCTTTCTTTTCCCCTAACAATTGGGTTTTCCGGTATTCAATTTCTCAGCATGTAATACAGCGGAAGTATTAGTGTCGATTTTCGAGGGTCGAAATCTCGGTCGTTACACTGGTGGATAAACTAACTAAAGCGTGGGGAGAATAAATACTACTTAGAACAGAAGCCATACCTGAGCCTGAATTTGAAGTGCCACTTATAGCACTCGAATCGGTTAGCTCATCCATAAGCGTAGAATGACTGCTACAGATCCTGGAACTACGACGAACAACACCACTGACTGCAATTAATTTCCTGCATCTGCCTCTCTTCACCGATGAAGATAAATTTACACCATTTTTACACTAAAGATCAGCTACTGTATATGAGTTAGCTGTGCCTCTTAAACTAGCCTCTTCAACATCGCCAACCACCACTTCCTCCCCCACTGCCTCCCCCACTATCTCCCCCACTGCATCCTTCACTGCCATTCCCGTTGTATCTCTCATACCATTTTTACACTGAAGATCAGCTGTTGTATATGAGTTAGTTGCGCATCTTAAACCAGCCCCTTCAACATTGCCAATCACTCTCCCCATTGCCTCCTCCACTGCATCCACCACTGTCTCCCCCATTGCATCCTCCACTGCCATCCCCGCTGTATCCCCCACTTCCATCTCCGTTATGTTCCATGAAGTTATGCTTACAATTCTTATCATAAGACATGAAACCTGACGCAGCGGAAATAACAGATTGACGACGAAATGGAAATTTCGTGTCAAACTAATCGAAGAACGATTACATGAAGCAATATAAATCGATGGATTGAAAGATACCGAAAGGCCCAAATTCGTTGATCTCTGAAAGATACCGAATTCTAGCTATCTTCGACACGTTGATCGCGCACGATACCGTGAAAGAAGATCTACAATTCTTCAAACGTTGATCAAGCGCACTTGATACCGTGAATTGGCTTCAACAATCGTTGATTCGAGCGCACTCGAATAACCGAAAGTGGAGATAGGAATCACACTCAACTACCAATTTTAAAAGAGGCACAAAGCACTCAAACAAAGTTTCATTCAAAATCAACTTAGAGTTACAATGACACAACATGCCTATTTATAGGCTACAACTCAACGCAACAACACAGTTCCCCGACCCACATAAGCCGCTAGGCGACCTACGACCTAAACAAAGTCGTTAACGACCTAACATATTACAACAACACAGCCGAACGACTTAACAACATAACAATATAAGAAATACGTTACAATAAGCGACTCAACTTATATACAACACGACCCCAAACAGCAGCGACCTAAGTAGATAGAATGCGGCAGAATTAAAAAACGATGTAAGGAATAGGGTCTTTAGGTTGTGAGAGACCTAAGTATTAGGTCGTAAGACATTAGGTCGCGAACTCATGCATCTCCCTTCTCTTGTTCCTGGTTAGGTCGTAACTCATTGGCTCTAGGTCGCGACTTATCATAGGTCGTTGAATCACTCTTTCTCGCATAACTCTTCACCCCGCTAGGTCGTGAGCGACCTAAGGCTTGATCACTAGGTCGTGAGCGACCTATTGGAATGCTTAACCCGCCATCTCATAACTCGCTATGTTGCTGGAACGCCTTAATGCTTAAACCGTTGAATTGCGAGCGACTCAAAACCATTGATTTAGTATATTGTGCTGCTTCATCATTAGGTTGGGCTGCAACATCCTCCCTGTGTTGGGAAAAATTCGTCCTCGAATTTAAAAGTTCTCCCCATCAGATTGTTTATCTCCATAATAAGGTACAAGATGTTTAACATTAAACACGTCGGAAGCGTACACATCCTCCGGCAGCTTCAACTTATAAGCATTTTCGTTGATCCGTTTCACGATTTTTACAGGACCAATCTTTCGAGCTTTAAGTTTATTGTATGCTCCCACTGGAAAACGATCTTTTGTTAGTACAGCATATACTAACTCTCCTTCATTAAATTCAACACTTCTTCGCTTCAGATCCGTAGATCGTTTATACTTCTCATTCGTCTTCTCCAATCGTTCCTGAATGATTCTATTGCATTCTGTCAACCCATCAACAAAATCAGCAGCTCGCTTAACTGTCCCCTTCGGTTGTGGTACTATCATTAAATCCAATGGTCCCTTTGGCAAGTTTGAATATACAATCTGAAACGGACTGAAACCTGTACTTTTGTTAATTGCGTGGTTATGTGCGAACTCAGCTTGACACAACTTCAAATCCCAACTCTTCAAATTGTCTTTCACAAGACATCTCAGTAAACTTCCTAATGATCTGTTAACCACCTCCGTTTGCCCATCAGTTTGCGGATGGTAAGCGCTACTAAAATTCAGCTTCGTTCCGACCATCTTCCACAAACTTAACCAAAAATGGCTCAAAAAACGAGTATCTCTATCTGAAACAATAGATTCAGGTAATCCATGAAGTCTATAGATCTCTCTAAAGAACAATTGCGCCACATGGACTGCATCTGCCGTTTTCTTACAAGCAATAAAATGTACCATCTTCGAGAAACGGTCCACCACAACATATATAGAGTCATTTCCCCTTTGAGCTCTAGGCAAACCCAACACAAAATCCATACTTACATCAACCACGGTTTTGTAGGAACAGGTAAAGGCATAAATAATCCCGCATTAGTAGCTGTCCCTTTCGAAACTTGACAAACATGACATCTTCGAACAAATTTTTCAACTTCCCGCCTCATCGATGGCCAATAGTAAGACTGAGAAATCAACTGCAATGTGCGATCCCGTCCAACATGACCTTCTTCATGCAACTCTTTAACAATCTTCATTCTCAAACTGCAGTCTGGTACACATAATCGATTTCCCTTGAATAAGAATCCATCTACTAACACAAACTCATTAGTACTTCCATCCTTGACTTCCTCAACAATCTTCGTAAAGTAAGGATCTTCTTCAAACAACTCTGGCAATAGTTCAAATCCTGTCACTTCAACCTTCATCGTTGTCAATAAATGATTCCTCCTGCTCAATGCATCAGCTACACGATTCGTCACTCCTGATTTGTGCTTTACAAAAGTAAACTACTGCAGATACGCGACCCATGAAGCGTACCTAGCTGAAATTTTGTCCTGCCCTTGCAAATGCTTCAAAGCTTCATGATCCGTATAAAGAACAAACTCCTTCTGAAACAGATAATGTCTCCAGTGTTTCACAGCTTGAACAATCGCATAAAATTCCACGTCATAAGTGTTATATCTTATCTTGGCTCTAGACAACTTCTCGCTGAAATAAGCAACTGGTCTTCCCTTCTGACTCAATACTCCACCAATCCCAACTTTCGAAGCATCAGTGTGTAACTCAAACAACAACTGAAAATCTGGCAGTACCAAAATTGGTGCTGACGTCAAAAGTGTCTTGATCTTCTCAAAAGCAATCCCTTCTTCCTCTGACTACTCAAACTTCTTTCCTTTCATGCAATCAGTTACAGGTGCCATTACACTACTAAAGTGTGGAATGAATCTTCGATAAAAAGATACCAACCCAAGAAAACTCCTCACTTCAGTAATTGTCTTGTGTTGTGGCCAACTCTTGACAGCTTTCACTTTATTTTCATCTACTTGAATACCCTCCTTTGACAGAACGTATCCCAGAAACAAAACACTATGCGTCATAAACACACACTTCTTTGCTGCTGCATAGAATTGCTCCTATCGTAGAATCAACAGCACTTCTCGCAAATGCTGAATATGCTCTTCCATACTCCCACTATAAATCAAAATATCATCAAAGTAAACTACTACGAACTTCCCAACAAATGGTTTGAAAATCTGGTTCATCACTCTCATAAAAGTACTAGGAGCATTTGACAAACCAAACGGCATAACCAGCCACTCGTATAGACCTTCTCTAGTTTTAAAAGCAGTCTTCCACTCATCATCCGGTCTAATACGAATCTGATGGTATCCACTTTTCAAATCAATCTTTGAAAATACAACAGCTCCACTCAACTGATCGATTAAATCATCAAACCTCGGCATAAGAAACCTGTATCTCACAGTGATCTTGTTTAGAGCCCGACTGTCTATACATATCGGCAATGTTTTGATGACGGTTAGCTCTTCTCAGAGGCATGATTGAAACAAACAATCTTCAAGTTAACTCAAACACAAACTTCAAAACTCTCGGCCTTGCACTTAGCTCGCACGGCTCCTTCACTTAGCTCGGATCGGCTTGATCACGACCTAATTTAGCTCGCACAAACTGATCTTCAAAAATTCAAACACTTTCTGAACTTTGATCCAAAATGATATGGATCAAAAACTCCCAACTTGTTGCAACTTCACGATGAACACGATGAACACCAAACTTTTCAACACTTCCAACTCCTTGGCTCCAAGACTCGGCTTAGCTATGATTGGCTAAGTCTAGCTCTGATACCAAACTGACGCAGCAGAAATAACGGATTGACGACGAAATGGAAATTACGTGTCAAACTAATCGAAGAACGATTAGATGAAGCAATATAAATCGATGGATTGAAAGATACCGAAAGGACCAAATTCGTTGATCTCTGAAAGATACCGAATTCTAGCTATCTTCGACACGTTGATCACGCACGATACCGTGAAAGAAGATCTACAATTCTATAAACGTTGATCAAGCGCACTTGATACCGTGAATTGGCTTCAACGATCGTTGATTCGAACGCACTCGAATAACCGAAAGTGGAGATAGGAGATCACACTCAACTACCAATTTCAAAAGAGGCACAAAGCACTCAAACAAAGTTTCATTCAAAATCAACTTAGAGTTACAATGATACAACCTGCCTATTTATAGGCTACAACTCAACGCAACAACACAGTTCCCCGACCCACATAAGTCACTAGGCGACCTACGACCTAAACAAAGTCGTTAACGACCTAATATATTACAACAACACAGCCGAACGACTTAACAACATAACGACATAAGAAATACGTTACAATAAGCGACTCAACTTATATACAACACGACCCCAAACAGCAGCGACCTAAGGAGATAGAATGCGGCAGAATTAAAAAACGATGTAAGGAATAGGGTCTTTAGGTCGTGAGCGACCTAAGTATTAGGTCGTAAGACATTAGGTCGCGAACTCGTTGCATCTCCCTTCTCTTGTTCCTGGTTAGGTCGTAACTCATTGGCTCTAGGTCGCGACTTATCATAGGTCGCTGAATCACTCTTTCTCGCATAACTCTTCATCCCGTTAGGTCGTGAGCGACCTAAGGCTTCATCACTAGGCCGTGAGCGACCTATTGGAATGCTTAACCCGCTATCACATAACTCGCTATGTTGTTGGAACGCCTTAATGCTTAAACCGTTGAATTGCGAGCGACTCAAAACCATTGATTTAGTATATTGTACTGCTTCATCATTAGGTTGGGCTGCATCAAAACCTTCAACAAACAGAACATTTTTGCCTACCACTGTAACTCCCACTATGCTACCGAAGCCATCACCAATAATAAAAGAAGGAACTTCATCGATATCAAACTTTGAGCTAATATTTTTGTGTACTTTATAATCTTCAATCACAGAGCAACCCTACGCTCTATATTCCCTACTGCAACCCCTGCTACAGTATCTCCCACTGAGAAACCCATGCCATCATCAATCTGAATAGTAGGAACATCACCAATATCTGAAGTTGAACTTATATTTCTATGCTCATTGTAAATATCATTCACAAAGCAACCATTATTCACCGCATTCTTCACTACAACCCCTACTGCATCCCCCACTACATCCAAGAAGACGTACTTATTTATTTGACCATCATACATATAAAGAATTTCAGATTTCATCTCATTCTTGCCCACCATTTCAGCCATTACCCTATCAAAAGAATTAACAAAGCCTTTAACAACAAAAACATTATCATACATCCTGAGCAACATATTTCCATCATTCACAGAATTATTCTTGAGTTATCGGCTTCAAGAAAGAAGCTAAACTTATTATCTGTTACAAACTTTACACTGTTGAAACCCATGTCAGTAGTAGTGTTTTCATGCACACACAGAGGCCAGTTTACTCTGTTATCATAAATATGCTCAAAATCCTCCACTGTTAAAATGTTAGCTGCTCTCTTTAAATCAGCCTCTACCCCATTATTTAGATCAAGAGTATTAATTCTTTTGCGCCCTATGTAATCGTCATCCATAAGAGCATAGCTGCGCAAGTTAGTTCCATCATTCACTGCAATTATACTTGAGTTTTTAACTTCAAGAAATGGATTATATCCTTTACCTTTTACAACCTCTGCTCTGCTAATATCCTTGTTAGTAATAGTGACTTCATGCCTACAAGAAAAACAGTTAACTTCATCCATCATATCCTCTAAAATGCTAAATTTATTATGTAAAAACAAACCATCATCATGACTATCAGAAATGCTATTAGTAAATGATTTATCCATTGTACCATATTGAGCCTTCAACTGCCTCTTTTCTGAATGTTTCTTAAAATTAGCATCACTTCTTTTCTTTACATATACTACACTTAAATTTCATTGCCAAAACTTCTCTTATTTGATTGTTTCATCTGAAAGTCCACTTCATTCACTAAAGCATTATCATGTTCAGTTATATCTATTGAGTCAACATGAATTCCTTTATCTATCAATCCATCAGTTTTATTCTTAAATGTAAAACCTTGTTCTAAACCCACTAGTATCTAAATCACAATGATTATGGCAGCACGTATCCAAAGCTTCAATAGGTAAAGCTAGATGACTAAACCATTTGTTATGCATATCATGAAGCTCAAATCTATTTCCTAAACAAGCAGTCTCCAAAGAAATTACATCTAATGTTCCATTAAACCACAGATTGCTAACTTTGGAAATAATAAAATCCTTACCAATGAGAATTTCCACCATAGGAAATGAGAAATCAAATTTTGAATTTAACTCCTCTAATCTCAATACAAAACCAATCCCTCCAAGAAAATACCTTAAACAAGATAAGTTCCATAAAGAACAAGGCGAACCTGTTAGTTTAACCCAAATACTTCTATCATAAACGCACCGTTTGATTCCATCAATGGCAGTCCATTCATGAATCCCTATGATAACTTTATCCTTGCACATAAATTTCAATTTTAAAGTGGCATTGAAGACTTGTTTAGATGGAAACTTAACTAAAAATTCATCATTATACTTCTTAATTTCCCATTTAAAAAAGCCAAAATTGTCCACTAACATTCTAGCGATATCATAAACTCTTATGGAACCCTGTAATAAACTCAAAATCGACAAACAAGAAAAATCTAAAAAACCGGTACTAAAATCGTTGATATTCTTGCAATTCTTCTTAACAACAGAAATAAAATTCATCTTATGCAAAGGAGAGAAAATACCAGATTTCTTGAAAGGTAGTTTGGTTGTTTTAGAGACAAACCGATTGTATTGAATCCTCTTGTGACCGAAGAAACCACAGTTAAAACATCATAATGGCTCTCTACAAACATATGATGAATGTGTTGAATCCCCGCATCTGTAACAGAATTTTTTACCAGCTTTCTTATCAAACCAAGAAGTCGCTTGTGGCCCATCTTTTGAAGAATAATGTGTTCTTTCCCTCCTCAAAGCAGTGCTAGATCTAGAGCAAACATCAGCATATGAGCGCACTTGTATATCGACAAAAGAGAACAAAGGTAAATCGTCAGTGGATAATGTTGAAGGTGCATAGGTAGATGATAGCTTCTCTTTAAAAATTATGGAACACTGTGTTTTTGAAATCGGTGGAAAATTTCTTCCATAATCAGAATTCGAATCTTGATTGAATAGAGAAGATACGGTTGGGGAAGAACGATCAAATGAGTGGAAGGCGCAGAAGGGTCTAGGTTAGTTGCCATGGGGATTTGATAGGTTTTCAGTGAAAGAAGAGGTGTTCGACAAATTTGCAAAGGTGTTTGATGATTTGCTTGAGAAGAAAGAACAGATATCTGTGCACAGTTTTGCTCGTGCACACAAGATGGAATTATTTAAGGTTTCTTGTAGAACAAGCAAGGAATTGGTTCAAGAATTGATTAAAATGTAGTATGGTGTAGCAGTAGTTCACACTGAGAATTGGAAATTACAAACTAAGAATTGCCTTCATGATCAAAGAAATTCAAGAACATGCCTATTACTTTTCAACTGAGAACTGGAAGGTATCAAGATAGATGCAAGTGCGGTTTCAAGGATACAATATAGCTATATTGTTAAACTAAAACTGACTCAAGATCAAGAAACAAGAACTGGAAATGACAATACCTAAAAAAAATGAATCTAAACAGAATCTAATGTAAAATAAAAGATGACTGGTAAAAAATGGAAATGAAAACTGATTACTATAGATTGCAGATAATTGATAATAAAGAAGATAGGAACTAATCAACTGTAACAGAAGCAAATATGAATGTTAAATGCGGATTTTCTGGGCAAAGATATTAAGTTGCAGAGACGCAAATGCTGAAGCAATTACAAGAACAAGAACTGGAAAATAAGATTGCATTTAAACTGAAATGAATATAAACTGAAATGAAGAACAGTAACTAAAACCAAGGTAAAAACTAACAAAATGTTTATACTAAGTACCAAAATGAAAGGAACAGGAAGAAGAACAACTGGAAGATGAAGATCAGTAGGCTACAACACAGTAATAACAGAAAAATGAATTTTATTGCCTTTTAATTTCTTCACACCCTTTACAACTGTTACCACCCTGCTTATATAGATGTAATTCACAACATAAAAGACCAGATACACAAAACCCATTAACAGCCCATTCAAACTCCCTAACTAATGCACAGTAGCATGCACATTCATGCACAAGCCCATACCCATTACATCAAAGCATACAACTACTTATACATTACTGCATATAATGTGCAGTTTATATCCATGAAGCTTGCTCCGATGTTCTTCAATCTGATTGCTTTTCTCCCTTCCTTCCCGCAATGGTGCTGCTGTCACCTTCCCTGATCATCTTGAGGAGAGTATGGTTGTTAAATCTCCCCTCTCCTTCAAGAATGGACCTTGTCCCAAGGTCCAATGTGGGAAATTTGCGAATAGTTGGCCAATAATCCTCCCACGTAGCATCTTCTACAGGTTTGTCTTTCCATTTCACCAATATCTGCACCACTGCATCATTGTCACGGGGGACCATTCTCCTATCAATTATAGCCTTTGGTTGCTCTACAAGCTCCTCAACAAAGCTAGGAACAACATCTTGTATTATCACATCATTCCCAAGTCTTTTCTTCAGTTGAGACACATGGAATACTGGATGTATTTTTGCTTCAGCTGGTAACTGCAACTTGTATGCAACCTTTCCATTTCTTTCAAGTATCATATATGGTCCATAGTACTTTGGAGATAACTTGTGAGTTCTCTGAATTTTTGTAGTAATTTGTTTATATGGTTGGAGTTTTAAATACACCCACTCCCCTTGATTAAATTCTCTATCAGTTCTTCTATTGTCTGCATATCTCTTCATTCTATTTTGCGCAAGCTTAATACTGTCCTTCAAAAACTCTATGATGATGTCTCTAGAGTATAATGCTTCCTCCACTTGCTCCACTTTGGCTGTGTTAGGCACGTAAGACAGCAAGTTTGGGGGATCTACACCATACACTGCCTTGTATGGGGTTGTATAAGCGGGAGTCTTCCACGTAGTATTGTACCAATATTCTGCTACTGTCAGCCACTTCACCCACTCCTGTGGCTTGTGACAAATGAAACACCTCAAGTAACATTCCAGAATTTTGTTCACCACTTCAGTTTGGCCATCACTTTGAGGGTGATAGGCAGTGCTCAACTTCAACGTGCACCCCTGCAGCTTGAACAATTCCTGCCAAAACTTGCTTGTAAAAATAGCATCCCTATCACTCACTATGGACTTAGGCAGACCATGCAATTTGAAAACACCATCAAGGAAAACAGTGGCTACTTCTTTGGCTGTGAAGGGGTGACTCAGAGGGAAAAAATGCGCATACTTACTCAGCCTATCAACCACTACAAATATGACTGTGTACCTGTGACTCTTTGGCAAACAAGTGATAAAATCCATGGATATATCAATCCAAATTCTTTCTGGAATATGCAAGGGCTGCAGAAGTCCGGGAATGAGTATATTTTCTTCTTTATTCCTCTGACATTCATCAGAAGTCTTGACAAAGGCTTCAACATCTCTTTTCATTTGCTTCCAATAGAAAACTTGTTTAATTTTTTTTAAGGGTAGCCTTGATGCCAGAGTGTCCTCCCAGAGGAGATGAGTGATGTTCTTTTATCAGTGGCAGTAGTAATTCCTTTATGTTATGATCTATCAACAATTTGCCTTTGTGAAATATTACTTCATCCACTACTTTATATTTAATGTTAGGTGGGGTCTAATTTTGTAGCTTTAGCAACTGTTGCTTGTACCATGTTGAAGAATGCAAAGTCTTTTTAATCTCCTGAAACCAAGAAGCATGTACTATGGTTATAGCCTGCAAGTGTAGCTCACTGTTATGACCATGCTGCTCCCCATCTACTTCATCTCTCCTAGACGAAGCATCTGCTACTATGTTCTCCTTTCCACTACGGTACTCTACTATGTAATCAAAGCCATGTAACTTGGCTAGCCTTTTATGTTGCAATCCAGTGTGTAGCTTTTGTGTCAGAAGATATTTAAGGCTGTGATGATCTGTCTTGATTACAAATTGTCTTCCTAACAAATACTGACTCCATTTTTTTGTGGCTATAATAATAGCTAGCAACTCTTTTTCATAAGTGGATAACGCTAGGTTTCTTCCATGTAAAGCTTTACTCAAATATGCAATAGGTCTATTCTCTTGAGACAACACAGCACCCACTCCATACCCACTAGCATCACATTCCAATACAAATGGTAGGTTAAAGTTAGGCATAGCTAGAATAGGTGGATTAATCAGACACTGCTTCAACTGTTCAAAGGATTGTTTTGAGGCCTCATCCCACTTAAAAGAATCTTTCTTCAACATCTCTGTCATAGGCTGGCTATTATACCATAGTTCTTTATAAATTTTCTATAATATCCACTTAGTCCTAAAAATCCTCTCAGTGCTTTTAATGTTTGGGGTAGAGGCCAGTCTATTATAGCTTGAATTTTTGTAGGGTCAACAGCTAGGCCTTGTGAAGAAATCACATGTCCCAAGTACTCCAGAGTATCTTTAGCAAAACTGCATTTGGATAGCTCTACCACTAATTTATTCTCCTGCAAGACTTAGAATGTTTGTTCAAGATGTTGTAGATGATCAACCCAAGTTTTGCTATATACTAATATATCATCAAAAAACACCAATATAAACTTCCTCAAATATGATTTAAAAATGTCATTCATCAAAGATTGAAATGTAGAAGGAGCATTAACTAAACCAAAAGGCATCACCAGAAACTCATAATGGCAATGATGTGTTCTGAAGGCAGTCTTGTGAATGTCTGACTCATACATGCGTATCTGATGATAGCCCGATCTCAAATAAAGCTTAGAAAACCAATTAGAGCCCTGTAGTTCATCAAAGAGATCATCAATCAAGGGAATAGGAAATTTGTCTTTGATAGTATGTGAATTCAAGCTTCTATAATCAACACATAGCCTCCAAGTGTCATCTTTCTTTTTAACCATCACAACTGGGGATGAGTAAGAACTAGTGCTCGGCCTAATAAGTCTAGTATCCAACATGTCCTCAATAATCTTCTCCAGTTCATTTTTCAAATGATATGCGTGTCTGTATGGCTTCATCCAAATAGGTTTGGTGTTAGGCTGAAATGGAATTTTGTGATCATGGGTTCTTTGAGGTGGGAAAGGTGGGTCATTAGTGGTAATCAGAGGAAATTTGTGGAGGAGTTCAACAATAGCAGAAGGAAAATGGGGTCAGGTTAAATAACATGGTGGTTTGGGCATGGGAACTCTCCTTATCCATAGTCTTTCAATCAATCATTTTTACATCATCTGGTTTGATGCCTTGCCATATGTATAGTTTGTTATTATAATGAAACTTTACCTGCAAGTGTTCCAAATTCAAAGTGACTTCACCTAGACCTCTCATCCACTAAGCACCAAGCACCACTTGACAGCCTTCTAAAGGTAAAAGAAGCAATTCAACTGGCATCTTACACCCTTGGCATTTCAACAATATCTCTTTACAAACCCCTGACCCATTCAATT
The DNA here is from genome assembly GCA_030765085.1 of Allium cepa. NCBI lineage: Eukaryota > Viridiplantae > Streptophyta > Magnoliopsida > Asparagales > Amaryllidaceae > Allium > Allium cepa. The sequence continues at coordinate 1,476,479 of CM060936.1, read as the reverse complement.
TCTCCCCATTAGCTACTGTAACTTCATACACTTTGGACTCATCAATTTTTAATTTGAGTTTTCTTGCCAATTCCTCATTGATGAAGCTGTGAGTTGACCCAGAGTCAATTAAGACTTGCACTGGTTTCTTATTAGTAACTCCTTGAACTTTGATGGTGGATAATGCTGGAATGCCACACATGGCTTGAAGTGTTATGGAAAGTGTCTCTTCCACTGCAGATTCTTCTTCTGCCTCACCCAACTCCTGTGTCACATTGTCATTTGTTTCCTCATATCTAAGGGTCATCACACCTTCTAACACATACACTCGGGGAGTAGGGCATTTATGGTCCCTATGCCACTTCTGTTTACAACCATAACATAAGCCTTGCTTCCTCATCTCAACAATTTCAACAGGGGTCAGGCCTTTGGTGCGAGCTGAGTTTTCCATAGTGGTATTGCTTTCTTTAGGATTTGAGGTAGGTTGGTGACTTGGAATAGGTTTAGTGGATGAAGTGGGAGCAACCTGGGTAGTTTTTGACAAAGGTAGGTTACTGTTTTTGGTGCTTTTCTTTACTTGCATATACTTACATTCAAACATCTTGGCCAAAGCAACAGCTTCTCTGAAATCATGAGGTCTAGATGTCAATATATCATATCGAATTTCTTCTTTTAATCCCCCAATGAAACGGTCTAGCAAAAATTTAGGGGGCAGTGTGTCAATCACAGCTTGCAATTGTTCGAATCTACTTAGGTAAGCTCTGACAGTGGTGTACTGTTTTAGCTTGGATAAGGTCTCGTATGTCTCTCCATTTAACCTCACCAATATTTCTTCTTTAAATACTGGCCACAACCCATGATTCTCTATGGTATTAGTATAACAGTGATACCATTGTAAAGCTTCTTTTCTCAGTGAAAAAGAAGCAATCTCGACCCGTTGACTCACGTCCGTATGATGGAAGCGAAAGTACTGCTCCACCTGTCTCAACCAATCTGTAACAATCTTATCACCAGTGAAGATAGGAAAATCCAATTTCATGGTGGGAATGGTCTGATGGAAATTCTGTGGGTAATATTGATTGGGCTGCTCAAGAATAGGATAATTGGGGTAGTAGTTTCTTGGTTGAGGAGGTGGTTCATGTGGTCTCAGAGGGGTGTTCATTGGTATCTGATCAGTTCTTGGTGGATGATGGGGGTTTGTTGGTGGTGGCATAACAGGTCTGGTTGAAGGAGTTTGGTTTCTTGGTAGTTGATGGGGTATAGGGATAACAGGAGTGGAAACATACTGATAATATGGGTGGGGTTCCGGTGGTGGTACGTAATTGGAATTAATGGGTGCAGATGTATTATGAATCGGAGGTGGAGCAGCAACTGGAGGAGGAGGAGGTGGCATTGATGATGAGGTTTGCTCTCGAGGTTGTTGTCTTGACAAAGCATTCAAAACATTACCAAATCCCTCCATCTTCTGCATGAGATTATTCAAGAGAGCGTAAGTTTTGTTTTTATACTCGAGTTGCCGCTGCCATTGATGATCTGATTCTTGATCTTGGATGGTTTCTTGTTCGCGTGTGCTAGGGTTGTCGGGATCACTCTGAGGGTTAGGATTGGGATTCCTGTCAGTGGCTGGCTTTGATACCAAATTGGAAGGCGCAGAAGGGTCTAGGTTAGTTGCCATGGGGATTTGATAGGTTTTCAGTGAAAGAAGAGGTGTTCGAAAAATTTGCAAAGGTGTTTGATGATTTGCTTGAGAAGAAAGAACAGATATCTGTGCACAGTTTTGCTCGTGCACACAAGATGGAATTATTTAAGGTTTCTTGTAGAACAAGCAAGGAATTGGTTCAAGAATTGATTAAAATGTAGTATGGTGTAGCAGTAGTTCACACTGAGAATTGGAAATTACAAACTAAGAATTGCCTTCATGATCAAAGAAATTCAAGAACATGCCTATTACTTTTCAACTGAGAACTGGAAGGTATCAAGATAGATGCAAGTGCGGTTTCAAGGATACAATATAGCTATATTGTTAAACTAAAACTGACTCAAGATCAAGAAACAAGAACTGGAAATGACAATACCTAAAAAAAATGAATCTAAACAGAATCTAATGTAAAATAAAAGATGACTGGTAAAAAATGGAAATGAAAACTGATTACTATAGATTGCAGATAATTGATAATAAAGAAGATAGGAACTAATCAACTGTAACAGAAGCAAATATGAATGTTAAATGCGGATTTTCTGGGCAAAGATATTAAGTTGCAGAGACGCAAATGCTGAAGCAATTACAAGAACAAGAACTGGAAAATAAGATTGCATTTAAACTGAAATGAATATAAACTGAAATGAAGAACAGTAACTAAAACCAAGGTAAAAACTAACAAAATGTTTATACTAAGTACCAAAATGAAAGGAACAGGAAGAAGAACAACTGGAAGATGAAGATCAGTAGGCTACAACACAGTAATAACAGAAAAATGAATTTTATTGCCTTTTAATTTCTTCACACCCTTTACAACTGTTACCACCCTGCTTATATAGATGTAATTCACAACATAAAGGACCAGATACACAAAACCTATTAACAGCCCATTCAAACTCCCTAACTAATGCACAGTAGCATGCACATTCATGCACAAGCCCATACCCATTACATCAAAGCATACAACTACTTATACATTACTGCATATAATGTGCAGTTTATATCCATGAAGCTTGCTCCGATGTTCTTCAATCTGATTGCTTTTCTCCCTTCCTTCCCGCAATGGTGCTGCTGTCACCTTCCCTGATCATCTTGAGGAGAGTATGGTTGTTACAATGAGCGAAAAAGTGAACGCAAATATTGCATCGAGTCTTGATTGTCTGACATGGAAGTATCCCAATTTGATATTTAATAGTAATTTTGGAAAATTATATCTTTTATTTAGTATATGATCTATAGTGCTTTTTGATGGAAAGAGATTCTTTAATGGATTGTTATATATTGTAGAATATTATTTTAGAACTTTTTTTTTGGCTCTATGTGGTTTTGTCTGTACTTTATTTTGTTATTAGCTTCTCTTGCTATGTAAATTATTATTCACTTATAATGATGCAACAAAGAAGGTTGAAATGAACTTGAATTTACATATATATAAGTTATTTTGTCCAAGTCTTTAACTTTTTTAATTTTATATTGTTGTACGCTAGCTTTTATTTTAACTATAAATAGATTAAGTGGTTGGAAATATGTTGGAAAAAATGGAATTTTACCATTACATTCATATCGATACCGATATATACTAGCTTATAATTATAAACATACTAAGTGGTCAAAATTTTGTTGACAAAGATTAAATTTTACAAGGGATTCCAATGATTATTATACCAACATTATTGTTCCAAGTTGGAAGAGATAGATATCCGCTCCATAGTATTAGTTCCACAATTTTAGTGAAGTTGTATTCGTAAAATTAGATGTGTAAACATCAAGTAAAAGTGGAAATCGGTGATGATACTAAAATAAACACTATTAATGAACTATTTATTTTATACACCGGTTGATTTTTTATACAAAAAATAAACAATATTACTTAGTTTTCGATATTACACGAATCTCAAATTTTTTTTCTTTCATGTGGTGTTGAAGTAAACTCTCAACATTTATAATTCTATATTTAATTTAAAATTTATTGTGTGCTAAAAGGTTCAAAGGCCACATGTACACTGTTAGACACTAATGGCATAAGTGGATCTTCCTACCGCATTTTGTTTCGTTATTATCAATTTCAAATCAAGAGTTACCAAACAAAATATTATGAAAGAAATAAGTAAACATTGAAATAATTATTAGAAGCATAATTTCAATGCATGCTCCTCTTATGGACGTATAGAAGATGCAAATGTGTAATACTGGACATACTAAAATACATAACAAAAGTGTAATAAAGAATGTTTGGAGTAATTTTGTCTTTTAACGTGGTTGTAAAAGCTTGTTGTTATTAGGACCTAATTGTTTAGTGAAAATTGAGAAATTTCATAACGTGGTGCCCTATAGTACATATATTGTCCTCTAATAGATTATATCTCACTTCTAGAACGAGGAATGAAAGTTGGATATAACTTTATGACTCCTGACTATAAAAAAACATTGTGTTTTTAATTTCAAAGTACTAATATTCAATGTTCATTTCATACCATATTTTCAATGCGAAAAACAAATTATATACTAGTGTTTAACACTCAGAATCTCCATTATAACTATCATGATGACATATTAGATAATGTTCACCAAATTTTCAACATATCGTGTGCGTAGCACGGGTTTGCACTAGTTGAAGTCTGTAAAAATATTCTCACATTTAAATCTAATTTAAACACGTAACAATGTCATATGCCATTCAGCACATTTATAATCATTTTAGATACACTATTTAATTATGTTCAATACATTATTTGCTCTTGGAATAATAGTAAGAAAAATGGCACAAGAACATTCTCCAAAATTGACTTTGCCTTTTGCAATCATGTAGCTCCAAATATCTGGCATAACATTTTCAATTTCTTCCCTTTGCCTTCCTTGTTTGATCACTCCCCTCAAATCATATCTCCTGGTGATGTTTCCATGAAAGGAAAAACAAGTTTTAAAATTTTCAATGCTTAGATTAATGAACCTGAATTCTATGATATTGTGAAATTGGCTTGGTCTAATGATTTTTTGGTAATCCAATGTTTGTTTTGCAGAAAAAATTGAAAGCTACCAAAGAAGCCTTGAAGACTTGGTCCAAGAGAAAGTTTGGAGGTCATTTTCTTTCAGCTTCCTTAAAGATCAAGCTTGGAGAGGTGCGATGCTCTATGCTAAATGATACGAAAGATCCTGCTTTTCCTATGCTTTAAGCTAGGTATGGACATGGTCTGTTAACTTATTAAATTGGTTAATATTTTCGGTTAACTGAAATTATTACGCAGATCGCTTAATCGATGGCTGGTTAAGGTAGTCATCAGACTACCAACCGAACTGGTTAATTTAAACCATGGTTGACCACTTAAATTAATCGGTTAACCGATTAATTTAAATGGTTAACCATTGGTCGGTTAACAGTTTAGACTAATCGGTTAACCAGTTAATTTAACCTGTTAACCGATTAATTTAACCAGTCAACTAATTGAATTGGTATAAGCCTACAACTGTTTTATAACAAGCTTGCAACTATAATTGATAGCATTATAGGCAAGTAGAATCCATATACTCAATACTGCATTTGTATAAAGTTGTAAACAAGAAATTGAAATATATTGATAGAACTAACTTGTGAAAATACGTTACATACAACATTATAGTAACAACAATACAGTTTGCAGCACAATATATCACATTAATCACAATTTCAAAGTTTTAAATCCCAAAGTCCAATTCGATACATCACAATTCAAAGTTTTAAACCCCAAAACCACACATTAATATAATTACAACAACAAAGGATCAAAATCAAATAACACAAAATTACTACAATAGACTACCAAAGATTTTGCTACTTCGATCTCTAATCTTCAAGTCTCTGTTCAAAGGTAAACAAATATATAAGTTAGCATAAATGAAACGAAGCATATATGGTTTATTACTGAATCTGAAAACACTGGCACAAAAATTGAACTGACTAGTTTAGTGTTGGCACAAAAATTAAACCGACGAGTTTAGTATTTACAATAAATGACTAAATTCATAAAAATGAAAACACATGGCTTATGATAATTGATATTACCACAACTGCAAGCAAAAGTGAAAATTGATTTATTAACGAGAAAAAATTGAACTAAGCTTTGTTCATGACTTCACGATAATTGATATTTCATTTTGTCAGTAAATACATACATAGTTTATAACACAAATTACCATGAATATGTCATAAAGAGAATTTAATTAAAATTGTAAATTAAAACTAATACAAATTCCTTTTAAACATAATGCATGCATATGAAAGGATTAGATATGCTAAATTCCTCTATAAAGTAAAGGAAAATGAAATTTTCTAGTTTTATAACAGCATTAACAAACAATTTTTGGAAATTAAGGTGAAAGTAACATACTCTACTTTTCAAAGACCATTTCAATTATTTGCATTAATACTAAACAAATGATCCTAGAACAAGCAAAATTGAATAATACGTATCCTTGAACGAACAATTTTCAACCAGAATGCACTGTCCTCAAATGACTCTACCCAACTCCAGTTAATTTACACTTTCTAGCAAGTAATGAACCAAATATCTATTGCAAAATTTTAGAATAATTGTGCTCTAAACACATGAAATTATTTGCAGCCTAAACACATTTTATTGCAGTTAAAAAATATACACTGATAAATATTGTGACAACCCGCCTTTCATCCCACAGAAAGACGTATCATCGATAAAAAAGAAATAGATAGAAATAGAAAAGATAGAAAGAAAGAACAAAAACATTAGAATCTCACAGCGGAAACGGAACAAAATATAATATTTCACATATGCATTACATAGTTTTACATATCAGAGTACACAAATTAATACGACTTCATTACTTTAGACAGTTATATGGGTCTGTCTAACTATTACATCCAAAATACAAAAATCAAAAGTCACATCACAGCGGAATGATATAGATAGATACGTCTGGACTTCAGCTCCAAGCTCCCAAAAATATTCGACAATCCTAACCTGATCACTTGGCTACTCATAAAAATTTGAGTACCCAAGAGTTGAAGAAAAATAGAAATAAACTCCGGGTCGGACATGAGTCTGGTGTGAGTAAATGGTTTAAAGTTGTTTAACTTCAAAATCATTTGAAAACAAAGGTATCACGTAAGACTTCCAACACATAAACATGGATAAGTTTTTACCTTACGCTAACCAAATCATCTGATGGGAAATCAAGTGATATTGTAATAGGGTCTAGGATTTTCGAATAAACTAGAAAATAGCCGAAATTGTTACATTTATTAAATTCCAGCATACATAGGTATACTATCAAATCCGAGGGCACTTATTGGAGATTGGATTTCATACAATGGCAAGGCTACTGGCCGTCACAGTACGTGGCCTAGATCAACGTATCGAGGATCACTCCCGACCCCCTACAACATAAAGCCGGAACCATTCCTTACTGAACAGTCCCGAATAAGACAACCCCGAGGTTGTGGCCAAACAACCGCCCACACAGCCGAATAAAAATGGACTCTACCACTTAGCCTTGTTGCACCTCCCCTGTTTTAGCCATTCCCGGTTGATGAGGCTTGAGGCTATGATTACCTTTACAAAAAAACATCTTGGAATGCTCTTCGTCCTCCATTGACGATGGTCTGATAGCATTCAATCCATACAAGTTCGTTCCGGGTTCGAACGAAACCGAAGGCATTATCTCGTTACACTCATTTTGGAATCACCCTTAGAGTTAACGACAATAACCCTTGCACTCTGAAACTCCATCTCGATCTTCACTTTGAGATGTCACGACCTAACGTTTAACTTGGATCGATGTGGTTTTCGGATAATCAAACTTGATATCCGATCCCGGTCTTATCGGAATCCAAACGTATCTTATAGGTCAAGTTGTTTAAAGTTAAACAATTCAATTTAAAATATTGAATTCACACAGCATTATCCATAGGTAATAACAAACATTTATCACAGATATATTCAATATCTCATCACAGAATATCACAGATAATCATCCAAAGATATCAACCAAATCTAGATATTCTACTCAAAACAACCATCCATAAGTAAGCATCTTTAATCCACATTATAATTAATTTAAACTAATTCAAATTAAATTAATTACTTGAGAATTAATCACTTAACCTTGCTTAATCAATCATTAACTAATTAATTACAATTATTTAATTAATTAATCACATCTTAATTAACCTTAAAATCAATTAATTAATCTTTAATTAATTAATTAATTATCCATTAACTATTAATTAATAACCTTAATTATTAATTAATAAAACTTAATTATAAATTAATTAATCCTTAATTATTAGTTAATCAATCCTTAACTATCAGTTAATTAATCCTTAATTAAAAATTAATTAATTCTTAATTACTTAATTAATTAATTTCAAATTATAAATTAATTTATCTTAATTACTTAATTAATTATCCATAATTAATTAACTCTAATTACTTGATTAATTTCTTAATTATTAATTAATTAATCACTAATCACTTAATTAATTACTAATCATTGATTAATTAATTTTTAATTATCTAATTAATTAACCTCTAATTATAAATTAATTTATCTTAATTACTTAACTAAATTAATTCTTAATTAACAATTAATCTATAATTAATTAACTAAACCTTTATAAATTAATAAACCTTATATTAACTAAATTAGTTAATTATACTTAAATTAAATTAAACATTAAAACCTTAATTAACTTTCTAGATAAAACAATTACTTTAATTACCAAAATTAATTAACATATGTTAAAAAACATTTCATCTTAATTTGTACTTAATTATTTTTTTAAAAATTAAGTTTTAAAATACTTAACATTTCTCAAATTCTAATTAACAAATCATTAAATCTCTTTGTTCAAAATAGTTTAAAACATGTATCATTTAAATATTTTAAACCAGATTTTAATTCAAATTCAAAACTAGCTTTCAAAAAAAACTTTTTAAAACATTTCAACTTAACTTCGGGTTCAACCCGACCCTGACTCGAGACCAGACTCGAGTTTTCTTCTTCATCTCCCCTTTTCCTTTTTTTAGTTTAGTTTTAAGTTTTAAACAAACCAGGTAAGGCCACACTTATGAACTCAAGTTCCAACCCGAGGCAACCTTCTTCCCACTCAAGCACCTCTTCGAGTCTTACGAAACCCAAACTCCCTGACAAGAAACCGTTGCCGTACACATGCATAGATCAACTACGGCGCCGCTACCTTCGGCGACACCTCGCACACATCGACGTTGAACTGCCTGATCAGTTTCGACCTTCGAACCTACGTCGCGAAGCCCAAAACGAAATTGGGCTTTCCAATCGAAACTGGAAGCTCACCCTCACCATAAAAACCCCTCGAACCAACATCTCCGATCACCGGAGCCACCGTGACTTCGCCAACGCCTTCGTCCACATCTCAAGTACGTCCCTTTCAAGCCTGGCCTAGCTCGATGCCTTGACGAGGGCGAACAACCCTAAAACCAGACCTCAATTTCGAAAACCCTTAAACCCTAGCTCCCGCTACGGCCGACGCCACGACCATCGTTCACCTCCATCACCATTTTTCCCGACCTTCCCAGATGACAACCCAGCTTCGACAAAAACCCCGATGCCGAATGATCACCCAATCGCCTAAATTCGCTCAAACTCCCATTTCTGATCATCCAAGAAATGCAACCCCAAACCCAAACGAAAATTCAAGATTTTTGTTTTAAAAATCAAATTTTCCAGTGACGATTCAAGTTGCAAACTCGAATCAGCAAAATATATTTATTGATTTATAACACTTTTAAACATTTCATTGTTTTTACATAAGTCCAGAAGGTTTTCAAACTTATTTTGTTTGAATACAAAATTTAAACTATAATTTATACTTTCAACAATCATAATGTACTTAAATTTCAAAGCCTAACCATGATTAGAAAAGTTATTTGAATTTTGACTTGCTTTTAAACTCTGTATTTTGAAAACAGAGGAGAACAGGCACCCTATATGCACAGATCATCATACATATATATATATATATATATATATATATATATTTACATTAATATACATACACATGCAAGCACAATATCACCCAAAAATCACATGCACAGATTGAGTTTAACTTAAGGATCTAGAAAATATATTTACTCACCAGAATATGATGTACAGAAAAAGGTTAAAGAAGCTTTGAATTTGAGATGTTTTGAAAATTTCGAACGGTAGTGATTTTTAAAACTAAAATGCTGAGTTGAAGAGATGCTTTGAAACTGATGTGATGATGCCTACAGATCTTCCTCTTGTTTGTTTACAATTTGGAGTGGTTGTTCTTGAATCTGATTTTGCTTTTAAACTTGAATTTGCAAAGAAGATGGCTTGAAATCTTGATTTAGTTTTACTGAATTGTTTTACAGGTTATTTCTTTCACTAAGTGTTTTGAAAAAAAAATAGGTAAAGAAAAATGAGAGAGGAGGGTGGAGAGGTTTTTTATACCTTAGTTATCTTTATTTAATTTAAAAAAAATAAAAAGAATTAAAAGGCACTTGTACAATTTATTAACACTTGTCATTTACCTTATTTAGTTTGCTAACACATGTTATTAAGAATGATTATAAGTTAACACATGTAACTTTCACGCATAATTAAATTTTTAAATGTTTTAAAAAGCTTTTATAATTGATTTTCTAATTCATAAATACATATATACATAAATTCCTCTAAAAAGAAAATAATATAAAACAATTTATGTTCTAAATAAAATCATATAAAATACATTTAAAAACCAAAGTATGATTTAAGATATATATAACTATCTTTTGAATTTCAATTTAAATATCCAAATTCAAATTAAATTTCAAATCCAATTTAAAAATCAATTTGATATATACATACATTTAAAAAAATACAATTTCAACTTGTATAAAATAATTCTAGTTAAAATATATATATATATATCAATACATTAATATTATTGTTTTAAATTAACAATTTGGCCAAATTTAATTAATTTAAAATGGAGATTATCACATTTAAATTTGTTTGAAATTCCGGGAAATCACATTCCTCCCCCCTTAAAAGAATTTCGTCCCCGAAATTTAAACAAAAGATAATCCAAAATTTTCATTTTATTTCAACAATTTCAAGCATACATATCTTTCATACATTAGCAACCAAACAAACAATTCATCCAAATAAACAATACATTTAAACAAACATCACTAGCTATCCGGACTCAAATCCGGATAAGCCTTCCTAACATTATCCAGAGTCTCGCAGGTACAGTCTCTGGGATTCTCACTCCACTGGACTTTGACAAGCTTCACTATCTTGCTGCTGAGTTGCCTCTCGTCTTAATCAACAATCTGGATAGGATGTCTGACAACTGATAAGTCCGGGGTCAATCTCTAAGTCTTCTTGCACAACTCGCTCCACAATAAGAGATGGATCATGCACGTATTTCCTCAGATGAGATAAGTGAAAAACATTGTGAATTCCATCCATCCAGACTGGCAATTCAATCCTGTAAGCCACGGCACCAATCCTCTCGAGCACTCTAAATGGACCAATATATCTTGGGGCGAGTTTTCCCGTCTTTCCAAATCTTATTGCTCCTTTTATCGAGAAAACTTTGACAAAGACTAAATCTCCAATCTCAAATTCCAATTGTCTTCGTCTTTTATCTGCATACTTCTTCTGACGGTCCTGAGCAGCTCTCATCCTCTTCTTGATAAGCTCATCTTTCGTAGAAGCTTCACAGATTAAATCTGTTCCAAGCACAAGACGATCTCTCGACTCTATCCAACAGGATGGGGATCTACATGGTCTTCCATACAGAGCTTCATAGGGAGCCATCTTAATACTTGCTTGGTAACTGTTATTGTAAGAGAATTCCACTAAATGTAGATGGTCTTCCCAATATCGAACAAAATCCAATACACAAGCTCTCAACATATCTTCTAGAATTCGGTTAAGCCTCTTCGTCTGTCCATCTGTCTGGGGATGATATGCTGTACTCAATCTCAAACTCGTACCCATAGCTGATTGCAAAGCCTTCTAGAACTTGCTGCTGAAGATAGGATCACGATCACTTACTATGCTGACTGAACACCATGCAATCTGGCAATCTCTCTCAAGAAAATCTCTGCTTGAGAAGCTGCTGTACGGGTTGCCTTAACCTGAATAAAATGGGCGCTCTTGGTTAGACGATCCACAATTACCCATATTCTTTCGTTTCCCTTCTTCGTCCTTGGCAAACCATCGATGAAATCCATCGAAATCATTTCCCACTTCCACATCGGGACTTCCAAAGGCTGCAACAATCCGGCTGTCTTCTGTTGATCTCTTTTAACTTGCTGGCAGATAGCACAACTATTGACGAATCTAACAATATCTTTCTTCATACTTGGCCACTAGAAGACTCTTCTCATATCCCTATACATTTTAGAGATTCCCGGGTGAATACTCAATCTAGAGCGATGATACTCAGATAAAACTTCTTGCTTTAACCCATCCACATTCGACACACAGAGACGACCATTAATCCTCAAAGTTCCTTAATCGTCAATCTTGAAATCAAAATATTGTCCCTCTTTGATTCCTTGAATAATTTTCCTTGAAGTCTTATCCTCCATTTGCTTGCCTATGATTATTTCCTGGAGATATGGAACAACTTCCAAAAGAGACAGAACTACATTTCTACTAAGAGCATCTGCCACAACGTTTGCCCTTCCTGGAGTATACAGGATATCCAAATCATACGATGCCAAAAAATCGACCCAACGCTGCTGCGTCAGATTAAGATCCTTTTGAGAGAAAAGGTATTTCAATGGTTTGTGATCCATGAATAACTCGAACTTCTCTCCCAAAAGATAGTGCCTCCAGATCTTCAAAGCAAAAACAACGGCCAACAACTCTAGATCGTGCGTAGCGTAGTTCTTTTCATGTGGCTTCGATTGCCGATCGCATATGCAATTACTCTTTCATTTTGCATCAGAACTTCTCCCAGTACAACTATACAGGCATCCATATAGACCTCAAACTTGCTCTTACCATCCGGAATAGCCAACACAGGAGCACTTGTCAGTTTTGCCATCAGATTCTGGAAATCTTCCTCACATTCAGGGGTCCACTTGAATTTAGCTCCCTTCCTTGTCAACTTAGTTAGGTGCGAAGAGACCTTGGAATAATCCTTGATGAACTTCCTGTAGTAGCCAGCCAATCCCAGAACTGTGGACTTCGGTCGGAGTCTGTGGCTGCTTCCACTTCAGAATAGTTTCTACCTTAGCTGGATCCAACGAAATGCCCTCTCCATAAATAATGTGCCCCAAAAATTTGACCTCCGATTTTCAAAAATGACACTTCGAAAACTTCGCCTTCAGAACATGCCTTCTCAGAGTCTCTAACACTATTCTCAAATGCTGCTTGTGCTCCTCTTCAAACATAGAGTTGACCAGGATATCATCGATGAATACCAAAACAAACTTATTCAACACATCACGAAAAACCCGGTTCATCAGATCAACAAAGTAGGCAGGAGTGTTGGTTAACTCGAAAGGCATAACCAACCATTCATAGAAACAATTGGGTCCCCTAAATGCAGTTAAGGGGATACTGTCCTCAACTACCCTTAACCGGTGGAAACCCGATGCCAAGTCCAGTTGGGAGAAAACAGAAGCTCCATGCAGCTGGTCAAAGAGATCATCAATGCGGGGTAAAGGATACTTATTTCGGATGGTCACTTTTTTCAATTCTCGATAATCAACACCGAACCTTAGAGACCCATCCGACTTGGTGACGAACACTGCAGCAGAACCCCAACAAGAAAAACTGGGCCTAATCAGTCCCTTCTCCCACAGATCCTGAGTTTGCTTCACTAGCTCCTCCCTCTCTCTAGGAGCCATCCTCCTGCTTGGCTGAATCAGTGGTACTGCTCCTGGAACAAAATCAATACGAAACTCTATTTCTCGGTGCGGAGGTAAACACTTGACTTCCTCGATTACATCTGGAAAATCTTGGACCACTTCGATATCTTCAATCTCCTCTTGAGAAGTCTCAACTCCATGTAAAAGACAACTCAAGTGAATTTCAGAATTATCACACATCACTTTAGCAATTCTACCCAGATCGGTTTCCAACGAAACTATTCTTTCTCCACAATTCAGGATAGCCTTACACTTATCAAGCCAATCCATTCCCAATATAAGGTCAAACCCCTTAAAATCCAATACATAAGGGTCACAAGAAAAACTATGGGACAGATAGGAAATTCTCAAATCCTTACAGATCATATCTAATTTGGTTACCCCTCCTATAGGATTTGATACAAATATGGGACGGTCAACAGTACCAGGGGTAAGTAGAAACTTCTCTACTGATTCCAAAGAAATAAAACTCAAAGAGGCACCCGAATCAAACAAAACTTTAATATACTTGCCATCTAAAAGTAATGCACCTTCCAATACTCCCTTTCCTTTAGAAGAGGTTGATGGTGCACCCTCCAAAGCAAACACCTTATTCTGCTGAGCTTTATGAAGGAGTATACAATCCTTGATCTTGTTACCCGGTTGATGACAGTTGAAACATAAAGATTTGTAAACCAAAGCTGAACACGATCCACTTTGATGCGGCTGCTATTGCTGAGATCCTCTCCTAGGACACTGATTAGCCAAGTGACCCTCTTGCTGACATATATAGCACTTGCGAGGTCCGATGTTGCTTCCGGGTTTCTTCTTATTTTGCTTCTTCCAATTAGGATTGAACTTCCTCTTATTTGGGTTGGAAGAATTCCCTCAAGATGCTGCTACTGGTGCCATTGGTTTCTTATTCATCAAATCCTCATATCTTAATGCCATATCAATCAACTCTACAAAAGATCCCTTCAAATGCGTTGTCATCTTTTCGTGAAATTCTGGACTTAATCCTTGTAAAAACATTTCATTCTTTTTGAAGGGAGTGTCTATGAGTCCTGGTCCATAGCAAGATAGTTCATTAAATTTGGTCTCATATTTTGCTATAGTCATGCTTCCCAGCTTCAAATTTAGAAAATCTTGGTACATACGAGTTTTTCCTGCTGTTGGCATGAATTGCTCCTCAAACAATTCCTTAAATCTACTCCAAGAAATGTCGTCCTTTGAGATATTTGTTGTTACTGCATCCCACCAGGCTGCAACACCCTCTTGCAGTTGCCATGAGGCCAGTACTCTTTTCTGCTTGTCGGACAAATTCATACTCTTAAAGATGTGCTCGCAAGAGCGTAGCCAAGCCTGGACCTCAATTATAGTCTCTGATCCTCTGAATGATCTACCTCCAAGGTTGGTGAAGTCCTTGCATAAAGCGGCAAAACTAACCAGAGGCGGTACTGGATCAACAGCCTCGTTATCAGTCTAACCTTTTCTATCATTGGTCGACGTGCTTCCTACTATTCTGCCCCTTCTGCCTCTTGAACTCATTTTGGCTACTTGGACAGGTAACCCAACCAATTTAGATAGGGATATAGTTATATAAAAATTACGAATACGCACTCTCAAGATAGACACTACTCCAGAGCCTAGGTATTTCTCAACCTTCACTCTGATACCAACTGTGACAACCCGCCTTTCATCCCACAGTAAGACGTATTATCAATAAGAAAATAAATAGAAAGAAATAGAAAATATAGAAAGAAAGAACAACAACATCAGAATCTCACAGCGGAAACAGTACAAAATATAATATTTCACATATCCATTACATAGTTTTACATATCAGAGTGCACAAAAAATATGACTTCATTACTTTAGACAGTTATAAGGGTCTGTCTAACTATTACATCCAAAATACAACAATCAAAAGTGACATCACAGCGGAATGATATAGATAGATACGTCTGGACTCCAGCTCCAAGCTCCTAAAATATTTGACAATCCTAACCTGATCACTTGGCTACTCATAAAAATTTGAGTACCCAAGAGTTTAAGAAAAACAGAAATAAACTCCGGGTCAGACATGGGTCTGATGTGAGTAAACGGTTTAAAGTTGTTTAACTTCAAAATCATTTGAAAACAAAGGTATCACGTAAGACTCCCCACACATAAACATGGATAAGTTTTTAACTTACGCTAACCAAATCATTTGATAAGAAATCAAGTGATATTATAATAGGGTCTAGGGTTTTCAAATAAACTAGAAAATAACCGAAATTGTTGCATTTATTAAATTCCAGCATACATAAGTATACAATCAAATCCGAGGGCACTTATTGGAGATTGGATTCCATACAATGGTAGGGCTACTGGGGTACCTCCCGTCACAGTACGTGGCCTAGATCAACGTATCGAGGATCACTCCTGACCCCCTACAACACAAAGCCGGAACCATTCCTTACTTAACAGTCCCGAATAAGACAACCCAGTAGTTGTGGCCAAACAACCGCCCACACAGCCGAATAAAAAGGGACTCTAGACAAGGCAAAATCTTATCCTACTTGGGTGCTACCCACTTAGCATTCTGCACCTCCCCTGTTTTAGCCATTCCCGATTGAAGAGGCTTGAGGCTACGATTATCTTTACAAGAACACATCTTGGAATGCTCATCGTCCTCCATTGACGATGGTCTGATAGCACAGTCCATACAAGTTCGTTCCGGGTTCGAACGAAACCGAAGGCATTATCTCGTTACACTCGTTTTGGAATCACTCTCAGAGTTAACGACAATAACCCTTGCACTCTGAAACTCCATCTCGATCTTCACTTTGAGATGTCACGACCTAACGTTTAACTTGGATCGATGTGGTTTTCGGATAATCAAACTTGATATCCGATCCCGGTCTCATCGAAATCCAAATGTATTTATAGGTCAAGTTGTTTAAAGTTAAACAATTCAATTTAAAGTATTGAATTCACACAACATTCTCCATAGGTAATAACAAAAATCTATCACAGATATATTCAATATCTCATCACATAATATCACAGATAATCATCCAAAGATATCAACCAAATCTAGATATTCTACTCAAAACAACCATCCATAAGCAAGCATCTTTAATCCATATTATAATTAATTTAATTAATTCAAATTAAATTAACTACTTAAGAATTAATCACTTAACCTTGCTTAATCAATCATTAATTAATTAATTACAATCATTTAATTAATTAATCACTTCTTAATTAACCTTAAAATCAATTAATAAATCTTTAATTAATTAATTAATTATCCTTTAAATATTAATTAATAACCTTAATTATTAATTAATAAAACTTAATTATAAATTAATTAATCCTTAATTATTAGTTAATCAATCCTTAACCATCAATTAATTAATCATTAATTAACAATTAATTAATTCTTAATTACTTAATTAATTAATTTCAAATGATAAATTAATTTATCTTAATTACTTAGTTAATTATCCATAATTAATTAACTCTAATTACTTGATTAATTATTCTTAATTATTAATTAATTAATCACTAATCAATTAATTAATTAATTACTAATCATTGATTAATTAATTTTTAATTATCAAATTAATTAACCTCTAATTATAAATTAATTTATCTTAATTACTTAATTAAATTAATTCTTAATTAACAACTAATCCATAATTAATTAACTAAACCTTTATAAATTAATAAACCTTATATTAACTAAATTAGTTAATTATACTTAAATTAAATTAAACATTAAAATCTTAATTAACTTTCTAGATAAAACAATTACTTTAATTACCAAACTTAATTAACACATGTTTAAAAACATTTCATCTTAATTTATACTTAATTATTTTTTAAAAAAATTAAGTTTTAAAATACTTAACATTTCTTAAATTCTAATTAACAAATCATAAAATCTCTTTGTTCAAAATAGTTTAAAACATGTACCATTTAAATATTTTAAACCAGATTTTAATTCAAATTCAAAACTAGCTTTCAAATTTTTTTTTTAAACATTTCAACTTAACTTCCGGTTCGACCCGACCCTGACTCGAGACCACACTCGAGTTTTCTTCTTCATCTCCCCTTTTCCTTTTTTTTAGTTTAGTTTTAAGTTTTAAACAAACCAGGTAAGGCCACACTCACGAACTCGAGTTCCAACCTGAGGCAACCCTTTTCCCACTTGAGCACCTCTTCGAGTCTCACGAAACCCAAACTCCCTGACACGAAACCTTAGCCTTACACATGCACAGATCTGTTAGTCCGTGAGATGATGGTTTTGATGACAACAACCTTAGAATAGGATTATAAAATATAAAAACTAACATTATAGTTTAGAAATATATGTATATGCAGGATTTAACCATGCAGGTACCAAGAATGAAGACTGTACAGTATAGAGATTGAAAATATCAAGAATGAAGACTTATGAGTATCAAGAATATCAATATTATCAAGAGTTCAAGATTTCAAGAATAAGTAATTTTAATTAGGAATTTTTGTTAAAACTCCTAGAAAATCACTGGCATCTTAAAATCCAATTTATTCGAGGAATAGAATCCATTTCGAGCCTGTTAAAGGGATGGAACCCTAAGTAGGATGGAACCTACGAAAAATCTAGGGGAACATTATTTTGTATCTGCTAACTTTTATTCAAAATGATTTTAAAAAATTATATCTTGTTTTCAAAATGTTTTTAAAACCATCCTTTTAAAAGAATCAAAATCATCTATCCTTGTGTTAAATACTTTTAGCCTCAAAATAATCTTTAATTTCAAAATCAAATTATCCTTAGTTTTAAACTATCTTTTAATAGTAATATATTTAACTTTTAATATTTATACTTAGATTTAAATATAAAATTATAGTAAAATTTTACATATACCAAAATATTATTCTCTATATTTATTTATGTATTTTAACTACAGTTAAGTATATTTATAAAAGTTTAAAATAGTTTTAATATAAGATAGAAGTTATTTTCAAAGAAAAACAAAACATCAAAATTTCCTTTGGGATGTCGACATAGTGTTAGTTAATTTCAAAATTTAAGTTTCAAAAGAAGTGTCTATTTGTCATATCTCTTCACGAATGGACATGGCTGTTGTTCTTCTACAAATAGGGGCTGTTTTCAACGAATTTTTAATCATATTTTCTTGTTTTCATTTCTCTTCTTCTTCCATATTTCTTTATACATATTCTTACCATTACTCTACCGAAATCAACATTGAATCTATCTAGATTATCTCTGGTTTGATTCTCTATCACTATCTCAACAGGATCCTCAGTGCTATTTAGAGTTATAGGCTTCTTTGTAATCAATTAAACGAGAAAAGGTGTGATTGTGGCCTTAGAAATCAATCAAGAGAGAAAAGGTGTGATTGTAGCCTTGGAAATCAATTGGTGAACTTGTTGCCCGTGAAATCAAGTATCTCTACCTAGAGGATTGTGAATCTGGAGGGTGTACCTCGTAGCCTTGAATCGAGGTTGTAATTGTACAATTGCTTTTGAAAGGAAATCAGTACTTGTGTGTTGGACTGGATGTAGGGTAACTCCGAACCAGTATAAAATCCGGTGTGTTATTTCCTTTATTGCTTTTACTTTATTTCTGCATCTACGTTTGATTCTGTGATCATATTTGTGTCTGAATATTGCATACATTTGTGTTCAAATTAACAAAAACTCAAAAAGATTTAATAATTCCTTAAAACACTATTCACCCCCCTCTAGTGTTTATCCTAGCCTTAAGATATGTAATCTGTATTTCTCACATTTTTTATCAAAGCAAGGTTTTCAAATTTTCATAACCTGAATTTTGAAAAGTTTTCAAAATGGCTACCAACACTGGTACTGTTACTAACACTGGTATTCCTGTCACCAGTTCATTTGTAGAAGGTCAGTCTACTGTCAGACCACCATTTTTTAATGGCAGTAACTATGCATATTGGGCATGTAGGATGAAAATATATTTACAATCTGTAGGATTAGACACTTGGAATATCACACAAACTGAATATTCTGAACCCACAACTGATTTTGCACAGTGGCCGCTGAGCAAAAGACTGTTGCACAAAATAATTCTAAAGCAATGAATATTCTGTTTTGTTCACTTGATAGAAATGAATTTAATAGTGTCATTTTGTAAGTCTGCATATGAAATCTGGAAAACTTTGCAAGTTACTCAAAAAGGAACAAGCAAAGTTAAACAGACCAAAATTTCCATGCTCACAAATCAGTATCAATTATTTAAAATGAATTCTAATGAGTCTATTATAGATATGTATAGTAGATTTCAGGATATTGTGCATTCTCTAATATCCTTGGGAAAGGAATTTTCGGAAGAAGATCAAGTCAGAAATTTTTTAAATTCTCTTACTCTAGAATGGGGTCAAAAGACACTTGCGGTCGAAGAGGCAAATGACATCAATACCTTAAAGATAGACGAATTAATTGAAAATTTAATGTCATTTGCGGTCTAAATGATCGGGAGAAGAGAAAGCAAAGCATCTGAAAAGAAATCAATGGCATTTAATGCATTGACTGATGGATCGGACTCAAACAGCGATAATAATGAAGAGATAGCCTTAATGACCAGGAATTTTCGGAAATTTCTGAAATACAGAATGATGAATAATCTCAAGAGAAACAACTATAAGAACTCTGGAAATCAGAATTTAGTACCAAACAATGTCAAATGTTTCAACTGTGATGAACCAGGCCATATCAAAAGAGACTGTACGTATCCAGAAAGGCAAAATCCTCCAATAAATAATGATTCAGTAAAGAAACGGAAGCGTGTACTTACTGCTACTCTAGATGACTCAGACTCATCCTCAAGCGATGATGATCAGAAGACAGATAATTCAAATTTGTGTTTCACGGCAGTTCATGACTCCGACAAACTCAGAGAAACGTACTCAGAAAAAGGTACACATTTACAATACAATTGGTTGAAATTGCATGCTTAGAATCAGATGCTTGATTGATTGATTTTGAATTGGTGTGCTATTTTTATTTTAAATTTTTTTACTATTATTTATTATTTTATTATTATTTTTATTTTTATTTTTATTAGTATAATAATATATTATGGAATATACTATAATTTTAATAATATTCCAGATATATACAGACATTAAAAATAATAAGTATATATATATTAGAGTACTTAGGAAAAACAAACCATAGAAATTCACAAGCACATGTCGACATGGTCCCTATCATGATGTCGACATGGGTACAGAATTTGAAATTAAAAATTTGAATTCAAATGGTTGAATTTCCCTCCGCCTTTTCACTTCATTCAATTCTCTGAAAAGACATCTTTTGACCAGAGAACATATCCTTTGAGAATCTATTATTCACTATGTTTTATCACATCTTTTCACTGTCATTTTCAAATTCAAACTCTCTCTTCAAAACTTCAAGCTCTCTACTCTCTAATCTAATGGCTTCTTCAAGCAACCCCTCCACCATGAGAATTTCCAGAAAGATAAAAGAGCAACTCTTCAATGATCCGGAGGCTATAAAAGCATACATCAATTATGCTAACTATGCAAAAGTCCATCTCGGAAAGTTTGCTATATTTCAAGATTTCTCTTCTTATGAAATTGAATCTCTTTTTGCAAACAATCAAATTCTTAGTCTTGTTGATGCTCCTCAAAATGATTTTGTTTTTTATCCAAATCTTATCAAAATTTTCTATGCAAATCTTAATCGTGGACTTTATAATGGAAACGATGATGAAATTTGGAGTAGTTAAAGGCACTAGAATTGTTTCGAATTGTGATCTTTTGGGTACCATTCTCAATTGCAAGAGTACGGGAATAGATCTTACTAATTTTAAAATCGATGAAAATGATCGTGAGACATTTCATCACAGAAAGAAATGATAATTTTGAATTAAAAAATCGAAACTTTCGACCAAAAGCTAGAATTGTCAATCTTCTTTTACAACGTACTTTGACCCCAAGATCGGGAAATTTTAACGATCCTACTTCAAAAGTTTGCAAAGCACCTTTTTCTATTTTTGGGAATTATGATATTAATTGGACGCAAGTTATTTTGGATGAACTTCGTCCCAAAAATCTTGAAATGGGTGAGAATACTTTGTATCATGGAATTTATCTCACTCGAATTTTTAACTATTTTGGAGTGGATTTCAAAGGAGAAGAATTTTCTTCTAGAAAAGTTTTCAATCATTCCAACATTTCTCTTATGAAAATTCCATTTGTTTTTCTACCCTATGAGACTCTTGCCGAAAAGGAAGAGCATTTGGCTCATGAGGAGATGGAAGAAGAGGAAGAAGAAGAAGAAGAAGAAGAAGGTGATGAAATAGAAATTGAAGAAGAAGAAGGTGAAACTTCTTTGGAAAGCATCGACTATCCTCCTAATCCATCCAACAAAACCCTTCTCAATAAACAAAAGACCATTGTTGAGAATCAACAGATTCTTAAACGATCCGTTAGTAAGAAGTTGGACAAAATTTCATCCAAGATGAACAAGTTTATTTCCAAAGTCACCAAGAAGCTTGGATTATCTTCATCGTCATCATCCTCTAACTAGTTCTACCTTTTCGTATCTCGTTGTATTTGTTTTACTTTATTTTGATTTGAATGTTCGTGTAGTTCTTTGTGTTTAATCGTTGTATCATGTTATCATGAAATGAAATTGAATTCCTTTTCGGTTATCTAGCTTATCTTATCTCCAGAATAAATGTTAGTATATTATATATATACACACACACACACACAATTATTTACAAAATCAAAATAAGCCATCAAAATTCACTACACCATGTCGACATCCGCCCTATGACCATGTCGATATGTACTGGTCAAAAATGACATTTCATTTTGAATTTGAAATTTGAATAACTACCTTATGTCTATTCATTTCAAACAAATTTCTACACTTATAAATACCTGTTTCTTTCATAATTCATCACCGAATATTATTTCTTATCCACTTTGTCTCTCATTCTTATCACAAACTCGAATATGGCCAATCCAATTCATAATCTATCAGAAAATCTTGAAGAGACTCTTAATTCTTTCACGAATATTCTTTCGTTCATTTTACGTAACCAGCGACACATAGAATTGAGTCAAATGCGGATGATTAAAGAGCAAGAAAGGCATTTCGATGCAATACGATGGATGATTTCCTCCCTGCACAAGGATGATAACAAAGCACATCCTCCAGTCTCTCTCGTTAATGATAATGAAAATTGGGATGCCATTAAAGCAGACCCTACATTTGAAGAAGAAGGATGGGTGGAAGTTCCTCGTAATGTTTGATTGGTTTGTTTGATTTGGTTTGTTTGATTTGAATTGCTTGATTTGATTTGATTTGATTTGAATTGATTTGGATTGATATTTTGTGTGAAAACATGTATAAATATGCATTATTATTTATATGATCTTTAATTAATTATCATATCTATTAGTATAATTATCTCTTAATCTATCTATTATATACTTCATTTGTATAGTTTATTAATGTATGTACTTTAGTCCAAGAATGAGGGGGGGTTATATAGTTTGGAGATTATATAGTTTGGAGTTAGTTTTTGTTGATGACAAAGAGGGAGAAATATAAAATAGGATAGTTAGGCATAGATTAAGAGGGAGTTATTAGGATAGAAGTAATATTTTATAAACAAAGGTTGTCATCATAAATTTAGTCCGTGAGATGATGGTTTTGATGACAACGGCCTTAGAATTGGATTATAAAATATAAATACTAACATTATAGTTTAGAAATATATGTATATGCAGGATTTAACCATGTAGGTACCAAGAATGAAGACTGTATAGTATAAAGATTCAAAATATCAAGAATGAAGACTCATGAGTATCGAGAATATCAAGATTATTAGGAGTCAAGATTTCAAGAATAAGCAATTTTAATTAGGAATTTTTGTTAAAACTCCTAGAAAAGCATTGGTATCTTAAAATCCAATTTATTCGTGGAATGGAATCCACTTCGAGCCTGTTAAAGGGATGGGACCCTAAGTAGGATGGAACCTACGAAAAATCTAGTGGAACATTGTTTTGTATCCGCTAACTTTTATTCAAAATGATTTTACAAAATTATATCTTGTTTTCAAAATGTTTTCAAAACCTTCCTTTTAAAAGAATCAAAATCATCGATCCTGGTTTTAAATACTTTTAGCCTCAAAATAATCTTTAATTTCAAAATCAAATTATCCTTAGTTTTAAACTATCTTTTAATAATAATATATTTAACTTTTAATATTTATACTTAGATTTAAATATAAAATTATAGTAAAATTTTATATATACCAAAATATTATTCTCTATATTTATTTATGTATTTTAACTATAGTTAAGTATATTTATAAAAGTTTAAAATAGTTTTAATATAAGATAAAGGTTATTTTCAAAGAAAAACAAAACGCCAAAATTTTCTTTGGGATGTCGACATGCTCAATACACTCATGTCGACATAGTGTCAGTTAATTTCAAAATTTAAATTTCAAAAGAAGTGTCTATTCGTCATATCTCTTCACGAATGGACATGGCTGTTGTTCTTCTATAAGTAGGGGCTGTTTTCAATGAATTTTTAATCATATTTTCTTGTTTTCATTTCTCTTCTTCTTCCACATTTCTTTATACATATTCCTACCATTACTCTGCCGAAATCAACATTGAATCTAACTATATTATCTCTGGTTTTATTCTCTATCACTATCTCGACAAGATCCTCAGTGCTATTCAGAGTTATAGACTTCTTTGTAATCAATTAAATGAGAAAAGTTATGATTGTGGCCTTGGAAATAAATCAAGCGAGAAAAGGTGTGATTGTAGCCTTGGAAATCAATTGGGTGAACTTGTTCCCCGTGAAATCAAGTATCTCTACCCAGAGGATTGTGAATCTGTAGGGTGTACCTCGTAGCCTTGATTTCGAGGGTGAAATTGTACTTTTGAAAGGAAATCCGTTCTTGTGTGCAGGACTGGATGTAGGGTAACTCCGAACCAGTATAAAATCCGATGTGTTCTTTCCTTTACTGCTTTTACTTTATTTCGGCATTTGTGTTTGAATCTGTGATCATATTTGTGTTTGAATATTGCATACATTTGTGTTCAAATTAACAAAAACTCAAAAAGATTTAATAATTCCTTAAAACACTATTCACCCCCCTCTAGTGTTTATCCTAGCCTTAAGATCCGTAATCCGCATTTCTCACAAGATCAACTATAGCGCCGCTACCTTCGGCAACACCTCGCACATCTCGACGTTGAACTCCCTAATGAATTTCAACCTTCGAACCTACGTCGCGAAGCCCAAAACAAAATTGAGCTTTTCGTCGAAACTGGAAACTCACTGTCACCATAAAAACCCCTCGAACCACCATCTCCGATCACCGGAGTAACCGTGACTTCGCCAACGCCTTCGTCCACGTCTCAAGTACGTCCCCTACAAGCCTGGCCTAGCTCGATGCCTCGACGATGTCGAACAACCCCAAAACCACCTCAATTTCGAAAACCCTTAAACCGTAGTTCCCACTACGGCCGACGCCACGACCATCGTTCACCTCCATCACCATTTTTCCTGACCTTCCCAGATGACAACCCAGCTTCTACAAAAACCCCGATGTCGAATGATCACCCAGTCGCCTGAATTCGCTCAAACTCCCATTTTCGATCATCCAAGAAATGCAACCCCAAACGAAAATTCAGGATTTTTGTTTTAAAAATCAAATTTTCCAGTGATGGTTCAAGTTGCAAACTCAAATCAAAAAAATACATTGATTGATTTTTAACACTTTTAAACATTTCACTATTTTTAATTAAGTCCAGAAGGTTTTCAAACTTATTTTGTTTGAATACAAAATTTAAACCATAATTTATACTTTAAACAATCATACTGTACCTAAATTTCAAAGCCTAACCATGATCAGAAAAGTGATTTTAATTTTGACTTGCTTTTAAACTCTTTATTTTGAAAATAGAGGAGAACAGGCATCCTATATGCACAGATCATATATATATATACACACACACACACAGATATTCACATTTATATACATACACATGCAAGCACAATATCACCCAAAAATCACTTGCACAGATTGAGTTTAACTTAAGGCTTTAGAAAATATGTTTACTCACCAGAACATGATGTACAGAAAAAGGTTGAAGTAGCTTTGAATTTGAGATGTTTTGAAAATTTTGAACTACAGTAATTTTTAAAACTAAAATGCTGAGTTGAAGAGATGCTTTGAAACTGATGTGATGATGCCTACAGATCTTCCTCTTGTTTGTTTACAATTTGGAGTGGTTGTTCTTGAATCTGATTTTGCTTTTAAACTTGAATTTGCAAAGAACATGGCTTGAAATCTTGATTTAGTTTTACTGAATTTGTTTTACAGGTTATTTCTTTCAATAAGTGTTTTGAAAAAAAATAGGTAAAGAAAAATAGGAGAGGAGAGTGGAGAGGTTTTTTTATATCTTAGTTATCTTTGTTTAAATTTTTTTTTAAAAATAAAAAGAATTAAAAGACACTTGCACAATTTATTAACACTTGTCATTTACCTTATTTAGTTTGCTAACACATGTGATTAAGAATGTTTATAAGTTAACAGATGTAACTGTCATGCATAGTTAAAATTTTAAATGTTTTAAAAAGCTTTTATAATTGATTTTCTAATTTTAAGTACATATATAAATAAATTCCTTTAAAAAGAAAATAATATAAAACAATTTATGTTCTAAATAAAATCATATAAAATACATTTTAAAACCAAAGTATAATTTAAGATATATATAACTATCTTTCGAATTTCAATTTAAATATCAAAATTCAAATTAAATTTCAAATCCAATATAAAATCAATTTGATATATACATATATTTAAACAAATATAATTTTAACTTGTATAAAATAATTCTATTTAAAATCTATATATATCAACACATTAATATTATTGTTT
The DNA here is from genome assembly GCA_030765085.1 of Allium cepa. NCBI lineage: Eukaryota > Viridiplantae > Streptophyta > Magnoliopsida > Asparagales > Amaryllidaceae > Allium > Allium cepa. The sequence continues at coordinate 1,449,955 of CM060936.1, read as the reverse complement.
TAAATTAACAATTTTGCCAAATTTAATTAATTTAAAATGGAGATTATCACATTTAAATTTGTTTGAAATTCCGATATATCACAAATATCATGAGATTTATTAATTTGAAAAAATGATATGGCTTCAACCAAATTAAAACAATAACACAATAAAAACTGAACTACATAAAACTACTAAAATTAAAACTCACATTCCTCTTGCTACTAGCGTTTACCATAGATCAAATCAAAGGATGCTAGGTAGCACTGAAGCAAGACGAAGGTAGAGGCATACTATGGATCAATTTGAATTTTAAAGGAAAGTTTTGAATTTTAAAAAATGATAGATCTAGGGTTTAATTTTCTAGAAGAACAAGATAAAAATGACTAAAAGCGGCAACACGAGTAGGAAAGGAAGGGGTTAGGGTTATTAGTGGATTGAATTGCAAAATTTTGGTACAAACAAAATTCTATTCGGTCAACGGTTAACCAAAATGAAGATATTAAACTGACTTAACTTTGGTCGATTAACTTCGGTCGGTTGATCGAATGTTCGGTTAACCAAATGTGTTGGTTAAAACGGTTCAGTTAGGGACAATTAAATTGGTTAAGTCGGTTAAATGCCTACCCATATTTGAAGCTGCCCTTTCATCTCAGTATTATGAAGCTCTACAACAAGAGGCCAGCATGCTAAAACAGAAATTAAGAATGAGATGGGATATTAAAGGGGGGGCAGAATTACTGCTTTTTCATTCCACCCTTAAATCTAAGCACACCAAGGAGAATATCAATGCTATTTTTGACCAACATGGAGAGCTACATACTAATCCTACCAAAATTGAGGAGGTGTTTTATCTTACTTTAAGGACTTGTTGGGTAACTCTACTAACTTTATCCCTGACTTAGATACTTTAGACAATATACCTATGCCTAGAATAAATGCCTAAGAACATAACTTTCTTTGCACTGAAGTATCTAATACTAAAATCAAGCAAGCATTTTTTTGGAAAATGGTACTTTATATACTAAAATAGAACAACATATACTTCCATGATAAACCTCGTTAAAACCTTGCAATCCCCTTAACCTATATGGGTACCTTGCAAGGAAAAAGAGTACATATCATTTTTATATATTAACAGTACAACAAATCAGAGCTCGAACCAAATTGTCAAATAGATGGAGGAGTAAAAAAATGTGAATTACACTCAAAACCAAATCTACAACAACTTTGGTCAGCAAACAATTTATAAAAATAAAAACTTAAGCAATATACACGTGTACAACAGACAAAATATAATAAAAGAAAGCCGCACTTCAGTCTTAAACGTCGATTCATCACCCATAGGAGAGAGAAATAACATCTACTTCACCAAATTGAACTCAAAAAAATTGCCAAACTAATAAGATCAACAATGGAGGTAACAGCTAAAAAAGGAAGAAGAGTTAAGCTGTAACGTATCGAAATTTTCGACTTTCGAAAATCGACATTATTACGTCCACTGTATCAACTGCCGAGCAATCGAAGGCCGGAAAACCGAATTGTTAGGGTTAAAGAAGAAGATGTAGAAGAAGAAAGAAAGAAAAGCAACAGAAACGATATCAGAATCTCACAGTCGCAGCGGAACAACATATAATAGATAAATGAATAATCTTTAAATCAAAAGAACTGTACATTTTATACATTACATCATCAGAGTCAATATACAACACAATACGATAATGGACAGTTATATACAAGTGATACGTCTCGCCATCCAGCTCGCCTCCTGCTCCACAGCCTCCTGAGAATCCAGAATGACCTAATAACCTGACTATAGGCTGCCCGTGTGGAATATGATGGGCACCCAGAGTTTAGGAAGGGAACAATAAACTCCAGGTCACTCATGGGACTGGTGTGAGAACTTAAAATAGTTATTTGCACAAAGAAATAAAAAGAATCCGCATTGCTTTTGGAAAATGAAACTACCATAAGGCCTCCCGCCACACACACAATGCAAACGCAGAATTGGAGGAGATTTCTCCTTATGACAGTCAAAGATGCTTACTATGCAGAATCATTTGATTATTATTATTATTAGTGCATAGTGTAGAAAACATTTCGAAAGTATAATATTAATCTTAGCCAGCATAGACATTTCGTACTATGCCTACTATAGCTACCATGTTCAATAGCAGGTTACCGCCACATTCCATGGCAGGTTATACAACTAAAACCGTACAGGGCTCGTATTGTTTCTTTGGATTTTCCAACAAATGATCAGGCTATGGAACTTCCCATTGCCACATGGGTACGCCTCTGGAGGGACGCCCCGAGAACCTAACCGGATCTCTGCCAACACAAGGCCGGGTTACCTCTGCAAAAATAAGGTAACTACTGACACGAGTATGACATCCCCCGGTTGTAAACAACCTTTATCCGAGGATCCTCCATACCAACAACCACAAAGTAATAAATTAGCAGCAACCACATAGGTCAAGTATTTGGGCTCCATACCATGATACCACCTCCATGCAGAAGGAAATGAACATACCCTAAGGGGCGCTACCCCCTAAAACCTTGCTGCGTTCTTCCTGTTTAGACCATTCCGGGGTGTGAGGTCCGACGAAGTCTCGTCCACAAAGCTACGCTTTTCACACAAGTCATGCTTCGATCAACAAATGATCAGCAGCACTTCGTATGCCACATTACCAAATTGGAAATGTATCACTAGTAACCATTAACTACATAACCTCTGAGCTCGTACGTCTCGGAGAAGAGTGTTAAGCTAAGAGAATAAATTCTCCGCCACCAACAGAAATGTATTTGATAGAAACCAGCTTTACATCTCAAATTGTAATGTCAGACACACATCCATACAAGTCCATTACGGGATCGAACGGAATCGAAGGCACTTCCAAAAAAGCCCTTGCAATGCGGATATTCACTAATCACGTCCGGGCTTCCCATCATAAAGGGTGATAAAATCTCTATATCGAGGATCAGCCGATGCAGAGACTTTCGATGGTAATCCTTCCATTTCCGAAAATATCAGGTCTTCAACACCGGTCTTCAAATGCTATCCATTACGACGTATCACTATTCGGAATGGGATTTATGACCCAAAGGTCCTCTCCCGGCTAAACCGAACAACGAGCGCTTATTTTAAAATAAGTGTAGCATTCAAATTCAAGCAAATCACAACAAATACCCATTTAAAGGTAAATATTGATAGTCGGTTATTTAACTATCAATAGATATGCACAACATCACCGGATTCCAAATAATTTCCCAAATTATTTATTTTCCAAAGATATCTTTACAAGATATATTTTTCCATACTTCAACCATTTGAAAACAAATTCAAATCACTTTTCACCTTTACAACTTTTGAAAACAAATTTCTAATCATTTTCCTTACGCGGAAACACTTCCAAATATTTATTCATTTTCACTGGAAATCTGCCGAGTTCAAATACTTTAAAATAATTTATAACACTTATCCAAAATATATCGAGAAAACACTTTGAAATAAAACTATTTTACTTTAAACACTTTACTTAAAATATTAGTTATAAAAATATTATATCAATATTACGTATAACTTAAGTCCAAACTAATTTTCAAAATAAAAATTAGTAGATAGAGTATAACTTTTTAAATAACTATTTTCTAAGACAATTATTGATTAAATCATAGAAATAATCATTTCTATATCAACTTAATAAATCTTTACTTAAAGGATTTAAAACAATTTAAGAAGTTAATTTCTCCAAAGTGTCCTTTTCAAAACCAATTCTAGAATTATATATATATATATATATATATATATATATTTCAAAGCTATTCAGAAATTTTATTCGGCTTTCCAGGGAGAATAAACTTTCATTTCAAAATGGTTTTTTAAACCAATTAAATAAATTCTTACCGATTTACTTTAAATTTACGTTCCAAACCCGTAAATATATTTCCACACTTCGAAAATAAATCAATGTTTATTTTTAAACAAATTTCCCTTTCCTTTATAAACTCCATGGTGAATTTAAATTTCCAAATATCCACTGATATACGATTTTCAAATTGATTTCAAATATTCACTTTCAACAGCAATTCAATTTTTCAATTGATTTCAAAAACAACCAAATCAAATTCCATATTGATTTTCCAAGAAATTAAACACCAAGTGAATTTCATTCAAATCTCAAATTGAAATCAATTTCTACTAAACCCCAAATCAATTTTCAAATTGATTCCAAATTCTTTTCAAAACACCAAATAAATTTCCAAATGGATTTTCAAAAGATTTAAATTCAATCACCAAAAATCAATTCCCAAATGGATATCAAATTTTATTTCCTTTTTAAAAAAAAAATCCTTTTAAAGAAAACAAATTCTTTTATTTTTCAAACTCTTTAAAATCCGTATTTTGAATAAATTCTTCAACCTATGAATAATATTACCCGAAATCCATTTATTAAAGCTTTTCCCATATTTTGTAATTTTATTCAATAAGACTAAAAATAAAACTTTATTATTTTAGAATTCCTTCTTTTAAATTTATCCAATTCTCAAAAATAAATTTTAATATAAACTTTCAACCTGAATTTTCAAAAATCAAATTTTTATTTATTTCTGGTATCCAACGATACCAAAATTATATTCGGCTAAATTTTAGCCTTCAACGATTTCAATCACAAAGATAATCACATAGAGATTATAAATAATCAACACACAACATTGAAAAAAATTCAATTATTTGAGGAATCCAGTTGGATCCCTCCAACCTGTTTCCCTGCATCCACAGATGTTAGCACAATACCAATCCCGTTTCAAGACGGGATATCACGGTACATGGGTTTATATAAAATATCATCCGCTATTATGCGGCTCAATAGGGTCTCATCCGCTATATAATGCGGGAAATCAACTTCAAGTACATATATAATACCAATTCCACTTCAAGGTGGAATATCGCGGTATATGTGTTTAGTAAAATAACCTCCGCTTAATATGCGGTGTATAGGGTCTATTTCAATACAACAGATAGCAACCATCATTCAATCACACAATCAAGCAATTTCAAATTTAACTATTTAAAATTTAAATCGAAACACAATTCGATTGAGTGAGAAGTTCTCACCTTGCTTCCAATAACAATTGCAGTGTTTCGTTCCAAATAAATTTAAACACGCATTTAATTTTACCCAAAATTCAACTAGCTCAAATAAATCCCAATCCTACTCCATTACGTAGTGCTCGTCAATACGAACCTGACGCAACTCGTTTCGTGCGAAACGGACCTCGTACGACAAAGTTATGCAGTTTAGAAGTTAATACGAATTTAAAATATAATAATCAATTTCTTTTTTTATTAACAAACCCTAGCTTTAATCTCGGCCATACGTTTTTGAAATCGAATCCAGGCCGTCCTTGTATATTCTTCTTCCAGGTAATTAAACGCACGATCAACCCATTGTCACGCTCAAAACATTCGATGCCGCACCCCACATGTTCGTCGAGACGACGATCTAAGTTCATCAACGTGAAGCCCTAACCATGACATGCTATCACCCCAAACCATGCCGAGCACTGTCGACAATTACTCAAGAAAAACACATTTGAACGTTGGCCATTCAAACTACGATTGTCGCCTATTCGTGCCACTAAAAATGATCACACCCGTATGGAATCGAAGCTCTCATCGTGCTCTATATTTTTGTAGTTGGAGATTTCTTGTAAAAGTTTACGGATTGGAAGATATTGGAGGAGAAAGAAGGCGATTTTCTGGCCGTTTATTGCATTAGTGGCGGCTAGACCTAATTGAGTTAGGGTTTGTGAAAATAACAAGTTATGATGTCCTTTTATAGAAAATGTTGCAACACTATTCATCCAATTTTTTTCCGAACTCGAAACGAAGCGTGTCGCCTAGCGTTTATAATGTTTTACCTCTATTACGAACGCAATGGAATATATATCGGGAGCCAATTCGATCAAATTTGGAAGATAGGTTTTCAAATCGACTAATTTAAATTTAAAATTCACTTAAATAAATTTCTACGCGTTTTAGCTTGCTCCGGTCAAACCGTAAATCTGATTGACACGAAATTTGAATTCTTACAATAATTTAATATTACAGATCCAATGAAACTGGTTTCGTCGAAATCCGAGACTACTTGAAAAATGACTATTTTTACACGTCAATTAAATATTAAAATATTCAATTTCTACAATTTAACTTTTAATTCGATTTTAAAAGTTCTCTAACATCATTCTAATTCAAATATAATTTCATTCAACTTTATAAATCAATTTTAATCACATTAAACCCAATTTCCAATTATTTCTGTAATTTCAAATGTTAAATTATCGATTTAATTATCTAATTAAATCTAGATATTCGAAATATAATTTATTCGACTTACAAATTTTACTTGTTAATATTTAAAATCACTTAAATATACGAATTTCAAATGACAGAAATTCTGGGCCGTTACAAACTTCCCCCCTTAAAAGAATTTCGTCCTCGAAATTGCCGAGTAAGAAAAAGTCTTGAAATCCATTAACTTTTCAAAACCATTTGTTCAAATTAAATTTCAAATTCATTTAAACATTTTAACTTTTCCAAAATCCATGGTTAAACTTCTTACAATAACTTTACTAAGTTTTCAAATCATACTTAGTTATCTTTTCAAAACCAACTATATCGTTTAACCTTTCACTCCAAAATCAAAGTTATAGTTTTCAAAAAAATTCGGTTTTCTCAAAAATATTCTAACGCCTTAAATTTTTAGAAAATTTCGCCATAACCTCCTTTGCGGGCTCAATCCGAAAAAATGGAAATATATATCACAAATATACATCTCATCAAAGTAATGAGGCATCCCGTAGGGAAAAAAGTGTAAAAGTACGATATGTAATCCGAGATATGTACCTTATATATTATTAGCGAGCATATATGGCTAATATAGCACGAAAGCGAGCTTCAAATGCGAAGCAAGCGTCATTCGCACCTACTATACACTCAACAAACAAATGAGAACATGTATATATGCAAGTGATATCAATATACGACATATACCAATACAACAACTATATATGCCAATATAGCAAATGCAATCAAAAGCAACAGATCCAATCATCAAACAACTATCATCCAACTAACATCCAACAACTTCATAACCAAATCAATATGCATTCACTTCTCATTAATATTTAATGAATTGGTTTTTCAATTTATTCACAATTGATTCATTTACATTGGATTTTACTAACATTCATTTATTCATTTTCAATTGTTTATATTCACTAATTTACATTCACGTTAGTTCACTTCCACATTCAAATCAAATTACACAGCTTTCAATTTTATCAATTCAACTTCATATGAATTTCTATACAATCATCATTTGTTTAACTTAACTTAAATTTCCACTTATAAATCCAATTCAGAATCCAATTCTAAAGTAAATTCTATTTAACTTTTACCAAAGTAAATTTTCGTCACTTATTCAAATTCATATCTCGTTTTGCTTAACAAAATTGTTTAACCATTTTATCATTTGGTTTCACTTACATTTTCTCACTTTACAAGTTATACAACTTATATATTTAAACTTCCAAATCCATTGACTTATCCAATCTAGTTCAAATCTAATTTAATTTATTTAACTTCCTTTAGTTAAATTTCACACCATATATTTACTATGCTAACCCAAATCCTTTAACTTTACCAAAGATAAATTTATTATCTCATATTATAAGTTCAAAACTCGTTTCACTTATATTCAACAATTACAACTTGGATTTTTAATTTCAAATTTGTTTATCACTACCAAACTTCTATTTTCAATTTACTATGGTAGAAAATCCATCACATAGAAACTAAAAAATGATACTGATGATGCTGCAGTCATCACCCTTATTATTTTCCAGCAGCAGTAGTGAATTCAATGCTTTAAATTCTTTCAAAATATCGTTTTATATTTATAAATCACATTTATAAACCTTTTTACTTATATAATTTCTCTATTTCACTTTACTTATATAAGATTATTCTAAAAAAAATTCTTACTTAGATTTACAACAACATAACATCTTTAGCTTCGAAAAACAACTTCCAAAATCAATTTGATTCAAATTTCCAAATTTTTAGTTTAAATCCATTTTTATTTATAACTCATGTTTATAAATACGTTCATATAGTTTCATTTCTTATATATAAGATTATTTCACAATTGTAAATCACTTTAATTATAATTCCATATTTATAATTCATTTGCTTATATAATTTATTCTTTTACAATTGTTGTCTTCAATTAAGATTATTCAAATTTTTTTTATTAACTCATGTATATTTACATTTTCAATAAACAAACAATCAATTTATATACACTTTAATAATTCTGAAAAACTGTTTTCTTATATATAAAATATAATCGAGGTAAAATTATTTCAATTACCCAATTTAAAATGATACTATGTCGACTTGCCTCGTTTAAGCGTTTGGAAATACCTATCGATAATATGGCGTCCCACATCACGACCAGAATTCGCAAACAGCTCAACGGATAAGTAAACATAATATAAAACATTTTAATATTCATTAACAAATACGCGCTCGTACCTATGATTACACTCAACTCATTCTAGAGTACTACTGACTCTATCTCTAATGAGTAATTCCCAACAGAGCCAAGGTTGTCGCTTAACCAAATGCTCTGATACCACATGTAACGTTTCGAAATTTTCGACTTTCGAAAATCGACATTAATACGTCCACTATATCAACTCTCGAGCAATCGAAGGCCGGAAAACCGAATTGTTAGGGTTAAAAAAGAAGAGGTAGAAGAAGAAAGAAAGAAAGAAAAGCAACAGAAACGATATCAGAATCTCACAGTCACAGCGGAGCAACATATAATAGATAAATGAATAATCTTTAAATCAAAAGAACTGTACATTTTATACATTACATCATCAGAGTCAATATACAACACAACACGATAATGGACAGTTACATAAACCTGTCCTCACAACTGAATACACAGCGGAAAAGATAATATCATATACAAGTGATACGTCTCGCCATCCAGCTCGCCTCCTGCTCCACAGCCTCCTGAGAATCCAGAATGACCTAATAACCTGACTTTAGGCTGCCCGTACGGAAAATGAAGGGCACCTAGAGTTTAGGAAGGGAACAATAAACTCCAGGCCAGTCATGGGACTGGTGTGAGAACTTAAAACAGTTATTTGCACAAAGAAATAAAAAGAATCCGCAATGGTTTTGGAAAATGAAACTACCATAAGGCCTCCCGCCACACACACAATGCAAACGTAGAATTGGAGAAGATTTCTCCTTATGATAGTCAAAGATGCTTACTACGCAGAATCATTTGATTATTATTATTATTAGTGCATAGTGTAGAAAACATTTCGAAAGTATAATATTAATCTTAGTCAGCATAGACATTTCGTACTATGCCTACTATAGCTACCATGTTTAATAGCAGGTTACCGCCACATTCCATGGCAGGTTATACAACTAAAACCGTACATGGCTCGTATTGTTTCTTTGGATTTTCCAGCAAATGGTCAGGCTAAGGAACTTCCCATTGCCACATGGGTACGCCTTTGTAGGGACACCCCGAGAACCTAACCAGATCTCTGTCAACACAAGGCCTGGTTACCTATGCAAAAATAGGTAACTACTGACACGAGTATGCCATCCCCCGGTTGTAAACAGCCTTTATCTGAGGATCCTCGATACCAACAACCATAAAGTAATAAATTTGCAGCAACCACATAGTTCAAGTATCTGGGCTCCATACCATGATACCACCTCTATCCAGAAGGAAATGAACATACCCTAAGGGGCGCTCCCCCTAAAACCTTGCTGTATTCTTCATGTTTCGACCATTCCGGGGTGTGAGGTCCGACGAAGTCTCGTCCACAAAGCTACGCTTTTCACAAAAGTCATGCTTCGATCAACAAATGATCAGCAGCACTTCGTATGCCACATTAACAAATTGGGAATGTATCACTAGTAACCATCAACTACTTAACCTCTGAGATCGTACGTCTCAGAGAAGGGTGTTGAGCTAAGAGAATAAATTCTCCGCCACCAACAGAAATGTATTTGATAGAAACCAGCTTTACATCTCAAATTGTAACGTCAGACACACATCCATACAAGTCGGTTCCGAGATCGAACGGAACCGAAAGCACTTCCAAAGAAGCCCTTGCAATCCAGATATTCACTAATCACGTCCGGAATTCCCATCACAAAGGGTGATAAAATCTCTATATCAGGGATCAGCTGATGCAGAGACATTCGACGGTAATCCTTCCGTTTTCGAAAAAATCTGGTCTTCAACACCGGTCTTCAAATGCTATCCATTACGACGTATCACTATTCGGAACGGGATTTATGACCCAAAGGTCCTCTCCTGGCTAAACCGAATAACGAGCGCTTATTTTAAAATAAGTGTAGCATTCAAATGCAAGAAAATCACAACAAATACCCATTTAAAGGTAAATATTGATAGTCGGTTATTTAACTATCAATAGATATGCACAACATCACCAGATTCCAAATAATTTTCCAAATTATTTATTTTCCAAAGATATCTTTACAAGATATATTTTTCCACTCTTCAACTATTTGAAAACAAATTTCAAATCACTTTTCACCTTTACAACTTTTGAAAACAAATTTCAAATCATTTTCCTTACGCGGAAACACTTCCAAATATTTATTCATTTTCACTAGAAATCTGCCGAGTTCAAATACTTTAAAATAATTTATAACACTTATCCAAAATATATCGAGAAAACACTTTGAAATAAAACTATTTTACTTTAAACACTTTACTTAAAATATTAGTTATAAAAATATTATATCAATATTACGTATAACTTAAGTCCAAACTAATTTTCAAAATAAAAATTAGTAGATAGAGTATAACTTTTTAAATAACTATTTTCTAAGACAATTATTGATTAAATCATAGAAATAATCATTTCTATATCAACTTAATAAATCTTTACTTAAAGGATTTAAAACAATTTAAGAAGTTAATTTCTCCAAAGTGTCCTTTTCAAAACCAATTCTAGAATTTTACACATATATATTTATGTATGTATGTATGTATGTATGTATGTATGTATGTATGTATGTATTTTTTAAAGCTATTCAGAAATTTTATTCGGCTTTCCAGGGAGAATACACTTTCATTTCAAAATGGTTCATTTAAACCAATTAAATAAATCCTAACCGATTTACTTTAAATTTTAGTTCCAAATCCGTAAATTTATTTCCACACTTCAAAAATAAATCTTTTTTTATTTTTAAACAAATTTCCCTTTCCTTTATAAATTCCATGGTGAATTTAAATTTCCAAATATCCACTGATATACAATTTTCAAATTGATTTCAAATATTCACTTTCAACAACAATTCAATTTTTCAGTTGATTTCAAAAACAACCAAATCAAATTCCATATTGGTTTTCCAAGAAATTAAACACCAAGTGAATTTCATCCAAATCTCAAATTGAAATCAAATTCTTCTAAACCCCAAATCAATTTTCAAATTAATTCCAAATTCTTTTCAAAACACCAAATAAATTTCCAAATGGATTTTCAAAAGATTTAAATTCAATCACCAAAAATCAATTCCCAAATGGATTTCAAATTTTATTTCCTTTTAATAAAATAAATTCCTTTTAAAGAAAACAAATTCTTTTATTTTTCAAACTCTTTAAAATCCGTATTTTAAATAAATTCTTCAATCTTTGAATAATATTACTCGAAATCCATTTATTAAAGCTTTTCCCATATTTTGAAATTTTATTCAATAAGATTAAAAATAAAACTTTATTATTTTAGAATTCCTTCTTTTAAATTTATCCAATTCTCAAAAATAAATTTTAATATAAACTTTCAACCTGAATTTTCAAAAATCAAATTTTTATTTATTTCCAATATCCAACGATACCAAAATTATATTCGGCTAAATTTTAGCCTTCAATGATTTCAATCACAAAGATAATCACATGGAGATTATAAATAATCAACACACAACATTGAAACATTCAATTATTCGAGGAATCCAGTTGGATCCCTCCAACCTGTTTCCCTGCATCCACGGATGTTAGCACAATACCAATTCCGTTTCAAGACGGGATATCGTGGTACATGTGTTTATATAAAATATCATCCGCTATTACGCGGCGCAATAGGGTCTCATCCGCTATATAATGCGGGAAATAAACTCCAAGTACATATATAATACCAATTCCACTTCAAGGTGGAATATCACGGTATATGTGTTTAATAAAATAACCTCCACTTAATATGCGGCGTATAGGGTCTATTTCAATAAAACAGATAGCAACCATCATTCAATCACACAATCAAGCAATTTTAAATTTAACTATTTAAAATTTTAAACCGAAACACAATTCGATTGAGTGAGAAGTTCTCACCTTGCTTCCAATAACAGTTGCAGTGTTTCGTTCCGAATAAAATTAAACACGCGTTTAATTTTACCCAAAATTCCACTAGCTCAAATAAATCCCAATCCTACTCCATTGCGTAGTGCTCGTCAATACGAACCTGATGCAACTCGTTTCGTGCGAAACGGACCTCGTATGACAAAGTTATGCAGTTTAGAAGTTAATATGAATTTAAAATATAATAATCAATTTCTTTTTTTTATTAACAAACCCTAGCTTTAATCTCGGCCATAGGTTTTTGAAATTGAATCCAGGCCGTCCTTGTATCTTCTTCTTCCAGGTAATTAAATGCACGATCAACCCATTGTCACGCTCAAAACATTCGATGCCGCACCCCACATGTTCGTCTAGACGACGATCTAAGTTCATCAACGCGAAGCCCTAACCACGACATGCTATCATCCCAAACCATGTCGAGCTCGGTCGACAATCACTCAAGAAAAACGCAGTTGAACGTTGGCTGTTCAAACTACGATTGTCGCCGATTCGTGCCACTAAAAATGATCACACCCGTATGGAATCGAAGCTCTCATCGTGCTCTATATTTTTATAGTTGGAGATTTCTTGTAAAAGTTTAAGGATTTGAAGATATTGGAGGAGAAAGAAGGCGATTTTCTGGCCGTGTATTGCATTAGTGGTGGCTAGACCTAATTGAGTTAGGGTTTGTGAAATAACAAGTTATGATGTCCTTTTATTGAAAATGTTGCAACACTATTCTTCCGATTCTGAACTCGAAACGAAGCATGCCGCCTGGCGTTTATAATGTTTTACCTCTATTCCGAACGCAATGGAATATATATCGGGAGCCAATTCGATCAAATTTGGAAGATAGGTTTTCAAATCGACTAATTTAAATTTAAAATTCACTTAAACGAATTTCTACGCATTTTATCTTGCCCCGGACAAACCGTAAATCCGATTGACACGAAATTTGAAATCTTACAATAATTTAACATTACGGATCCAATGAAACTAGTTTCGTCGAAATCCGAGACTATTTGAAAAATGACTATTTTTACACGTCAATTAAATATTAAAATATTCAATTTCTACCATTTAACTTTTAATTCGATTTTAAAAGTTCTCTAACATCATTATAATTCAAATATAATTTCATTCAACTTTATAAATCAATTTTAATCGCATTAAACCTAATTTCCAATTATTTCTGTAATTTCAAGTATTAAATTATCGATTTAATTATCCAATTAAATCTAGATATTCGAAATATAATTTATTCGACTTACAAATTTTACTTGTTAATATTTAAAATCAATTAAATATACGAATTTCAAATGACAGAAATTCTGGGTCGTTACATAAGCAGACCAACACCAAATTGCAGAAGGCGGCAGTGCATTGATCAAGGAGGGAGATGATTAACTATTGGATCTAGAGCGATGTTAAATTCCGCTAAGATAAGTTTTACCTCTAAGCTTATCATTTGAGACTTCAATTTCTGATTGATTAGGAACCTGTAGTCTTGGTTAATTGATTGAGTCTCAAATTAGTAGGTATTTCAATTCCTTTAAAGACCTGACTATTTCTTTCATACCATATGTTCTAAATCAGAGAAGTAAATGTTATGTTAGTGATCTAGTTGTATATTGAGATACTTGCTGACTTTGACAAATGTTTTTCGAAATTTGGTTAATATCGTACGAGTTTCCAAGATTGAGCTTTAGCTTATGCATAGTATCTTCCAGTAATCTTCTCAAGTAATTGCATTTAACAAAGGATGATCCCTGTCTTCATTTTGATTTAAGCATAACACACTAGTGTGGTCTATATTCGAATTCCATTTACCGACTCTGTTTTTAGTATTTAATTTTTTTAATTTTTCCATAAGAGCACATATAGACATCTTGGGAGCACATCCTTTATCCCAAATTACCTTTATCCAGTTAAACTCTACATATTTGCATCTAAAATGTTTCCATGTCGATTTTATGGAGAATTATCCATTGTTGTTGGTATCCAACACCAGAATTTTTGTTGCATTTGCTTGTGGATAGTTATATTATGAACTGTTTGTTGAATTTGTGTAGGAATATAGACTAAATGTGGTTCCACTTATTATCGGACATTAGCAAAGACACTTTTTTGTTACGTCCTCCTATAACAGACATAGCATTCCATCCAAATATATCTATCAATGAGGAACCATTTAACCATAGGTCAACCAAATATCAGTGTTATCACCATTAACAATTTTCCTATCAATTAGCCCTTTGCACCATTTTCTGGCTTTTAGCATGGATATCCAAGTATATAAAGCATTGTTGTCCATTGTAGCATTCAAAAAATTAACATTACTACAGTACTTATTATGTATCCTTTTGGCCCAAAGATAGTCTCCATGAATATATTTTCAAACAAGTTTTGCTGCAACTACTTTAGCAACATCATTAGTTCTTCTTATTCCAAGACCACCGTCACTTTTTATTTTACAAACATCATCCCAACTCATTTTATGATTTTTAGATTTCCATAAAAAATTAGCACACAAAGAGTTGATTTTCTGAATAATTGTCACTGGGAATTGAGAGAATTGTAGCCAAAACTGAATCATATGGTATATGACAGTTTTAATCAATTCAGCTCTTCCACTAATATTGAGCATATGTCAATGACTGAACTATTTATTAATTTTGTCAATTAGCCATCCATAATCCCTTACGATTAATTTATTATTTAAAAGAGGGATGCCCAAATGCATAATTGGACGGTTGCTATTACTGATTTTAAGCATGTCAGTAATTTGATGCTTGTTAATTGCACCTTTACTAAAAAACAGGATGGATTTATTAGCATTTAAGTCCAGCTCAGTAAACTTCTGCAGAATTCGAAAAAAAATTTGTTCCTTCAACATTCCTAGTTGTATCTTTAGCTAAAATTAAAATATCATCCGCATATAATATATGAGTAATCATTGGTTCAGTTTGGTATATGGGGATAATATTGCCTTTCAAGTACACCATATCAAGATTCATCGTAAGGAATTCCATAGCAATAGAAATTAAATATGGCGAAAGAGGATCACCTTGTCTTAATCCTCTCGAGCTCTCAATGAATCCATATAGGGATCCCTCAATTAAAACCGAAAACGAAGGAGTAGAAATGCATTCAAAAATTAGGTCCGTAAATAACAGAGGAAAGCCCATAAATATCAGCAAATGATGAATGAATTATCTACTAACTTTATCATAAACTTTGTGTAGATCAATTTTCAAGCGTAGGTTGTTAGAATTTTATCTGTTGAAACCTTTGACCATTTCATATGCTGGTAGGGAATTTTCAATAATTACTCTACCGGGAATGAAAGCATTCTGGTTATATGTTATAAGATCATTCATATAATCTTTCATTCGATTACATAGGAGGTTGGCTAAAATTTTATATGAGACATTGCAAAGAGAAATCGGTCTAAAATCCGTTATATCAACCGCATCAGGTTTTTTTGGAATTAGGAAAATAAATGTGTGGTTGATTTCCCTAATGATCTTTCTCGATTGGAGTATACCATTCATAGCATTCCAGATGTCATATTTTATTTGTTCCCAATGGACTTTATAAAAAATTTAATTAGTACCATCTGGTCTAGGGGAGCTGTTATCATTAATCTAAGAAATAGCTGCTTTAGTTTCCTCTAGCTGAAATTGTTTGCACAAATTATTTCTAGCATTGTCGGATAAAATTTTCTTGCAAGTTATGCCTGGAAATTGGTATGTAGCTTGAGATGATAAAAATAAATCAGAAAAGTAGTTGATAGGTTCATGCGCATTTTTTTCTTCTGATGCTGATGACCATGAACCATTATCATTAAGAATAAAATTTCTCCTTCGTTTAGGTTTGAGAACATTGATCTTGTTGAAAAAGAAGTCAGTTGGTTTGTCCCTTTTAAAAAGCAACTTTTCTATGAACAATAAATCATGCGGGGGGCCTAATGGTATTAATTTGGTCTTTTTCACTTCGTCTAAGGAGATAATAGAGCAGGATATATACAAAGCTATGAAGAACTTCTTTATCAAGTGTAAGATGTTAGGCTTCAGCAATGAAACTAACATAGCCCTTATACCAGAAGTTATGTCTGTTCATACATATAGACATATAGCATGTTGCAACACCATTTACAAATGCCTCTCTAAAATCATAACCTCTAGATTAAAATGTGTCCTTTCCAACCTTATTTCTCCTAATCAAGCGGCATTTTGACCATCTAGATGTATCTTGGATAATATTCTGCTATCCCATGCATTTCGAATTCATCCTTTTTAATATTTTTTCATCATAAATAGAAAATGATAAGAAACTTTTTTTTTATAAAATATTTATGTTTCCATTGAACTAAGAGAATGATAATAAAGATGTGATGGAATATCAAATAAGAAATGAAATTAATAATTGGATTTTAAATTTAATTAGGGACTAAAGGTTAAAAAGGAATAGGTGAAAGGAATAATTAGAAAATATTTCTTTAAGTGATTAAGAGTTGAGTATATAACTTCAAATTAAAATAGGAATCAAGATATAAATGGTCAAATATTGAATGTTTTATATATTAATATCTAAATTTTTGAAACTTATTCATGCCATAATGATTGTTCCTTAACTCTAAATTTTAAATGGGTTAATGTTTTCTTTATTATGCTTGGTAATTTTTTTCAATAAAATTTTGTTACTATTTATTTCAATTTTATCTTCTAATAAATAATTAATATTTCCCTATATAATTTAATTCTCTGGTCATGCAAATATATTTTTTTCATAATTTTCACTTTCATTTCTTTTCATAATATTTTGCATTTAAATTATAATTTTTTTTGCATAAAATAATCTCCAAATGATATAATTTTTGGTTTTATTTATTTTACGTTAGAATCAACAAAAATAGGATTTGTTTTGTGAAAAATAATAAAAGTTTTTACCTTTACCAGCTAAAGTAAATGTGATTTCATATAATAATTTAGAAAAGATGTTTACGCATGATCGGTTGTAGACATTATGAAAATCAACATTACACCCTTAATAAAGAGTATTTTATTATAAATATTGGCTAACATAAAAATGCTAAACTACATAAGAATGAATGCCATATGCAAATTAAAGATAGAAATGATGAGGATGGAAAAGAGTAAATATCTGACTAAAATCAAATAACTAAACTAACAAAAGAAAAAAGTGACTAGTACCTTAAACTAAAGTGATATAGTAGAAGCTTTTATCATTTATTATCATTCCATCTTTGAATTGATAAGAGATCATATTAACCCAAAAAATGGATCATGACCTTGGATTAAGCATGAAAGCACCTGCCCTGTTTATCAATGCAAATAAAATTGAAAAATGGAATAGTAACTTGCAGATAAAGTAAAGAGACAAGAGATTTTATAGTGGTTCGGTAGTTAACGGAGCTTACGTCCACTTTATAACTTTTGTTATTGGCTGACTGTTGTTATAAGTTTAATCTGATTACAATTTGATTGAATTTTCTAAGTTATATCAAGTCACAAATGCAAAAATTCACTGGAGAATCATAGTAAACCCTTAGATGACTATTGTGTGGGAGGATAAGAGTGAAGAATAGTTTCTTCAGAGTTCCAACAGCCAGTCCAGAAGCCCCTGTTCATGTTGTAGGTAGGATTGTATTTATAGAGGTTAAAAAGCACTTGGGCCAAAACCGTTTTGCTAGGAGCTTGTATTCAGCGTCATAAAGGAGCTTAGAAAGTTTGAAGATGAACTGAGCTAACATGATGGATTGCTAGCGATCCATGCCCTTAAATTAATTTTGAGTCTATCTTTTTGGGCTACCTTTCTTTCATCTACTTGAATGTCTTGTCCAAATATCAAGTCCATTGGAGTTTGTTTGATCATCCGTCTTCATGAGTCATGTGGTCCAGAGGAATCATCCATAACTCACATAAACTTAACGAAATCAGACGAAACTTTGTAGATACACTTTAGAGGGGGTCTGCGACCTACCCTAAAAATTTGAGGTTATGCGATTCAATCTAGATGGATAGCTAGTGATCCATCTAGTTAGATCGCTACCGATCCATCTATCCTCATCAAATCAAGCCCATTTTCAGTGGTTGCCTTCTATTTTGTCTTCTAAGTGTTGTCCCAAAATTTCATGTCAATCCGACTTCGTATGAGTTCTCAAGGTCTGTTTTAAGTTAGCTACTTTTGGTCATACAGCTTGAATCAGATGAGTTTTCACTTCTCAAGCTATATTGTTTGGCATGCTATGAAACTTGGAAAGTATTCTTACGAGAGGTAGTATATCATGATGTAAGAGGTTATGATGACTCGTAATGCATCCTTATAGATTGCTAGCGATCCATCAACTCAGTGTATTCTTGATTTATTTTTCTTGAGGTCCATTGGCTTGTTCGCTTGGATTTTTGGGTTGAGTCTTGAGTTATTCTGCCATAGTTTGAATGTTCTAAATCCTTCTGAACTCTATTGGGTTAAAAATCCAGCTAACAATTACCGCCCAAAAGTACGCCTTTGAATGAAAGGCATGTTTTCCTCCAGAACAAATTCCAATAACGGGTCTTCGATTGTTGAGCTTTCAAGCGGCTTTAGACTGAAAGGTGTGCTTTGGATTCTTTCATCAATCACAAGTTGTTTCAAACCTATTATAGCCTAAGACTCTAAACTCTACCTAACTGTAATCTATATATCACAATCATTCCAATTCCAATAGGAGTTATTACATTACATGTCTCTAATTACTTTACACATCTCTAATCGTCCCGTGTTCATCCGGTATTTACATCATTACCACTTAGATTTAATTTAGAGTTATAATATCATATATCAAAATCACATCATATATCGAAATCACATCATATCGCATCATATGTCAAAATCACATTATATCACATCATATATCAAAGTCATCATATATTCATCCATAATTTATCTGTTT
Organism: Allium cepa; assembly: GCA_030765085.1. Lineage (NCBI taxonomy): Eukaryota > Viridiplantae > Streptophyta > Magnoliopsida > Asparagales > Amaryllidaceae > Allium > Allium cepa. Next base: position 1,430,551 of record CM060936.1, on the reverse strand, counting down.
TATCCTATTTATAAGACATTCAAATCCTTTTTGCAAAATCAAATCTATTTTAAGGTTCGATCTCTGCAGACCATTTAAATTTAATGCGTGATCTCTTCGGATCGTTTAATGTTTAATTTAGGGGATGATTCTCCGTATCGTTTGTTGTTTCTGTGCAGGAGATGATCTCTACGAATCATTTTCTCATTAAGTTAGGGGGGTTAAGTAAGCCCATCCAGTCACTCTTCGGTGAGGGAACTTAGTTCTTGCAATTTGGTTCTGTCTCTCTGGTCAGGACTCTATAATGTTCGATATTGTACAAGCCCATCCACTCGCTCTCCAGAAAGGGAACTCGCACCTTGCACTCCCGTCCCGTTTCTCCGAGCTGGACTCTATGGCGTTCAAAATTAGTCATCACATTAAATATAGATTTTACAAAATTCAAATTTCAAATCAAAGTAAACAAGCATAAATTAAATAAACTGAAATCCTGAACGTCTATCAAGGACATCCGACTCAAAGTGTGGCAAGTGACCAATCTAGGTTTTTTGCACATCCAAGCGGTCCAAGGTTATTATCCTAAGTAGTTATCCCAAATATCCAACTTAGAGTGTGACTAGGAACCAATCTAGGTTAGACATGTCTAAGAGGTCGGGGTCATTATTGTTTTTAGAGCTTATATGCGGAAAGATAAAAAAAAGGAACCAAAGTAAAGAGTAGCAGCCGGATCTAACTTCCCATTCATCTCGGTTATGGGATTATCTGTCTTGGCCCAGATCCATAGGCATTCCTTGAAACATCTGTAATGGGTGGTGGCAGCTCCTACTGTGCTATTGCAGCTCTGTTCCTCACGTACTGTGGCAGCTGGTTGTTCTGAACCGGTTGTTTTATCAAATCATGAAGGTGTCAGCACTCATTCGTTTCATGTCCACCCAGCTCATGGAAGATTCAAACTTCTTGGACTCTTTCTCTCGATCAGTAGGCTCTCTTCTCGGAAGCTTCCAATAGGGAATTTGACCCTATTTTCTAGGGCTTCAATCAGCTCAAAGTAGAAAGATAAGCCTCACTCCTTTGTTGTTTTGGTTCTCTAGAATCATCATCAGCTTCTCTTTTCCCTTTGTCTTTTCCAAATCCTGCTCTAGAGGATCCCTTGCCATCCATAACATAAATTTCGGCACCTTCAGCTTCATTTTCAGCATTATCATCCTCTCGATGTAAATATCTCTCAGCTTCATAGTAAAACTTAGTAGATCCATTAGTGGATCCCTCTTAAGTGTAGCCTTGAAGTCGGCCTTGATTGCGAATCCAGACACTACCGCCATCAAAATCACTAATGGATCTGGTATATCAACCACAGCTGCTGCTACAATGAATCTGGTATATCAACCACAGCTGCTGCTACAATGAATCTGGTTAAATAATTTCTCAAGGTCACCCGGGTTTTTGTTTCACATTTTCCAATGTCATCACATTATTCGGTTGTGAGATATAAACTCGGAATTGTCTTAAAAGTCTACCCACTAACTCAGTCCACATGCTAATGGACCCATTCTCCAGTTGTCTATGCCACATTGCTTCCAAATTCATCAAGTATAAGAGGAAGCACTGCCTCCATTAATTCCTCAGAAGCACCCAACACCTCCATGTGTCAGATATATTTCATGAATTATTAGATCGGTCTTTTTGTCGTACATTTTCAGCACTAGAAGCTTGAAATCAGAAGGATTTCTCGCATTACGGATATTAGCGGTAAATGGGTTTCTGTTCGTATCTCCCAAACGCTGATCTGTGGGTCCTCCTCTAACCAAACTTCTTACCAATTAAGAAATTCGATTTTCACCATCCCATGAAGGTCTTCATTTGAAAGCGATGTTCTGCCTATGCCTTGGCAAGGGAAATCCGAGAATACTCCATTGGTGCACACTAGTGTTCTACCTTACTCTTCCAGTCTAATTCTGTTCTCCGCTCCTCCAAAGTAGCCCTGGCATATATTCCTCTATTGTTTGCTCTCCAGTATTCAGATTAGCTTCTGTATCACCAGTTCCAGGAGTTTCAATAGTCACTCCATTGTTGGCCCTTTCAGGTCCTGCTCCAATATTGATCCCGTCATCGGTGTTGATTCCCAAGTTAACTCCCATGTTGCCCCCAAGTATGGCTTCTTTGCTCTAGGCATGGAAGCAATATTCCATCTTGTTCTAATTCAACTCTAGTAACTCCGGTATTGTTTCCTACGGGCTGAATTCTTGCAGCTCTTGTAATTCCTTATTATCCCATCCTTTGGAAGAATCCCTCCACCATCCCTTATTTCCTAGCCCGGATTCCATCCTGCATCTCCTTCATTAGCCTTTCCATTTCTTCTCTAGCTACGTAGTTGGATTGGTGAGAATTTGAAGATATTTCCTTATTGTAACGACCCGCCGCCCTGACCGCCTCTAGTCGGTAATTAAACCAACTAGAAACGTTCAAAATGACGGATTGTTATTTAGTTTATAACATTTAAACAGAAACAGCCACAGAATCACAGAAACAATAATATATTTTATAAACAAATTTTTCTCTTTTATAACCAATATCAGAGTTATACAATAGATTACATTTGAATTACATTTAAATCTATACAGCGGAAACAATTTATAAATTTAAGTACAAGAGAAAATTTTTTAGCTAAACTTTAGTGGTGCTGAAATCCCCCTCTCTCTAACTTCGCTGCGAGCAAATCTTTAAGCTGCAAAAATACTCGGTCTGACCCGAGCGTTTATGCAAAACACAAAAACACTCGAGTCAGGATTAATCTTTATTCAAGTAATTAAATTTGAAATGAACTGAAATAAGTGGTTACAGTTATGGTGAACAAATAAATCAGTTAAATCCTATTATAGATTTTCACATTAGCGATTCCAAATTTTTATACACATGTGTGGCTGCAGTACACACGTGTACTCATACCCATGTGCACTGCCTCGCCAACCCACGTGCACGAGTCAGACAAATCACTGCAAGTATACAAGCATAACTCCAAAACAGACAAGGCAAGGCACTATGCAGTGCACAACAAATCCAAACAGCCCCAAATACAAAATCACTGCACATAACCAAAACAAGGACCACAAGAGCAGGCTGCAACATGGACTGCAGACAACTCAAATGCCAATTGCACATGTCAACAGCAATGAGACTGGGTCAGACCAAATGCTCAGGTAAATGACCAGCTACAACAACAAGTGCAAGACTAGATGCAACATAAAGTGAAAATGCATACATCAGGTACAGACTGGAAGTAGCGATACAAGGTAAACCAGCAACAAAACATGAAGTGAATCATGTCAAAGGGCAATACACTAGAGCATGCAAGTGCAGACAACAGGGCTCAAACCAGTGTCAACAAAACAACAACTTAGCACATGTATGCAGACTAGTGAAGTAAATGTAGAGAACAAGCTACATGATGAACAAGTGCAGCTATGTTTAACAAGTGCAAGACCACAAAGAAATGCATGTCACCAAGTTCAGACCAAACAACAATGATGGTAATGCAACACACTATATGTACCCATGATACAAAAGAAGTGGAATAGTTGCAACACAGTGAAGATGACAAGTTAACAAAGACCAAGTTAAAATGGAAGCAGTGACACAATGGCCAGAAACAAAGCCTATAAATCAAACATGCACAAACAACACATTCATATTCATAACAGAAATTCTCTCAGCACACTTGCAAGATAACTATAAATCTTACAACAAAATGAATGTTAAAGAACATCCATTACCTAATATAAAGAAAGATTTAATTGATTATTTCAATTTCTATATTTAAATTAAACACTTCATATTAAATTCAAATACTAAAGGAAACAAATTCTTTCAAGTTTTAAAATTCATTTGAAATCAGATTTCATTTAAAACATTGGATTATGTTCATCAGTTTTTTTTTTTATTATTTTATTTTATTTACAAACTGGTTTTCAAAGTAAACTTAAAAACAGTTCTTAATCTGAATTCAAAAAACAAATTTAAGTTTTGCTTAAACTTCTAAATCTGTTCATGCTTCCAAAAACTTACAAAAAAAACTACTTAAATCTAATTCTGGTTTTAATACAAACCTGAAACTGTTCTACACTTGATTTAAAACCAGATTTAAAATCTTGTTTAAATTTAAGATCTTCATATTTTTTTCTAAAACCTTTGAACTCAAACTGCATTTGAATCCAGATTTAACTCCCACTTAAATCAAAACTGCACTAAAGTTTGAATTTCAATCAACATGTAACAACTGCAACTCTCTGTTTTATAAACCTGAAACAGAAATTTAAAACTTGTTTAAATTTTAAAAGTTTCATATTTAAAAACTTTGAACTTCAAACCTTATTTGAATTCAATTTCAATTCATACTTGAATCCAGTTTTCAACTTAAATATGAATTTCATTCAACATAAAAAAAAAACTGCAAAACAACACAGTTTATCCCACACCCATCTTACCCGAGCAACCCTTTAAACCACTTCGAGTTTTAAAACCCTCTGCTCCGAGTCAGAAGAATAAAATCCCGAGGACTGACTCGAGTCAAAACCCTGCACACTACTAATATTACCTGAGTTCAACTCTACCACCCAAATCAACCTGAAAATACCCACTAAGATAAACATCTTAACACCTGACATCCAAATAGATTAACAAATACCCCAATTTCATATTTCTGTTTAAAAAGAAATGTTTCTTCTTAACAGTTTATTTAAGCTGTAATGTTAGTTTTACAATTCATGTTCTAAAACATTCATTCCTGTGGTAGACTTGTTTAATAGTTTAAGATCCTTGTTTTGAAATCTCTATGTTAACTGTCTCTATAGTTTACAGTAAAACAGATTTCAAATTTAATCCTTAATTATGATTTATAAATTTAATTTATGCTAAATAAACATCCCTCAATTCATAACAATTACCACAGAGAATCAGTCCAAGAATCTAAAAACAAAATCAGGTAATAAAATACCTGTAAGCACATATGTGTTTGTATATATAACTTCACAGAGTATCCATCACAAAAGAAACCATTTTAGCAACTTAGTTCAAATCTATACACATGCAACAGGAAATTCTAAATAACATTTCAATAGTAAGCTTACTCACTAAACATAATAATAATGTTACTGCAGTTTTACTTTGAAGTTCAAACTCAAGCAAACATTAAATGCTTCATGCAACAGATAATTTAAAACCCTTTTTAAATTGAGGAGTCATTCACTAAACAAAAAGGGGACAGAGCAGTTTATATATCTATATATTAATGATAGTTTTACTTTGAACTTGAATTCTAATACTTGCATGTGCATTTATTTCAAAAAGGAACTGTTTTTTAAAATTAAAGTTTACTCACAATAACATGTAAATGCATAAACACATATTCACATGTATACTTTCAATTCCATACCTAAACAACATCCAAGCACCACACAATGGATTCAAGGGTTATAGTAGCACATCAGATCCATCAAAGAATAGTTTCAAGCTTGTAAATTTTGTTATTTTCCAAATGTAGAATATTTTACAGGGGTTCAAAACTGGGTTACTCAGACCTTTAAAACTGAAATTATTCACATTTGGCATGCAACATAACACACAGCAACAACAAAGAATACCACAAGCAGAAATAGGGGTTTTACAGACACATTCATTCAACACACATGAACAGAAGCTCAAACAAGCACATGCAACAAATTTTTCCTCATCTAGATTAAAAATCCATCACATGCAGCAAAACAAAATAGGCAAAGTTTTTGATAGCATCTGTCCTCATCAGTTTAAAGGCAAATTTTAATAGCATCTGTTCATATCAATTTAAATAAAAACTATAGTATCTGTTTTTATCAATTTAAAAATACAAGCAAATTGAGCAAATAACAGCAACTAGAAACAAAAATCCAACATGCAGTCACAAATCTGAGCATATCAGTTTAAAATTTAATTAGCCGAGCCAAAGATAACCAAATCACCCCACAACATAGCATGCAACCAAGAAATTCACTTCAAACAAATTCAAAAACTTGCATGAAGATTATCGTGAGTTAGAAAACTCACCATAACAAAGTCGAAGCAGCCGAAGGGAAATAAGCCAAGTTGAACGAAGGTCGAAGCCCAGATTAGATCGCAAACCCTTGTTTTGAATCGCAAGAAGCAAAACCCTAGATTTGATTGCTAGCCCTAATTTGAAGACGAGCAAAAAATTGGAGAGGCCGCCATTTTGTTTCGTTATTTCGTTTAGGGTTTAGAAATGAAAATGGTAAAGTGAGATAAAGGGGAATCGGGTAAAACGAATAAGGTCAAGGGGATTTTTTCTTTAAGTTATGTTTATTTATTTATTTATATTTTTTTTTTTTTTAAAATTCAATTGGTTTGGTATAAATTATTCTCTTTACTTTGTTTTGTAAAAATTACATTATATTTTACAAAGTTTATAAATATGTCGTTTGAATTTTACTATATGTATTTATTTATTTATTTTGTATTGATTAAAATTTTATTCTATTTTATTTAATTTTATTTAAGTAAATGAAAAATGTTATTGAGACTAACCACAAATTTATTAATTTTCATAAATAATAATTCTTATACCCAAAATATTTTCCTAAGTCTTTAGTTCAAATTCTAAATACACATTCAATATTCAATTTCAACTTCAAAGTCAAATTCAAATTCAGTTCAACTTATAATAGATTAAATTTTAAATTTAATCGCCAAATTCATTACTATATTGGAAATTCAATTTAAATCATCATTCAAATATTTAAAATTAATTAAATATTTTCAATTTAAATTGTTCAAAATTTAGGATCGTTACAATCTCCCCTCCTTAAAAGAATTTCGTCCCGAAATTACAAGTAAGGAGAAATGATTGTTGAAATTTCACTAATATTTATATCCTACACAATTTTTATCAAGTTTGGGACTTATTAAAATTAAATTCCATTTGATTTATCTCATTAGCTTCGTTAATTATCTCCATTGTTTATTGATTTCTACAACCAAGACACAAAAGTCTTTTACTAAAATTTTCAACTTACAAAATCCAAATTTTAAATTTGAAATTCTTCATTTAAGAAATTTACATAATATAACTTTTCCAAAGCTGTGGACTTCCAAAATATCTCAAAAATCCTCTTCCTTAATTTATTAAGTTAGAATTATGCAAATTTTAATTCCAGATTATTGATTTACTATTTAAAGTTCGAAAATACTTGCTAACTCGAAATTTGACAAGTCTATTGTCGTTCTTAAAGACGTTAGGCATACGCTGGCCAGGCGCAAGTCTAACAATCTCCAAGTACTAAATATACTTGCTTCAATTCCCAGTGAAAATACCTTTTTTTTTAAAAATTCTTTTTAAAAATGGATATGGAAAGCACATTCCCCCATGGATCACAGTTTACTCGGCGGTTCCGCTACTATCCCAGTAGAGTCGCTTGTAACTGTGGATATCTCATCCCTTGAATTTCGCCATGGTTGTTGCCAAAGATCGCGGTTCACACGGCGGTTACGCTACTATCCCAGTAGAATCGCTCGTGACCGTAGGCATCTCGCCCCTCGAATTACGCTTTGGTTTGTAGATTGCAGTTTACACAGCGGTTACGCCACTATCCCAGTGGAATCGCTTGTAACTGTAGGCATCACGCCCCTCAAATTACGCTACCACCCGAGTGTAACTAGATCGCGGTATACACGGCGGTTACGCCACTATCCCAGTGGAATCGCTTGTAACCGTAGGCATCTCGCCCCTCGAATTACGCTAGCACACTATACCAGTCCAAAAGGACATTCCAACTAATGGAAATACAAAAGGTCACTCCAACTAATGGAAATACTAATGGTCATTCCAACTAATGGAAATACTAATGGTCATTCCAACTAATGGAAATACTACGTAGCTACGATTTTCAAATGGACACTCATCTCGAGTTCCAACAACCTTCACAAATGTTTAAATGGAAGGTACTTTTCCATATCCTCAATTTGGAAAACATAATATTGTACATACATATATAATATTTCATTTCACATTTAGTACATATCATACTCATGTACTTACATAAGTTTTCCATAACAATTACTTTTCCAAACTAATTGGTTTTCGAATTAATCGTATTCACACATATACGTTATGAAAACCACAATATTTCATACCCATAACAAATAGAGGATTCACAAATTTTCCATTTCATTATCCATTTAAAATTTTCCTCTAAGCCGATTTGGAATTTTAAGGTTATCTCAAACCTAATTCACATTCATAATCCAATTTATTATCGACTTCACACTCGATTTGGATTTCACGTTACATCGTCAATCCTCAACACATAATTGATGTCTATCGATATATAACCTCTGAGCTCGTACGTCTCAGAGAAGGGTGTTAAGCTAAGAGAATAAATTCTCCGCCACCAACAGATATATATTTAATAGAGATCAGTTGATATGTCGTCAATTCACGACGTTAGACATACAATCCAAATCATCCATTTAAAATTCAAAGTTCAACTTACATTAGTTTTGGGTGTCAAAGTTAAACTCAATTTAACTCAAAATTTAATCACTTTGAAATCTTTCCAAGTTGAACTAAGCGTTCAAGTTTCCCAAAAATAATATCTTTACAAGATATAAAATTTTTCACACTTAACCATTTGAAACAAATTCAAATATTAACTTTTCAATTTATCCTCAAAAGATAACATTTTAACCCTTACACTTCATATTGGAAAATATTTCCATACTTATTCAATAATAAGTAATTTACAAATTCATTTATTTTCAACACTTTGAAAATATTCGATATACTTAAACCAAAATCAAGTATATATTTCATTCTTAAAAGAAATCATTCTTTTAAACACATTTATTTGAGTCAAAACGAATGTTGCGTAAAACATCGTTACGACGACCCAAAAATCATTAGTATAGGGATTCGAATTTAATATAGATGTATAAATCCCAATACTATATAAAACATTTCCTTTCTTTCTCTCGAAAACGTCTATTTCAACAATAATGTTGAAATCTATGCTTCCGATTCTTAACACATTTCAAAACAACTTAAAATGGATTTACTTCATTTCATAATATTATTTTCCCAAAAACATTCTCATTTAAGTTTTTCAACTTCAACTTAATTCATAGTTTGAATTCTGCATACATTTCAAAATATTGGTTTTAACCCAACTTCAAATTTCCAATATTAAGTTTTCCACTTAATTTATTTCCATGCCCATTCAAATTCAAATTCTTCATTGCATCTATTTAAATCTCTTATAAATTTTCATTAGATTCATATCTCTTTTTATATCTTATTTATTGTCCAAAACCATAGATATAACTCCTTTAATAAGTTACAACAATTTACTTATCAAAATAAGTCATTTGCGGATTTTATAAACATCTTTAGAAATTCCATTTCTATTTATAAAACTTCGTTTTATAATCTCCTTTCTTAATTTGATTCAATTCAGCTCATATAACTTAGTTATATACCCAAAATTTCATATTATAAGTTAAATACTTATAATCCATTTATTCACTAAATCGTTCTTCACAACATTTGAAATCAATTTTCAAAAGAATTCAGAATCAAATTTCTCAAGTTATAGTTCAATAATCCGCTTGGTTATAATCAAATTAACATATCATTTTATTTTCCAATTATTACTTGGGAGATATTCAAAATATTTGATTTAAGTCAATTTAAACCAATTCATTAATCCACTTGACTTACATTTCATTTTCCATAACTCTCAAAAATTCGATAATGAGTTTCCGAACGATCGAAACTCAAATCTAATGAGACCTCACCGAATATAAACTATCGCAAACCTAAATTTAGAGAGGGGAATTTCCAAAAATAATTCTAATTTTCAAAATACCTTTTATTTTAAAGAAAACAATTTTAAACTTCTTTAGATTTGAAAACACTCCCTTTAAAGTGATTCTAGTAACTATTCATATTAAACGCCATAAACTAAGCTTTGTATAAACCAAAGCTCTGATACCACTTTGTAACGACCCGCCGCCCTGACCGCCTCTAGTCGGTAATTAAACCAACTAGAAACGTTCAAAATGACGGATTGTTATTTAGTTTATAACATTTAAACAGAAACAGCCACAGAATCACAGAAACAATAATATATTTTATAAACAAATTTTTCTCTTTTATAACAAATATCAGAGTTATACAATAGATTACATTTGAATTACATTTAAATCTATACAGCGGAAACAATTTATAAATATAAGTACAAGAGAAAAATTTTTAGCTAAACTTTAGTGGTGCTGAAATCCCCCTCTCTCTAACTTCGCTGCGAGCAAATCTTTAAGCTGCAAAAATACTCGGTCTGACCCGAGCGTTTATGCAAAACACAAAAACACTCGAGTCAGGATTAATCTTTATTCAAGTAATTAAATTTGAAATGAACTGAAATAAGTGGTTACAGTTATGGTGAACAAATAAATCAGTTAAATCCTATTATAGATTTTCACATTAGCGATTCCAAATTTTTATACACATGTGTGGCTGCAGTACACACGTGTACTCATACCCATGTGCACTGCCTCGCCAACCCACGTGCACGAGTCAGACAAATCACTGCAAGTATACAAGCATAACTCCAAAACAGACAAGGCAAGGCACTATGCAGTGCACAACAAATCCAAACAGCCCCAAATACAAAATCACTGCACATAACCAAAACAAGGACCACAAGAGCAGGCTGCAACATGGACTGCAGACAACTCAAATGCCAATTGCACATGTCAACAGCAATGAGACTGGGTCAGACCAAATGCTCAGGTAAATGACCAGCTACAACAACAAGTGCAAGACTAGATGCAACATAAAGTGAAAATGCATACATCAGGTACAGACTGGAAGTAGCGATACAAGGTAAACCAGCAACAAAACATGAAGTGAATCATGTCAAAGGGCAATACACTAGAGCATGCAAGTGCAGACAACAGGGCTCAAACCAGTGTCAACAAAACAGCAACTTAGCACATGTATGCAGACTAGTGAAGTAAATGTAGAGAACAAGCTACATGATGAACAAGTGCAGCTATGTTTAACAAGTGCAAGACCACAAAGAAATGCATGTCACCAAGTTCAGACCAAACAACAATGATGGTAATGCAACACACTATATGTACCCATGATACAAAAGAAGTGGAATAGTTGCAACACAGTGAAGATGACAAGTTAACAAAGACCAAGTTAAAATGGAAGCAGTGACACAATGGCCAGAAACAAAGCCTATAAATCAAACATGCACAAACAACACATTCATATTCATAACAGAAATTCTCTCAGCACACTTGCAAGATAACTATAAATCTTACAACAAAATGAATGTTAAAGAACATCCATTACCTAATATAAAGAAAGATTTAATTGATTATTTCAATTTCTATATTTAAATTAAACACTTCATATTAAATTCAAATACTAAAGGAAACAAATTCTTTCAAGTTTTAAAATTCATTTGAAATCAGATTTCATTTAAAACATTGGATTATGTTCATCAGTTTTTTTTTTTTTTTTTTATTTTATTTACAAACTGGTTTTCAAAGTAAACTTAAAAACAGTTCTTAATCTGAATTCAAAAAACAAATTTAAGTTTTGCTTAAACTTCTAAATCTATTCATGCTTCCAAAAACTTACAAAAAAAACTACTTAAATCTAATTCTGGTTTTAATACAAACCTGAAACTGTTCTACACTTGATTTAAAACCAGATTTAAAATCTTGTTTAAATTTAAGATCTTCATATTTTTTTCTAAAACCTTTGAACTCAAACTGCATTTGAATCCAGATTTAACTCCCACTTAAATCAAAACTGCACTAAAGTTTGAATTTCAATCAACATGTAACAACTGCAACTCTCTGTTTTATAAACCTGAAACAGAAATTTAAAACTTGTTTAAATTTTAAAAGTTTCATATTTAAAAACTTTGAACTTCAAACCTTATTTGAATCAATTTCAATTCATACTTGAATCCAGTTTTCAACTTAAATATGAATTTCATTCAACATAAAAAAAAAACTGCAAAACAACACAGTTTATCCCTGCACCCATCTTACCCGAGCAACCCTTTAAACCACTTCGAGTTTTAAAACCCTCTGCTCCGAGTCAGAAGAATAAAATCCCGAGGACTGACTCGAGTCAAAACCCTGCACACTACTAATATTACCTGAGTTCAACTCTACCACCCAAATCAACCTGAAAATACCCACTAAGATAAACATCTTAACACCTGACATCCAAATAGATTAACAAATACCCCAATTTCATATTTCTGTTTAAAAAGAAATGTTTCTTCTTAACAGTTTATTTAAGCTGTAATGTTAGTTTTACAATTCATGTTCTAAAACATTCATTCCTGTGGTAGACTTGTTTAATAGTTTAAGATCCTTGTTTTGAAATCTCTATGTTAACTGTCTCTATAGTTTACAGTAAAACAGATTTCAAATTTAATCCTTAATTATGATTTATAAATTTAATTTATACTAAATAAACATCCCTCAATTCATAACAATTACCACAGAGAATCAGTCCAAGAATCTAAAAACAAAATCAGGTAATAAAATACCTGTAAGCACATATGTGTTTGTATATATAACTTCACAGAGTATCCATCACAAAAGAAACCATTTTAGCAACTTAGTTCAAATCTATACACATGCAACAGGAAATTCTAAATAACATTTCAATAGTAAGCTTACTCACTAAACATAATAATAATGTTACTGCAGTTTTACTTTGAAGTTCAAACTCAAGCAAACATTAAATGCTTCATGCAACAGATAATTTAAAACCCTTTTTAAATTGAGGAGTCATTCACTAAACAAAAAGGGGACAGAGCAGTTTATATATCTATATATTAATGATAGTTTTACTTTGAACTTGAATTCTAATACTTGCATGTGCATTTATTTCAAAAGGAACTGTTTTTTAAAATTAAAGTTTACTCACAATAACATGTAAATGCATAAACACATATTCACATGTATACTTTCAATTCCATACCTAAACAACATCCAAGCACCACACAATGGATTCAAGGGTTATAGTAGCACATCAGATCCATCAAAGAATAGTTTCAAGCTTGTAAATTTTGTTATTTTCCAAATGTAGAATATTTTACAGGGGTTCAAAACTGGGTTACTCAGACCTTTAAAACTGAAATTATTCACATTTGGCATGCAACATAACACACAGCAACAACAAAGAATACCACAAGCAGAAATAGGGGTTTTACAGACACATTCATTCAACACACATGAACAGAAGCTCAAACAAGCACATGCAACAAATTTTTCCTCATCTAGATTAAAAATCCATCACATGCAGCAAAACAAAATAGGCAAAGTTTGATAGCATCTGTCCTCATCAGTTTAAAGGCAAATTTTAATAGCATCTGTTCATATCAATTTAAATAAAAACTATAGTATCTGTTTTTATCAATTTAAAAATACAAGCAAATTGAGCAAATAACAGCAACTAGAAACAAAAATCCAACATGCAGTCACAAATCTGAGCATATCAGTTTAAAATTTAATTAGCCGAGCCAAAGATAACCAAATCACCCCACAACATAGCATGCAACCAAGAAATTCACTTCAAACAAATTCAAAAACTTGCATGAAGATTATCGTGAGTTAGAAAACTCACCATAACAAAGTCGAAGCAGCCGAAGGGAAATAAGCCAAGTTGAACGAAGGTCGAAGCCCAGATTAGATCGCAAACCCTTGTTTTGAATCGCAAGAAGCAAAACCCTAGATTTGATTGCTAGCCCTAATTTGAAGACGAGCAAAAAATTGGAGAGGCCGCCATTTTGTTTCGTTATTTCGTTTAGGGTTTAGAAATGAAAATGGTAAAGTGAGATAAAGGGGAATCGGGTAAAACGAATAAGGTCAAGGGGATTTTTTCTTTAAGTTATGTTTATTTATTTATTTATATTTTTTTTTTTAAAAAAAATTCAATTGGTTTGGTATAAATTATTCTCTTTACTTTGTTTTGTAAAAATTACATTATATTTTACAAAGTTTATAAATATGTCGTTTGAATTTTACTATATGTATTTATTTATTTATTTTGTATTGATTAAAATTTTATTCTATTTTATTTAATTTTATTTAAGTAAATGAAAAATGTTATTGAGACTAACCACAAATTTATTAATTTTCATAAATAATAATTCTTATACCCAAAATATTTTCCTAAGTCTTTAGTTCAAATTCTAAATACACATTCAATATTCAATTTCAACTTCAAAGTCAAATTCAAATTCAGTTCAACTTATAGTAGATTAAATTTTAAATTTAATCGCCAAATTCATTGCTATATTGGAAATTCAATTTAAATCATCATTCAAATATTTAAAATTAATTAAATATTTTCAATTTAAATTGTTCAAAATTTAGGATCGTTACACTTATTGCCTCTAGGCTCTAGCCGACTTGCTCTACTTTTTGATCTAGTGTTAAGCCTCTTCATTTTTTTCAAATCTCATATTCAAGTTTCAAGTTTCTAGATCTACCTTTGATCTCCGTGAAAGCACCAAAATGTTAACCCAAAAAATGGATCAACACCCCAGATTAAGTGTGAAAGCACCAGCCTTGTTTGTCAAGGAAAATAAAATAGAAAAAAGGAACTGTAACTTGTAGATAAAGTAAAGAAACAAGATATTTTTATAGTGGTTCAGCTGTTAACGAAGCCTATGTCCACTTTATAACTTTTTTTATTGACTGGCTGTTGTTATAAGTTGAATCTGATTACAATTTGATTGAACTCCTAAGTTAGATCAAGTTACAAATGCAAGAATTCACTGGAGAATAATAGTATGTGCGGGAGGAGAAGAGTAAAGAATAGTTTCTATATTGTTCCAGCAGCTAGTCCAAAAGCCCTCTTTTATGTTACAGATAGGATTGTATTTATAGGGGTTGGAGGGCACTTGGGCTAAAGCCGCTTTGCTAGAAGCCTATATTCAACGTCATAAAGGAGCTAAGAAAGTTTGAAGGCGACCTGAGCTAACATGATGGATCGTTAGCGATCTATGGGTGATGGATCGCTAGCCCGCCCTTAAATTATTTTTGAGTCTACCCTTTTGGGTTGCCTTCCTTTCATCTATTTGAATGTCTTGTCCAAATATCAAGTCGATTGGAGTTTGTTTGATCATTTATCTTCATGGGTCATCTGATCCATAAGAATCATCCATAACTCGCTCAAAATTTAACGTAATCGGACGAAATTTTACAAGTACACCCTAGAGGGTGTTTGAGACCTACCCTAAAAATTTGAGGTTGTAGGGCCCAATCTACATGGATCGTTGTCAATCCATCTAGTTAGGTCTCTAGCAATCCATCTTGCCTTATGTAATCAAGTAAATTTTAGGTGAATGCCTTCTTTTATGTCTTTTAAGCTTTCTTCCAAAATTCAAGTCAATCCAACTCCATATGAGTTCTTTAGGTACGTTTTAAGTTAGCTGCTTTCGATCAAACAGCTTGAATTAGACGAGTCTTCATTTCTCGAGCTAGATTGTTTGGCATGCTATGAAACTTGGCAAGTTCTTTGAAGAGGTAGTATATCATGATGCAAGAGGTTTGGATGACTCGCAATGCATTCTTATGGATCACTAATCCATCCACTTAGTATATTCTTGACTTATTTTTCTTAAGGTCATTGGCTTGTTTGCTTGGTTTTTTGACTGAGTCTCGAGTTATTCTAGCATGGTCTGAACGTTCTAAATTCTTTTGAATCATGTTGGGTTAAAAGTTCAGTTAACAAGTCGCTTTAAAAAAATTCATTTTAATTGATGGGAATGATAATAAAGATGCAATGGAAAATAAAAATATGATAAGAAATTTACTTTAATAAAATGATTAAAATATATAGAGAAAGTTGAAGCGTTGAAATCTGAATTTTAATGGAGATGGAAAGTGACAAAATAATAGAACATGAATGGTATCAGTGTATTGATAAATCCAATAACCTCTTATGGAATATGAAGGAAACCAAATTTATAGTGATACCAATTGAAACTAAAATGAAAGTATATGAGATTTTTTCCAACTTGATTTATGTATATACTTATATTTCAAAATAAAAAAAGATCAACTTTACCTCTTGTGTATTATAAAAAGTTTAAGATTATTTTATATCTAGATGTTATTAAGCTTATTATTCCCTACGAAATGAATGACGTAAATGAAAATCATAATCGCACTGAACAAATACAAATAAGATGAACGTTGATGTAAATAGAAACACGATCTCTGTAAAATATAAGTAAAATCATAATTTTTTAAATGAGTAAAAATCGAAGAACTAACGATGAATTCAACCATATGATACATATGGATCTTTAAGTTAATTTAGACTAGAAATGGTTTTTTTATTTTTTTATTGAATTAGAATATACATATGAAGCTGAAATAGGGAAAAGATAACATAAAGAAAAAATTTCAAATGGGAGGGATGTAAAATAATGATAGAAAATAAATGAGGAATACAAAAATTGTAATGATAACATGGAGAAGAGGAAGAGATCTTTGTTGGATTACAAAGAAATAATGATTACGAGTTTATTAAAAGAAATAGGTATACATAAGAGTATTTTATCAAATGGAATAATGTTAATATTAGTTACTATGTTGACGATGGTTATTTTGTGAAATATTGAAAACTTTTAGAGGGCCTAAAAGAAAAGTTATATCAGAAATCAAGGAGAATGCACTATTCAGTCTAGGAGTGAATGAGAGATAAGAATACTAAGAGTTATATATTCTCTTTCTTATATAATAGAATAGATAATAGAATAGATACTATGAGAATAGTGTTTTTATTGGAGGTCCATAGTGCGAAGATTGAGGCAAATTAAGGAGAGAGCGGTATTTTATTTCTAAAATTCTAAGAAAATAGGAAGAAAATCATGATTGATCTACAAATAAAGTATATAGTATAAGTGTTAGCAAAAAATATAGAAGTAAACAGTTTGAAAAGCTAAATCAATATAGCTTTATTACTTAAAAAAAGTTGGTTGTCCTTTGAAATGAAAAAGAAAACAATTTCATCTTTAAAACAAATATCCATGAAAAAAATAATTCTTTAACCATTTATATTAAAGCCGATATCTTGAAAAAATCGGCGAAGAAATAAATTGTAGCATAAATAATAATAAGTAATGATAATATGCAATGATCGTTAAATCTTTATATTTATTTAGTATATGGTCTATAGTGCTTTTTGATAGGAAGAGATTCTTTAATGGATTTTTATATATTGTGAGAAATATCCATTAAGAGATTCTTTATTATTCAGCCTAATCATTAATCTCCAAGTTACTTAGGTATACCCCTAGCTACGTCAAGAATTAACAAAACTGCAGTGCTTGCCTTTATATGAAAAGATCTTAGCTAGATTACACAACTACGCCAATAGATAGCCGAGTCAAGCAAGAAGATTGACACTTATTAAGTCTGTAATATTTATAGCGACTATTTATTCGTTAAGGACCTTCATTCTTCCCATTAAGCTGATAAGAATGACTAAAACTTCCATGTTAAAATTCTTTTGGAAAGGTACCATACATACTAATATATTGGTCCATGTTTCTTTCTGCCAAATCGAATGTCCAAGAAGTAAGAGAGGTCTTGGAATTAAAAATATGTTATTATGGAACAAAGCTACCTTTGCAAAGCATCTTGGTGATTTCTTATGCAGGAAGGATAATATATGGGTGAAATGGTCCTTTAAATGCATTATGGGTAGCAGGAATTTTTTGCAAATGCAAGCTCCTCAAAATAGTAGTTGGACTTAGAGGAACTTATTTAAGCTCAGAGAAGTCATGCTCCTTAAAATCAGATATGAAGTTGCTAATGATGGTACAATTAGCTTTTGGGATGATCCTTGGTTGAAACCTGGTTTTATTTTAAGCAAACATCTTAACTTTAAGCCAGCAAACTGGGATTAGGCATGCTAAGGCTTATGAGTATATTCATGATGACTATATTCAGCTACCTTATTCCAGTAACCGGGTAATTAGCTAGGATGCTTTAGACTAGCTTTAAGGATCTACATCTTCCTATGGCTATTAGGGATGGTGTTTAAATGGATGGCTAAAGATACAAGCTTCAGGATTGGTGATGTGTAAAATACAATAGCTATTCATGCCATTGCCTTAAACTACAATTGGTATAAAAGGACTTGGTTGAAGAGTAATAATGAAAAGGAGAATCTAATGCTATGGAAAGTTATGAGAAAAGTCTGGCATACGAAAGTCAAGCTTAAAGATAGAGGAATGAATATTGACTGCCCATGTTCTTTTTGCTATGCTGAGGATGAAAATATTATGCACATATTTTCAACTGCTCATTTATGTTCAACCTTTGGTAATGTCTGATGTTAATTCTCAACGAAACAATGCTGCTAGGCCGATGCAATAGAATGCTCTTTTATATACATAAAGCAACTAGATGAAGAGGTATGAAATGTATGCTCTGTTATATGTGCTGGAAAAAAAATTTGAAACTGATATGGAGAGAGAGAAATGTCATACTCATTTGAGGACAAAGGAGATCAACTATTCAAAAACTTAGGCAATTCATGATCAACTGTTAACCTTTCGATGACCTTTTGTCCTATCGTTGTACTGTGTTTTGTATCTTTTTTCTTGTGTTTTCTTTCTTCTGCAGTTGTTATGCCTTGTACTCTATGTTAAACTTTTTTCCTATTTCTTGGATCCTTAACCAACGTACATTTTCGTAGGGTTTGCATTTCTTTTCTTTGTAATTCCCGGGCTTATCAATAAACTGGTAGGGACCCAATTAACCCGCTGGCTCTGGCAAAAAAAAAAGTACATCAAATAAAATTTTACAACTACTATTACCAAATATTTGGTAATTTAATTTTTTTTATTTTTGAGTAAAATATAGTAATAAGTAAATACTCACCAAGGTAATAACACTTTCTAAACAAGTGTCTCAAAGCTGGAAAATCTCTGCCATCTATCTAATCTGTGGAATGATATGAGGAGGGGGTCAGAACTAAAGTTTTGGTGAATGGACAAATTACACTACATGTCACTAGGACAACGTAACATAAATCACATGTCAATATATGTTCGAATCAGGCTACGCAAGTTTCGAACTTGTGACCTCTCGCATCAAAGTCGAATCACTTAACCACTGGGACAATGGTGCTTGTCATTAGTTAATTTAATTGATTTATAATAGTTATTATGTTTAAATTTCTACTCTACTAATCAACTCTGTCCGGTGCTGATAAACTACCTTTACCATGTGGAACAATTCGGAGTGTGGCTCTTAATTTCTAGTGAGCTTTAAGTTCCGTTAAGAACCACATTGTGACATTCTTATCATATAACAATGTTACGATATTCTCAACTTTTGGAATCACCCTCGGCTCAGTCATAAATTTATGCATTTATATTTATATACATTTCTTTTATGATGGCGTTATTCAAGATGATGTGCTTAACCTTTTTATTGAATCCGCCGCAATCTTTCGTTGGGAATGTTTCCAACTTAAAGATTTTTAATATGAATTTATTATTGGCAGGTTATACTCAATATTGCTTATGAATGTTTGAGTCCGAACACAACTTCATAAAGAGTTTGTTGTTTCTGTAAACAAATCTCAAGTATTACACAAATATACAAGAACACTTCAAACAACCTTTTATTGATATCTATTTGGATTTTATACTTTCTTCATACATCAAATACACAAACAAATCATGATATCGTAGACAATATAACATGTATGATAATTCTTATTGCCAACGCATTAGGAATTTATCTTACATATTCCACATTAAACATTTTAATCAGGTGTCCTTGCATGTCGTTTGGAATATTTTCTACTTGACCTTAGTTATATTAACAAATAAAGAACTTCCAAGTGAGTCATTCCATAGTTATCCAATAACTATCAATAGCAACCCTTTGGTGCCCCCAATAGTAATGAGTAATACACTGCTCAATATTTGGAGAACATTACATACTCTAGTCTATATAAATGTATCTATATCCATTCTCAATACATCTTGACTAGAAATATTTAAAACATTATGTTCAATTTCATTGTGATAAATTACTCGCGGTTACAACACTTTATAACTACTATCACAAAATATAACATTTGTGGATTTTCTATTAATATAATTTTAATTTAATTAGTTAATCAGTATGACTCATTATATTAAGTATATTAAGTAACAATTACATAATTTCTCCTAGGGAATGCCCTTAACTCTATCATTATTAAGTAAAATTTGTGTAAGGGATGGTTATAATTTAGTATTGTTACGCTTAATTATAGGAAAACAAGTCTCTTATGCAATCCACCACTCCAGCATGCGTTCGACAAAGGTTGAAACTCCTACGACATTTGAGGGTGTAACCTTTAGGTTATGGGACCCTAATTCTCCATAAAATAGTTTCTACACGCAAAATATCCTTTCGTTCAACTTCCAATTGGTTGGTCCTAATGACTGACAACACATGCCTATCCTAAATTATTTTGCATGACCCTTCTTCATTACTAGTGGTGGCCTTCTCTTCCTCTTCATTGATATTACAACCACTTCTGTAATCATGTGAAGACTACACCAGTGCAACTGAATGCACCGAGGTCATTCATTAACGATAGTATGAGAATTCAGATTATATATTTGATTATTATGTGCATATTGAAAAATATTAACAATTAAACAAAGCTTTTTCAATCCTAGTAAAAATAAAACTTTAAATCATAAAAGATACGTAGAGCATGAACAAATACTAAATCATAGAGAGAAAAACCAAAATTTTGACCACAAAGAGATGCATACAAACTTCCTTCTGCTTTAGTCATATGATAAAATGTAATTCTAGATGAAACAGATAACAAATTGTAAGCATATGCAATTTAGAAAGCAGATGTTTAGTTGTCCAAAATTATATACGATAACATATAACTATCACGGCACCAGTATTTCCTTGAGCCATTGATACGAAAAATTCAGTTTGTAAAACATTTGTTATCTACACATAGTCGATCAAATTTTACAAGTAAATAGAATTTAATAATATTTAGTGTTTACTCAAAATAATTCTAACAACAACTAACAAATAATCCAAAAGTTACAATTTAATGCTATAAATTCATTGGTCTACCAAATAACCTATTATGAAATAAACGAAGAAAGAAAAAAAAGGAAAAGCAACTTTTGTAAGCAAACAACTATGTCAAGAAAAAATAGAAAGTTCATATAATTAAGCATACCATTATATGCATACATGTTTTAGAGGCTCAAATGAAAAGGAAACTAAATTAAAAACCAAATCATAGGATAAAAATCATAGACATTAGCCAACCTTGAAATATAGGGAACATTGTTTGCAATTTATTGATTACACATGCAAATATATATCGACTTGGCCTGCTATTAATTTAGGCGTCGCATATATTTGCAGTAGTTAGATAAACGCTAAGGAATAGTGAGTGTATTTTGGAAGATATTTTCAGTTGTATAACTCCTAGAGTGCCAGTGCATTTTTTTTTGGAGGTAGAACTAATTGGGATAACCAAATTATGCAGAGCTTTTTTCCATAAAAAGTTTGCAGTTGTTTGTGGAGAGCAACAATTAACTTTAGATTGATTCAACAATAAGGAATGCTTAAACCAAGCTAAACATGAGGAAGAAATTTCCTTTGAACTTAATAATAAGAACAAAAACATCCATATTCTAGGATCCAAACTTGTCCGTATACACAATCAAATCCAAGTTATAGAACTTATTTGCATAATTTACAATGTGTACAATAAGATCATCGTCTCTAATACCAGCTCGGCTCCATGCTCCGCCAACCCACTAGTTTATTGAATAACTTATGTATAAAGGTATTTTGATCTTAAAGTTGGCTAGTTCTATTCCCACCCTTTTTTCCTCCTTTTGCACCCAACTAGATTACAAATAATCATCACACCCTATTTTTTTTTCTTTTCGTCCCATAATTCATTCCAAAAATATCCTCATATTTTCTAAACCATATTCAGCTTTAACATTGTTTATTCACAAACCATGCTCGGTCCGAACTAGGTTGTTACACAAACCTCACTTGGCCCGAGCTAGGTTGTTATACAAACCTCGCTCGGTCCGAACTAGGTAGTTACACAAATCTCGCTTGGGTCGAGCAAAGTTTATACATAAACATCACTCCTTTAGAACTTTTGTATGTAATTATTTCTTTTAAATGTAATCTGGTGTGGTTCGAAGATAGGGGAAATTTTGGAAAACATGCAAATTAATGAAGTAGCGGGGTGTGAAAGGAGGAAAATGGGGCTGAATAGAATCAGCCCTAAAAGTTATTTATAAATCCATGAAATGGTGATAATTCTTAGTAGAAAGGGTCGAGTAACTTGTGTCTAAAATTTGATCTATAAAAAGCATATGGCAAAATAAACGAGCAAATTATTTTCAGTAGAAAGATTCGAAAATGAATGTCGATGATGTTGCAGTCATCATCGAAATTATTTTCCAACGACATAAGAGGAGAGTACTGATTTACTTCTTTTTAAAATTCTTTGGAAACAATTTCCATTCGAAAATACTTTCAAATAATATATTTTCAAAACTTTGAAAAACCAAATTTTGAAAAGCATCCAAAATTTGAATACTCTTATCCATAATTTAATTTAATTTCATTTGCAAATCAGATTTATAAACCCTGTTTATAAAATTTCATCTCCTTTTATATCACACTACAATAATTAATGGTTTAGGAATGTTGACAAAACAATAAATGATAATCTTGCACTATCATTTCTAACAACCAATTCATTTAACTATCTGATTTCATAAAATTATACTTACATATATGAAATATAATCATACATAAAATCATTTCATTTACAAATTTCAAAAATAATATTGTGTCATCTTGCTCTGTTCGAGTGTTTTGGAATTCCTATCGATAGTATTGGCCAGACGAATTGATCGAAACCCAAAATTCGATCTTAACAACTCAAACGACACAATATAAAATATTTTTATATCAATTACAAATACGTTCTCTCATAGGATGATTCAAGAATGGATTTTAGAACAAGGATATAGATTCAAAATTTGAGGGACCCTAATCAAAGAAAATTCTTACTAAGAATATAAGCTCGAAAGGATGATAAGATAATTAAATTACAAAAGAGGAAAGATGGATAGACTTATATTTATCGCAACGACCTTGGCCGGGTTAATTGAGACTCCAATTTATGAAACAATATGCCCAAGGAATCGGACTTCATTACTCCGGAAATGGCATTTAGAAAATTTGGCTTTCAACTGATGACTCCTAAGAATTTGGAGAGCATAGCTCAAATAAGACTCATGTTCCTTCTCAGATTTAGAAAATATGAGAATGTCATAAACGAAAACCAGAACAGCTTGTTGAGAACATCACGAAAAACATGATTCATGAGATCGACGAAGAAGGCAGGAGCATTGGTTAATCTAAAGGGCAATGACTAACCATTCATATAAACCATTCTTCATTCGGTAAGCTGTCTTGGGAATGCTCTCCTCAGCTACACGAAGCTAGTGAAAACCGTTAGGAAGATCGAGCTTCGAGAATAAGATCGATGTAGAATTAAATTTCTTGCTTGGGAATCCGGAAATAGTTGGACAACAAGGGTGGAGTCAAGATCACTAGGCTGAGCATCTAGCGAAAAGATAAAACTGCCTGCATAATCCTGAGGCATTCGACATAGGATCACAAGAGAATTACCCAGGTCGTCTACTAGAGACACGGATTGTGCTTAGCAAGCGATAACAACATTGAAACTGAGCATATAAAAATCTCCGGTGAATCGATACTTGTTGTAAAGGAGTTTCACCCCTTTACAAATCGTACTAAGGTTGGCGGGACTGCCGATGAGATTAGTCACACATAAGGATGAATTTGCCAATTGAGGTGGCAAGATGTGCTCAAATTTATTACAGAGATCACAGAAATAAAGCTATGGGATGCTCCAGTATCAAAAAGAACACGAACAAGAAATGACAAGAATGAATTTTAGAATAAAGGTAAAGATTCAAAATTCAAAAGAAATCCAAATAAAAGAGGATCCTAACGAAGAATTTCAAGCTTGAACAAATATGATTCTGTAATTAATTTTTCTCATTCTAGGGTATCACTATCCTATCTCTAATGAGTTTTTACTCCATATGCTAAGTTTGCCTAAACCAGAGCTTTGATACCACATGTAACAACCAGGCATTGCGAATCATTCAAATCGACAATAATCCACACATGTCAGACTTGAATCGTTCAAAAAACAGATTGTTAATTTATATTTGGCAAAACTTAGCATATACGGTGAATAATTCAATCACAGAATCATAGACACGGGGTAATATAGCAATAACCAACAGATAAATAATAGATCATTAGAGTCTAAAACAACATATAACATAAATCTTAACCCATAGAAGTCTCAATACAAAAACAATAACAAGTCTAAACATAAATAACCGGAATAAACTGAAATAACTGAATAGCTGAGTAGATAAAAGATAGATCTCCAAGCAAAAACTCCAAGCTCCAAAAGTGAGTCTTAAATGCTGTGACACTCAGTCTGACCTGAGCATAAAGCAAAACACAAAACACTCGAGCCAGGACCAACACTCTTATGCAACTCAAGTGAAATGTCCATGTGAAATGCAAATAACTTAAAGGATGTTGGGATTCCATCCTTTAAGGATCCGTGGAACTATCTACATACATAATACAATACACTATATAGATAATGTCTATAGTAAAGTAAACTATAAAAATAGCATTAAGCCGTTACCCATATCCCTCTTAACACATTTTTTATAAATGTCGTAGTCTATACAGTACCGTAATTCCTCCATAAACTGGAGGGCAATCAAAGGGCACTCCATAGTGTACGACACAAACCAAACTTGCAATAAGCGCGATAAGGCATGTGACAAAACAAGCGAGGCAATGCCCATGTTAGGATACTACCGTTATGTGGATCCCGACTAGTGGTAACGCATAGCAGCTATTACGGCCCACCTCGAGACACACTCCCATAATCAAAGGTGCACCCAATCATATCACAAGGTAATAGAATGGCATCGAAGAAGCATGCTTGATCGGAGGTGCGACCTTACTTGGCCTGGCGTGGCTCCTGTTTTAGTCACATCAAGTCGACTCAAGGGAGTCAAGGCTGCGTCCATACCTCATACAGACGTTCGCCAAACCATCCTACTTCGTTCTGGAATCTCCACTACATGCATAGTTGTTAAAGTGGTTTTCAGTATTGGCAAAGAGTATGATAGTATCTGATCCCGGTCTCTTTAACAACCAAACGCTTATTTCACACCATGGTCATTTCATTCCAAACGGTTCATACTTCATATCAAAATATCGTATTCATTTCAAAATCATATCACTTTCGAAATCATATTCACTTTGAAATCATATCACTTTCGAAATCATATTCATTTTCGAAATCATATTCATCCCAAAAATCATAACCACAAATAGATTAAACCATCATATCAAAGTATTCGCATTTAGATCCATTAAATCTAAATCATAACAGTTTCAACTTAAAAAGATTGAATATTGAAAGTACATTATATATATTGGAATAATTATACATTAAAAATAGCTTATATTTCAAAATAGTTTATAGATTAAAATAGTTTATATATTAAAACAGTTTTATATTAAAAAAGTTTATATATTTAAAAGAGTTTATATCGAAAATAGTTTCAATTTAGAATTGTTTCATCCAATTTCACAAATTTATTCAAATCAACTTTAGTTTCAAAAATTCAATTTAAATCAATCTCAGTTCAGCGATTTCAATCAAAAAGGTTAAAGGTTCAATCAAATTTTCATTAAAACCATTTTAATTTATATCGATTTCAAATTCAGATTTGAACTACAAATTTAAACCACTTCCAATTCAATAGGTTTCAACATTTAAATATTCAAACAACCTACAATAACTCAATTTGATAAATTTCATTTATATTTCTAAATCAACTTTAATTTATATAAATTTTGAAAATATTACTTAATCACTTTTAATAACATTTAAATAAAATCTCAAATTACAAATGTATATCAACATTAAATATCCCATTTTAATTTTATTTAAATTTGAAAATATTCATTTAATTACCTTTAGTCAAAACCTAGTTATCAAGTTATAAAAAAAATCATATCTTTAAAATCTCAAAATTAATAAGTTTCAAATCAATTTTTATTTAAATACAATTCTTAAACAAATAAAATTTCAAATCAATTTCAATTTTTATTTCCAACCTTAATTTATTAAAGTTATTACAAAATCATTTTTTAAAATATTATATAAATTGTAAATAAATATTTAAAACACATTGTATATATTAGTTAAATTAAACTCTTGTTTAATTTTATTATATTAATTATTATTAAATTAAATCTGTTTTAAATCTTAATTATGTACTTTAAAAAAATAAAGTTATAAGTAAAATTTTATAATTTAAATTTTCAAACTTAACTTATAAATTTAAAATTTCCAAAACATATAAAGTTAAAAATCTAAATAAAATATATTTATATTATATTTAAAAATCAATATTTATTATAACCCATCTATTTCCTTTCAAAATTTTGGAAATCATTTTTCAAAAATAGACAATGGTGTCCGCATATAATTTTCTATCCTATGGTCAAGTAATACAGATATTATCATTTCAATCCGTAATAATTTAAATTTACGGCAATATATTATTTCAACCTGTAATCCCAAATCAAAGTCAATAAAATCGCTTGGGTTTATCATTTCAACCCATAACGATTTTCCCTAATCTATAATAATATCGTTCGAGTACGTATTTCAACTGATAGGGATTTTCCTGACTAACAAGGAACTTGCAGTGTGAAAATAATAGAATAATAATATGAAATAACATACATATCGATAGAAAGCATATATCATAATTTTCAATTTAAATATATATAACAGATTATATTGTCGTGTGTCAATTAATATAGGTGAAAAATTACAGATAATAACATATCATAT
Organism: Allium cepa; assembly: GCA_030765085.1. Lineage (NCBI taxonomy): Eukaryota > Viridiplantae > Streptophyta > Magnoliopsida > Asparagales > Amaryllidaceae > Allium > Allium cepa. The sequence goes on along the minus strand of CM060936.1, from coordinate 1,403,454 downwards.
TTAAAGATTTAATTACTAACAAATTCAAATTTAACAACATATTTCAATCGTCATTTCATGTGACATAAATTTACTAAATATAAGAATGTTAATCGTGAGTGATCGCTCACCTTTCGAGGCTAGAGATATTAGACAACACGAGAAGCTACGAATTGAATCACGAACTCGACAATCGACCAATTCAAACGTCAATCCTAAAGCAAAGTAAGGTGGACTAGAGATTGATGATGACAAAATATATAATTTTTTAAAATCTAAAATTTACCTACATATTTAAAATAAAATCTTTATATTATATTTAAAAATCAATATTCAATTTAAAAAACATATATATAAAATCAAAATATATATATATATTATATTTTAAGAATCAATATTTAAAAATCAATAGTCTTTTTTTATAATAATAAAAGCTAAGCTTTCTCAAGCAAAAAAATACAAGCAAACTATATATATATGAAGGGGCTAAAATGCTTATGGGAAAGGTGAAGTTGCTGAGGGGGTTCGGTGCTAATGATGGCTGGAGGGTTCGGTGCATATAAGGGAGAAACATTTGGCTGAAGGTGGGATCTGTTCAGATCAAGGAGGAGTCGAAAGTGGTGAGCTCGGTGAAGTGGTTGGTGAAGAGAAGGAAGAGATGATGGCGGGCTTGAGTGGTCCGGTGTGGGTTTGGAGATGAACATGGCTGAAGGGAAGATGGCGGAAGAGGCGGAGTGTGGTGGAGAGGTTGTTTGGAGTGGCTGTGGTTGAAGCATTAGGGAGGACGACTATAAGGTAGAGAGTTTTGGCAAAGAGAGGAGGTGGTGCTAGGTGTATTGAGTTCGGTGAAGGGAAAGGGTGGTGGAAGATGATAGGTGGATGCGGTCGGTCAATGGTGGAGGGAGATCAAGCATGGGAGAGGTGAAAGCATATATGCGGTAGTTGCGTGCTTTTAGGGGGTGTGCTCGGTTGTGGGAAAGGGACAGGCTATGGCGATGGCTGTGACTGCTGGAGTGTGGGCGGGTTCAGGGGAGATGGCTGCTCATACGGTTGTGGTGGAGATCGAGTTTGGCTGTCAAGTCGTTCGATGGAGGGTGCAAGGCAGAAGAAGGACATCGTGGAGGATTGGCGGCGAAGCCTGTGTTCGGGGGGAGGGTGCATGCCCACTGGTAATGAAGGCGACGAGCAAGATTTAGCAAATGGATGTGAGCAGTGGCCACAAATCAATATGTAGACTTTATTATATACGAACTTATATAAAACTTAATATAATTTTTTTTCAAAAGAGCCAAACAAACGAACAGAAATGAGAATAGAAAGGCACAAGAAAATTTATTGAGTATATAGGGAATGACAAAAGCCATGAATGTGAATTCAGGAATTATAAAAGCAAATGGCTATTTATATTCAACCGATTGGTAATTGAAAAGACATGGGAAACCGAAAGCTCAAAAATGGGTACTGATACGGCTAACCGTTTCGCAAATTTCGCCACGTACGGAACACCAAAATGCACAATTAGATATACTATGGAGATCAGCACGACGAGACGAACAGAGTGGTACATATATATGGGAGGTACGACCCACCAGTCAAAAATCGAATTTTGCTGTCAAAAATGCTGCTAAAATGCCGAAAATAATATAAATGGAGCTAGAGAAGTCCTAATTTGGTGAAACGAATTACGACGTCTCACTTAGAAAATGATTTATTTTTTTATTATACAAAATTAGATTTCAAAAATATTTTATTTTTAACAATTTAACTGATTTTAAATTTAAATTGAAAATTTCACTACTAAACAAACTTTCATATATCCAAATGAAAATATGCCATTTGCTATGCTTCCATAGATGCATACCAAATATCAAATTTTTATTTCTAAAATTTTATTATATATTTTTATGAAAAAATTAGTTAATTACATTATTAAAAATCGTTAAAATTCCCGAGTCGTTACAACAGGCCTGGTCGGTGGCCATAATTGTTTAATATGTACATGGAAATATACAAACCCGACACAATATCATAAGTGTATGCAAAACATACTTCATTATAAAAACCCACAAAAAGATACCCTAACCTAGATCAAACAAACATAACAATATATATAAAGTCTTCCAGCATGCAGTCAAAGACACTATGGTCCGGAGGCCCGGTACTGGACACCACTAACTGGCAATATGTATCACAAACCCCTCGGATAGGAACCCGCAAAGTGTTAACGTGTGTCCCATACCCCACGTTCACACTAAACAGTTTACTAACCGTTAGTCAATTTCACTCTCAAAGCAGTACAAAGTTTATCTCATCTTATCGGTAAATCAGACCCGAAGGTCAAAACGATCAAACGAATAGATTAGGAATCAACTGAAAAGATAAACGCATGTGTTCATAGCACGCGTTTTATCTAATCATTTAATTCTCCTCCCTCTTTGCTTGAAGTGCAAAATTATGTGTTTTATATCGAAATTAAGTCGAAGAAAACGAGTTTCAGGAACGTTTTCGAATCGCTTTAGAAATTGCCTTTGAAATTATCTTGTTATAGAGTGTATAATTTTTATACTAAAAAATATATATAACAATAATTTCAAAAGCCCATTTATTTGAAAAACATCTTTAAAACACATTATAATAGCCATGTAAATCCAGAAAGAAATATCAAGAAAACGTCGAAATAACGGAAATTACGTATTATCCGTTTAAAACAAGCTGCGACACAATATTCGACGGCAGGTTTGAACAAGTTAACAGTGTCAAAATGACTTGAAATTTTGTAAGAATGTAGATCAACATTCCTACTTGAATCTACAAAAAGAATCATTCAAATCCGATTTGAAATGAAAAATCTACGTCGTTTCAAAGTTGGACCAAAACAAGGTTAAATCACTGAATTCCAGCAGGCTGCGGGTTCAAGTTCGACAGCCGTTTTGAAATAGCAAATGAACGCAGATTGTAATGAAAATTTGCAACAATGTAGTTCAACATTCCTACTTCAATCTACAAAAAGAATCACTCTAATCCGATTTGAAACGAATGAGTTATGTTGTCTCAAACATGTACTCATGCCATGTTTGCAACAGTTCAAAAACAAATGTACAGGCCTGAAACCATCTTGGGTTCGACTTCCGGGCATGAAGAAGAGAATCAAATGGTATTGGATTTAGCTCAAAATTAGTATCCATGTAGTAGAAAACTTCATCTTTCAAACAAAAAAAGAATCATTGAATTCCAATACGAATTTGAATGAGTTATTCTGTCTCAAACATGGACTCAGGCCATGTTTGCGGCAACTCACGAACAACTACAGGCAAAAATCTGTGCTTGAGTTGGTTTTGCAGCAAAGTTTTGAACACTCAAATGACAATATTTTCAAACCAAATTTTGCAGCAGCAAATCTCAACATGGAAACTACCAAATGTAAGAAATCCGACAGCATTTTATTGCCGGAATCAAAAGTTATAGGCATTCAAAGAGGCAATATGAAATAGATTTCAAACAGAAAACAAAAATTTGCCGATAAAAACTAAATTTTCGCTTGCTTTTGCAATTTTTTGAGCTTGGCTCAGCTAGATTATGTGAGTATTTCAACTCACCTTGCTATTTAGATGCAAAGACTTAGATTTTAGCAGCAAGTTGGAAGCTTTGGCTTGAAAAATAGCCTCTAAGAACCTATAAAAGAGAAGAACAATGCATGCAAGAACAAACAAACGACAAATTACAAAAATATTCACCATAACAAGAAATTATTTGATGAAATTGGGTGATTCTATTTTTGTTTGAAAGATGAAGTTTTATACTATAAGCATACCAAATTTCAGGTCATTTTGACCTACATAGCTTATAGAAATATGATGCCGAACTTTGACTCGGAGCATGTTTTTGCCCAGATTTTTACAGTGAAAACAGTGTCTGGGTTCAACTTTGAGACATCATAACTTTCTCAAATTTTATTACAATTGCATGATTCTTTTTTTATTTGAAAGATAACGGTTTCCACTACATGCCTACCAATTTTGAGCTCAGTCCGCTGCTACTTGATCCTCTGTTTCATGCCTGGAAGTTGAACCCAAGATGGTTTCAGGCTTGTACATTTTTTGTTTTTAAACTGTTGCAAACATGGCCCGAGTCCATGTTTGAGACAACATAACTTATTCGTTTCAAATCGGATTTGGGTGATTCTTTTTGCAGATTGGAGTAGGAATGTTGAGTTACAATCTAGCAAAATTTCATGACAATCTGGGTTCGTTTACTATTCAAAAACTGCTATCGAACTTGAACCGCAGCCTGTTGGAATTCAGCTATTTAACCTTGTTTTGGTCCAACTTTGAAACGACGCGGATTCTTCGTTTCAAATCGGATTTGAATGAATCTTTTTGCAGATTGAAGTAGGAATGTTGAACTACATTCCTGCCAAATTCAAGTCATTTTGACACGGTTAACTTGTTCAAACCTGCTGTCGAAATTGAGTCGCAGCTTATTTTAAACGGATAATACTTGGTGTAATTTTTGTTTTTTCGAGTTCTCTTGATATTTCTTTCTGGATTTCATACACGGGTTTTTATAATGTGTTTTAAATTTTTTTATCAAATAAATGGGCTTTTTAAATTATTATTATATATGTATGTACTTTTTTAAGTATAAAAATTATATACTCTATAATAAGAGAATTTCAAAGGCAATTTCTAAAGCGATTTTGAAGCGTTCCTAAAACTCGCTTTCTACAACTTAATATCTATATAAAACACACAATTTTTCACTTCGACCGAAGAGGGAGGAGAATTAAATGATTGGATAAAACGCGTGCTATGAATACATTCGTTTATCTTTTCAGAATTCCTAATCTATTCGTTTGAACGTTTTGGCCTACGGATCTAGTTTACCGATGATTTGAGGTGAACCTTTTACTGCTTTGAATGTGAAATTTACTAGCGGTTAGTAAACCGTTTAGTGCGAACGGGTGGTATGGGACACACGTTAATACTTTTCAGGTTCCTTTCCGAGAGTTTGTGACACATATTGCCAGTTAGTGGTGTCCAGTACTGGGCCTTCGGACCTTCGCCTCTACGGTTTGTTACCTTCGGGTTTGTGCCTTTGGGTTTATATCCTTCGGGTTTGTTGCCCTATAGTATCGCTTTTGGAGTTGGTCCTTCGTTGCCGCTCGAGAGATATTTGGGTTTGTCACCTACGGGCTTGTGGATCCTTGTTTATATAGTTCTGAGCACGTGCATCTTTTGTTTCTTTGATATTTATATATTTCCCTAGTGTATCACCTTTCGGAGTAGGTCCTTTGAACCACACGATACATAGCAATTACCTTGTGGAAACTTATATTACCTTCATTGGTATTTGTTATTTTCCTTTTTGGCCTGATTTGGGATATTCATATCCTTTGTTTATGTGAGTTTTCGATGATATGAGGCTTGTTGTGATTCATCTTTTGTTAGATGAATCATGTTATCTCTTTTAGAGATTATTGTGTACTTTATGACCTTGCATGTTCATTATCATTTAGCTTATCTAACTGATTGTTTTGCTAGACTGACCCGTGTATTTTATACTCGGGTCAGAGCGAGGTGTTTTAGGTTAGGTACATTTGGACTTGGCATATTCTGCTTCCGCATGGACTCTATTCTGCTAGCTCTTTTGTTATAGCTTTTTGTGTAGTCCTTTTTGGTTGTAACTCTGATATGTATATTCTTTGGACTCGCATGTATATTGTGGTTGCTACACCACTTGACATGTATCATTTTGTATACTCTGTGATGTATCTGTATATGTGTATACATATGTGATGATCTATTATTCTGTGATGTGTTTTACATTTGAGTTGTTATATTTTTCTCTATTAGATCTTATAGCCATTATAGTTTTGTATTAAATATCTATTGGATATGTCTATCCACTTGAAAAAAAATGCTACATTTATCGTCGTATTCAGTAGATAGTTAAGACAAGGTTATAGATGTTCGCTCCTATCCAGCTCTATTCTCTGTATTAGCAGATGGTATTACCATGTAATACTCTTTACTAATGTGGGTCTCGGAGTGAGGCGTCACAGCTTGCAATTTCAGTAAAGAATGAAAGAGTTATGCTATCTTAAACATGGACTCAGGCCATGTTTGCAGCAACTCAGACAACACAATCTATAGGCAAAAAAAAGAGTTTTGTTGATTTTGCAGCGACGGTTTGAACACTCAAATGACAATATTTTTAAACCAGATTTTGTAGAAACAAAATTCAACTTATAAACTTGACTCAGAAAAAGATCCAGCATCATATCGTTGCCGGAGGTGAAAGTTATGGACAACCAAAGCTGGCACTTGAGGCCAGAAACGAAAACAAGAACAGAAATGAACAAAAACTTGTACAACCAAAGAATATAGCTACCGATTCAATATTTTTGGGCAATAGATGTGAGATTTTAGTCTCACCTTGCCGATTTGTTGCAAAAGCTTAGATTTTGGCAGAAAGTTTGAAGCTTTGGCTTGAATTTGACCTTCAAGAACCTGAAAAAGGAAGAAACAAAAGCATGCACAAAGAGATTTACTGTAATTAGTAAATCACAATTCAAAATATAGATTTGATGAAATAGTTTAGGTTTTGGATTAGATTACCTTTGAATTCACTTTAATTTGATAAAATTACAGCTTGAATTGAAGAAATTTGAGATTAAAAGCATTGGATCTGAAAATTGTTGAGGTTGCTTTCTTTTTTAGTTTACTGGTATTGGAGAAGAAGGTGAGGTATGTTTTGAATGTACACGTAAACTAGTTTATCGTTTCTCATTTTCTAGTTTTAGTTGGCTAAGTGGGCTTTGGACCCAAATTAGAGAAAAAACAAGCCTAAGCTTATTTAATTCACACTTAATCAAATATGCACACTTATATATACAAACTAAGTTATAAAACAATACATTTTCTTTCAAGTTTTCACACAACAAAGTAGGTAAATTTACACACTTATGAAATATCATATTTTTTACTATATAGAAAGATAAATTTTAATTTTTTAAATATTTCGAAAATTAAAATGAGAAAATGAAATTTCAAGGTTTATTTTATTTTGTTGGGTTGATAATAATGAAGATGGTTTTATTTTAGAGAAAATGCGGTAATTATATTAATTATTACCCATTTACTTCTTTTAATAATTTTTAAAGGAAGTAGTTGATTTTTTTAAAGGTGTTTAGTTAAATAAGAAAGGCTATTAGCTTCCTTTGTTGCCGTTTTCGGCTGACTCCGACTCCTGTAGGAAGAACTTGAGGTTACCATAAGTTGCACTATCTAAGAATTATACAAATACATAGTTTTTAAAGCAATTGTTAGAAAAACGTTCGAGTTCTAATTGAATCAACGATCAGTTCTCTCCAACCAAACTGCCTATAGGAAAGCCAGGTTTAGTATGGCTTCGAATATAAAGAGGAGCAAGTCTCTCAAAGTCTCGGTATATTGCATCGGATAATGAGTTTCGAATATGCAATTTGGAGGCACACAATGTCCAGACCTGGAAAAAAATTCACAGTCATAGAAGACATGATTACATAAGTCAGTACTGGCCAAGCATATATAACAAGGCTGGGGATTTCCTAGGTTCTTACTAGCTGGCCGGTCTATAGCATTCAGTTTGCCTAACAAGACAAACCAAGCATGGATCTTAGATTTTAGGGGGGCCTTGACTGCCCATAAGTTGCCAAAGTTCATGGTCATACCAGAATGCACGAAAGAAGTATACATGGGTTTCACCATGTAATGACCAGATTTGCTTATGCCCCAGGAGAATTGATCCACTTTGTCTGTCAAGTGAGTACTAGCAGTGAGTTGCAAAAGGGAGCAGAGAGAAATAATGTTGCTGTCAGTGATAATTTCGGAGAATTTTATATTGCAGGCCCTTTATGGAAGGCTTGTCTCACAAATATGCATTTGTAATACACAATCTAGAAAAAAGAACGGAACAAGGAGCGGAGCGCCATGTTTCCTAACCAAGGATATGTCTAAAACGCAATCCAAGTTCCATTACCTAAGTTGATAGTGGTGCAGATTCACACATGTTGGCTGCATGGAAGGATTCCTTTCCTTAAGGCTGAGCGTGAGATTGGTGGAATTGATCTTAGATCTACAAGGCTGAATTCACCCGAGTAGTGACATTGGTTTACCCAATGAGCCCATGGCTTGGAGCATCTCGAAAGCAAGTTCCAACTCCACTTCTAAAGAATGGCTTTGTTGAAAAGTGCAAGGTTGATGATTCCTAACCCGCCATGAGACTTGGGCCTACATACTCTACCCTAGGCCACCAAGCAATTGGCTGGGATGATGTCGGTGGTGCCCTTCCACAAAAAGGCATAACATAAAGGGTCAATCTCGTTAATGACCTAGGGAGGAGCTTTGTAGAAAGAGAATCAATGTGTAGGGACGTAGCTGAGAACAAAGTTCACTTAAGTCAGTTTGCCTGCATGGGAAAGCAAAGTTCCCTTCCAACCAGCAAGGCGTTTTGTAATTTTTTCAAGTAGCACGTTCGAGTCCTCACGTTTTGCTTTGAGGTTCTTAGTTTAAGTCTAACATAATGAACCGAAAAAGGTTAGAGGGACCAATTTAGAGTGGATGCGACTAAAGGACCTAACACGTGCTCTTCATTAATCATAGTAACTAAACTTTTGGCGAAATTAATCTTGATCTCGGAAGCCAATTCAAAGCAAATGAGAATTTTCAAGGTAATAGATAGAGGGGTTAACAAGGTCAAAAGGATTGTGTCATCAGCAAATTAAAAGGAACTCAAAGAAGAATGGATTACCTTATTTCCAGAACAAGCTAGAACGTCAAAGCTGCAGGCTAAATCAATCATAATGCAAAGCTATCAGTGACAAAATTGAAGGAAAATGGGAGAAAAAGGGTGCAACTGTCTAAGCCCTTTTTAGATTCATCGAGAGGTTCCCTTTTTTCCATTAACATAGATTGATGAAAAGGAAGATGCCAATAGATGGCCTACCCAGGTACTTAATCGGTTGGGGAACCCCCTGGCCTTCAAAGAATCCAAGATAAATTTCCAAGCAATTGAGTCGAATGCCTTCGAAAAGTCCAGTATAACTATTGCACAGTTGATGTTGTGGCTGCGCAGTAGTTAATGGCTTCATGAACAGATGCAACATTGTCAAGGAGGGATCTACCTGAAGTGAACGCAGATTGCTTTGGGGAGATAAGATCTTACAAGATGGGTTTAAGGAAGTTGGTTAGAACCTTTGAGATGAGCTTGAAGATTTAGTTTTGAAGGCTGATTGGGTGAAAGTCCTTAACCAAAGAATCCCCTTCGAATTTGGAAATAAGGATGATGTTTGCGTAATTGAGTCTTTAAATCAAATCAGGGTGGCAGTAGAATTCATCGATAACTTGGACAATACTAAATTTGAGGAATCCCCAATAGCGCTTAAAGAAGGAGGGTGGAAAACTGTTGGGACTAGGAGCCTTGTCACTAGCCATGTCGTTGAGCGCTGCCCAGAACCCAACAGTTCCAAATTCTGCATCAATAGGATGGGGTAGAGAGATGATGAAGGAAACAATTGTTCCCATTTGATGATATCAAAAGTGGCACTCAAGACTTGGGGAGAGGTTTTGAAGTGCGAGGTGAAGGTGTTAAGGATTTCATTCTCGTCAGTAATTAGGTTGCCATCATAGGTTAAGCTCGAAATCATGTTGGATCTACATCTGCTATTTGCAACCCTATGGAAGTAAGTAGGTGTTCTGATGCCCTTCCTTGAGTCATTTAGATCTGGATCTTTATTTCTAAGCCAGATCCTCCTGCCTTAAAATTCTTTCCAACTTAGCTTCCAAAGCACTTAGCGCATCTCTATAAGACAACAATATGGAGAAGCTCTCTTCATTTATGTTAAAAACCTAAGATCTGGTTCTGAAGTCGCTCCTTCTTTTTGCTCAAGGCACCCCATAGCCCAGTAGACCAATTCTTTAGGGCCTTACGTAATTGGTAACTAATTTCTTAATAGCAGAGCCAACACCTCTAAAAGAGATCCACGACCTTTCAACCATATCATCAAATCCAGGTTCGAGGGTCCGGATGTTTTCGAACTTGAATTTGGGCCTATGAGGATATTTGTCTCCAGTGTCAAGGAGCACACAGCAGCGGTCAAAGATAAACGATGAGAGGGCAACTTAGGAAGAAAAAGTATGCATGTCTTCCTAGGACAAGTTGAAAGGAATCTTTCGAGTTTGGCAAGAGAGGGAGAGGCATGTTTGTTAGACATGTGAAGGCATGATTATATATAGGCAAATCGATAAGGTCACACAAGAAGATAAAATCATTGAACCCCTCCATATCCAGGTCTAGACCCAGGTTATTTCTTTCAAATTGTAGGCGTGTAACATTGAAGTCACCTCCTAGAATCCAATGGCCGTTAAAATGGAAGGAAAAATCGAAACAAGTCTCCTAAAGTTTCAAGCCTAGAGAAGGAGAGTGAGGACCATAGATATTGGAGAAAGAATAGATAATTTTGGATGAGATGTGTTGAAGGATTACATGTAAGACACTAGAGACCAAAAAAGATTGCAATTGAGTCCAGCTAGACCCATCCCCAATAGTGATGACCTCCCCGGACCCAACAACATACAAGGAGTTCCAACTTGTCATCAAATTTCCATCTTGAGTCTAATTCTAGCATGGTTAGGGTTGCAAAGCTTTGACACTTGGATAAAATGTATATCCAGCGTCAAAGGCTTGATAAAATTATTAATTAAATCACACTTATCCAAACACCCTAGACCACGAACATTCCATGACAAAATCTTCATTGGTATCGAAGCTCTTACCTTTTCCAAATTTTTGGTGATAGATACTACTTTCAACGATAAAGTAATACCAATTTAGAAGCACTAGACATAAATGAAGAATAATGAATCAAGCAAAGAATATTCGGCATAAAAACGCTACCTTAAAGATTATGCCCTCTAATCAAGGAAAGCTGGCAACTGCTACTCTTTGCTGTCGGAACTAATGACGTAGGGGTGAAGATTGGGCGGTTGATGAAGCAGGCATGTGTGCAGGGGGTACTGAAAAGCCTGAGGTTAGTTTGATCCATCATCTGAGGTGAGTCATGTTGAGCGCCATGAACCAGGTTCCTCTTGTAATCTCTTGAGTTAGAAAACGGTCACTCTCTTTTGAATTCATGTGCATAGGATCAGGCTCTAGTGATGGGATCCAGGACGATGGCCTGTGGAGGATTGTTAGGACGACATCTTCATCTTTAGATGACAATTGTTACCTCCTTTTTACCAATCGTGATCTCCTCTCTCTTGTCCTACAGCCCAGCCTCTTCTGACATTACATCATCAGAATAACTAAAAGGGGGTGAAGGAAACCTGTTCAAGTCTGCAAACCATTATCACTGAATAAATGGACAGACTTCTCTGCCCACAACTTTAGGCAGTTGGCCTCATTAAGGATGATGTACTCAGGCTCAATGGGAGGATAGCGATGGATCCAATGTTGGAAGCTGAAAGCGAAGTCATGATTAAAAGCATTAGCCACAAGAAAACCTGGAATGGTTGCGGTCATGTAAAGTCTGATCTTGATGAATGTATAACGATGATCCTAAGACGTACAAGTACAGTGATTAGCAGCAATAAATTAGCCTATAGGAAAAAGAAGCTGACGTAGTCATCGTCGCTATGAAGGAATGGCGAGAGACTAGAAACACGAATCCAAAAAGGCTCAAAAAAATTCTCTAGTAGATCTTTCTTGCTTGAGTGCATATTGCTTCACGAATACTATCATGTAATCTTTCTGAAAGAAACCATTGTTCGTCGTAACAGAGATGAGATGATGGGTTGGGGAATTTAACGATAAGGAGCGATTGGCGTAGATGGAAATTCGCCAACACAAACAGCCAAAGTGGAGCTCCAGGCATTGTCATAGATCGACCTCAGACCATAATCCAGTAACCACTAAAAGATGATGTGCATTTGGACATCAAAGAGTTTAGCCTTCGATGCATGAATAGTGAGGGAAGAGAATGTGGAAATGGGATTAGAAAAATTGAGGTTATGGTTAATTAAATTCGATTTTGAAGGGGCAGGTGGTGGGACCTGATCGAAAGACTGTATCTACAAAGGCGGATATGGGTGCAACTGAAAGGAAAACACATTTGGCCTTGCCTCGAGAATTCATCGCAGCCTGCAATGCACTAAAAGTCGTAGATAGAAAATCTATCTTGTTTTTTTATGGAATACTGCTTTGAATTACGACACCTTGTAGAGAAATGCCCTGATTTTCCACACCTAGGACACAAAATAGGGTTCCTACACACATGAGCATAATGACCAAGGGCCGCACAATGGAATCATCTTCTCTCTCTGAAATGATTTTAGATACGTGGCTAAAAATGTTTCCTTTAGAATTATGCCTAGCCGTTGCAGTCAGACATACACTTGAATTTGAATTTCAAAATGGCGATTGACGGGATGTTGGGAAGTAGGCGACCAAACCACATCCGCGTAAGATCTATGTGCCGACGGAGGTGGTGGAGGCGGGAGAGATCTAGCCGGCAGAGCAGCCTCAACAACCATAGGATCACGATGTAGCCTTGCATTATCATTAGAATACGAGGAGAGATGGTCCTAGAATGATGAGGATGGTGGTGCATCTAGGGTCGGAGGCAGAGTTAGGTCCGGAGGATGACAAAGCAGGGTTGATGGAGGACGGAAAGAGGATATGGAGAGATGGAAGGACAGTTGGAATTAGTCGTTTTTGCACATTCACACTTTATTTGTTGTTCTTTTATTAATTTTATTTAGCAAACAAGGCTTTCAAGTGAATTGGTTTAGTTGTTATCTCAACAAAAAATAGAGCTACTTGTGGAACCTTTTATGTTCCATCGCAACCCGGAAAACGCATCCAAATTAAATTTGTATTTTTTTCTTTCAAATATTATCTATTCTATTACTTAACCATAATAGCGGGAAAGTAATCATGCTTACGTGTCCCCTTGCTTATTCGGCAAAGCAATAAGGCCTGAACATTAGATATGAAACATGCCCGAAGATTATCCTGCTGCTAGTCTTCGTTGAAAAATTTCAAATATACGCTACCCCATAAATTACGCCTCAATCCGCACTTCCCTTACCTGACCTTTTTGGGCTCCATAGCATCGTTATTCTTTATTTTGAATTATGCATCGCTAGATCATTACATCCGCAAACAACGCTCTCCTTTTAATTTTGACGGTCAACAATGCTATTTTGACCGAAGGGAAATCGGGTATTTCCTGAGGCCGACGTGGATTATAGCGCCAAGCATACCACGTCCTCTTTTTTTTCCTGTTTAAAATTGTTCTTAACTTGTTCACCTATTTTTTCCATCTACTTTTTTCTTCAATCTAAGAAATTGCAATCAGACCTTTTATCACAATTAATGAAACATGTTTCCCGTACAATTGGCCAACAAAGGTAATATAGTTCTTCTATTCTTCTTCTTCTTTCCCCCTTTCTCTTTTCCTCTTCTTCTTCACCTTGATTGATTTTTTTTATGCCTGCTAGGTTGATGTTCTAATTATGCAAAGAATAACATCACATTTTTCAACAACGTATACCCTTTTTTAATATATTATTTTCATAATTCATCAATAGATTCTTACATTGCTTTACTAGCCATAGTTTATTCTGTTAGATAGAGAATGGTAACCAATTTATCATTTACAGTTTAAATTAGACAATTATATATCAAAAAGTGCAATTCATTGAACAATGATTGATGATCATGTTCGGTGGAGTACACACTCATAATCATTTGAATCAAAACATAACTTTCGAAGTTTCTATCGTAATATAATGCCTCTACTAAATAATTTTCATTAAGAATTTTATCTACTATACTGTAGATTTAGATAACGAATCCTTGAATTGGATAAAGAGGCACTACACAATGAAATTGACATATGTAATCCCACTGTTGTAAATGAAGATGTATCGAAAAACTCAAATTATGTCAAGACAGTAAATGAAATGCAGCTGTACTTGAAAAAGAAGTTATTTCATCTGAAATGGGTATGAAATTTGATATCGCTGAAGAATTTTTACAGTGCTTTCGAAATTATCCAAAACACATAGGGTTTCTAGCAAGGAAAAGGTCGAGTAAAAGAAATGATGATGGATGCATAAGATATGTGCACTACTAGAAAAAAGCGAAATAGCGACGGGTGGGAACGACGGCTTCCGACGGGCCGTTGGCGGCCGTCGGATGCCGTCGGAAATTCGCGAATACCTGCAGTCGGCCGAGCCTTTCTTCCTCATTTTCCAGCTTTCCCCAATCTCACCAAAAACCCCCAAATCCACATTTTCCACCTCCATTCGTCAATTTCGTGATTTTTTCTCCTTCCACGCTGCTGATTCAACACCTCTTGCTCTCAATCTCAGGTATAATCTCTTATTTTTCTGAAAATTTCAGTTTTTACCCTAATTTTAGATTTGCATAAATTGGTAAATTAGGGCGAATTAGCGATTGCAATTGTTTGCATTAGCGTAATAATGGTTTATAGCATCACATGGCATACATATTTCATCTTTTATCGTGAAATTGTGAAAAACACGTATACTTTGTGGTTGTTCATGTACATGTAAATTGTTGTGTATGCCCTGATTCGACGATTGTATACGTTATTTGGCATACGATAAAATGATTGAATGAACTAGGAGTATTATATTGTGCACGTATTTACTTATGAAACAAAAAAATGCATTACTCTAAATTATAATTATGTGTATTAAAAAAAAGACAAAAATGTTAAACCAGCCTTTTGATGCATAATACGTCGAATAACTGTGTTAAATTTATATATATTTTTGTAAATGTGAACAGTGAGTAAAATTGTATTTTTGAGTAAAATGCGCGCATGTTAACCGACAAATGTCCCTTAGAGAGTTTTTGGCCCCGTCTGACGAGTGTTGTACATGATCGTTGTATAAATAGTCGTTTTTTTCGAAAAACGACCATTTATATTCATCTGGTACAATGTTTCTCGGATTTGTCCCTGTATTGGACAAATTATGAACACAGTAAGAATTTACATTTTGTATACTACTTCGTCTCAAACGGTTCATAAAATTTCGCCCTAACTTTTCTTTTTTGTTTCCCGTGTACACGCATTTGTGTACAATGCAGGGAACAAAAGGGAAATGCTGCCGAAATTTTATTGAATCGTTTGAGACGAAGTAATATACGAAATGTAAATGCTTACTGTGTTTGTAATGGGAAATACGATGTCTGACCAATGAAAAAAAAATTATATATATTTTTAATCGTTACGTACGTTAAAAAATGAAATGTGCCCTATTTGAAAATATTTTTAAATTTGTGACGTTGTTCTTTAAATTCAAAATATTATACGACCATGAAAATAATCTTTTTTGAATTTGTATTCTTCAAAATAAATATTAATTTTTGAACTTCTCATTTTGACAAATAGGAAAAATGATTGATTATTTTGTTGATCGGAGAAGATGGATGTACCAAAGAAAAGGACTGAGGGGCTCAATAAAAGAAGATTTTTATAATGGTATAAACGTGTTTGTTGAATTCGCTTTAAGTAATAACGGAAACGATCCATAAATTCGTTGTCCGTGTAGTAGGTGTAGACATTTGAAGTATTTGTTACCAGATATTGTGAAAGTTCATTTGTGCCAACACGGTTTCGTACCCGAATATTATGTTTGGGATCGGCATGGAGAAGTTGTAGCAAATACTTCTGTAGAGTCTGAAAGTGTCATTAACGAAATAGTTTCAACGACGCATATAGAAAATATGGTCGAAGATGCAGCACGATCAATGTTTCATATGGTTCAAGTTGACGACGATGATGGAAATGTTGAAGAACCAAATATTGAAGCTAAAAAAATTTATGATTTACTAGATGCAGCTAAGAAACCTATTTGGGATGGTTGTAAAAGCGGCACTCAGCTGTCAGTAATCACATAATACATTGCGATGAAGTCAAAATACAACATCACTGAAGCTGGGTTTACGGCTGTTGTACAAGCTGTAAAAAGACATATGCCGCCCGATAATCTAATGTGTGAAAATCACTACGAAGTTAAAAAACTTATGTCGGCTTTTGGTTTACCGTATCAGAAAATAGATACATGTTTAAAAGGATGCATGTTGTTTTGGAAAGAAGACGCAAACCTTAGAAATTGTAAAGTTTGTAACCAGGAGAGATACAAACCAAGAAAAAAGAAGGGGAAGGAAGTTCCGTGCAAGCGTATGCACTACTTACCCATAACTCCAAGACTTCAAAGATTATATGCATCTTCTGTAACTACGTCTAATATGAGATGGCATAGCGTGAGAACAGAGGAAGAGGGTACGTTGACACATCCGGCCGATGGAGAAGCATGGAAGCATTTCGATAAAACGTATCCAAATTTTGCAGCGGAGAGTCGAAATGTTAGATTAGGATTATGTACGGACGGTTTTTCTCCATTTTCTCAATTTGGTTCTAAATATTCATCATGGCCCATTATCGTCACACCGTATAATTTACCTCCATGGATGTGCATGAAAACGCAATATATGTTTCTTACTGTTGTCGTTCCTGGCCCCGACGATCCGACACAAGAAATCGATGTATATTTACAACCGTTGATTGAGGAGTTAAAAATACTGTGGAACGAAGGAGTAGAAACATACGATGTGTCCAAAAAGAAAAATTTTCGTATGTTTGCTTCTTTGTTGTGGACTATAAGTGATTTTCCTGCCTATGCAATGCTTTCGGGATGGAGTACTGCCGGTCGTTTAGCAGTCTATATTGCATGGATGAAACACGATCGTTTTCTTTACCTCATGGTAAGAAAATTTCATGGTTTGACTGTCATCGATATTTTCTCCATTTAAATCATCCCTTCAGAGGAGACAAGAAAAACTTTTTAGCTAATAGAGTAGAAACCAGACAACCACCGACGATATGGTCAAGCGAAGACATATATGAACTTGTTAAGGACTATCCAAAGATATATGAAATTGGCGAGAAAATAGAAATTGAAGGCAAATCAGTTGTTCATAACTGGTGCAAACAAACTATTTTTTGGGAGTTGCCGTATTGGAAACATCTTCTGCTTTGCCATAACATAGATGTGATGCACAATGAGAAAAATGTATTTGATAATGTTTTTAACACAATTTTGAATGTGAAAGGGAAGACGAAGGATGATTTGAAATCAAGACGTGATATAGAAGAATTATGCAAACGTCCTGAGCTTCATATGAAACCAAATGACAATAAAAAAACCCAAAGCTTGTTACGAATTAGATAATAATCAAGTTAAAGCTATGTTAAAATGGGTGGAAGGGTTAAGATTTCCTGATGGGATATCATCAAATCTATGTGTTGACTTTAAAAATGATAGATTAAGCGGAATGAAAAGTCACGACTGTCACATAATGATGGAAAATTTATTCCCCATAATGTTCAAAGAACTACTGCCGTTAAAAGTTTGGAAAGTAGTAACGGAGCTTAGTATGTTTTACAAAGAGCTTTGTTCGACTACTTTAAAAGTGCAACGTTTACGTAAACTTGAAGTGGACATTCCTATATTGCTTTGCAAATTAGAGAAAATATTTCCGCCTGGTTTTTTTAATGTGATGGAACATTTACCTGTTCATCCCCCATCTGAAGCACGACTTCGAGGTCCTGTCCAATACGGATGGATGTATCCATTTGAGAGGTATGTAATATATATGTTATAACGTAATTTAATTGCATTTGAAAGATGAAGTTAATATAAATTAATGTTGCATAGATATTTGAATCACCTGAAGAAAAAAGTGAGGCAAAAAGCACGGGTTGAAGGTTCGATATGTAAATCTTACATCGAAGAAGAAGCTTCGTTCTTTTTCTCTCACTATTTCAGTGACCATGTGAATATTTCATTTGAAAGTGTTCCTCGTAATGACGAAGGCGACGAACAAGAGTCCACTCAAGCAATGTTATCTATTTTTAGACAACATGGTCGGCCTTCTGGAAAATGTGTAGGAATATGGCTAGACGATAGAGATCTTCATGTAGCACACACTTATATTCTTCTAAATTGTACCGAGGTTGCACCGTTTGTTAGGTAATCTGAAATAATAATTTGTGTTTTATTCTTTTCTTATATGCGTGCGCGTGTATAACCTAATGTAACAATTTGTTTATATAAACAATGTTTATGAACGTGAACATCCGAACGAAGATCTCAGTAAAGAATTTTCCGGTTGGTTTTCAAATTACGTTTATGAGCCGAGAAATTGTGTTGTTGACGAAGGGTTGAAACATCTTGCGATGGGACCAAAAAGAGTGGTCAAGACATATCCAATATATTTCGTCAACGGATATAAATTTAACACCAAAGAATACGGTGCAAAAAAATTAACAAATAATACTGGTGTATTTGTTAAAGGTAGTGACGATCCAGAAAATCATTTAAATGATTTTTATGGCGTTCTGACACAAATTTTGCAACTGACATATTTCTCACGACCCGCGGAGGAGGTGTTTCTATTTAGATGCAATTGGTTTAGCAATGTTTCAGGTTCTGGAATTAATGTGCACAAGGATTATAATCTTATCGAAATAAAGCATACATCGCACTATCACAAGTATGATCCTTTTGTACTAGCCAAACAAGCATTGCAAGTTTATTACGCTCCTTATCCGTCTCTAAAAAGAGATAAAGCAGATTGGTCTGTAGTTTTTAAAACAAAGGCCAGATTCACATTCGATGGGAAGAATATTCCCGACGAACAAGCTTATCAGGGAGATCTTGAGCAAAATAACGAAATAATAATTACAGACAATCATACAGATTTTGGTCCCTTGATCGATGAATCAAATATTTTGGTAGAAGCGTTTGACGGTGCAGAGGAAAATATCGTCGAAATCGAGACCGAATCTGAATCAGAAGACGATGATGACTGATACAAATCTGAATCTTTTTTTTTGCAATTGATGTAACCGTGTTAAATTCTTGTTGTATTATGAAATTAATGTAACTATGAAACCAAATCCGTTTACTATTGTTTGCATGTTGAATTCTTGATGTATTATTAAATTGATGTAACTATGAAACCAAATCCGTTTACTATTGCATGTTGAATTCTTGATGTATTATGAATCAGGTATAACACACTTCCATTTCTATTTCCATTTCAGTCATTAATTAAGCTGCAATTTGTACCGTTGATGTCATTTTCATATGAAATATATTTCATTATCATGTTTTTATACTCTTATATAATGATGTGTATATGTCACATGTTTATCAGTATGTCGTATAGAGGTAGGAGCTCTTCCCGATCTTCAGGAGGCGATGGCAGTGGCCCATCGCAAGAGTCACAGCGTGCTGTTGTATCTTTGGTCCCTAGAGCAGAAGGGTAATTAGAATTAAATTTTATTCAGCATCTTATTTTTTCTATGATATACGTACGTACTTATCTATATCGTACTTAAAAACAGGGGGTTCGACCTACTTCCCTCTAAGGTTGTGCTGGACGTCTCTAGAGCAGCATATCGCAGTAGGATGAGTGCGTGCTGGCCGAAGTGGGATTCCATCCCTCCTCACATCATAGAGTGCATATGGCAGGATGTTCTAATATGTATAATTTTTTCGTGTTTCCATTTTTAATTCGTTTTTGTCGTTTTTCTATTGTTTATCGTTTAAAGTGTAATCTTTTTTTCACACAGGCTGAGATAGACATCCAGACAGACGATATGATGCTGGCACGAGCATACTGGATGAGGAAGATGCGCAAGAACTACAGGGACACAATATTTGAGATTAAGAAATCTGGTAAGAAACCAAACTGGATGGGAGAGAGCGTGTATCAAGCTTGGTTGAGCTACTGGGAGACGGACGAGGCGAAGGCAAGTATACTATTTTTTTTTGAATTATTAATTTGACGTGATTGAAAAATAATGTATCAAATTTTGAATGTACAGGCAGAGTCGGATAGAAACTCTGCAAATAGAAATAAGAATCCCGTCACTCATCGCGGAGGATCGAAGTCGTTTCAGCAGTATCGGCAGGAGTTGGTAAATTTACTGAATAATAAATGTAAATAGTTTATGCTATATGATTCTAAATGTATAATAATTGTATGTAATAATCAAATTCAGGAAGCCGAGGCACAGGGTCCTGTCAGCTATATGGACGTGTTCACCCGTACGCATGCTGTCGAGCATGTTAATCCAGACGGGACTGTTTCATACACATGGCAGGACGATAAATCTAGCAAAAGCCATGTAAGCATATTTCATTTTATTCACTATTAGTAATTGTTTTAATTGTTAAATTATGATGAAATAAGATATGATATTATTAATTTGTTAATGCAGGAGATGTTTATGGAGCAGCGGCAGAAACTCCTTGCTGATACAGGTCGAGAACAGCTGACGGCCGATGAGGAGGACGTTATTTTTGAGTCCATTATGACTCCAGCTGAGCATGGTCGACGATACGGATTTGGCAATTTAGCGGTAAATAATTTATTTTTTATTAAAATACTTAAAATATGATATTTTTACCTTTTCAAAACAATAAACTTGGATTTTATTTATTTTTCAATTATTGCAGTCCAGCAGTCATAGTAGGGGACGGCGGAGCAGACCATAGAGCGATTTAGCAAGTATAGAAGAATTGCGGACTAGAGTGTCCCAATTGGAGGAGCAGAACCGCCAAAATGCCTTGCAGACCGCACAGTTGTTAGAGTACATGCAGCAGTTTGGTGGCCGCT
Organism: Allium cepa; assembly: GCA_030765085.1. Taxonomy (NCBI): domain Eukaryota; kingdom Viridiplantae; phylum Streptophyta; class Magnoliopsida; order Asparagales; family Amaryllidaceae; genus Allium; species Allium cepa. The sequence continues at coordinate 1,382,712 of CM060936.1, read as the reverse complement.
TCCCTTCCTCGGCTGGCTCTGGATTTGGAGGAGATTGACTCATTGCTTGCTTGTTCGTCGTTCAGGTATGTTTTGTTTGTGTAGAATGATTTGATAGACGGTGCGGGTAATTATTGATTTGTATAATTATGTATGATACACTTGGTTTTCTAGTTTTATTAGGACATATGCATGAGAATATTGATAAATTTATGTATTAACAATATGGTGGAACAGTTATTGTTAATGTTGGAATGGATATGTATGTTTTTTATCTTATTTTGATTGTATTTTTATTTATTTGTGCGTTTGTTAAATATGTTGTAGTTTAGGTTTGGATCTTTGATTGGATTATTGTATATTGGGTTGTGAAATATTGATATCAGAGTATTTGGAAGAGAAATGTGGTTGGAAGGCTATGTTTGCAGCGAATGTAAAAAAAAAATTGCAGATTTCCAACGGCTTATCGGTCAAAATTTCCGACGGCTTCCGGCGCATTGAGTCGGTCTATAACTCAGTATTTCCGATGGATTCCGGCGCACGTCGGAATCCGTCGGAAACCGTCGAAATTCGTCGGAATAATATACGGCGCCGTCCGTCGGAAGTCGTCGGAAATACTGCTCCCCGACGCAGTCTTTTCCGACGGCTTTTTCCGACGGCGGCCGACGGCTTCCGACGGCTGCCGACGGTTTCTGGCCGTCGGAAATTCTGTTCCTCCTTGTAGTGGTGACATTTGCTTGTGAATGATGTGGGAAGCCAGATCGTACAACCGAAAACCTGTTAGTGCCTCAACCAACCAATGTAATAGGTTGCAAGGTGAGACTCACATCTAGTTTGGGTCCAGATAGAAAATGGCGTATTAATAAGTTATTCCTCAATCACGATCATGAATTAATTCCCTTTTAATATTTTAAAGAAGAAAGAGACATAAATCATAGTTATATTAAAAAGACATTATACAAGCTATACTGTGAATTTTTGATAGGGACATAAACAATTTTCATATATCTTTTTTCCTCTACTAAATAATATTCATATTTAGATAATAGCACCTTGAGGCCAAAGGGGAATTAAAAAGGTAAATAAAATAAAAATAAACATTACGCATTGAACTAACCACAAAGAAATCACTGATAGCAAAATATTAAAATGGAGATAAATTGCATGTAGATTTAAGCTACAGATTTAACCCATCCCCAATCGTTTTGGTTGACTTGATCACCATTTTGGCAAGCATTCTTTGGCTTCCACTGTCCAGCTTTGTGCCTCGTATTTCTAAATGATTTAGTTGTTTGAACATTACTTTCTTTGTGCCAATGTTGCATATTTAAACCTTATGTGGTTATAATGGCTAAATTATGACACTTAAATAAATAGTACATATATTTTATTATTTTTAAGAAATACATTGAATTCAGGCGATTTTTTTTCCATATTACGGAATTACAATACTGACCCTTCGATTTCAAAAAAAAAGGGAAGAAAAAAAAGAGTGATGATACTGTAGCAGATGCTGGCAATAATTTTGAGCTACGATTAATGGTACCTTCAAAAGAAGAAAATGTTGTAGGAAGTGAAATCACAGCGCGACAAAAGTTCTTTATTCCATAGATGTATCAAATGGTATAATTATTTCATCATATTTGAATGTTTAATTTTTTTGGATAGGTTTTAATGTTCGTATTGATTTTTGTTGTGTATGTAAGGGACACATGGATTTGATTAGGGCTACATAAAGTATGGGTTGGACCAAGTATTTTACCCAACCCGTATATATAGATATGAGTTAAAGACAGTTCAACCCATACCTAACCCAATACGAGATTGAATATGGGTTGGGCTGAAGTATGAATTGGGTCGGATTTAGTAAGGTTGGGTTGGGTTATATAAGTCTAATACAAAAATGAGAATTTGAAGGAAAAATCAAAATATTAAAATGTTCAACTGAAAATAGCTGATTTTAGCTAGCATAATACGTTAAATATAACCAATTCACTACAACTACTTTATTAGAATTTCATTATAAAATACATCTCGCAGAACTGATTCACTATGTATTAGAGCAAGATTTTCATTCCATACACTAAAATGCTTCTTAAAATCTCTTAGTCAATCCTATGTGTTTTGAATGCACTAATTTACTTGGACCGACATCAAATATGATTTTTAAGTCTATTTCTTCTAAAATGCATATACTTTATTCAAGATGTTGACTGTTCCAATTTTACATGGCTTGATCTTGAATGAGTTTTTTATGTAGGGTTAGGCTGGGTAAAAATAGAGTTGGGTTAAACAAAATATCATATTCGACCCATATATAGTATGTGTTACAAACTCTGCAGTTAATGTCTAGCTATTACTCCACTATAACCCTGCTATATCTCATAACAGATTTATACCGCTACGATTTTTTCGTATAGCCTCAAATATAGCCCTTCCGCTTTAAGTCCCGCTATTTCCGCTATATTTCGTTATTCCCGCTATATTCGGCTATTTCCGCTATATCTTCTTTAAAAAATTGAACTGAAAATGACATTTATACATTATCAAAATTATGAAATTAATTAATTTAACTGATTTTTTAATATATTTTTAGAAATGAAAATACACTAATATTATACTAAATTCAATTATGTTATATAATAGTTTTACGTTTATTAACAGTATATTCGCACATGTTTTTATTTAAATTATTTATGTATTAATTATAATTCAATTGAATGTTAATTTTTCATTTAATTACCATTTATATATTTGGTAAAAAAATTAAGTACGAGTTTTATATGCTATTTTAGAGTCGTTCGCTATATGCTTGTTATATCTCCGCTATGACTTTTTGCATCTCTACCGCACTGAATCTGCCGAGCGCTTTAACTACACTAACCCATACTAACCCAAACTAGATTGAGTTGGATTGCCTTTATGTGGGTTGGGTCGGGTTGGCGGGTCGGGTCGGGTCAAGTATGGGTTGTGTGCACTTCTTGATTTGACGTGGGGATATGGAGCACCCATGAAATCTTTATATGATCATCATCATTTCATGGTGTAACAATGTGTTATAGTATATTTCCACATCCCTATGAATATCTTTCCATGTACTTTATGACTGCTGTTAGAAACTATCTATTTCATTATATTAATAGTAGTTCATACAATTAGGAACAAAACAAGTATGATAACAATGGTTCAAATGAAATCGGCTCATCCATATTTTCACCTCCTTTTTCTTATCAAAAGCAACATGCAAATGTTGGCTCACTTTAAATTTTAATTCATGCACCACAGATATATAATATGATGAGTCTTTCATCAAAATAGTTTTAATTTCCTATGCCATTTCAGAATCTTAGGCCATTCTTATATATAGCTTGCTTGTTTGTTCACATAGGGATACCATGGGAAATGGAACATGAGAAAGAGGACAATACCTAAGCAAGAACCATTCATCCTTTTTATCCTTGAATCTCATAGAAGAATATATTTGGGGTGAAAATGGGATGTATGAACTGCTGTTCATTTCCCTTCAGAACTGCAACTACTATTTGGGTAGATTTGATCGTGAATATTTTCTATTTTGAAGTAAATTCCAGTATTGGATAGAAGAAGTTCGCTACATGGAGACGATTATTTTTTGTTTTCTTGTTGTGTATTGCTCAACTCAATTTGTATAAAAGTAGGGTAGTAATGCAAGTGTAATCTTACTTTTTTTAGTCTACAATGTATTGGTTGGTTGTACTCGTATAATTATATTAACTATTAAGTGTCAGTTGATTGTGTTCACATGCGAATAAACTAAAAAAATAGAACCGTAAATATTTCAACTTTCTCATACAATCTCACAAGTAACTATCAATTTATTTACATATAGAATTCAAATATAAATGTTAATGGGATCATTAACACTTGATCCACATGTTTTAAATATTCTTATACTAATGAAATAACACTTAGCATTATCACCTAAACCCCTTATATTACAAAACATGTGTGTCTCATTAATAATTTCATTGAGTTGGCCAGAGACTGCCAATCTACAATGATTGGATTGGTTGCTATAAGCAGAGGGTTATGAAGGAGAAGCAAGGCACATGAATATAATAGATACAATAACGATAAGTAAGACATTGTTGTATTTTACGTCAACTAAACCAAATTCTACCATTGTTACTGTGTATATTTTTTATTTCTATCAGCTGCAAATGTTTTGCTGAAATGTAAAAGATAATATTAGTTTGGTTTTTTTAATATTGCAATTTGACGAAGTAAGTTGATGCCCAAATCTTAGGAAAAAAGTTGATGCTCAAATTTCAAGAGAATAAAGAAGAAAAGGATCTATACAGAAAAAAAGAAAAAAGATGAGAGGAATATTATGGCCATGGTTAATGACACTCCGTTCTTGGTTAAGGGGGTTCACTTTTTTAAGGGGACTCCGTTGAAAAATAAATTACTAAGGAGGGATATGCACTATTATAAACTAACATTAATTTTTACCTCCTCTGCCCTTTACGTTCACCTTCTCCCTTCCTTCATCTTTTATTTTTTTTACTTCGTCCTAAACCTTATTTTTTTACCGCAGTAAAAAAAATGGAAAGAACAAAGAATACCGGTCTCTCTTCATTGTCGGATCCGAAACCCGTCCACCGTGCCATGGCTAGGTATGATCTTTCGTTTAGTTCGACAACTAGTTTTTAGTTTTCTTTTGTTTAGTTTGGCAGCTAGGGTTTAGTTTGCTTTCGTTTGGTTCGGCAACTAGGTTATTGATTATCATATCAAATTCGACGTTCGTACATTGCACAGTGGTGTTTATGTCGGGTTTTTGTGGTCGAATGCGGACGTGTGACATACTTTAAGAAACTAGCAGCGTTCGGTTGTGCCTTGTCGAACAATGTAATTTAGTTCGACCATGGATAGTCAATTTTGCACATATGGTTGGGTTTAGGAAATCGAATATTGTTCAGGCATGGTCTGACGTTTTAAGAAATTTAATTCGGCCAAGTTCCACTGTGTATATTTTTCGATAGGTGTTTGTCGACTTTCTTTTTATTGTTCGGCTTACTGCTATCGAATAAGAGTTATTTTCTGGTTTTTATACTTGTACTAAACAGTGTATATAATTTATTTCGGTTTCTTGCAGTAAGAAGTCGGTGGATTTATCTTCAAGCATGAGTATTCCACCAACCGCTTTGAACGGAAAGAAATTAGCAGTGGAACGGATGATGTAACGAATAGAGAAGAGTAGTACTGGAACTGATGAACAAAGCAATAATGACGAATATGGTGCGAGTGAAGATAATGGTAGTTAACATGATCATACTGTAGAGGGAAATGTAGGTTTTACATCGCAAGTTTTTTGCATGATCATATGCACTGTAAAATTAAAATTCAGTTTGATATTTCATTTAACAGAGTTATACACATCTTTTTTTATGAATTCAAAAATTAATTTGATAAATCTTTCAAAATGATTTTTTGTTGACCATTGAATCAAGATCAGGAGGAAGAAGTTGAAAGTGAGGATAGTGTACTAAAATTGAACCGTTGAAAAAAAGGCAAAAAGTTGAGGACATCCCATCAACCTTCGAAAAGTGAGGCAAAAAGGCAAAACGGTTTAGCATTTTGTATGAAATGGTGATTCAGCTATGTTCGGGTGATTAAATTTTGTTAACATTTTTGTAATTTGTATTTGAATGCATGGATTGAAGAAACATGGATTGTCTAGGTTTTCTTCACAGTTCAACAAACTATTGTTTTGCAGTTCGGTCACATGCTGTCAAACTTAAGTTGCTAAGCATGGACCGTGTTGTAGTACTATCGGTTAAAACCGTAGTTCATATTTCAGTTCGGTTGGTGTCCATCGAATAAAGGCCAAACTCTCAGACACGACGGCAGTTTATCGAAAAAGCTTGTTCAGATAGCCATGACATGCTGAATTTTCAAAACATATATGTACTTAAGTTATAATATCTAGTAGTTCGACAACAACATATCAAATTAAATATTTTAATTCGACATATGCACTTCAAAAGTGCTTGAGAATATGACAATCATGTTGCCGAACTTTAATCGCATTTGTACCGAAGTTAGAATACTATTGTAATTCGATGAAGATAAATTGAACATAACATTTTAATTCGGTAGACCTTAATCGAACGTTGGAAAAACTCTCGGGAACGATGGGGGTTTATTGATTTAAATTGACTCAGACGACTAAGGCAAGCCGAACTTGAGTTGAGAAAAGTTGTTTCGACATATGCCCTTCGAAACTGCTTGAGAATACGACAATCATATTACTGAACTCTAATCATCATTGTAATGAAGTTAGAATACTATTTCTTGTTCGATCGAGGAAATTCGAACATAGTATTTTAATTTGGTAGCCCAATATCGAATTTTGGCAAAACTCTTGGAAACGGTGGTGGTATACCGAGTTATATTGACTTAGACGATTGAGGAAAACCAAATTTAAGTTGAGAATTTTTTTTTCAACATAAGCCCATTGAAGTTGCTTGAGAATACAACACTCATCTTGCCAAAATCTAATCACCATTGTAATGAATTTAGAATACTATTTGTAGTTTGATCATGAAAAATCGAACATGGTATTTTAATTCGACGGCCATTTGTCAAATATTGGCAAAACTCTCGAGAACGGTGTTGGTTTATCGAACTACTATATTACAGATGGTGATGTTTCATCGAATCTGCTTTGCTTCTGGTTTTCTACCCTACCGAATAGAATTACACCCCTCTCTCTAGTAAACATTCATATGCATAACATAGTCATATTTAATTACATACAATTTCATTGCACTCCAAAATCACATACAATTCCATAAGACGTCAAAATAATTTCATTGTCACTCCAAAATTACATAAATTCCATAGGACATCACAACTATTTGGTTGTCACTCCAAAATTACATACAATTCCATATGACATCAAAAACAATTTCATATAATAACTAGTCTACTAACTTAAATCTAGTTTAATTACACTCTTTTCGTCTTCACGGTCCCCCGTTAAAGCTAAGTATTTGTTTATTATTTCAATATGCGGTGTGATCCAATATTCTGCATTGATATTATAAAATTGTTGGAAGTACGGAAATTGAGGTGTGGGATGTTATCCCATTTTTTGGACAAAACTGGAATATCAATGTTGTGTGCGTTCCCACCACGACCGGAACAAGAAGAAGCAGCCAGCAAGCGTATATAGATCAGGAATTTCACTCAAGGTTCAAATATAAAGTTCATTCGGTGAAACAACACCAGAGCTCATTCGGCACTCATCCCATTCGGCGTACCTCAGTTCATCTGGCATCCCAAGGCAAGAGTCCATTCGGCAGTATGAAGCAAGACCCATTCGGCATTCACAACCCAAGGTACCATTCGGCAGAACTCATTCGGCAGATCCATTCGGTAGTACCGAGACCGAATCAACTCCACTTCCCTTCCCACCGGATCAACTACAAGCTCCATCTTTCATCACCCACTACCGGTCCAACATCACCACCGAACCACACACCACTCAACTTAACACCGGACCAACCTTTCTCCCATTGCCGAGCCAACTCCCCTTTTCCTACCACCGAATCAACCTCTCTTCCACTAATTGCCGAACCAAAGCCTCGCCGAACCAGAAAGTTGCCAGGCCAGATTGCTTCAGCCCAGGCCCACCAGCAGCTATATACATCCAAGACCCCTGCCCCCAGCCTCACTCTATAAATAGAGGGGCAGGGGTACAACAATGGCAGACAAGTTTGAGAGCTCAAGCCTGGAAGGAACTCTCAAACAACTTTAGATACTTGTAATCAAAGCTTTGTACTTGTAATCTGAAGAGAAAAAGGAGAATAACATATAAAGTGGACGTAGGCACGTTCTGGCCGAACCACTATAAATCTGTGTGTCTTTTACAGTTTAGTCCCTGCTTTTTATACATTTGCATAAATCACCCAAATCACTAAGAACAACATAAAATCAACCAACTCATACGACTTTGGGTGTTTGCGGCCATTTTTTACGCAAACATTTTGGTGCTTTCACTGAGAAGAACCAGCTCCCGCTACATCGGGTAGAAGTTGAATTTGAAAGTCTAAGAGTCTGGATCTAAGAGTTATGACGAGACAAACAAGTAGAAGGCAAAGGCCAGAGAGAAGTGAACACCAAGGAAGTCAAGAGGCTTCCTCAGGAGGGAATCAAGCGTCGATCTTCATCACTAAGGATGAGATGGAAGCCATGATGAGAAGACAAGAAGAGATGATCCAGAACTTACTTCAGCAAATTGGGCAAATTGGAGCACAAATCCAAGGAGCAACTGGAGTTCAGAACGGAGCAGGACCATCTGGCGCAGCACCAGAGCTAGGGGGCACTCACGCGGAGCATGTTGATCCAACCCCGGGAAGAGAGATGGGGGCATCCGAGCCACGTGGTAGCAATAGAGGAATGAACGTTCAGCCAGGGGGACATACACATGAAAACTCCCACGGACTCGGGGGGCAGGTCGAAGGCAATAAACAAGGACTACAGCTTGGAGACAATGACAGATTAGCAGAGATGGACAATGACAGATTAGCAGAGATGGTTAGAAGAGCTATGAGAGGCGGTTTAGTAAACAGAGACTTGGAAGATGTAACCAGGAGTCCTTTTTCTTCTGCGATTAGGATGGCTAGGAACCCACCAGAATTCAAGCTACCATCATTGGACATGTACAACGGGAAAACGGACCCCACGGTCCATCTAACGAAGTATATGAGACATATGGAAGTGCTGGGGGCATCAGAGGAGGTTATGGCCCGGTGCTTTCCACTGTATTTGACGGACATTGCAGCGTTATAGTTTATGCAACTGGAGAGCGGCTCCATAGGAACATGGGCAGATTTAACTGAGAGATTCATGAGGCAATTCAGGGTTCATATTGCGAGACCCAAGAATGTGATGACTTTGGCAACCTTGAAATAGAAAACTGGAGAGACTTTGAGGAGCTTTCTAACGCGATTTAATGCGGCGGCAGCATCAGTGGATCGACCAGATCCATCTATGGTCATGATGGCGGCTGTATCTGGAATAGCTGGTAATACAGAGTTCAAGAATTCATTAACCAAGGACCCGCCTATGAATCTGGGAGAATTCTATCATGAGGCTGAAAAGTTTCTGCGTTTGGAAGATGCTAGTGCAGAAAGAGAGGAAGAAGATGACGTTTACACAATCAAGAGCGGAAACCCACCTGGAAAGGGTGCGGAGACTAGCAAAGGAAAAAGAAAGGCTGAGGATAATGATGACAGGACAAAGTGGCTACGAAGAGAGCCACGATTCACCACCTATTCAGAGCTGAATGAGAGTTTGGAACGGATTTATCAGGATACCAAAGGGCAGATTCCGTATCGTAGACCAATGCGAAGGGATCCAACCTCTGACGAAAGAAAATCAGATAAGTTTTGTGTATTTCATGAATTGAATGGTCATAACACTAATGATTGTAGGCATTTGAAGGACGAGGTGGAAGGGCTTATCAGGAACGGTATGCTCCTTCAGTATGTGAGGAGGCGAACTCCAACGGTGGAGCCAGAGCGACCACCCTCTACATCAGCTAGAGGTGACCCTGGATCAGGGCACCATTTGATTATCTATTGATTGCTTGATTAAAATAACGATGAACAAGTCGTAAGCTTCCACTAAAGCAATTGAATCATTTACACATGTACGAGATCGCGAACGATCTCCAGGCATGCTCTGAATGATCATTGACTGCTTCGGGGTGGGAACTTACACTTTGACATCCTTGCTTTGCTTTTGTTTCGATTTGAACATTTGAATCCCTTCCTGTTTGGAAATTTCTACTGTAAGGTACTATTGCTTTAACATTTACAATTCTATGAAAAAATTATTTACTTGTGTGCCCGTTGGATCGCGAACGGTCCACGAGCACCTATTGCATGGCAACGAACTGCCGAAGTCTTTGATTCGAAAACTCCCCCAAACAATAACTCCAACACTGATAATATTATGTCCCCCCCGGGCACACTCATTCGCCTCGAACGGCACCCGACTTCGAACAGTCACAATTCGCCTCGAACGGCACCCAACTTCGAACAGTCACAACTCGCCTCGAACGGCACCCGACTTCGAACAGTCACAACTCGCCTCGAACGGCACCCGATCGCGAACGATCATAACTCGCCTCGAACGGCACAACTCGCCCCGAACGGCACAACTCACCTTACCTCAGATGGCTCGATCGCGAACGGTCGTCATTTGAGGTCCGCCACCTGATCACTGACTGTTACACCTTACCTCAAATGGCTTGATCGCGAACAGTCGTCATTTGAGGACCACCACTTGACCGCACACTGTCGCACCTTACCTCGAATGACTTGATCACGAACAATCGTCATTTGAAGTTAGGCGCTTGACCTTGAACGGTCACATTTCATCACAAATGGCTCGGTCTCGAACGATCGACGCGTGGACTTACAGGCTCGACCGCGCACTGTCGCACTTTACCTCGAATGACTCGATCCCGAACGGTCGTCATTTGAAGTTAAGCGCTTGACCTTGAACGGTCGCATTTCACCGCAGATGACTCGATCCCGAACGATCGACGCATGGATTTACGCGCATGACCACGCAGGGTCGCACTTTCCCTCAAATGACTCGATCACGAGCGATCGTCATTTGAAGTTAGGCGCTTGACCATGAACGGCCGCGCTTCATCCCAAATAGCTCGATCCCGAACGATCGTCATTTGGGGCCATATAAAATATCAAGCTCTTTAAAGGTTGTCAATAGGATATGAACATCCAGCTCATGGCATTACAAAACACGCCTTCCTACCGCAAGGCATATTTTGGGGGGCAAAGTGTTATCCCCTTTTTTGGACAAAACTGGAATATCAATGTTGTGTGCGTTCCCACCACGACCGGAACAAGAAGAAGCAGCCAGCAAGCGTATATAGATCAGGAATTTCACTCAAGGTTCAAATATAAAGTTCATTCGGTGAAACAACACCAGAGCTCATTCGGCACTCATCCCATTCGGCGTACCTCAGTTCATCCGGCATCCCAAGGCAAGAGTCCATTCGGCAGTATGAAGCAAGACCCATTCGGCATTCACAACCCAAGGTACCATTCGGCAGAACTCATTCGGCAGATCCATTCGGTAGTACCGAGACCGAATCAACTCCACTTCCCTTCCCACCGGATCAACTACAAGCTCCATCTTTCATCACCCACTACCGGTCCAACATCACCACCGAACCACACACCACTCAACTTAACACCGGACCAACCTTTCTCCCATTGCCGAGCCAACTCCCCTTTTCCTACCACCGAATCAACCTCTCTTCCACTAATTGCCGAACCAAAGCCTCGCCGAACCAGAAAGTTGCCAGGCCAGATTGCTTCAGCCCAGGCCCACCAGCAGCTATATACATCCAAGACCCCTGCCCCCAGCCTCACTCTATAAATAGAGGGGCAGGGGTACAACAATGGCAGACAAGTTTGAGAGCTCAAGCCTGGAAGGAACTCTCAAACAACTTTAGATACTTGTAATCAAAGCTTTGTACTTGTAATCTGAAGAGAAAAAGGAGAATAACATATAAAGTGGACGTAGGCACGTTCTGGCCGAACCACTATAAATCTATGTGTCTTTTACAGTTTAGTCCCTGCTTTTTATACATTTGCATAAATCACCCAAATCACTAAGAACAACATAAAATCAACCAACTCATACGACTTTGGGTGTTTGCGGCCATTTTTTACGCAAACATGGGAGGCAAAGGAGAGTCCAGACTGAATTTAATATAAATAAAATGCGAGTTGTCTAAATGGCCCATAAGCGCCGTCCAATTTTGGTTCAACGGGTTCGTACGAACTATTGTGGGAACAGATGTAAAACACATATGATTGTCTATTAAGACCACTACAGTGCCAACGTTTCGGCTATTAAAAATCCTGATCCTTTTATCTGCATCCACTCACTAAACCCAATTGCATTCGTACATTGTACCCTATTCTTCATTTCCTCATAGCCACATTCATCCCATATTTTTTGTACATATCCGAATGAAGCACTAAATTGTCGACCATATTCTCACGTACAAACTTACATGGATTTTCTGGTCTTTGATTATGGAGATTCAATTGTTTAACCACAACGCAATAATCACAATTACCATCACTAGGCATATCGTATATACAATTATGTAGGGTCTCATACGTTTGGATATTTGCAACAAATATTCATCGTCAAAGTTTTGGTGCCAAGCTTCTTTAAGTAACAACCAACCAAAGTAAGATTTGAGCTACACAACAGTGACGCTTCAACACGTTCAAAGTAAGAAGGATCTTGTTTAGTTGACTTACCTTTTTTGGAAGTCTGCCTTTTTTAATAGTTGTCACAAGGGGTTCTAAAATAGTGGTTGTTTGAGGGAATGCTAGCAATTTCAAATCTTGTTGCATAACAAGTCCCACGTTATCAAGCGATTCATCATACCTACTTTTCAATGCTTTGATTTCGGGCAAGTAAAAAAAATCAATAGTTGAATGATTCAATGTAGGAGTGCAAGATAATTGCTTCCAATAAGAGTCTATAACGCTTAGAGGTATGTAACCTTGTGAATGTCTAAAGTCCGTAGCTTATGTGCACTTGGTAGTCTATTTACTTACCACAAAACACAACCACAATTCTCGATACCCAAGCCGACGTTTGAAATGGTACTTAATTCATGTAGTAGTAAATCAAGTGCTTTGTGAGATACAACACCCAATATTTCTTTGAACACAGGTTCACTTTGAAATCTATGCATTGTCGTTGATGTATTTGTTTCAAATGCATGTTTGATTGCAAATAATTCATTCTCGGTAGAAAGATTTGCACTAGTCTAACATTGCATAAAGTTACCTGCAACTGAATCAAAATACAATTTCAAACGATGGTGTGCACATTCAACTGTGCTAGTTGACCCATTATCATGGTGTTTTATTTTGTTGGTCCAAGCCAAAACAAACATCGCCTTATATTTACTAAGCTAATTTCTCAGTACATACGTGTTAGATTTTTTTTTGTCTCATGAGTCATGTATCACGAAACGAGTTTAAGTTCAGATGATACTCTTCTTCGGACAATGAGTTTATCACATATATCCAACCATCATAAAAAAGTTCGCACTCCTTTTTTCCTTCTTCATCCTCTAAAACTACCTCTTTATACCCAATCAATTCTCGTTACTTTTTTTTATAAAATTTGGTTTACAATTCTTGGACATTCTTTGAAATATGTCATGCATAAAGAATATGATGTGCCGCTGGAAAAACAATAGCTACTGCATTTGTAAAAGCAATTTCAACAACCGTAATGATAACACCTGGAATTTCTTTAGCCATATAACACTTTCTAACACATTCAAGAGCTCATATGTATGACTCTATAGTCAAGCGACTAATAAAAGCAAGTGCAACGGTAAAGGATGCTCTAGTAGATATTTTTGACACCATATGTAAACACGGTAACTTATACCAATTTTCCTTGAACTTGCAATCCAAGAACAAATTTTGATGAAAACACTGTGCAAGAACAACACATCTAGGATGGCTAAAGAACAAATTGAAAATTTTACTGGTTGTACCATCAACTCCATGATGCACTGAATAATGATGACTAGAGGCCAATTTCATAACTTGTTGCATAATCGACTTACCTTCCATATTCTGTAGTTTAAGTTTCACTTTTGCATTTGTAAATATTTCTAACAGTTGATTGGTACTCTGGGCTGTCAATTCTAATAGCGGTTCAAATATTTCAAGGCTTGACTCCACTATCTGCCATTGTTTCAACGATCTTAACTTCATGATCCTTCAGCCTCGCCACATACAGATGCCCATTTAATACGATAGGAAGCATGTGATTGTGACGTCCATTTTTTACCTCCAAAATTCAAATCCCAACATCTGTACAATGTGCGCTTAACTCAAATGGACATCCACATTTTTTCGATCTTCTCCCTTTTTTGGGTTTTTGGAACATGATTCTTTGGCTTATGATCAATATACTCTCCGCTTCTTTCACATACTAGAATCATCCCCGATCATTTTCCCTTAGCTAACAATTTTCTCGTTCTTGTTCTTTTGGTCACAACAATACAATTCACACTGATCTCGTGATCCATGCATCAATCTCGTACATTTTTCTTTGATTCAAACAACTGCATCATAAATCAATAACATGACTCAAACCTCAAAAATCATATATAATTCCAATATTTTTACGTACCTTATCAGTAGTGATGAGAAGTCAAATCAGGGTAATTGAATTCATTGCAATCGTCATTTTGGTTATCATTGCCATCATCGTCTTCCTTATTTTGATTGTTGTTGTCATCTTTGTTTTCAGATTCATTCTCTCGTATTTATTGAAAAATATAACTTAGAATCTTTAGTTTTAAACAAATATTCAAACATCAATTGCCGAACAAAATTTCGGCTATCCACTACCGAAACAAAATTTTGGCTACCCACTACCCAAAAATATTTTGGCTACACACCATCCAAAAAGATAGCATTCACTTTCTTGGGTGAGAATTATAGTATATTCTTCCTCCAAAGGAGAACTTTCATTAGAGTTTAATTCCCCATAGGTTGTAATTACTGATTAGAGAGCAGCTGATAGTAATGAGTTTAGGGTAAAAATAGATTACTAAGGGTAACAAGGCAACAGAGGTAAATTTTAAAAGGAGGCTACTTTCGTTAGTCCTAGTAATATTCTTTTCTATAAAAAAATTTAGTTGGTGTGACGACCCGCAGTCGGGACCCTCTGAATCCAACATCAAACCACGCGTGTCCGACCCAAAGCGCACCGATTGCAAATGATCATGAGAAAGAAAAGAGAGGGTGAGAAGAAAGAGAGAAGAAAGAAGAAGAGAAGAGAAGAAGAAGAGAGAAGCAGTGTAAGGAAATTTGATCGTTTTGTAAGAAAATTAATGTGAAAACATTAATGGACCATTTCCTTCCTCAAACGTTTCCTTCCTCATTATGTGGTACATTAATGGACCGTTTCCTTCCTCATTATGTGGTCAATAGAATCTAAAGAGTTTTCCTATTAATATGCTAATAAATAAAACGGTTATAATCTAGAGCGTTAATTTCTCTCATCTTGATCTTGATGGACGATCAAGATTAAGTCTACAAATTTGGAAATTTGGTCCTCTCTCTACCTATAAATATTAACCTTTGCCCATCACAAAGGATATAGAAAACATATAAAGAAAGATATAGGAAAAGAGAGAGAAACCATTTCCTTTCTCCGTTGAAACAGCTTTCGACAACATCCATTGCTGATTCGTACACAAGATGTCTAGAGGTTTGTTTTATTAATTCATTACATATGTGATAATCATGTAATTCTAGATCTTAGGGTTTATGTTATTCGCAAGATATAGATTACATGTGGTATCAAAGCATGGATTTAGAATTCATGATTATCCATCAATATATAAAACAAAACTAGCATAGATCTATGATATGATGTTTGTAATTTTACTATGATGATGATAACGATTATTAGTGTTAATATGATTCAAGTTTAATATTTATATTATTTAAGTTGCTATAGTAATCATGATTATCAATATTGTTCTATTTACTGCATGCTTAGATTTGGATCTGGAAAGTTTATATTTCCGCTAAAGTAATTTGTTTTCTACTTTAATGTTTGACCTACTGTATAATATGGAACAACTTATTGTATGCGAATACTTTTCAGAAAGTATACATATTGAAAACAATTGTTTCCTAGTTTGACGTTAAATTCATGATCTGGAACTTACAAGATAATTGCCTATATATGATTTGCAAAAAAAATTATTTATATGTTAAATTCATGTATGAAATTTACTTGGAGTTACTAGACATTTATTATCCTTGCTATGGATTACTTGAAAGAATGACAAATGTTTATGCAAAAAAAAGAGGGGGTGACCACCTGGTCCGATCGGTTTCTCTCTTTTCTCTTTTGTTTTAGTTTTCTCTTCCGCGCTTAATTTCTTTGTTTCCTATGGTCTGATGCATGCAGTCCCGTCCATAGGCGGCTGCTGCTTACATAATAACGCACGAAACATTAATGTTTATCATTCTTTCATGAGTATGGTTCTACTGCCTACCTACGGGAGGTGCTAAACCTAACCTCTTATTATGACATGTGTTTTATTCTAATAAAAAAGCCTACATTTCTTTTATATCTGCAGTTGCAATGCCCTCAAACCTTATTTCGTACGCTACGTCTATCGTCAGACTCAATGGAACCAACTACTTAGAATGGAAAGAGCAAGTTGAGTTTTCTTTAGGCGTACTTGAACTGGACATGGCTCTCCTTAAGGAAAAGCCAGCCCCACTTACTGACATAGGTACGCCTGAGGAAAACAAACTCCATGATGATTAGGAATGGTCTAATAGGCTCAGCATGATGTTTATGCGAATGGTGATTGATACCAACATCAAAACCTCCCAACCCAAAACTGAAAGCGTAAAAGAATATTTGCAATCCATTGAAAATCGGTTCAAGACTGCTGACAAATCCCTTGCTGGGAAACTTATGGCAGATCTTGTAACCATGGAGTTTGATGGTTCTCGCTCAATGAGCGCTCATGTCATTGAAATGATTAACCTTGCTGCCAAACTTAAGAACTTGGGATTCGTTATGGACGATGCTTTTCTCGTCCAATTCATTCTCACTAGCTTACCTCATCGGTATGAACCATTCAAAATTCATTACAACACTATTACGGAAAAGTGGAGTCTAAATGAATTGACTAACAAACTGGTTCAAGAGGAGTCTAGGCAAGGCTCGCAAGGCATTAAAGTTGCTTATTTCACTCAAGGGGTTGGAAAACAAGCTGGCAAAAAGAACAACTCACGGTATAAAAGAGCACCACCCAAATCTGATGACGCCACTCGACCATCCAAGAAGAAAAAGAAGGACGATGTCTACAAATTCTGCAAGAAACCTGAACACCTCCAAGCAGATTGCATTAAGCGCAAAGCATGGTTCGAAAAGAAAGGTAACCCAATGGGTTTCATAAGTCAATTTGAATCAAATCTTACTAATGTACCTTCTTCTACTTGGTGGATTGAGACTGCTGCTAACGTTCATATTTCGAATTCTATGCAGGGATTCATTACGACCCAAACCACAAACCCAAGTGAGAATTTTATTTTCATGGGGAATAAAGATAAAGCTCCAGTTGAAGCTATTGGAACTTTTCGTCTTATTTTAGATAGCGGTTATCAGTTAGATTTATGTCAAACTCTTTATGTTCCGTCTATTTCCCATAATTTGATTTATGTAAGTGTACTTGATAAATTTGGATATTCTTTTGAAGTTGGAAATGGAAATTTTAGTTTATTTAAAAATTCTAGTCTTATTGGTTCTGGAATATTAATTGATGGACTTTATAAACTTCATCTTAAACAAAATGCTGAAATCCAACTCACCCTGCATGGAAAAGAAACTAAAAGAAAGTCATCCAAGAATGATTCTTAATTCTTGTGGCATAAAAAACTGGGTCATATATCCAGTGAAAAAATCAAGAGGTTAATGAAAGATGGTGTCCTACCGGACCTTGACTTCGCTAACATTACAGCATGTGTTGATTGTATTAAAGGAAAAACAATAAAAAACACAAAGAAAGGAGCCACAAGAAGTACACAACTTATTGAAATAATACATACAGATAAACCTTTTGATGTTCCAACTTTTGGAGGAGAGAAATATTTCATCACTTTTATCGATGATTTTTCATGCTATTGCTATCTTTATCTGTTGCATGAAAAATCTCAGTCAGTGGATGTTGTACAAGTGTTCATTACTGAAGTCGAAAGGCAATTAGAAAGAAAAGTGAAAATCATTAGGTCAGATAGGGGTGGTGAATTCTATGGAAGGTATGATGAAACGGGACAACATCCTGGACCTTTTGCTAGACTTCTTCAAAAACTTGGAATTGTTGCACAATACACAAGCCTGGATCTCCATGGCAGAATGGTGTAGCTAAAAGGCAAAATCGTACATACATGGAAATGGTTAGATCCATGATGAGTCATGCAAATTTACCTATATCATTATGGATGGATGCATTACGAACAGCTATTTACATCTTAAACAGAGTTCCAAGTAAGGCCATTCCAAAGACTCCTTTTGAACTTTGGAAAGGATGGAAACCTAGTTTAAGACATCTCTAAATTTAGGGTTGCCCAGCTGAAGCTAGACTGTACAATCCAAATGAAAAGAAATTGGTTTTTAAGACAGTCGGTGGTTACTTTATAGGTTACCCAGAAAAATATAAAGGATATAGATTTTATTGTCCTAACCATAGTACAAGAATTGTTGAAACCGGCAATGCCAATTCTATGAGAATGGTGAAATTAGTGGGAGTACAAAACAACAAGAAGTGGTCATTCATGAAATAAGGGTACTCATTATCTTACCCTCTATTACGAAAGATATTGGGAATCATCCCATTGTTGAACCTGTTCACAATGAGGAAAACCCAATAAATGATCAACAACTCCATAATGAAATTATCACCAATCATAATGTTGATGAAGTACCACAGGAACCAGCATTAAGAAGATCTCAAAGACAAAGAAGATCAGCTATTCTTGATGATTATATGCTTTATCTAATAGAATCTGAAGGAACTACGGACCCAATTTCTTATTCACAAGCCATTAAGGATGTTAATTCTATTAAATGGATTGATGCCATGAAAGATGAACTGAAATCTATGGATAATAATCAATTTTTTGAAATCGTTCAATTGCCGCAAGGACATAAAGCAGTCGGTTGTAAGTGGGTCTTCAAGACCAAACATGACTGCAATGGTAAAATTGAACGATATAAAGCCAGACTTGTTTTCAAAGGTTTTAATTAGAAAGAAGGCATTGACTATAATGAAACTTTTGCTCTTGTTTCCAGGAAAGATTCTCTTAGAATTGTCATGGCATTAGTAGCTCATTATGATATCGAGTTGCATCAAATGGATGTGAAAACAGCCTTTCTAAATGGAGACTTGGAAGAAGAAGTCTACATGCGTCAACCTGAAGGCTTCATAATTGAAGGACACGAAGACATGGTCTGCAAACTTAAGAAATCAATATATGGACTGAAACAAGCTTCTAAACAATGATATCTAAATTTTCATGAAATCATTTCCGCTTTCGATTTCACAGAAAACATAGTTGACCCTTGTATATACCTCAAATTTAGTGGGAGCAAGTTCATATTTTTGATTCTGTATGTTGATGACATATTATTAGCTAGCAGCGACCTTGGTTTATTACGTGAAACTAAGGATTATCTCTCAACGAAATTTGAAATGAAAGATATGGGTGAGGCTTCCTATGTGATAGGAATAGAAATATTCTGTGATAGATCACAAGGAATTCTAGGATTGTCTCAAAAAGCATATATTGACAAAATTCTTGAGAGATTTGGCATGACGAATTGTTCCTCTAGTCATGTACCACTGCAGAAAGGAGACAAACTTGTTCTTGAGCAGTGCCCAAAGACTCCTATGGAATGTGAAGAAATGACCAAATATCCTTATGCATCTCTTGTAGGGAGTTTGATGTATTCACAGGTCTGTACAAGACCTGATATCAGTCATGCAGTTGGTATGCTGGGTAGATTTCAAAGTAACCGAGGAATCGCTCATTGGAAAGCTGCAAAGAAGGTAATGAGATACTAAAGGGAACAAGGAATTACATGCTCACCTATAGAAAATCAAGTTACCCACAAGTAACTGGTTATTCTAATTCAAACCTTACTAGATGTCCTGACACTAGGATCTGCACTCTTGGCTATGTGTACCTCTTATGTGGAGTGCAATATCATGGAGAAGCCAGAAATCTGAGATGCTTTTCGGATCCACCATGATGGCTGAATACGTAGCATGTTATGAGGCTTCAATTCAGGGAACATGGCTGTGTAATTTTGTCTCACAATTTGTCACCTTAAGTTTTATCTCTACGCCACTAGCTGTCTACTGCGACAATGAAGCTGCAACCTTTTTCTCCAAGCATGATAGGATAACCAAAAGTTCCAAACACATGGATCTTAAATACCTACTACTGAAGCAAGATGTTAAACTAAAGAAAATTATTGTTGAATTGATAAGTACAGACTTACAAGTGACAGACATATTCACGAAAGGACTACCTCCAAAGACCTTTCAGAGACATACTGATAGCATGAGTCTTGCAGATAGTTCCTAATTATCTTCTTATTATGCCATTTATTTTGTAATTATCTAGACATAACAATTATTGAGCTCTTATTAATTTGGACATCTTTTATTTCTGTTTTATAATGTGTACACATTCATATTTAGATAAATGATAACAGAAACAGTCTTTTGCTTCAAGACATTATGTGACCATTAAGTTATGCTCATCTATGGTCTAGTTATGAAAGTTGTCAATGTCATAGTACATGGAAGTAAGCATGTTGCAAAATAACGTGTACACGTCATGACTTCCATTGACCACTAGATTAGCCAAGACACTTATGATAACTGACTAAAGAAAAGTTTAGCATATCATGCGCGCCTTATGACCTTAATACGAAAACATTAATGGATTTTACTATTGACCAAGTGGGAGACTGTAAGGAAATTTGACCATTTTGTAAGGAAATTAATGCGAAAACATTAATGGACTGTTTCCTTCCTCAAACGCTTCCTTCCTCATTATGTGGTACATTGATGGACCGTTTCCTTCCTCAAACGTTTCCTTCCTCATTATGTGGTCAATAGAATCTAAAGAGTTTTCCTATTAATATGCTAATAAATAAAATGGTTATAATCTAGAGCGTTAATTTCTCTCATCTTGATCTTGATGGACGATCAAGATAAAGTCTACAAATCTGGAAATTTGGTCCTCTCTCTACCTATAAATATTAACCTTTTCCCATCACAAAGGATATAGAAAACACATAAAGAAAGATATAGGAAAAGAGAGAGAAATCATTTTCTTTCTCCATTGAAACAGCTTTCGATAACATCCATTGCTGATTCGTACACAAGATGTCTGGAGGTATGTTTTATTAATTCATTACATATGTGATAATCATGTAATTCTAGATCTTAGGGTTTATGTTATTTGCAAGATATAGATTACAAGCAGAACCAAAAACAATATAGGATCTCACATCGCAGTGGAATAACATATAATATAAATCAATCTTTACAAAGAGAAACTATAATATACATAAATCAATATCAGAGTACACAATAAGTAATCGTTAGCTTGGACGGTTATAATAAACTATCCTCACAAATGCTGATAATTTGCAGCAACAACAATGCAATGCAGCGGAAAAATAACAGATACGTGTATACGACATAAAGATCTCCAGCTCGCCTACTAAAGCTCCAAAAGCATCAAATCTGAACTTGTAAATATACTCGGTCTGACCCGAGCATTAAAAGGAAAGAACGTCCGGATTAGTCTGGTAAACCAACGTGAGAAAAACACACCTCAACTAAATTTTAAAGTTATCAAAAATTTTCCTTTATAAAAACAAAAGGTATCTCATAAGACCATGTCGCAAATAAATACCGACAAGGTTTTTACCTTGCGATAACCAAAACATTTCATATCAAATTCTCTTTTATTATAATAATGTCTATTGCACAAATAATAAATTAAATAGCTGAAATTGTTACATTATTAAATCCCAGTGTAATAGGTTTACAATCAAAATGACAGACATATAGTGGATTTTGGATTTCCATACAAATGATTAGTTGAAGGGACCACATTTCCGAAAACTCGGTACACCTCTAGAGGGATGTACCTAGGATCGAGATACTCGGCGCCTAAATCAACACAAGACCGGCCTACCTATCCCTGGATAGTAACAGATGTGTCATCACTCCAGTCATTACTAACCTAAAATCAATGGCCACAATACATCAACAATAATCAGATACACGACGTCATAGCGTGTAAAGATATATCTAAAAGAGTGATGACATCTCCTAATGGCAGTGACCCATTTTAGCCTTACTGCTTCTATCCCTATTTTAGTCATTTTCCAGGGAGTGAGGCCAAAAGAGGTTTCAATTACCTTTCACATATCACATATCACATCATCTTTGAATGCCACATTACCATTTTCATTGACTACTAATTATCTTCCACAAAAATACAACTCTTGAGCTCGTACGTCTAAATAAATTACAGTAGTTGAGACGAATCCCTTACATATTGAGTGTTGGACAATTAAAAATTGCTACGTTAATCAAAATAGTCTACTTATTCTTGTTATATAAAAAAGTTGACCTGAAGTTTAGTTGAAAGCATAAACACATGAAGTGAAGTTTATAATATAATTTGAGTGGATTACAAGACCTCCACGGTGGTATCACTTAATTTTTAAATCAATTTTGTAAACTGCATTATTTCTATCTTATTTGCTTATTGAACCATAGCACCAGACATCTGCACAGGTTGGAGCCATTATTATTTCTAAATATTTGGAATTTACTAATGAGACTTTGCACGAAAGGTCCATATTTCTACTGTTGCTACAACAAAAAGTCCATGTAGAAATAAGTATGTAAATTAGGTCCCTGTTTTTTCTAATTTAGAAAGTGCAATTTAGCTTACGCTTTTTAAAATTTTCAAAAATATCAAAAAGTTTAGAAAAATTTCAAAATCAAAAAGCGCAAACTAACTTGCACTTTCCTGATATAAAGTGTAAGTTACCTTGCGCTTTTCAAAAATTTCAAAAAAAAATTCAAAATCAGAATGCACAAACTAGCTTGCCCTTTTCTAATATAAAGTGCAAGACAACTTGCGCTTTTCAAATTTTCAAAAATGATTTCAAAAACAAAAAAGTGCAAGTTACCTTGCATTTTTTGTCAGATAAGTGCAATGTACCTTGCATTTTTTCTTTTTCTAAAATAGGGAATAAATTTGCATATTCATTTCTGCAGGAACTTTTTCGATAACAACATCAAAAACAGAGACCCGTGACTCTTTTCTTGTTTACAAATTTCTCACTTCAAAATGAAAGAAAAAAAAACCTTTAACTTTGACTTATTGTTTTATCTACACCTAATCTATTGTCAGTATCTTTGTATATGTCTGAGTATTGCATAGTTTTCATCATTTGGATTTTAAACCGTGATTACACACACACGGATATATATATATCAATATATAATTTCCACGTATCGACGATGCAAGTAGTATATGTCGATGAAACGATAAGAATTTAAGAGCGATATCATTTGCCAATTTGTTTTTTAATAACCGGAGCATGATGATATTTTGACATTACTTTATTGTGTGAATGTTTTGATCTAGGTTACAATAAGAAAAAAAGCAGCCTTACAACTTAATCTATTAAAATTAACTAATATTTACCTAAATATGTCTTTGTTTACATACATATATACATGTGTGTGTATTTATATGTGGATATCCCTACACATATGGGTATCTATTGTTGTTCCAGTACTGCGGTAATATCGTCTATATTATACGTATATATGAATATCTGTTTTATGGCTTTCCTGGTAGAACATCATCCATGTTGATTTTTGTAGAAGTGTTACATTCATCAACACACTGTCCGTGATAATTTAGAATATAGTTAATGAATTGGAACAATTATGTCACAATTTCTTTTGTTGAATCAGCTTCTATGTTTGGATTCAACCATGTTTGATTACTAAGTAATTTTATGTGCTAAGTTGATTGTTAATCTTCAATGATATGTTCTTTCTAAGATTCGTGTTTAGTGTTGGTGTAAACCAAAATTAAAGAGCCGTGTGCTGATGTGAAAAGTCATGTCTATTCGAATGAAAAGTCATATCTGTTCAGTGAAGAGTCGTGTCCGTTCACTGAAAAGTCGTGTCTATTGAAATGAAGAGTCGTGTCTATTAAGTAAAAGTCATGTCTATTGAAGTGAAAGGGTGTCTATTCAAAAAGGTTATGTCTGTTTGTAAGGGTTGTAAACCACTATATATATGTGGTCATTTTGTTGTGTTGTATGCAAGTTGTAGGCAAGACGAAAAGCAAGTTATAAAAAAAATTGTCTATTCTCCTCTAAAATTATAATTCTCTTCTCTTTTCTATTTTAACAAATTGGTATCAAAACTTGGTTGAAAAATGTCAAACAACCTTGTCTCCCTTGTTTCTCGATTCAACGGTGAAAAGTTTGATTATTGGAGCAATCTAATGAGGCTCTGTCTTGAATCTCAAGACTTGTGGACAGTTTTGAAGAAGGTGTTGGTGCGCCGGAAGATGAGACGCAACTCACAATTGGCCAAAAGATCTTCTGAAAAGCAAAAAACAGAAAGATCGGAAGGCTCTCTTCCAAATCTATCAGACACTTGTAATTCAAGTTTATGAGAGAATTTCAAAAGCTGCAAATGCTCAGGAGGCTTGGAAAATATTGAATACAACGTATTCTGGCCAAGATCAAGTAAAAAAGGTTCGCCTGTAGTCACTACGAGCTGAATTCGAAAAGCTCGAAATGAAGGATAGTGAGAAAATCTCAGAGTATTTTACTCGTCTCACTTCCATCATAAATCAGATGGCTTCAAACGGAGAAGTCATGGAGACTCAAAGAGCCGTTGAAAAAATTCTACGGAGCCTACCATTCAAGTTCGATCATATTGTGGTTGCAATTGAGGAATCAAATGATATTGCTTCACTTTCTCTTGAAGGCTTGCAAGGAAGGCTGGAAGCTCATGAGGCTTGGATCTTGATGAGAAGTAAACAAACAAATTCTTCTCGAGATCAAGCCTTAAAATCTCAATTCACATCCACAAAAGGTCAAGGCCCATCCCATGGCAAAAGTAACAGCAGGAATAGTGGAAAACATGAAGAATCAAAGGAGGAGAAACCATCATTCCAAAATAACAAGGCGCGAGGCAAATACAAAGGCAAAAAACCATATTGTGAATGCAATTTCTGTCACAAGCCGGTTCATAAAGTAAATGATTGTTGGGAGAAACATCCTGAAAAGAAGCCAGTTGCTGGTTTTATGCATAATGAAGCAGAAAAATCTGAATTTTTGTTGATCGCTTCGGATGGAAATGTTGAAAACGTATGGTACTTGGATAGTGGTGCAAGTAGGCATATGACTGGAAATAAAAAACTATTTTCGAGTCTTGTGGAAGCTGATGATGGTCAGGTTACTATTAGAGATGCAAAATCATACAAAATTCAAGGTGTTGGCGAAATTTCTTTCAAAACCAAGGTTGGAAAAGTTAAAAAAATGTCGGAGGTTCTTTATGTACCAGGCATATGCAGCAATCTTCTTAGCATCGGTCACTTGCTGAAGAAATGACTTGATTTTCGATTCGTTGGAGATCAATGTAGCATGAAGAAGAACGACCAACATGTGACAAATATTGTGATGGGATCCAACAAATTATTTCCGATCAAACTTGACATCGTGAGCAGACGTGCATGATTTCTACTTCTAATGATGAAGTTTCCAAGTTATGGCATGAGAGGTTTGGGCATTTAAACTTTCGAAGTTTGAAGGAGATGTCTACCAAAGAAATAGTCCAAGGGCTGCCTAAACTTGAAGTGATAAACGAAGCATGTGAGGAATGCCAATTGGGAAAACAACATCATGAATCTTTCGCATCCAAATCGAAGTGGATTTCCCAATCACCTCTGGAGCATGTTCACACCGACCTCTGTGGACCAATGCAAGTGCCATCGCTTAGAGGCAGCAGATATTTCTTGTTATTTGTTGACGATTACACAAGAAAAATTTGGGTTTACTTTGTCAAAGAAAAATCAGATGCCTTCCCTTGCTTCAAAGAGTTCAAATTTCAAGTTGAAAAGCATTCTGGTCATCAATTAAAAAATCTAAGGAGTGACCGTGGAGGAGAATACATGTCCTCTCAGTTTGAAGAATTCTGCCAAAATCATGGAATCCGCCATGAGTTAACTGCTAGGTACTCACCTCAACAAAACGAAGTCGCAAAGCGCAAAAATCGAACAATAATGAACATGGTCAGATGCATGTTGAAGAAGAAGAACTTGCCTGCATGTTTTTGGGTTGAAGCGGTCTCTTGTGCCGTTTACTTAATCAACCGATCACCAACGAAGAGCTTAAAGGATTCCACTCCAAATGAAGTCTGGTATGGCAAGAAACTAAATGTTGCTCATTTAAAAACTTTTGGTTGTCTTGCATACTCTCATATTCCTGATACTTTAAGATCGAAGCTCGACGACAAATCTGAAAAAGGCATTTTCATCGGTTATAGCCAAAGGACTAAAGCTTACAAGCTTTACAATCCGAAGACGAAGAAGATGATTATCAGCAAAGATGTTCGCTTTGATGAAAATGGCTGTTATAATTTTTCAGATTTTGCAGAATTACCTGGATTGCAAACTCTAAATCTTGAAGAGGAAACTTCTTTGGAACAAGGTGTTGATGCTGATGTTGGTATTGAAGAACAATAGCCTAAAAATAATGGGGCTGAGCAAGAGCAAAATTCACCACCAACGGCGAAAAGAAGGACGCAATCCTTGAGAGAAATCTACGATGCAACTGAAGAAGTTGACACTACGGATCATGTATATTTTGCATTTTTTTGCGGGAGAAGATCCAATCACTTATGAAGAAGCATCAAAGGAAGAAAAATGGGTGAATGCAATGAAGGATGAAATCAAGTCTATTGAGAAAAATGGTACGTGGGAGCTTACCACTTTAACTTCACACAAATCAGCCATTGGTGTGAAATGGATGTTCAAAACCAAAAAAAATCTTGATGGCTCCATCAACAAGTGCAAAGCACGTTTGGTTGCGAAGGGGTATAAGAAAAAGGAAGGGGAAGATTTCAATGAGTTATTCGCTTCTGTCTCTCGACTTGATACAATTCGATTGTTGATTTCTCTTGCTGCCCAAAATGGCTGGAAGCTGCTGCAAATGGATGTGAAATCAGCTTTCTTGAAGGGTTTTCTTCAAGATGAAATTTATCTTCAACAACCTCCTGGTTTTGTGAAGATGGGCGAAGAGGAAAAGGTGTATAAGCTGCAGAAAGCTTTATACGGGCTGAAGCAATCCCCCCGTGCATGGTATGATCGTATCAATAATTTCTTCTTGAAGAATGGCTTTGAAAGGTGTCCTTTTGAACACACTCTTCACTTGAAGAAGCATTCAAAAGGAGGTTTCATGATGTGAGTTTATACGTGGATGATCTGATTTTTACTGGAGATAATATGGAGATGTTATCTGAATTCAAAAATTCAACGATGAAGGAGTTCGAGATGACGGATTTGGAAGAATTACATCATTTTCTAGGGATAGGTGTTCAGCAATCAAAATGTGGGATTTTTATCTCGCAAGAAAACTATGCTGCTCAAGTATTGGAGAAGTTCAATATGATGAATGCAAAACCAGTTTCAACTCCTTATGTTGTAGGTTTGAAATTGTGCAAAAATGGTGAAGGAAAGTTTGTGGATCCAACTATTTTTCGAAGTCTAGTTGGAAATTTGATGTATCTCACTGCTACAAGACCCGACATCATGTACGCAGTAAGCTTGATTAGCAGATTCATGGAGAAGCCTTTCTCAAACCATTGGGAAGCTGCAAAAAGAATTTTACGATACGTCAAAGGAACTATTGACTATGGCATTTTCTATGAAGCTCATGTGCCTGTGAAGCTTGTTGGATATACGGACAGCGATCTAGGTGGAAGCATCGATGATTCAAGGAGTACTTCGGGTTATGCATTTAACCTTGGAAGTGGAATTATTTCTTGGTGTTCAAAAAACAACCAGTTGTGGCACTTTCTACCACCGAAGCGAAGTACATCGCAGCATCTCTAGCAGGATGTCAAACTTTATGGCTAAGAGGAATTCTTGAAAATCTAAGCTTCAAGCAAAAAGATCCTACGATCATTTATTGCGACTATAGTTCTACTATCTCTGTCTCAAAGGATCCTATTTTGCATGGAAGAACAAAGCATATTCGTCTACATTTCCATTTCCTACGAGAACTCGTTCGTGAAGAAGAAGTGAGTCTTGAGTATTGTCGAAGTGAAGAACAAATTGCTGATATCTTCACAAAGCCGCTTGGAGGGACTGCTTTCTCAAAACTTGTTGCTGCATTGGGTGTTCGAAGGAATTTTGGTTTAGGGGAGGCATTGTTGGTGTAAACCAAAATTAAAGAGTCGTGTCTGTTGATGTGAAAAGTCATGTCTATTCGAATGAAGAGTCATGTCTATTCAAATGAAAAGTCATATCTGTTCAGTGAAGAGTCGTGTCCGTTCACTGAAAAGTCATGTCTATTAAAATGAAGAGTCATGTCTATTAAGTAAAAGTCATGTCTATTGAAGTGAAAGGGTGTCTATTTAAAAAGGTTATGTCCGTTTGTAAGAGCATCTCCAACAGGTGCAGAATTCTCAAATCTACACCCGAAAATGCTTCCAACAGAGGTCGAGAATCCCGCATAGTGCAGAAAGTAGGGGGTAAAGTGTGAGAATAACGGAGAGGACGAGGCGCCTGTTAAACAGGCGCCTGGTGGTCAGGCGCCTGAGATCGGGCGCCTGTTTAACAGGCGCCCACTTATTTCCCCCCCAACGGCTACTTTCCAACGGCCATTTTTCTCTCTTCAATTACAACTCCCAACTCTTCTACCCTTCACAACCAATTTGCTTCCTCCATTACAGTTTTTTCTGCCATAAATCTCACTTGAAAATGTACGCCGATTTCGACGTCGATGCTGCAAGGTCCAATTTTGAAGACTACGACTTAGAAGACGTTACGGTTCCGCTCGGGGGAGAAGTAACTAATGCAAGTTGGAGCCCTGCGGAAGACTACGATCTTTGCTACATTTACCGTGCCCTCTCGGTTGATCCTATTCAAGGGACCAATCAAAGTGGTGAATCTTTTTGGGGCAAATTTACTAATTGCTACAATCAGAAGAACATTGATCGGAAAAGAATGCTATCTTCAGTCAAAGGTCATTATGGAAAAATAAATCGCCAAACGCAAACGTTCGATTCTTAAATGTTCAAGCTAAAGCAAACGAATCCTAGTGGATTTGGGAATGAAACGCATTTGGTAAGCTTTAATATAATATCATTGTTCTTCTTTTTATCATAGTTCTCTAACTATACTAATAATTTTTTGAACAGAGAATGGCCGCAAACAAGTTGTTCAAACAAATCTATAAACCTGATAGTAAACAAGCACCACATATTATCAATTCATGCATGTTTATGACATGTTGGTCGAGCATGTTAAATGGAAATCATCGCTTCAGAAAACCGTTCAACAAGTTCAATCAAACAGTGGTCGAGGTAAAACGCCTAGAGTTGGAGAAAGCTCTAGTCCTAGAGAATCGTAAGGAAGCTACGGTTTAGGATCAGAAGAAGACCCAACCCCAACCGAAGATCATTTTGTTAGGCCACTGGGATCAAAAGCGGCCAAAAAGAAGCAGACTGTTGGTGCGGATCAAGTTGACATTAACAAACTCATGTTTGAATCTGAAGATAGATTTAACCGGGCAATGGAGACTCGAGAAATTCAACACCAAGAAAAGTTATCAAGAATGGATCAACTTCTTGCTGCAAACCGGCACAGATGAAGATGCAATAATGTTCATGGATACGTCACACATGTCTGCAGATCAACTGGAGTATACGAAGCGAAGAAGGAGAGAAATTATGAGGCATAGACTTGAAGAGGGTCATTAAATGAATTATTGTTTCTACAACCTTTGTATCTTTTAATTACTGTTATTTTATTGTGTTCTGAATGCAAACAATTATTAATATAAGTATTTTCATTGAAATTGCATTGCATTGAAAAAAGATTATAACAACATTACGTTAATTAAAGATAAACAGATTACAATAACAATAATAAGTAATAACAACAGAAACAACAGTAGGAAAAGTAATAACAGAAATATAGTTTCACTGATTTCCAGAAAACCTCCAAAGATGATCTATGAGATCATTTTGCAACCTACGATGCAGTTGAACACTACGGTAGGACATTTGGCTTTCTACATGAAACTCGAGTTCTAGTGCACTGCCAATAATATCGTTGCGCCAAACAGACGGCGGTGTTGAAGCACCCTCGTAAAAGTAATCTTCTTCCATGTCTCTTTCATCCTCTACAATCATATTATGTAAAATAATACAAGTGTATATTATTTTGGTCATTTTAACTGGTGACCAAAGTCTGCATGGATTACTGACTATGGCAAATCTAGACTGAAGAACCCCAAATTCTCTTTCAACGTCCTTCCTCTATCCTTCTTGCATCGCTGCAAACTTTGTTTGTTTATTGTTTTGTAGGTTAGAAATTGTCTTGACAATGTTACTCCATTTAGGATATATACCATCGCCCAGATAATATCCATGATCGTACGTGTTACCTCCTAAAGTAAAGGTACAAGGAGTTGATCTACCATTTGCTAAATCATTGAACAACGTAGATCGTTCGACTACGTTAAGATCATTGTTTGAACCCGGCATCCCAAAAAATGCATGCCATATCCATAAGTCATACGACGCTACGGCTTCAAGAATAATAGAGGACCTACGAGACTTACCTTGATAAGCTCCAACGTACGCCTTTGGACAATTTTTCCACTCCCAACGCATGCAGTCTATACTGCCTAACATTCCAGGCCAGCCTCTATTACCATGCATATTTAATAACATAACTATATCCGCCTCGTTCGTTCTGCGTAAGTATTGATCACCGTAAATGTCCACGATAGCTTGGAAGAAATGCTCCAAACACTCTAATATCGTGCTTTCCGCCACTTTCAAATTTTCATCAAGCGCATCCGCTGGTCCTGCGTATGCAAGCATTCTGAGTGTAGCTATCATTTTTTGAATTCCAGTCAATCCCATTGTACGAGATGCATTGGGTTTGAAGATGACGCAGCGTGGGAAGCGAATTTGATGATGTAAATCGAACCCGTCCAGGATCTCACACGATTAGCGGAAATAATCGATGAGTCGATGATAAATCGATGGATTTAAGAATACCGAAAGGCCCAAATCCGTTGATCACGAAGATACCGGACTTTAGCAATCTTCGACACGTTGATCGCGCACGATACCGTGAGAGAAGATCTTCAATTCTTCGAACGTTGATCAAGCGCACTTGATTCCGTGAATTGGCTTCAACAATCGTTGATTCGAGTGCACTCGAATGCCGAAAGTGAAGATAGGAGATAACACTCAACTACCAATTTAAATGGAGGCACAAAGCACAAACCAAATTTTATTCAAAATTCAACAACCTTTTACAATGACTCAACTCGCCTATTTATAGGCTTACAACCCACATTAGGTCGTTTGGCGACCTACGACATAACCCAGGTCGTTTGCGACCTAAAGACAACACAACACAAACATTACAGCACACGGCATAACATATTTACATCACACGCGACTTACGACTTAAGAAACAAGCGACTCAACTTATATACAACACTACTCAAAACAGCAGCGACCTATCTTCCAGCGGCACAAGGTCAAGCGACTTAAAATAGTTGCGACTTAAGCTTCAGCGATCTTCCTCTCATTCACGACTTTATGGTGGAGCAATGAAGGTCGTATGCGACCTAAATAAGGTCGTTCGCGGCCTTCTTCTTCTTCGCAACTTCAATTTGTACGCGACCTAAAGAAAGATCGCTTCGCGACCTAGGGTTTGCCACGACCTAACTTGGAGTTTGCTGCGACCTACTGCTTCGTGATTCAAGGAAGCGACTCGCGACATATGGTAGCATCGCTAGCGACTTGAGGCGGAGGGAGTGTGTGGTTTCGCGACTTTTGGTAGGTCGCTCGCGCTCTGGGCGGCTTCGAATTCGCGATCTAGGGTTTCGCGACTTCTCAATGTCGCTTGCAAGGTATGTTCTGCATCATCCTTCCCAGTTTGAAAAGAATTCAACCCCGAATTCACATTTTCCTCTTCTTCGACATGCTTATTCTCATGGTATGGAATCAAGTGTTTGATATTGAAAATATCAGAAGTATGAACATTTTCCGGCAACCTTAACCGACACGCATTATCATTGATCTTCTTTATGATTTCTAAAGGACCAATCTTTCTAGCGGCTAGTTTGTTGTAAGTACCAACAGGAAATCGATCCTTGGTCAATACTGCATATACAAAATCTCCTTCTTTGAAGACAACACTTCGTCGTTTAACATCTGCTGATTGCTTGTATTTCATATTTGTCTTAATCAATCGTTCATGTACAACTTTGTGGCATTCCTGCAACTCATTCACCAAATCCCTAGCCCTCTTAACAACTCCCTTCTGATATGGCACTGTCGTTAAATCCAACGGTCCCTTTGGAATGGTTGAATATACAACTTGAAACGGGCTGAATCCAGTACTTCGATTGACTGCATGATTATGTGCAAACTTTGCTTGACATAATTTCATATCCCAGCTCTTCAAATTGTCTTTCACAAGACATCTCAATAAGTTTCCCAACGATTGGTTAACTACATCCGTTTGCCCATCAGTCTGCGGATGGTAAGCGCAACTAAAATTCAGCTTCGTTCCGACCGTCTTCCATAAACTCAATCAAAAATGGCTTAGAAATCTAGTATCCCGATCAGAAACAATAGATTCAGGTAGCCCATGTAATCGATACACTTCTTTAGAGAATAATTGAGCAACTCGGACGGCATCAGCTGTCTTTTTACAAGCTATGAAATGTGCCATTTTCGAAAACCTATCCACCACAACAAATATAGAATCATTCCCCCTTCGTGTTCTAGGAAAACCCAAAACGAAATCACTGCTGATATCAACCCATGGTCTGGTAAGCACCGGTAATGGCATATATAATCCCGCATTCGTAGCTGTTCCCTTCGAAACTTGACAGATATGGCATCTCTCCACAAATCTCTCAACTTCTTTTCTCATTGACGGCCAAAATAAGATTGAGAAATCAACTGCAATGTACGATCTCTACCCACATGGCCTTCCTCATGTAATTCCTTCACAATTTTCATCCGTAAACTGCAATCTGGTACACACAATCGAGTT
The DNA here is from genome assembly GCA_030765085.1 of Allium cepa. NCBI lineage: Eukaryota > Viridiplantae > Streptophyta > Magnoliopsida > Asparagales > Amaryllidaceae > Allium > Allium cepa. Next base: position 1,349,680 of record CM060936.1, on the reverse strand, counting down.
CCTTTAAATAGAAAACCATCCACTAACACGTATTCATCCGTCTTTCCCTCCTTGACTTCATCTACAAACTTCGCAAAGTAAGGATCTTCTTCAAACAACTCTGGCAATAGTTCAAATCCTGTCACTTCAACCTTCATTGTCGTCAACAAGTGATTCCTCCTGCTCAAAGCATCAGCTACACGATTCGTAATTCCCGGCTTATGTTTCACAACAAATGTAAATTGCTGCAAGTATGTAATCCACGATGCATGCCTAGCTGAAATTTTCTCCTGCCCTTGCAAATGCTTCAAGGCTTCGTGATCAGTATATAAAACAAACTCCTTATGGAACAAATAATGTCTCCAGTGTTTCACAGCTTGCACGATAGCATAAAATTCCACGTCATAAGTACTATATCTCATCTTTGCTCCCGATAGCTTCTCACTGAAATATGCAATAGGATGCCCCCTCTGACTCAACACCCCTCTAATCCCAACCTTAGACGCATCAGTATGTAGCTCAAACGACAACTGAAAATCTGGTAATACAAAAATTGGTGCTGACGTCAAGAGTTCCTTGATTCGCTCAAAAGCAACCCCTGCTTCCTCTGATCATGTAAACTTCTTTCCTTTCATGCAGTCGGTTACAGGCGCCATCACACTACTAAAGTGTGGAATAAACCTTCGGTAAAATGAATCTAACCCATGAAAACTTCGGATTTCTGTTATCGTCTTGGGTTGTGGCCAATCTCTGATTGCTTCAACTTTACTTTGATCCACCTGTATTCCTTCTTCTGATACAACATATCACAGAAACAAGACACTATGCGTCATGAACACGCATTTCTTCGTTGCTGCATAGAATTGTTCTTCACGAAGAATAATTAACACCTTCCGCAAATGCTGAATATGCTCCTCTGTACTAGCACTATAGATTAGAATATCATCAAAGTAAACTACCACAAACTTTCCAATATACGGCCTGAAAATTTGGTTCATCACCCTCATAAATGAACTTGGTGCATTCGATAGACCAAACGGCATAACCAGCCATTCATATAATCCTTCCCTCGTCTTGAAAGCTGTCTTCCATTCATCTCCAGGTCTAATTCGAATTTGATGATAACCACTCTTAAGATCAATCTTCGAAAAGATTACAGACCCACTGATTTGATCTAACAGATCATCAAGCCTCGGCATCGGAAATCTATATCTGACAGTGATTTTGTTCAGTGCCCTGCCATCCGTACACATTCTCCACGTTCCATCCTTCTTCAGCACCAACAATGCGGGTACTGCACATGGATTGAGACTCTTCTGAACACGCCCTTGCTCAAGTAACTCTTCCACTTGCCTTCTCAACTCCTCATGTTCTTTCGGACTCATACGATAGTGTGGCCTATGCGATAAAACAGCACCTGACACTAGATCAATTTGATGTTGTATGTCTCTCAACGGTGGTAATTCTTTGGGCAGCTCTTTTGGAAATACATCTTCAAACTCCTTCAATACTGGCTTCACTTCCACTGGAATTTCAACCTCCTCACTACTTTCACGTCCGATCAACAAAATTACTTCAGGTTCATCCTCCACTTCCTTGACAAATTCCTTCAGAGACAACAAAGTCTTTAGTTCTTCAATCTCCTCCAACTTGCTTTCTTCTAGTTGTCGCTTCTTGGGAACTAAAGTGATTTTTGTGCCTTCAAACATGAAACTATAGCTGTTGGTACGTCCATCATGTTGCACAGCTCTATCATACTACCACGGTCTCCCCAACAATAGATGACATACATCCATGTCCACAACATCACACCAAATTTCATCTTTATATTTCTTCCCAATCGAAAAATTCACACAAACCCTTCGACAAACCTTCACTTCACCACCCTTCCTCAACCAAGCTAACTTGTAAGGTTTTGGATGCTTCTCTGTTTTCAATGCTAACTTCTTCACAGCCTCTGTAGAAATAATATTATCACAACTGCACGCATCTATAACAAATTTGCAAACCTTTTCCAGAATAGTGCACGTTGACTGTAAAATATTACTCCTCAACCAACTTGAATCATCCTCTTGCTTTGGTGTCAAACACGACCTCCTCATCATCAAATTACATCCTTCATCTCCCGACGCGATATCCTGCTCATCCTCCTCAACTGGACTAGACTCACTTTCACCAACATCCTCACCTTCAACTTCAGCAATCATAGCTCGTTTCTTTGGCTTTGGACATTCGTTACTCTTGTGACCCACTTCCTGGCAATTATAACATTTGAAACTGTTGTTGACCTTTGCCTTCGCAACCTCATTCACAACTGGTTTACTTATAGCTTTAGAAACATTGAAACTCCCACTAGCACCCTTGCTTTGAGTATTGGAATTTGGAAACACACCACCTCCTCGTCTTCCCTGCTTCTCCCAAGCCAACGCTTTCTGGTGCGCTTCAGCCACAGATCTCGGGTCAAGCATATTAACCATATCTTGGATCTGCATTCGCAAACCTCCAACAAACCTAGCAGTTAACTGTTCCTCTGTCTCCATAATGTCATTTCGAGCAATCAGTTGATAAAACTCATCAGCATAATCATTAACAGTCTTCGTCCCTTGCCTCAAGTTCTGCAACCTCTGATACATGAGCGATTGATAATTGTAAGGTAAAAATATAGCTTTCATCAATTTCTTCATTTTCTCCCATGAAACAATCTTCGACTTTCCCATCCGTTCTCGTGTAAGTTTGGTTTGCTGCCACCATGCCATGGCTCTCCCTCTTAAACGAGTAGCAATCAACTTCACTCGACGATCTTCCGGAACCTCCTTGAAATCAAAGATCTCTTCAACATTAGACAACCAATCTAAAAACACTTCGGCTTGCATACTTCCCTTAAATTCTGGAATTTCAGTTTTCATACCCGACTCCCAACGTCGGTCGTCATCTACATCCCGAAACTGAGGTCGTACTTGATCTCGATCTCGATGATGAATACTCCCTCTATCAATCTCCTCATCAAAATCTGAAGAATATCGATGTCGATCATGACCACCTACATCTCTTCGATCTACATTCCTCCGATTTCGTTCATCAACATTCCTATCACGATCGTCAACATTTCTCGACCATGGTCTTCTCTTCTCTCCCGATCTGAGAGTGATGAAATTCTACTTCCCCCATGGCTCGATTCAGGTGAAACCCTTCTTCTACCTTGATTCATTTCAAGCATCATTCTCTCTAATCGACCAATCCCTTCATTCAACTTCTCAGTGAAACTCTCGTTGATTCGTTGCTCCATTTCATTGGCCTCTTCTCTTCCATACAAAACATTAATATTGCGATGACGTTGAGCTCGTCTCGGTGGCATGATTGAACTTCAAACAAATCTTCAAAAATTCAAGTTTCGCTTCGGCGCGCAAAAATCCCAACGAGCAAAATTCAAACACTTTCCGAACTTTGATCCAAAACGATATGGATCGAAACTCCCAACTTGTTGCAACTTCACGATGAACACGATGAACACCACTTCTCAACAATTGCAAATCTGATCTCCAAACTTTAAATTCTCAAAACCCAATTCTCCAAATGATGCAAACTTCTTGCGTTCTAGCTTTGATACCAAACTGATGCAGCGTGGGAAGCGAATTCGATGATGTAATTCGAACCCGTCTAGGATCTCACACGATTAGCGGAAATAATCAGTGAGTCGATGATAAATCGATGGATTTAAGAATACCGAAAGGACCAAATTCATTGATCACGAATATACCGGACTTTAGCAATCTTCGACACGTTGATCGCGCACGATACCATGAGAGAAGATCTTCAATTCTTCGAACGTTGATCAAGCGCACTTGATTCCGTGAATTGGCTTCAACAATCGTTGATTCGAGCGCACTCGAATGCCGAAAGTGGAGATAGGAGATAACACTCAACTACCAATTTAAATGGAGGCACAAAGCACAAACCAAATTTTATTCAAAATTCAACAACCTTTTACAATGACTCAACTCGCCTATTTATAGGCTTACAACCCACACCTGGTCATTTGGCGACCTACGACATAACCCAGGTCGTTTGCGACCTAAAGACAACACAAACATTACAGCACACGACACAACATATTTACATCACACGCGACTTACGACTTAAGAAACAAGCGACTCAACTTATATACAACACTACTCAAAATAGCAACGACCTATCTTCCAGCGGCACAAGGTCAAGCGACCTAAAATAGTTGCGACTTAAGCTTCAGCGATCTTCCTCTCATTCGCGACTTTGTGGTGGAGCAACGAAGGTCGTACGCGACCTAAATAAGGTCGTTCGCGACCTTCTTCTTCTTCGCAACTTCAATTTGTATGCGACCTAAAGAAAGATCGCTTCATGAACTAGGGTTTGCCGCGACCTAACTTGGAGTTTGTCGCGACCTACTGCTTCGTGATTCAAGGAAGCGACTCGCGACATATGATAGCATCGCTCGCGACTTGAGGCGGAGGGAGTGTGTGGTTTCGCGACTTTTGGTAGGTCGCTCACGCTCTGGGTGGCTTCGAATTCGCGATCTAGGGTTTCGCGACTTCGCAATGTCGCTTGCAAGGTATGTTCTGCATCATCCTTCCCAGGTTGAAAAGAATTCGACCCCGAATTCACATTTTCCTCTTCTTCGACATGCTTATTCTCATGGTATGGAATCAAGTGTTTGACATTGACAATATCAGAAGTATGAACATTTTTCGGCAACCTTAACTGACACGCATTATCATTGATCTTCTTTATGATTTCTAAAGGACCAATCTTTCTAGCGGCTAGTTTGTTGTAAGTACCAACAGGAAATCGATCCTTGGTCAATACTGCATATACAAAATCTTCTTCTTTGAAGACAACACTTCGTCGTTTAACATCTGCTGATTGCTTGTATTTCACATTTGTCTTAATCAATCGTTCATGTACAACTTTGTGGCATTCCTGCAACTCATTCACCAAATCCCTAGCCCGCTTAACAACTCCCTTCTGATATGGCACTGTCGTTAAATCCAACGGTCCCTTTGGAATGGTTTAATATACAACTTGAAACGGGCTGAATCCAGTACTTCGATTGACTGCATGATTATGTGCAAACTCTGCTTGACATAATTTCATATCCTAGCTCTTCAAATTGTCTTTAACAAGACATCTCATTAAGTTTCCCAACGATCGGTTAACCACCTTCGTTTGCCCATCAGTCTGCGGATGGTAAGCGCTACTAAAATTCAGCTTCGTTCGAACCATATTCCACAAACTCAACCAAAAATGGCTTAGAAATCTAGTATCCCGATCATAAACAATAGATTCAAGTCTTGTCCCATCTTACACTATTAACTGATGATGCAGTGTCTTGTCTTCAATGTAACGTATGCACTGTCTTGTCCCATCATACAACTGTTGTCGTATTCGTAACACAATAATACAGAAAGAAACAAGTCATTGTTACTGAAACACCCAAACATTAATACAGTCAACGACAATAAATACACAAACAATAATACACTCCATAATAATAACTCCATAATAATAGACTCCACAATAGTACAACCATAATAATAATACACTCCATAATAATACACTGCATAATAGTACACTCTACAATAATACACTCCATTATAATACACTCCACAATAATACACTCCACAATAATAATACACTCCACTAAGAAACTAGCGGTTACAGTCAAATTGTAAGTTGTGCATGATATTCGGAGACGTCTTATTTCTTGTTCCAGCTCGTTGGCGTATGTTATGGCCCTTGGGAAAAGCCGTTCATCAACCCATTCTGCATAATTGCACCCTTCTGGCCAGAAAGGACACAACTGGATTCGACGACAATTATCTTCTGCATCAGCTCTAACCACAACTTCAACCTTATAACCACAATGGCAAAATACCGTGTAAGAGTCAGCCTCTTGTTCAACCGAAGGTTGCAAATTTTGTACTTGTTCAACCTCCTGTGATTGTTAATGAACAAACTGTTCGTTTACTGGTTGAACATCTTCTTGAAGTGTGAGTTGGTCAAGATTTGGGAATTCACGAGCAACGTCCTCATAATGTTGGTCTTGGTAATTGATATTCCAATCTTCATCGGTGTGTTAGCTTTCCGTTGGAAGTACCTGGCATCAGAGTCAATAGATGATGACTAGGAAGGCATTGATAGGAGGATGAGAAGACTGAAAGAGCAGAGAACTGAATTGTGTGTTGGAGAAGAAAAGCTCTTACATATATATTGAAGCGTGTGAACGTTAAAAATTAATCATGTTTAAATATTAGCACTGTGTTTTGATTTGAAAATGCATTAGAAAGTTAAAATTACTCATAAACAAGACAATAATAAATATGCATACACAGAAACAATAATACATTCAACAATAATACACTCAAATTATGGATATCCAAATCGTTCTAGCCAATTTTGACGTATGATATAAGCCTCATGTCCAATGAATGTGCTGTGATATTTGAGAAAGTAACGTCCTTCAAATGTAGAACGGGTTGGTTTAAACAAATTTTCAAATATAACCTCATTGATAATCGTACTGTACCGCGTACAGGCGTTGCAGAAGTACCCATAACCAGTCCTCAACTCCACCAGCGTACGTCTACTTCCACCATCAACATTGCTATTGTAAAGTTCAGCAATAGTATCCCAAAACTGAGTTGCGATTATATCTTCATCATCGCACATTTGATCCGTTTGTATATAAAAATTTACTAACAGTGTCAATTCTGTAGCCAAAAATATTATGTTACACATTGATTGATTTAACCGAACTTTTAAATGTTGTGACATTAGAATATAACACTTTATCTTAAATAAAGAGGTCGTGATCCGCAGCAAAAAAATGAAGCATAATATTAACGTCCACGTGTCAAACATCCATAAAAAGTTTGACAAACAAACACAACTGTGTTTGTTTGTTCAACATTCTAACTTCATATACGCTTACTAATAAACAAGCGTAAATTAACATCAACACAATGCAATACTCAACACAAAATATAATTGACACAATGCCATAACATATAGGCAATCAGATATAACAGTGACATCATTACCAACATAATATGCAACCAACTAATGTAAGGTGTGAAAAATAATAACACAGTCTAAAACATCTAAATGCAGCACATCAGTCTATGTGATCGGAACCGCTATCAATCTCCTCATCGTCTCCACTGTCGTCGTCACTGTCATCGTTGACATCATCAAAGTCGTGAGGCTGAGGTCCGGCATTGAGCTGCTCATGAAGCTGCTAAATCTGGGTCTGTAATCCCTGTACCTGCGCATCGTACTGAGTCTGCTGCTGCTGGATCGCAGTCTGGTAACTCTGATACATCATCTGTGTATAATCGAGCGTCATACGCTCAAATGCAGCAATCATCTGTCTATCATAATCCATGTACTGAGAATACTGATATGTGCAAAAAAGAATTATACATAGGTGGAGAATATAATGACAGGTTATTTAAAGAACAGTTAAAATTCGTACAAACCTGATGAGGCTGATACAATCCGGCAGATGGTACACCCATAATATCGTCATCTGCAGGATACTGGAAGGGGTACTCCACCACCTGACCATGTACATAGTATGCTCTAAACGAATGTGGAGGGGGGTCGAAAGTAGGAGGCTGCGTGTACTGAGATGATGTAGGCTCAAAGGTCGTAGGTGGTAGTGGAACTCTACCGGAAGAGGTACGCGGACCAATATGATCGGAGTTCAAACTCCGAATATAATCAAGCAACGCGTAAGCATGTGGGGCTACTCGAGCCCAATATGAATCAAAGTCTCCAAGAACTGTAAATGGCTCACCATCCACCCATCTCGCACCCCTCATCGCAAGAATATAAGCTGGTCCAGCCCTAATATCACCATACATACCATCCCATGGTAGCGAATCAGATGGAATGCGAACTATACCATACAACTGTAGCCAACACCGCTCCCCTAAATACCATATGAATGGACATGTAGAAACCTGAAAGAAAATCCTACGTCGCGACATGGAAAACTGAAAAGTGAGTGGATGATCAGGACCGGGCTCTAAGAACTGTAAGTACTGATCCCATGGACGAACAATAATGTTACCACGCCGCCTCATATCCATCTGCTGTCTAGCCTCCATCAGCTCATTGTGCACCCCTTGTGCAGCACGGGGCAAATGCATAGGAGGACCCCAACGACGCAATCTAGGAAAGTAAATATAAGGTGTGGCATTCGCCTCTGCAATAAGTCAGGGGTGCATATTGGCAGTATGCTCGTAGAACCAAAATGGCAGAATGTACCAAAATCCATACATCTGTCTAGACTGCTGAAGTGCATACATATCTAATGCTACGTACAAATATCCAATAATAGCAGTACCATAATCATATATGTGTAGTCCATCCACAGCAACTAATCCAGCCAAAAAACCAAGCCTAATAGTGCCCTTATTGTTACTAAAAATGTAGACCCAAAAAGGTATAATATGAAGGCACGAATAATCGGAGTGTGCATATCCTCAACAGCCATGTACTCTACTATATACAGCTGCAAACAAGGGAGAGTAACAGCTCCTCCGCTAACCTCCTCATCGGCCAAAGTCGGTAAATAAGCTGAATATGACTCGAACTCCTCAAATGAACTATCAAATGGAACAGGGAGACGGTCGGTTCGACCAACCTCTATGCCAGTGAGCATATAAAAATCTAAAGGAGTCAGTCCTAGCTCAAAATCAGGGAAATGAAATATGTGAGTGGTAGGCCACCATCTCTCGGTGAGGGCCTCTACCAGAAAACGATCTACATGTGCAAATCTAGGTAAAGCAAGAAATTCACCAAAAGGTGACGCATGTAGCCTATCCAAAATCGGCTCCGGTAACTGATCAAAATACTCAGACGTACACCTATACCAACTACCTCGCATCGCTACATGACGAACCAAAATATATGATTATTTAATGTTAAAATAAACAAAGAATTATTATACATATATATTTACATGGTCGTTCATCAAGCAATAAATAAATAAACGTATACCTCTGGCGTCGCTATAGCTGTAGTAAGTCGATGTGAAATAGTAGGTGGCAAGTCATGCAAAGATCGAAGATCGTCTGGAGTCACGGTAGCATCAGGAGGGACATGAACAGGTCCAATATTGGCATCGGTCGTATATCGAACGGTGCGTCTACCAGTTTTGACCGGACGGGGTGGCATTTGGACGCAATGTTGAATTAAAAAAATTTGCTGAAAAGAGGATGGAAGAGAGGGAAATGAGCGGAAAGGGGGAACGCGCCTGATGTAGGCGCGTTTCCCAGGCGCCTGTTCAACAGATGCCCAGGCGCCTGTTCAATGAGGGCTCCGAGGGCTCCAACATTTTGGAGTGCGGAAAATCGAATTTCTGCACTCCAAACTGTTGGAGATGCTCTAAGGATTGTAAATCACTATATATATGTAGTCATTTTGTTGTGTTGTATGCAAGTTGTAGGCAAGACAAAAAACAAGTTATAAAAAAAATTGTCTGTTCTTCTCTAAAATTATAATTCTCCTCTCTTTTCTATTTTAACATTTAGTGCATACAATTTTAGAGTAATAACATGGATATCATGCATGTGCCATGGAGTGGAACAAACCCAATTCAAGTTTCTTGACCTGTTGGATACCAAAACAGAAGCCTTAACATACCAAAAAAGATTGTTAGGACAGGTAACCTTTTGATTCTACAATTCTTATCTTTTACATACCAACCATCTTTCATGCTTGACTGGTCATAAATAGAGGTCATTGTATGTTTTTTTTTCAGGTAAAAGCCCAAGAGTCATCATTTTTATATACATGGATATGATTTTTACCTTCTTTTTACTGACAAAGGGACCACGAGGGATACAGAGATTGTAACAAAATAATAATGCACCCACTCCTTATGCTTATGCATGTTATAGTCAGCAAAAACATGTCACCTAAAGCCCGGTCTCTATTTTTATGACACCGACGTACATTTATAATTTTAACCTTTTCATTTTGTTGTTGTTGTTATGAAATATATTTAACTATATAGTTTGGAACACTAGGAAATATGAATACGATAAAAATGTAATTTTTAATTCAAGTTACATGATGATATATGTGTCATGAATTTTGTATACAGCAGCCAACTGAATGTATTAACTTATTTAGTTTGTGGAAGTTATTAACTCTCATCTCATTTGTTTATTTATGTGTTCACTTCCATATAAAACCAGTATGTAGTCCCCTTGACTTATCTGAACAAATTTTGTGCCTAATTATTGCAGTGAACTGATAATAACCCTCGACTATGAAATGGATTCAAGTTGAAGAAATGTCAGTGTTCTCCTTGAAACCTTAGGACTAGCAATTTTTATAACACTCTCTCTGTCTTAAATAAACGCTCAGTAGGGCTTTTAAACATATATTTTATGTAAGTTGTTTGTTAAGAAATTCTTATTAGAGAGTTTCAAACCATGGACGAGACATATTCTTGCGTAGAAAGAAATATGTGCTATTTTCCCACAAATTTTTCTAAAAATTCAAACGCAACTACTTTCTGTACAGCAAACACTTGATGCAACTGTCCTATCATAATCAACCCCTACTTGTACTGGTGTCATTATATTCAAAAGGATAAATTTTGTATTTAGGCCATTTTTGCAAAAAAATTACAAGAATAGCCTAGTTTGCAAACTATTAACGAAAATAGGCCAGTTTTGGCCACGTAGGATGCCACGTGTGCTGGCGGCATCTCAAATGCCACCAGTGCACGTCTTTGATGCATAATAACACTGGCGGCATTTGAGATGCCGCCAGTTAGTGGCATCCCAGATGCCGCTATATCTGATGCCCTCTGTTATGTTTGCAGCCCTTCCTTAATACCACCCCACTCCTCATTCTCTCCACTCATCTTCATAAAAGAACAGAACCCAACCCTCCAAATCACCAAAAATCAAAATTTCAAGCTTCCAACTACCAAAATCTAGTTAGAATTTGAACTATGGCTTCATCATCGTCCCAAGCTCATCCTATAGGTATGAAATCTATCAATTTGGTCTCTAATTGTCATTTTTTCAATTTAGGGTTTAGGGCTAAAATTGTTCTATGATTGCAAATCTATGATTGTATAGTACAATGAAGTTGAGTACTCGCCTAGAGCACATGTTTAATTGTTTTTACATCGTATACAATGAAGTTGTATAGTTGGAAATCTATGGTTCTATACCCATTGAAGTTGAGTATGATTATGCAATGTTATTGTGGTAGAATACGATGAAATGGCACCCGGACTGGTCGATCCTAGTGTGCTTTACCTCCAAGCTCAACACCGCACAAACAACATCGATATTATGGAGGTACAAGGTCAAATAATTTGTTATTACTTCTGCAAATTGGTGGTAAATACCATAATTGCTTTGCTCTGTTACTATGTATCGACAGGTGGTTGAGCCGGACGGCTTCATTGACCATTCATCAACTTTAAAGCTCATCACGTCAGCGCATCTAGGCGTGTTGGAACTGTTAGACAGAGCTGGATTTGGTGCTGTCAATAAGTTGGGATATACGCAGCTCGACCGGAATCTTTTGACGGCTTTGATCGATAGATGGCGACCGGAGACATCTACATTTCATCTTAGAGTAGGTGAGATGACAATCACTTTGAAAGATGTAGCTGTATTGCTTGGATTACCGATTAACGGGGATCCCATCCTGAAACCGAATTATCCAAGAAATTATATGGATTTGTGCGAGCCCTTGCTTGGATTGGCTCCTCTAGAAGACGTGAGGTGGGGAAATGATTCGATATTGGCCACGTGGTTTAGGGAGCAGTTGGCCGGTGATATTCCACGTCGTGCCTCTCCTTTGCAGATTGCCCAGAGGACCCGCGGTATTATGTTGCACATCATCACACAACTTCTTTTTTGTGATCGATCAAAGACAAGAGTGGCCCTTCAATGGCTTCCATTGTTAGAAGACTTCGATTCATGTCGGCAATACTCCTGGGGTAGTGCGGTGCTTGCTTTCACCTATACGGAGCTTACGAGAGTTGCGTTGGTCCAACAACGGTCAGCCGGAGGTTGTATGACTCTACTTCAGGTACGGACATAGGCATTCGTTGTTGCATAGTTGAGTATTTTGTAAAACTGTAATTAAAATTAAGTTTCCCACTTGCAGCTTTGGTCATGGACCTACCTTTCGGTTGGTCGTATATCTATGAAAACGCAAATAATTGACAATTCAAAGCCTTATGGAGCGAGGTAAAATAGTGTTGTCAGTGTTGTTGTATCGACACAGTAAATTTGAATTTCGTATAACATGTTGCTATTACAGGTGGATTGGCCCGAAGAATAAAAAAATGACCCCCAGGCGCAATTTAACCTTTTACCAGAACGAGTTTGACGTCTTAGATTACAATGCAGTAACATGGAATCTGTATTCCGAAGCAGACCTTCATGCACTTCCGGCTATTTGTACAATGGACGGGACGTTATGGCGGGCACGACTTATGGTTTTTTGTTTCGGAGATTTAGCATACCATCCGCCAGACAGAGTCATGAGACAGTTTGGTCTTCGATAGCACCTACCGTATCCTGCTCCATATTACACGCTTCCATACGGCGAAGATGAGTTCGAAGCAATGATTGAGCTATGGAACAACCGTTTCTTAGCTGCGGAAGACGAGCACGATGTCACTCTGACCGATGAGGAGTATCTTAGCTGGTACTGGAATATCACTCGCCGTTATGTGCTTCGAAGACGAGCGGAGGAACCCGAGCAAGAGGTGGCACCTTACTCTCCACAAGCTCCGCTAGAACGGAATGTGGTACGTATTAATATTAACAACTTATGTAGTACTTACGAAACTCATACAGGTTTATGTTATACGCAGGCGGATGGTATGTATCATGTGTTGGACATTGTCGACGAGCTTGCGGAGGAGTTTCCTGAAAAGAGCAAGGCAAAATGCTTCTCTATCAAACAAATTCTGCTATCCTGTTTGTCCAAGAACAAGATGTCAAGGCCCATCCCACCTCCGCCGCCTCCTCCTCCTGCAGTGCCACCACTTATCGAGAATATTGCCCCTCCCGCGTCGTATGAGGACATAGCTGACGTCCCACCGGCCCCCTCACCGAAGAGAAAGTATGGAAGAAGGAAGAAAAAAGAGTGCGGGAGTTCCGGAGCGATATCTTCGCAGCATACACAACCCGTCGGGCCATCGCAACCCCCAACGGAAGGGACGCAAGAGGAGGGTAGTGAAGAGTTGTCACTGGAAGAGGAGGAATTCATGCTCAAGCCTAGAAGACCGAAGAAGAAAACTCCTAGGGAATTAAAAATTTTGAGATGAAATTTTAGGCTAACCGTAGTGGACTATTGTATGTATTTGATGACTGTAGTAATGACTGCTCATGGTCTGTATTTGTTCGTTTGGGTTGTTCGGTTGTAGACTAGTGTTTGTCGTTGTGATTGTAGAATTGACTCTAGTGTTCCGATGATGGTGCGAATGTTACTGGTTTTGGACTTGTATTTGATGTTAGTAAATTTAGTCATGAGCTTAGAAAGTTGCAATGGACATTGTATTTTCCAGTTAGCAAGCAACAAAGCGGCATTGTATTTTGCAGTGAGCAAGTAACAGAGTGGCATTTTAAATGCCGCTCTATGCGGCATTTGAAATGCCGCCCCACGCGGCATTTGAAATGACGCCTTACGTGGCATTTCAAATGCCGCTCTGTTGCTTGCTCACTGCAAAATACAATGTCACCTCAAGCGCCATTTGAAATGCCGCAAGAGGCGACATTTTATTTTCCAGTGAGCAAGTAACAGAGCTTCATTTTAAATGTCGCGTATGGCGGCATTTAAAATGATGCTTCGAGCGGCATTTCAAATGCCGCCACGAGCGGCATTACAAATGTCGCCTCTAGCGACTTTTCAAATGCCGCTCTGTTACTTCAGATTTTACATTCCATACTTCGAACGATGCGTAACATACTTCAATTATCGGTGAATAGCGTACTTCAAACGATGCACATAACATAACATACTTGAATTATATTTCAATTATACTTCAATAAAATACTTCAAACGATGCATAACATAACATACTTGAATTACATTTCAATTATACTTCAATAACATACTTCAAACGATGCATAACATACCTCAATCACACAGCAAGTTTCTAATATCATTACGTTACATTTCAATTGTCCTTCAACGATCTACGTGGCCACAACGCCGAATACTTGTACCCATGAACCAACAATTCGTTTCGGTATTCCAGGTTCAACTTTTCCAAACGACTTACTTCCGCTCACATTTCTAAAGCATATTCCACTCCTCTAGGACATAGTGGTGGATCTAGCCACTTAAAAAAATTGCAGCATTCAACCTGATTCGGCTGAATCTTGTGATCGTTGTATCCAGCACAGTGGTAGAAACGACGTCCAGCGTTCCTATCATTTCTGCAAACGACTACTTCGCATTCCTCTCCACAGCTGCAAACTACACATGTAGCATGAGAGCTTGAGCTTCCACGATTTTGCCGACCTAGGACACCTAGAAGACGTGCATGGAGCGATTGTTGGCCTGGTATATCAACCGCTGCTTCTCCACGTGATGTTCCACTATCCTCATTCAGGGGTTCTTTTTCGAATTGTGTCTCTGGTACGAAATCAACTTCAAGGTCGGCGCCGCTTGAAATCACCTTTCCTTTATTTTGTTCAAATTCGTCGTACATTTTCATCATTGTTACATCGTCAATTTCCCAATTGTCCATTATACACCTATGAATACAACCAAAAATACATCGACAAAACAATTGATGAATTTGAACGAGAAAAGAATAATAATTACCTTCGGTGCGGCAATTTTGGATTGAAATAGGGGAGGGGTTATTGCAAATTGTTGAAATCGGACGGGAATGGTATATCAATACGAAACCTAGAGCTTTTGCTAAAATAAATTTGGTAAAGTTAGGGTGTGGGTGGGGTAGTTGAAAAATATATAGGCAGTAGATGGGCACCATCCGAAATGCCTCCGCAGGCGACTTTTAAAATGCCGCAGTAAAGAGACATTTCAAATGCCAAAAAACAAACATTTCAAATGACTTTGCAAATAACATTTTCGTCCAACATTAGATTACATAAAAATTTGTTCTCAGACAAAGTAGAATGCGTTTGAATTAGGATTACAGACAAAATAAAACAAAAACATTAAGTTGCTGTATCGCAACGATTTTTTTTATGACCATGAACACCACATTTGCTGCACCTATTTCCTTTAGGGGTCTGCATCTCGTCCATTGTACCTTTAATTCTAGTTGAACGTGGGCGTCCTGCTTGTCTTTTAGCGACCGGAGGTAGAACCAATTGACTGTCACTTGAACTCCAATAACGTTTGTCTCGTACCGGGTGAAACTTAGGGGTGTAAGCTGCCAGGTATTTTGCTGTGGAATACCATGTTGAGGCAAAGTCGTGATGGGCTCTATTTGCTCCGTTGGAAACCGTTGAGCAAGCGGCCATGACATGCATACACGGTAGGTGCTCTAAATGAGGGATGTTGCACGTACAAGAGCAACTATTACCGTTGATTAGTACTTTGAACTCATCACCAAAATAGTGTACAACTTGCCACTCAGATTGACTGAATCGAATAATTCTTGTATGCCTAGCTTCGTTAGCTCTTTCAGCGATCTTGGCTTCCCACTTTGGAGTTAGACAGGAAGACAGTTTTGCTGCCGCTTCTCTTCGTTGACAAAAATAATCAACCGACCTGAAAAAGGTGCGTGCAACTAAAGCTTTGACAGGTAATGACCTACCTCCTTTAAGAACACCGTTGAAACTTTCTGCACAATTGGTGGTCATGACATGAAATCGACCACCGTCATCTTTACACAACGCTCAGTTCTCCTCGTGCGCTCCCAAACTCATGTCTATCCAATTGTGAGCCCTGATGCTTATAGTTTTTATTTCTTCACGTATTCTGCTGTACTTGGCTTCTTTCGCAGCACAAGCTGCAGCATAAAATAGTCCGGTTAATCGTTTTTCTCTGAACCCTGCAGCTTGAAAATTAGCTTTAAGATGTCTAGCACAAAATCTATGTTTATGTGGCAAACACCACTTCGATTGCAAGGCTGATGGTATTCCTTACATTCGATCCGAAATGAAGGTAATTCGTCGATTGTTCACACTATGAATGAACCGCCGCATGCAGGCAAAAAACCACCCCCAGCTATCCCCGGATTCGGACTCGACAATTACGTACGCAAAAGGGTATAGATGGTCATCCGCATCAACAGCAGTGGCCACAAGTAGCGTCCCTTTATATTTCCCGCACAAATGTGTCCCGTCAATACATAACAACGGATGACAATGAACAAATCCTTCAATACAAGGTCCAAAGGCCCAAAAAGCTCGATCAAAGACTCCATAGTCATCGTTCGTAACATGTCCAACACTTCCCGGGTTTGATCTAGTTATTTCAGCAAAATATTGCCTTAGATGACTATATGACTCAGCCCAATCACCAAAAATTCTTTCCACCGCCTTACCCAAAGCTCTCCAAGCCTTCATATAACTAATTTTCACAAACAACTGTTCTTCCATCAAAACTTGTACCGTCCCGGTTGTAATGTTTTGATCGGCTTTCACAAAAGGTAATATTTTTGCCACTACAAAGTTAGACGTTCGCCTGCTTGTGGGTGGAGTTCACCATTGGATTAACACAATTGTGTTTGCTAGGATATTTCCTTACAATCCACCAATTCTGCTCTGATTTTTTCGAAACAATAGCATGAATTCTCCATGGACAATTTCCATCTATATTACAAATGGCGGTGTATTTGGTTTTATTTGATTTTATTGCTTTAAAAGATACGGCATGCAAAATCGACCATTCGCTCAGCTGTTGTAACAACTTGGCTTTCGTCTCGAAAATCATACCAACTTTAAATCCATTCTCAACGCTTACGGTTGAAAACATCTCATTGTTGAAGCCAAGATTTGCAACGATTCACCTTGCCATAATTTGTGCATTGCACAAATCATCATCCAAAGAAACTTCCATTTCCACCTCATCGCTGTCTTCGGAAATATTGTCTTCAACCGGAAAATCATAGTTCAAAGGTTCATTGTTCACTTGCATACTACCTATCTACGACATGTCATTCTCCACCACGTTCACTACATCCATACTATGTACATGGGGTTCATCATTGCCATCTTCACCTTCTTCCCCATCCATCTCAGTATCAACATCTTCATTGTTCACGTTTACGTTTACATTCTCCAAATCAGCATTAGATTGCATAGCAGTATCGGTCGCGATGAATCTGCTATTCAAACATACGTATCACTTTAAAACCATTACCGTAATTACTACCTACACAAATTTGATTTTTCATGAGACATACCTCTGACTAAGATCATATAATTCGAATGGAGTTGGATACATAAATTGAGACATATGGCATTGTGATGGTCCAGCGGGACTAGGCGGTGTTGGTCGACAAGGAAGATAACTGCATATAAGACAAAAAAAATTGTTAAGTTGCGCCCAACTATCATATGAATAGGACCAAATTTTTATAAATAAATATTTCACCTTTCGAGCAAATGCGTAAAGCTGCCTTGACTTGGATAGGGGTACGTATACTGCATGCCCTGTGGATAGGTCGTATACGAAGGATATCCATACAGACCTTGTTGTTGACTGTACATCTCTGGCATAGTCGGGTTAATGAAACTCGATGATGTGTCTCCATGGCTTATACTTACTGCCTCAACCGTTCTTCGGTGCTACTCAATAACACAGTTAACTTCTTGTTCTCGTACGGTTCTTCTACTTGTAAGCGCCTAATTTTCCCAAAAAACAGCTCAATTGATTTCGATGTCGCTGAAAATATTAGCTCGACATCGTCATCATCGGCTATTTTTATGGCTTTCGATCCTGAGTCCGTCGGCCAATTACACACTACCTCTATGTCAAATTCTTCAGATTTTATCTTGGTTGCTTTATAGATCGATTCTTTCAGCTGCATCAAATTACAACCTCTCAACACTTTAGCTGGCTTACACGACCCCCCAACATATTTTCCACAATTAACTTCATCAACAACCAATTCGCCATCGAAATAACGTATGGTCGGTACACACTTGGGAGCCATTCTACAATTTATTCAATCAACTTGTAAACTATTATCACTTGATACCAAACAGCAAATAAAATTTAAAAAATGGAACTAGGGTTTCCACAATAAACATACCTGCTATAGCTAATAACTTGTCGAAGAGGAAGAATTAGATTTTATTCCTCCCGTGGATTGGTTGTTGGAAGCTTGAAATTTGGATTTTTGGTGATTTGGGGGGGGGGGTCGTTTCTTTTTTGAAGAGGAGTTGAGAGAAGGGGGAGCGAAGTGGAATTGAGGAAGGGCTGCAAACATAACAGAGGGAAACAAATATAGCGGCATTTGGGATGCCGCTAACAGGCGGCATCTCAAATGCCGCCAGTGTTAGTATGCAACAAAGACGTGTACTGGCGGCATTTGAGATGCCGCCAGCACACGTGGCGTCCTACATGGCCTAAACTGGTCTATTTTTGTTATTAGTTTGCAAAGTGGGCTATTCTTCTAATTTGTTTACAAAATTGGCCTAAATACAAAATTTATCCTTTTTTCTATTGCTTTGATAAATGCAAATTAATGCTATTGATATTTGGTATTCCTCATACAACTCTTTAGTTTGCTTTTCTTCCAAATTACTCGCTATCGTAGTTTTCAACGACGAAAATGCAACAAATTAAAAGGCAAAGCTTGATATAACCTATGGTTTGTTTTCTCAGACCATTCATGGAGACCAACGACAAACATAAGTTTTTCTTATTTGTTATTCCCATCAAATCCTCGATTATAACGATCTTCTCAATGCAGCCAAATGTATGTTATGCAATTATTATTCCTTTTCTCTTATTTTTTTCCATTTTATTTTTTGGAAAATAATGTTGTTAGGTTTTAATAAATTATTTTTCACAATTTAGTTATTTTTCTTTTTGTGTTTTATAGGACCGGTACCGATTTGTTGGAAATCAAAGCACCGGAGAGCATGTACAGTATTATTATTTTTTTATTCTTTCTTTTCTGTGCTTAATTTTAATTGATATTCAGTTTTTTTATATTTGAATAATCATTTTAGTTACCTTTTGAGCCCAGTTCACGAAATACATATCTAGGGCATTGAATATAGAAGAGAGCAAGAACCTCAAATATCTACTTTCATGAAAGACAGAAGATGCAAAATACACATTGAATCGAATTTTTGTTTCGAATGTGATTTAATTTACTTTGGATGACAAAGATATATAAAGAAGCTAAATTTACATTTTTCCCGTAATTGTGTTATCATGTTATATACAAATTTATTCTATTATTTGAACAATTCAACCACCTTTACATATTTGTATTATCATTTTATCTCAGCTTGAATAGTGTGTTCTCTTTAATTTAAGGTACATAATTTCTATTTTCCCTACAAAAATTCTGTTATTCTAGAAAGAACACTAGTATTAATTCAGCAATTAATGGCATTAAATCTCAATTACGTAACATATAAAATCTGAAACTCATTATCATGTTTGCATTAATCATATTTAATCTTCTTCCCCTCCGTGTTTGCAATACAATTTATTAGTTTTTGCAGTAATTACTTTTCTTTCCCTCCCAATTGACTTTCTTACAATTTTACCTCTTCCCTTTCTAGTTTCAGATGTATACTACATAGTTTAGAAAAATCAATTCTCAAACCGAATCAAATTAAAGATTCTTTCCAAACAAATTAATATATTTCTCAAATAATTTAGCCGGACCAGAAATTAACTGAATTCATTAGTAGTTCTTCATTTTATAGTCAACTTAAATCACCCTACCTATTCGTTTCTTCAAAGATTGTGTTTCTACCTATTGTTTTCAATGTTGTTTTTGTGGAAAATTTGTCCAAAAACCTTCAAAAACTTTGGCTTATGGAATAAATCGAGCCCGATTCGAAGGGTTGATTTTTCTTTTGTCTTTTCGTTTAATATGTGGTTCAATTCATTTGTTATGTTCTATACGGTTTCATATGATTATTTCAAGTTGTGTCCAAGATTATGTTTCTTTCTTTTGTCCATTTCAGTTTGTATGATTATGAATTTGATTGCTCCGCACTTCGCAGGGGATATTAGATTTATTAATACATGGATACCACATATCTTCGACTGTTTTGTAAAATCTATGATCGGTGCATTTGAACAATTTTTTGGTTGGTAACCTATATTTGCATCAACGTTCATTTAATTTCTTTTCGTTTGGCATGATTATGAGTTATATTTCTTTCATTCATTTTGTAGGGCATAATTGGTTTACTAAAACGTATATACCATTTAGTCTTCAATTATGCATAATCGACTACAGGTAATGTTGTCCTTTTTTCCATTTTGAAATATAAGTATTCAAGCAGGAAAATATCAAATTTTCTTCCTATTTTTGTTTCAATTTGTATAATTATAAATTTCATTTCCAATATGTTTGCTGGAAGTTATTGGATTTCATGTAAATTTTAGTTGTTTTGTAAAATTTATGATACGTAAAGTTGAATTATTTTTTGTTCACAAGTTTTGTATATGCATTGGTCTTCATTTGATTTTTGTTTGTGTAATACAATTATGAATTTCATTTTCTTTATCCATTTTGTTGGGCATAAATGGTTTGCTAACACAGATGCAAAAGAATCTTCAATTTTTTTAATCTACCGAAATTAAAGTTTATTTTTTCCGTTTTTAAACATAAATATACGGTAAAATAAAGTTGGAGAAAATAATATATACAATGCAAAAGAATAACCAAATTATAAAACTTCATACTATATTTTAAATGAAAAAATTATAAATGAACATATAGCACTTTTGTTTGGGATATCTTATGTTAAAAGTTTAGTTCTAAAAATGTGTTCTGTAAACTTAATTTTATTGGAATGTTTTATTTTGTTTTTATATAACCTAAACTTATTTTCTACAATATCAATTAGTATCCATTATAATCGACATATGATTTAATATGTTTGTTTTATAGTGATTAGTCCATAGACCATTAAATGTTTATAAACAACACTATAATAATTATCTTTTATTTCCTAGAAAGTCTACTTACTAGTATATTGTTTTGAATTTTGTTAGTTCGGAGATTGTTTTACATTATGGATTGACAACGCATTTATTAATAATGTACAAGTAAACTAACTTCGAATGAAAATGATCATATCTAAATGTAATTAACTGGTATTATTTTCATTTCATTTGAATTCAAGCTAATTAGAAAATCAACACAATTGATTCTTTTTGTTGAAACTCAAATTAATGGGAGAGTCGGTTTGATGCTAATTCGCTTTAATGCTAATCAATTGGAGTCAACTTTTGTTCAATATAACGTTGGATCTTTCGATGGATTAAGATTGATTTTTAGTTTTACTTAATTGCATAATTCCAAAACGTAACCTTGTTAGATGTTGTGTAGTTCTTATTCATATAATTTGCAAAATTTAAAACAAATTAGAATCGTGTTCCAGCGGTTACAATTATCAAAGTTGGAGTATGCATAGTTGGCGATTCATGTTTCTTGCAAAAGCCTAATATAGTAGAAAAGATGCACGCATAATTATTAGTTTATAATTTAGCACATGATTTATAAACCTAGATGATACTCTAGATGAAAAGGTTAGATGGTAAGTGGTTAGATTGTCAATTATCATGTATGCAATCAGTTTCCAAATCAATGCGAGGTTTAGCTTTGCTTATCTTTTAGCCTCAAAAATAAATGCTTTGTTTTAAAAAAAATTATATATGGAGTATGTGTAATTTCGTAAATTTGAAAATTTTAAATTCATTTAATCAACAACGAATGGAAATAATAAATTCTCGAACTTAAAAATTGGAATCAAATCAAGGCGACTTAAATTAATATAGCAAATGTACCAATGTTGTTGGGTGAGTTTCGACCGGCCCCTTCCTCACCACCGAACCAACTCTCACCGGACCGGCTCCACGCCTTCGCCACCGAACCACCCTTCTCCGAGCTCCTACCGAACCAGTCGCCTGCCGAACCAAAGAGAACCATCCCTGCCGAACCAACCTCCTGCCGAACCAACTCTCCACACAAGCCATGCCGAACCAATCCAAAACCTCTCCCCACCGAACCAGATGCCACTCCCCTACATGCCGAACCAGATACTAACCTCCTTGCATAACCGAACCAAACTCCACTTCCATGCTCCACCGGACCACATGCCACCGAACCAACCTACTTCACCTACCACCGGACCAACCTCTACCGGACCAACTCCGCAACTCATCACCGACCAAACTCCACCAAGCTACAACCGAACCAAGCTCCGCCGAACCAGATGTGCCAGACCAGATTGCTTCAGCCCAGGCCCACCAGCAGCTATATACATCCAAGACCCCTGCCCCCAGCCTCACTCTATAAATAGAGGGGCAGGGGTACAACAATGGCAGATAAGTTTGAGAGCTCAAGCACGGAAGGAACTTTCAAACAACTTTCATATACTTGTATACAAAGCTTTGTACTTGTAATCTGAAAGAAAAGAGAGAATAACATATAAAGTGGACGTAGGCACATTCTGGCCGAACCACTATAAATCTGCGTGCCTTTTACAGTTTAGCCCCTGTTTTTTATATATTTGCATAAATCACCCAAACCGCTAAGAACAACATATAATCAACTAAATCATACGACTTGGAGGTGTTTGCCCATTTTTTGTGCAAACATTTTTGGTGCTTTCACTGAGAAATTCGAACCCGAAGCTTCAAGCTTCCTCCACTCAGCCTTCTTCCTAACAGCATCGCTTGGTGCCTGGACAACATGACTTCCAGGCAGAGAAAGGGAAAGAACATCGCAACTAGCAGCATTCCGGATCCAGTAATCACAGATCAAGAGAATCATCCCATTCCAACAGCAGTACCGAACGAGGATCAGACAAACCCGACAGCCCCTGCCACAGAACAACCGGCAGCAATTACTAGGGCAGATCTAGACAGAGTTGTTGCTGAAGTAACTAACCGCTTCACATCCCAACAAGAAGCTTTAGTGGACCAACTCATGTCACGCTTAAGGGATGCTAAAGAATCCAACCGCGACACTGAATCATGGGGTGAATCCCAATCCGGAGGATCTGGGGGGCAACAAAGGTCTTCCTTCTTCGAAGAAGCTATCAACAGGAACAACAATGGTAGGAGCCGAGCCCGAACTCAGCCCGAACTCCGACCCAAGGAAACGCTTGGAACCGAACCCCGCAGGGGAGGTACCAGGCAAGGATCGGATGTAGCTGAGCCGGTCATGCTGCCTAGCCAGAGAAACACCAATGAACGGAGCCGAGCTAGAATCCAGCCCGAAGATGACCCCGAGGAAACGGAACCCCACAGGGGAAGATCAAGGCAAGGGCCAACTATAGCTGAACCTAGCATGCATCCGGACAGCCAAAGACAGCCGCTGGAAAACGTTAGGAGTGATAGACTATACCACCCTTACAGGCCATCCAGACAGAATCGATCCCCCAGGGAAGAACCAAGCTCTTTCTTATCTGCCCCATATTCTGATGAGAGGATGGCACGATTGTTCAGAGAATGCGTCCAACGGGACCAAAGAGATCGTGGGATAGGTGCTAGGGTAACCAGCCCTTTCACCCGCGATATTGAAATTGCCATCACCCCCCGAGAGTGGAAAATGCCGAAAATGGAACCATACAAGGGAACCTCTGACCCCGTTGTACACCTGCAAAGATACACACAACATATGCTCATGAGCGGGGAAACGGAAGGAGTATTATGCAAATGCTTTTCACTATTTTTAGCAGATCTAGCTACCTCCTGGTTCTGCCATCTACCCCAAGGATCCATCCGTTCATGGGAAATGTTGAAGGAGAAGTTTATCAGCCAGTTCCGCATTCATGTGGAACAACCCAAGGATGCTTACTCCCTATCTATTGTCAAACAGAAGCCTGGAGAGACACTGCAACAATACCTAACCCGGTTCAATGCCGCAGCGGCAGCAGTTCAAGACACCGATGAGAAACTTATCCTAATGGCCCTCTGTAGTGGTGTACATCCGGATACCAAATTTGCTAGAAGATTAACGAAAGAAAAGCCAGCTACTTTACCCGACTTCTTCCATGAAGCCGGAAAGTATATGAGACTTGAGGACGCTGCCACTGAAAGGCAGACAAAGCAACGAACTAAGGCAGCTCATGGCAACACACCCGCTGCTGCAAAAGATGTTCGAAGGAGCGATTCCAGAGACAATGCTGGGGGCAGGAAGGGAGAAAAACGTCTATATCGACCAGGACCAAGATTCGACTCCTACACTCCTTTAAATGAAACTATCGAAAACATCTTCCTGGCCACCCAAGACGAGGTTAGATACAAACGCCCCTCGCACAAGAAGGAATCGGATAACGCAATTAAGTCGGGAAAGTTTTGCCGTTTCCACGAATCCCACGGGCATGATACCAATGAATGTCACCATCTCCGGGACTTGATTGAAGAACACATCAGAAGGAAGAAACTGGAACGTTATGTGAAAAATCAGAACAGGATTCCAACTCCTGCCAATGAAAACCCAAGCCCACCTCCCCAAGAGATGGGCAGAGGAAATCACAACACCAGTGGCTCCAGTCGGGAAAAAATAGTGGTTCATACCATATCAAGAGGGCCACACATAGCTGACAGAAGCTGGGCGGAGATGGAGAGATATGGACGGTCACTTAGAAACAGTGAAGACTGCGTTAACTTTGTTATAGAAGAACGCCACCCGAAGCAGAAAGAGAATTAAGACATCACATTCGACAGGCGCGATCTAGAGGGTAGGCAATACCCACACATGGATCCTATGGTCATCTCTGCATGGTTCGGTCCAGCCGAAGTTTTCCGAATTCTGGTGGACACTGGAAGCTCAGTAAATATCCTATTCAAACATGCTTTTGACAAAATGAAACTGTCAATGAAGGATGTGTCTCCCTGCTACAAACCACTCCACGGTTTCACTGGAGATGCGAAAATGCCCCTCGGGCAACTGGACCTCTTTGTCGAAATAGGAAGCCATCCCTGCTCCGTTGTGCGGAAGCAAACATTTGTACTGATAGAAAACCACTCAGCCTACAACGCCTTTCTAGGAAGACCAGCCTTGTCTGACTTCCAAGTTGTCCTAGCTCCATGGTGCCTGAAGATGAAGTTTCCAACAGACAACGGAATAGGCAAAGTAGAGGGGGATCAAGACGCTGCTCGTGATTGTTATGTAACCGAGCTTCGCAATAACCGCAGGAAGGATAAAGGAAAGAGTGCAGAGACTACTCTCTGCACGAAAAGCTCGTAAGCATAGCAATTAAAGAAAGCCCCTCCTCTTCGATATACAAGTGATCCCTTCAACGAACTAGATCCCAGGGACGGAGAGGAGGAGGCTACCGCCGAGCCTGCAGAGGCTATGGAGTTTGTATCTGTAGACAAACACGACTCAAGTAAACTATTGAAAATCGGATCTCGGTTAAAAGCAGAATTAAAGGATCAACTCATTGATTTCCTCCGCCACAACCTAAATGTATTTGCGTGGACGCATGCTGACATGACTGGAATCTCCCCGGATATAGCATGTCACGCATTGAACACCGACCCTACCAAGGCACCAGTGAAACAGAAAAAGAGAAGCATGGGGGCAGAACGGTCAGCGGCTCTCGATGTGGAAGTAAAGAACCTACTAGCCAACAACTTCATACGTGAAGCCATCTACCCCGAGTTGATCGCCAATCCGGTACTAGTAAAGAAGGCTAACGGGAAGTGGCGGACATGCATTGACTTCTCTAACTTAAACGACGCTTGCCCGAAGGATTGTTTCCCACTCCCCCGAATCGATCAGCTTGTGGACAGCACAGCTGGCCACGAGCTCTTATCTTTTATGGATGCGTACTCAGGATACAACCAAATTCCTATGCATGCCCCCGATCAAGACCATACTAGTTTCATCACTGACCGGGGATTGTACTGTTACAAGGTAATGCCTTTTGGACTCAAAAACGACGGAGCAACTTATCAGCGCCTCGTCAACAAGATGTTTGCAAAACTGATAGGACGAACCATGGAAGTTTATGTGGACGACATGCTAGTGAAGTTAAGAAAAGCCAACGATCATGTAAGCCACTTGGGTGAGATGTTTCAAGTACTTCGCCAATATGGAATGAAGCTGAATCCTCTCAAGTGCTCCTTCGGAGTATCGTCTGGAAAATTCCTAGGATTCATCGTCCATGCCAGAGGAATTGAAGCAAATCCCGAACAAGTCCAAGCTTTGAAAAACATCAAGATACCTTCCACTCGAAGGGAAATGCAAAGACTAAATGGGAAAGTAGCCGCCCTAAGCAGATTCATCTCCAAGGCAACTGACAAGTGTGTCCCTTTCTTCGAAGCCCTAAAGAAAGACAAAGGAAAGTTCGAATGGACTGACGAATGCTTGACAGCCTTCCATAACCTAATCGAGCACCTCCAGAGACCACCAGTACTCTCAACTCCAAGTGAAGGCGAAGAGTTATACCTATACCTTGCTGTATCACCCCATGCCCTAAGCGCCGCCTTGGTGAGAGAAGACAACCGCACGCAACGGCCCGTATACTTTGTAAGTAAAAGGTTTACTGGGGCAGAGGCCAGATATCCTAAACTTGAGAAGCTAGCATACTGCTTACTGATCACATCACGGAAACTTTGAC
The DNA here is from genome assembly GCA_030765085.1 of Allium cepa. NCBI lineage: Eukaryota > Viridiplantae > Streptophyta > Magnoliopsida > Asparagales > Amaryllidaceae > Allium > Allium cepa. The sequence goes on along the minus strand of CM060936.1, from coordinate 1,322,909 downwards.
ACTACTTCCAATCTCATTCCATCAGAGTTCTAACCGATCAACCGCTAAGGCAGGTACTCCATCGCCCCGACACTTCTGGGCGACTACTCAAATGGTGCATTGAATTAAGTCAATACGATATCACCTACCATCCCCACACCTCCATTAAGGGACAAGCCATGGCCGACTTCATTGCTGAATTCACTAGCGACGAAGGCAAGGAGCAGTCTGAAATAACAAAGGACACCAAATGGAATCTCTTCGTGGATGGAGCGTCAAACGAACAAGGCTCGGGGGCAGGCATCGTGATAGTCACCCCCAGGAGAAGGAAGCTGCACTATGCCCTGAGGTTGGAATTCGCCGACACCAATAACGATGCAGAATATGAAGCAGTAATCGCCGGATTAGAACTTGCCTTGGAAATCGGAGTCCGTTCTTTATATCTTTATAGTGATTCTCAACTCATTGTAAATCAAATACTAGGAGAGTTCCAGACTCGAGGAGAACGACTCACAGCATACCTAAAGAAGACCAAGCTGCTACTTAACCAACTGGATCACTATTTGATCAGACATATTCCTCGAGAGGAGAATCAAGAGGCCGACGAACTGGCAAAGCAAGCCAGCATGAAGAACAACTCCTTTTCGGGAGCAATAGCCGTCTCAAAACAACTAGCCCCGAGCTTCGAACGGGAGGATCTGATAGCTGCAATTGAAGAAGAAACTTGGATGGCTCCTATCCGGAAATACTTACAAGATGGCGCATTGCCCAGCGAGCATAGCGAAGTCAGGAAAATCTTGAGGAAAGCCTCCCGCTACACACTGTAAGAAGGAATCCTCTACCGGCGCGGCTTCTCTAACCCCTTATTACGATGTGTCGCCGGAAGGGAAGCCAAGGAAATCCTATCCAACATCCACCAGGGAAGCTACGGAGATCACACTGGAGGGCAGACTCTGGCAAAGAAGATACTCCGATATAGATATTTCTGGCCCACCTTGAACAAAGACGCCTTAGACTTCGTCAAAAAATGTGACAGATGTCAGAAATTTGCCAAAATTCCTCGACCACCAACAAATGAGATCACTCAAATGACTAGCCCTTGGCCCTTTGCAGTATGGGGAATTGACTTGATTGGTGAACTGCCAATGGGCCGAGGCGAAGCTAAATATGCTATAGTAGCAGTCGACTATTTCACCAAATGGGTGGAAGCGGAACCTCTAAATAAAATATCTTCGGAAAAAGTTATTAACTTCTTGATCAAAAACGTTCTATGCAGGTACGGAGTCCCACTCAAAATCATATCAGACAATGGACTTCAGTTCGACAGCGAGGAATTCACCGACTGGTGCCAAGAGCACGGAATTCACAAAAGCTTCTCATCTGTGGCCTATCCCCAGGCAAACGGCCAAGTCGAAGCTGTCAACAAGATTCTCAAAACGCTGATCAAGAAGAAACATGAAAAGTCAAAGGGCGCTTGGGTGGATCAACTTCCTACGGCACTTTGGGCCTACCGCACATCTTTCAGAACATCAACAGGGCATACTCCTTTCTCTTTGGCATACGGATCGGAGGCAATGCTCCCAGTTGAGACTATTATGCCTTCCCACCGTAGGATCCACTACAATCCAGAAGAAAACGAAGAACTCCTCCTCATGTCTTTGGATCTGATTGAGGAAAGGAGAAACAATGCAGCATTCAAAGTAGCAGCTCACAGACAAAAAGTGGCAGCCCAGTACAACTCCAAAGTCAAGCATCGCAGCTTACAAGAAGGAGATCTTGTCCTCAAGCGAATCTTTCCGCGCCCCGGGGCACTAGACCCTATCTGGGACGGACCATATGTAATTCATAAGGATCTCCACAACGGAGCTTATATTTTGTCAACAGTGGACGGAGAGGTGTTCCAGAGGGCATGGAACATCCAACACCTTCGTCGATACTTTTCTTAACTTGTACTGCCCATATGAAGTGAATTAACAAAGAGAATCAGTGGACGTAGGCATTTTCGTGCCGAACCACTTTAAAAATCTTGTCTCTTGTTAACTTGTTCCTTTATATCTTGGCTACTTGTTAACTGTATCCTTTTCTGTTGAACAAAATTCTGTGTAATGGCACCTCCATTCAAGACGCATCACAACGCACTTCACCTGGACAAAACCTAACAGGTACGCTACGATCCTATGCCCTTGCCAATGAGACACTTTGCTCTGGTATCCCTCTACCGCGAGTTAACTCATTGTTTGCCTCGGCCCTTAAAGCCGACCTTAATGAGTCGAGTAAAAGCTACGGAACAGGTCAACTATGGCCTAGGCAACTCATTATGCTGTTAGGCTCGCCGGCAGCCGTGAATCGATTATAAGCCCCAACATAAGGTGTGGCCGGCCAGGGGCATTTCACGGTTGACGATCGGCACCCACGCTAGCCGGCCACAGTAAATCGAATAATACCCATGATTACGGGCCATAATGGCCCGGGTAGTTACTGTGCGCGATCTCGGCTTCGATGTGTCTTAAGTGCGGCTGTGGTAAAAAAGAAAACTCCCCGCGGAGGCGTAAGATGGGTGACAAATGTCTCCAAGACCCACAACTAGGGAAAGTGACTACAAAACCCGTTTGCCACAAACTTAAGCACATCGACGACCTTCCGTGATTGGAAGTTTTACTTTTCCTATATTTTCATTTCATTTAAATACTTTTCTCCTATCCTATATACTGTCCCTAAAGTACAGGATGCCAAATAGGAGACATTCGCTCATGAGAATCTGAGCCCACAAACTTTGTGACAAGGCACTCAGCCGCACCCGTGGTCAGTTACACAAGACATTCAAAGCTACCCCCTACAACTAAAACATGAAGGGCGGTACTCTTTTCTCTTGTACATAAGCATGTAGCTATAACTTATTCGTAACATTGAAAAACATAAAATTATACTTTAAGCAAAAAACTTGGCATCAGACACAGTCAAGTCAGTAACATGCATAGTTACACCACTTGCACAGCACAACAAAATAGCTATAACATTCCAACATAAAGGAATCAGCTCACGTTATGAAATTACGTAAAGTCATTAATCACAAACAATATTATTACAGTCACATCAATGTTTTGGACTAACGTAAACAACCATAAAAAGAAATCAAAAGGTGATCGAATCCGGACAAGGAACCAGCTGCGTCCACGCTTCGCCCTCATCCTACCAACTCTCCAAGCCTACTTAGCCGCAGGGTCGGAGCTCCCAGCATGTTGATCGGAAGTCCCACCTGTCCAATTCAGAAGAGGAACCCATTAAACAAACAGTAAACGATCAAGTTATGGAAACCTAAAAAGAAAAGAGAAGGAGAAAAGAGACTCACCAGCATCCACCGCTTGATCCTCATCCTCCAACTGCGCACCGGCTTCCTCCGCAGCAAGTAGCCGCATCCCCTCCTTCACCGCTACCTTCTCCTCCTTTGAGAACTGGGCGGTAACCATATCCATCCTGAATACCGATCCACCTTCCTTATCTGCATCGGCCTTGGCCTCCTCCAAAGCCCGAAGATATATCCTAGCCATGGTCCGGGGATAGTCATCCATCCAGGATAGATTGCCCTGCTTCCAAGTACGGAAGTACATATCCTGCAACATCTCGTCCATCATCCCCTCATTCTCCTCAAACTCCCTCACCCGGGCCTCGGAGGACAGCAACTTAGCAATGGCAACATCCCTCTCCGATCGGTATCTCGAGCAGTCAGCCTGGAGAGATCTCCTCATCTCCTCCATCTCCTCCTTTAGCTTGGCCTGAGCAAGCTCTGCGGCTTCAAGCCTTCCAGACAACTCCTCTACCTGCTCGAGATCCGCTCTCCAAACCTCATCCACCGTCGCAATGGCCATGTCAATCCGTTCCTTATAGGCAGCCTCCATCTTTCGTAGTTCTTCCTTACTAGCCTCTTCCATAGTCTTCTTCAATCGCCTAGAGGCTGCCTCATGCTGGGAAATCTGAACGGCTTGATCGGCAAGCTGCTTGGCCTGGTCAGAAACCATTAACCGTAATCGGATGTTGGCACTCCCAATCTCCTCTCTAGCTTTGACCGGTCGGGCATGATGCCCCATCAACTTCCTGGCCTCCTCGGCGACCCGGTCAATGTTTGCCTTAGCCTCGTCCCCCATGGTTACAATCCGAGTAGTGAGCAAATCAAGATCCAAGGCCTTGGCCTCATCGAGCACCCTTACCATAGGGTTGCGTGGGAGAAGATGTTCACCAGTAACCTCGTCAAAGGAAATATCTTGAGCACTTGGACCCAGATCCGGATGACCCGCAAATGGATTACGAGCCAAGCTGGGACGATCGATATGAGTAACAGTAGGATTTTCAGACGGATGCGGGGAGGGAATATACTCAGTGTCCTCCTCCATGATATCATGAATAGGTTGAGGTGGAGGCTGTAGACCAGGTGAAGATTCAAATAAGGAGCGACTCCTCTTCTTCTTCTGAATACTCTCTTCAATGACCCCAAGAAGAGGACGGTATCTAACTACGTCTCCTGGACGACTAGTGGGAGGCTTAGGCTTGGCAGAGGCTCTGAGTAACTTGTATTGTTCAAGACGGTGTCGAACGTCTGAAGTTTTGGCCACCTCGCCTGCCCCTGTAATAAAGAAAAAGTGTTACGAACATACAATGGTCCATAATTCGAGAAATATGTTAAGTTAAAAAGAGTGAGAAGACACATCTATTATACAAACCCTGCGGAGGAGTAGGATACTGCAATAAGTCCTGAATCTCATTCCAGGATGGGAGCGAGCCGTAAAATATTCCTAAGTCCTTATCGTAAATGGAGTCTACGGAAGTCAAAAGTTCACCTTGAATCGCCAAAGTCGCCTTAGCTGAAAAGCCCTTGGAAGATGGATCGGCACCAACCCCGGCCTTGTCAGCCTCCTTTGCCTTCTCAACCAAGGCCGATCCTCCCTCCAACTCCCCGAAAGCTTGACGGAAAGCATCATCCGTCCACTCCTGAATCTCTCCCGCTTGCCCTGAGGCCAAGGCACCAACGCCACTCCCGCTCTGTCCATGGCCACCACCATCACCTTCTCTATCGTCTCCACTCTTTGCCTCTCCTCCTACGTCGCCTCCTTCGCCCTCGCCTCTATCCTCCTCCACATCTTCCTCCCCCGGAACGATTGGACAAGTGCTAGGAGAAGAGCCGTCAGACTTCTTAAGCTTCTTACCTCCGACAACGGGAGGATTTGTGAAAGGTTCCCTCTTGCCACTTTTCACCTTGGCCCCTTCCTTGGATTTGGCGGCCTTCTCCACAACCGTATCCCTCTGCTTAACCACGGACTGGCGTGGCAGGATCAAATTGTGCTTCAGAAGAGTAGCGTTCCTGATCAGGTAAGAAGCCGGCCGATCCCGTCCCGGAATGGCCCTTCTTTCCGCGGCCATCTGAACCAAGGAATCACTCTCCACAACCGCAAAGCCACCTGTCGCTAGCAAGAAATAAAAGCATATCAGAAGAAGCATTGCAGTCGGAACAAGGAAACTGTAAATAAAGTTCAACTTACAGCCAGAAGTGAAGAGGCGGAAGGAGACAGAGTCATCCTTGATAAAAAACCATTCTTTCTTAAACATGGTGAACTTTGAGTATAGGTCCAAGACCGGCTTGAAGGACACGGCCGCTTCTAAACTAACGTACGGAGACCCCTTCTTGTAGCCTCTCAGATTATACAAGTATCGGATTTCCCGATTAGAAGGGGGGCGCCCATACCTCCTCTGGAAGATAACGAATAAGCACACTAAGATGGCGTATGAGTTAGGCTGAAGCTGGAATGGAGCCACCTTCAGATATGTGATGAAGCTGACTATCCAGGTATTAATGGGAGGAATGGCCCCACACATGCAGTGGTACCTACTATACGCGAAATATCCTTCAGGGGGATTGTACGGCATCACCCCGTCCCCCGGCAATAGCATAAGCGCTCTATCAATCCCAAAGGAGCGGGATATAATATCAAGCTGCTCCTCTCTGAGAGAGCTAGGAAAGCAGTCAGGAGGAGAATTTAAGAGCTCCTGAGGACCGTATCCGTCCACTAAAGACCTCGGGGCAGGTCCCTGTCGTGCTGGTCCTGACTGGGCAGGGGGCACAGCGGGAGGCTCACTTCAGTCCGTAGATTTTCTCTTTTCTGATCGAGTTTCCACTTTGCGAGACATTTATCTGCGACACAAGAAAGCATATCGTTAAAACACATAAAACAATGTAATCTAGAGTTTCACTGGTAATTCAAGTATGAAAGCCCATCCGGTAAGGAGTTCATTCAACACTCGGAATCCCCGAATTCATTCAGTAAGGCACAACCTAGAGCTCATTCGGCATTAAAAATAAAAAGGTACATTCGGCATCCCGTCCCTCGATCTCATTCGGGAATCGTACACTTCAATTCATTCGGTAATCAGGGCCCTAAAGCATATTCGGTAGAACAAAATGAAACCTCATTCGGCAGGCCAAGGACGAAAGTCCATCCGGTACTTCGAGGCCACGGAGCGCATTCGGTAATTGAAAATAAAGTTCATTCGACGGAGTAAATTCTCACCTGATTCGGCAAAGACTTCGATTCGGCAGAGATAACACTTTGATTCGGCAAAAATAAGGAAATGGTTCGGCTGATGAAGAAAAAACGGAGGCGTTTGACCCCTATTTATAAGCAAATATCGATAGCCGGATAGGATTGGTTCGGCGCTAGAGACCGGATGAGAACACCCCAGCTTAAGGCAAAGCACGACACGTGCACGCACGTGCCCTACTTTGGGGGGCAAGTGTTGGGTGAGTTTCGACTGCCCCTTCCTCACCACTGAACCAACTCTCACCGGACCGGCTCCACGCCTTCGCCACCGAACCACCCTTCTCCGAGCTCCTACTGAACCAGTCGCCTGCCGAACCAAAGAGAACCATCCCTACCGAACCAACTCTCCACACAAGCCATGCCGAACCAATCCAAAACCTCTCCCCACCGAACCAGATGCCACTCCCCTACATGCCGAACAAGATACCAACCTCCTTGCATAACCGAACCAAACTCCACTTCCATGCTCCACCGGACCACATGCCACCGAACCAACCTACTTCACCTACCACCGAACCAACCTCTACCGGACCAACTCCACAACTCATCACCGACCAAACTCCACCAAGCTACAACCGAACCAAGCTCCGCCGAACCAGATATGCCAGACCAGATTGCTTCAGCCTAGGCCCACGAGCAGCTATATACATCCAAGACCCCTGCCCCCAGCCTCACTCTATAAATAGAGGGGCAGGGGTACAACAATGGCAGATAAGTTTGAGAGCTCAAGCACGGAAGGAACTTTCAAACAACTTTCATATACTTGTATACAAAGCTTTGTACTTGTAATCTGAAAGAAAAGAGAGAATAACATATAAAGTGGACGTAGGCACGTTCTGGCCGAACCACTATAAATCTGCGTGTCTTTTACAGTTTAGCCCCTGTTTTTTATATATTTGCATAAATCACCCAAACCGCTAAGAACAACATATAATCAACTAAATCATACGACTTGGAGGTGTTTGCCCATTTTTTGTGCAAACAGATGTACTTATTTTTAGTTGCATATAACAATAAATATATAGACCTACACTTATTAGTATGTGAAATTTTTATATTAATAATTGCTTACTAATTGAAATTAATTTTATTTTTTTATTTTTTTCCTTTAATTATATTGGTTTAGATTTCATTTTTTTATATGATCTATAAACTTAAATTGTACCCTGACTTAAATGGTAAGTGGTTAGATTATACGCAATCGGTTTCCAAATCAACGTGAGGTTTAGCCTTTTTATGTTTTAGCTTTAAAAATAAATGCTTTTTTAAAAAAAAATTAAATTCTATATGGAGTATACGTAATTTCGTTAATTTGAAATTTTGATAATATGTTTGTTTTATAGTTTAGTTGTTGGAATTATAAATTAATATGATCATATTTTTAGATAATACAAATGGCAAACTAATTCATTTAATCAGCAAGGAAAGGAAATAATAAATTCTCGAACTTAAAACTTGGAATTAAACTAAGGCGACATAAATTAATATACCAAATATATTAATATTTAGTTCCAATCAAGCAAGATGCCAGATAAATGTAGGAGAAGCATATTAATTCCAATCTTCAAGAATAAAAGAGATATTCAAAGTTGTACTTACTACAGAGGAATTAAGCCCATGAGTCATACAATGAAGCTTTGGGAGAGAGGCATTGAACATCGATTAAGAAAAATGACAAGCGTTTCAAAAAACCAATTTGATTTCATACTTGGAAGATCGGTCACAGAGGCGATTTTCTTGGTAAGACAACATATAGAGAGATTTAAGTAACAAAAAAAGGATCTACACATGGTATTTATCAATTTGGAGAAAGCTTATGACAGTGCCGAGAAATGTTATATGGTGGGTCTGGAAAAGAAGAGAGTTCCAACGAAGCACATTATCCTTATCAAAGATATGTACGATGGTGTTGTGACTAGTATCAAAGCATGCAATGGTGAAACCAGTGACTTTTCCATTAACATAAAATTACATCAAGGATCAACTTTGAGCCCCTATATTTTTTTCCCTAATGATGAATGAGGTTACGAAGGGTATACAATGTGAGATTTCTTGATGTATGTCCTTTGCTGATGATGTTGTGTTAATCGAGGAAAATATATATGGGTTAATAGACAACTGGAGTTGTGGAGGTAGACGTTAGAATCAAAGGGTTTTAGGTTAAATAGAACTAAAACGGAGTATATGAAGTGCGAGGTCAGCGGTGTCAGGTCAGAGAATGTAGATGTCACTCTGGACGAACAAGTAGTGCCCAAGTAGAAATCATTTCAATATTTAGGATCAATGTTGTAGTATGATGGTGAGATTGATGAAGATGTTAGTTTTAGAATTCAAGCGGAATGGGTTAAATGGCGACTAGCGTCTAGCATTCTTTGTAACAGGAAAGTCTCACAAAAGCTTAAAGGAAAGTTATACAGAATGGCAATCGGACCTACGATGTTGTATGGTGCAGAATGTTGGCCTGCTAAAAAACAACACACCCAAAAGATAAGTGTAGCAGAGACGCGTATGCTCAATGGAGTTGTGGTCATACAAGATGAGATCGAATTAGAAATAATGATATACATGACAAACTTGGAGTAGCACCGATTGAAAAGAAGCTAGTCCAACACCTCTTAAGATGGTTTGGACATCTCTAATGGAGGCCTTCCGAGGCATCTGTGCGCGTTAGAATTATATGCCACATCGAATACTCAAAGAAAGGTAGATGTTGACCAAGGTTGACATGAAAGGAGGTGGTAAAAGAAACTTGATGGATTGAAATATATCTGAAGAGCTGGTGTCGGACAGGAGCGCATGAAAGTTAGCGATCCACATATCAGAACCATGAGCTGAGAGCTTTTTTGCTTAGGGTTAGTTTAGGGGTAATGTTATAAGTTGTAGAGTATAGGACTAGCGAATAGGAGTCTAAGACGTAGTTTTTGGTCTTTGGTCCCTATTACTATTAGTACCATAATTGCTATTACTATTTTTACTATTATTATCATGGTTTTTTAATTTCCTTGTATATTTTTATATTTTTATTTTATCTTTATTTTTATTTTATTTATTTATCATTATTATTTGTTTAATTATTATTATTATCGTCATAGTTTTTAAATTGACTTTGTCAGTTAGTTTTGGATTCTATATCTAGCCAATCCCAACTTGTTTGAGAATAATGGCATGGTTGTTGTACTAATATACTAATGTACTTTCACTTTTAGTTGCATATAACAATAAATATATATACCCTAATTCTACACTTATTAGTATGTGAAATTTTTATATTAATAAATTGCATACAAATTGAAATAAATTTTATATCTTTATCTCTTTCTTTTAATTATGTTGGTTTAGAATTTATTTTTTATATGATCCACAAACTTAAATTGTACACTAGCTTCAAGAGCAAGAATGTCAACGGGCGAAATCATAAATTATTTTTACATTTGTTTTTAGGAATAATATTCCATTTGGTTCTTTTAATACATCAAGTTTCTAGAATTCTTACTTTCTCTTTAAGTCGGTTTTAAAACTATCGACGGTAATTAATACATAGTAATTTTTAAATTTTTAAATTAGAATCAAATAAGAAAAATAATTGAAATACAAGGAATTAATTCTCTATTTATCTTGAATTCAAATTAGAAATAGTGAATATATTTGTTTGCATTTGCTTTTAGTTGCATATAACAATAAATATATATCCATTCTAAAGTTAACCCAAATTCTACATTTATTAGTATGTGAAATTTTTACATCCGTAACTATTTACAAACCAAAAAGAAATTTGTATCATTATTTCTTTCCATTTATTATATTGGTTCATACTGAATTTGTTATTTAATCTATAAACTTATACTGTACGCAAGCTTTAAAAGAAAGAATGTCTACTAGTAAAATCATAAATTATGTATACCTTCGATTTTAAGAATAATTTTATATTCGGTGCTTTTAATCCATAGATTTCTAAATTTCTTACTTTCTACTTTTAGCAAATTTTGGAACTACCAAAAATAGTTTTTTAGCTTTCTAAAATGTCTGTATATTTATTAGAGCATAATGACTTTTATTAGAGTATAATCCTTAAGCTATTGTAGTTTAATTTGAAACTTTACCTACATGTTTGTTTTTAGTTGGTTACTGATATTAATGACGACTTCCGTCTTTATATTCAATTAATTATCAAATTGATGGTAACCAATTCATGTAACTAGCATTAAAGAGAACTGGGCAAAAATTAATGTTTAATCAATTTTCTAATTCAGCATGGAACGAAATACAGCATTAAAATTTATATTCCAAACAATACTCTAATTAATTTCCGCTTAGATTCATTCTCATGGTATTTTTTTTTTCTTACATCTATATATTCGAATCATGTAGATACGAATCATTTTTAACAACTAATCATCATCGGTTTTAATCATTGTTTATAAATTTAGAATTTCTATGTCAAAGATGCTACTTGGTCAAAATGCACCGATGTCAAATATTTTTGGGGCAACGCTTGTTTATGCTTTTAAAGGCAACATTATATTTTATGTATTTTTATACACCTGAAATAAAATATTGTATATTCTATACATAATAAAACACGATTATAATCATTTTTTAACACGCATAACATGCAAATTGGGTATTTATATATATATATGTGTGTGTGTGTGTGTATTGTGCTGATGTTTGGTTGTACAAACAAAAAATAGTACCAGTATTTGTACTGAATTGACACTCCTAACAAAATTCATGTCTTAACGAGTCTACAAAGAGAACTCACGGTCAATGTTTTGAACCGCGATACCATGTGAAGTGAAAAAAAATGAATGAAGGTTAATTACATGGAAAAAAGAAAAGGCGATGACTTGTTAAATAAGAGTTGAATTTAAATGAAAAATATGCTTCAATGCAGAGTTAGGCATTAAGCGGTGTCTGTTTGTTGAAGAAGAAGAGGTATGTCAAATGTCTTCGTTGAGTTAGTTATTTTGAAGATTTTGTAGTAAAATAATGAAGATTAGTAAAGGGCATGACTGATGTTGAAGTTTTAACCTTTCGGTTGATGGAAAACAACATACGTATCTATGAGTAACTCGTAGTTTCCATGCATTTTGTATTGTTGACTATGTTTCTTTACACTATTTGATCAAAATTTAATCATTAATGAAATGCCAACTATATTTTGTGTATCCACAAGTATTTTGTTTAATGGTTATATTAATTTACTTTTAATTATGTATTATCATATTATTTCGGTTATTATGTTAGCATGACATTTGAAGTAAAGGGAAATATTATTTGGCTATTCCAAAAATTTGACTAATTCTCATGTCATATTACGCTATATGTATTAGTGTTTCATTAATTAATCATGTGAAATTTTATAACGTACATATTACGTATAATTCTCATGTCATATTATGTTATATATAATAGAAAATATGACGTTTCATATGATGTGAAATGTCCTAAAGCGTAATAATGCAAATTTTTAATGAGGTTTCCTTGAGTCAAATTTAATCACAATTTCATTTTGAACACAATGTCTCTATTCCAGGTTTAGAACGGTATCAACAAACTAAATTGCGTATATATTTAAACTTATATGTTAAACAAGTGATAAAATTATGTTGAACTTATACTATTTGCATTTTAAAATTAATTAATAAACATGTTTAGTAATGTAATGGCTACTAAGTTAGAAACAACAAATAGCTAATTAGTCGATTATTTTATAAAGTTGTTGTACTTTAAAATATTATTTAGATAAAAGATTTGTTGGCAGTGTTCAAGAAAAACTTCTCTAGAAAAGTACAATCTGTAAACATATGTACATGTACATACATGCATACATATATCAAGCATTTAAGTTAAATGGTGAAATCTGCATACATAGCACGGGCTTGCAGTAGCTTTATAGATACTGTAATAAAAACTGTCTACTGTATTTGATGTACTACTTATTTTGATGTAAAAAAAATAGTTTCTAGATATATATTTTGCTACCTTATTCTAATCTGTTGTATTTGAATAAAAACTTTATTCTGATCTTTTGTTGGATAAATTTTGATATAATGTTTTTGTTGTTTGATTTACTCTTATTTAATTTTAGTTATGATTTGGGATGAAATAGGTGGTAACCGTTGAAGTGATACGTGACACGCTATATGATTTAGATATTAATTAATTAATTATATCCAATAATTGATAATTAATTGATTCGATTGCTTATGGAAAGTATCATGCTTTGATTTCAGTAGAGACTTGATTTGTATTTTAATTAATGGTCTAAATCTTTAGAGTTATTTTAGGAATGAGAACACACACATATATAATTTAATTATATGATTTGATTTTGTAAGAGATCATTTTTGGAAATATCTCTCATATTCTTTAGCGTCGTTATAAATAAGAGCCTAAATAGTTAGCTATTCAAGGAGAGTTATTGCTTTATAGTTTGAAATTGAGATTGCTTCTCAACCTTAGGTTAGCTATGTAATCTTTTGGTAAATTGAATAAACTTAGATTTGGACGAATCAATTGTTTTCTCTATTTTCTTTAATTTTTATATTCTCTCAAATTTAATTGTGCAGAAATTATTGAGATGATATAACAGTTGGTATCAGAGCTAACTACAAAAAGAACTCAAGAGTGATCGTTTTTGTTGGTGGAGAAAATATGTACTGAAAAATTAAATGGGAGCAATAGGATAAATTAAAAGGTGAGGGTGGAAGTTTACTTGTATCTCAGTAATCTTCATCGATCATTGAAGAATAAAGGGGAAAGATAGAAAACTATGATGCAAGAGAAATAGAAGATAATGGACTGAAAAGTTGCAAGGGCTATTACATTTATCTAGTGAATACAGTGTTTCATATTGTTACCAATGAAACATCAAGTTATGATATCTACAAGAGATTGGATGGGGAATATGCAAAGAACTCACCAAAAAATAAAGCCTATCCTAAGGAGGTTGGTAAACTTGAAGCTCAAGGAAAGTGATTTGGTTATGGAATATCTCAACGATTTTCAATCTATGGTAAATCTATTGGTAGGCGTAGATTATACGGTTGATGATGAAAGACAACCCAAATGTTGATGAGTTCATTACCAAAAAGTTGAGAAACATTGGTGATTCTGTTGAATAACTTAAATTATGATGGGGTTGTTTCTATATATTCGATGGTTAGTAGTCTATTTAATGAAGAGACATGGAGAATGAACAAAATAAATGGAATAGCCAAGGAAGAAAGGGTAGCAATCGTTTTAAAGAGGTAAACGCTGCAAGGAGAGAGATGTAATTAAATATGAAAAATGATGCCATGTTTTATTATTATGAAAAACAATTTTGCACTAAGCTAAAAAGGGATAAAAAGATATGAAAGCTTTGTAAGCAAAAAATGAGCAAGAGAAAAAGTGACAAAGAAGAGGTAAATTCTGGTGTTTAATGATAATGCACTAAGTTCTGATAAAGAGAAAACAATGAATGAGTGCTTGATTCAGCTACATGTTTTCATATAAGAAACCAAAATGAAGCATTCATCGATTATAAGGAGCAAAGAGAACGAAGGTGGAGTCAGCGGTCGAGATTTGAAGGTGAAGGACATAGATTTAGTTATGGCGAGAATGTTTGATGAAAGAATAATAAGTCATCGAATTAAAAATTAATACGAATTTTATTTCCGTTGGGCAACTGGAAGAGAATGATGCAATTTTTCAACTCGAGTTGGAATTACAGTGGTATGAAAGACAAATAAGGAGGTCTTGAGCATAAAATGTGGAAGCAACAGTTTGTATAAATTGTTTGGAAACAAGGTGAAAACGTTTGGAGTTCCAAATTAGATTTGAAGAGAACAATTTACCTGAATAATGTAGAGCCTACAAAGGACCACTAAGACCTGCTTGGAGGCATTTGTGGTATTATAAACATTTTCGATTTAAGCATAATTATGTAGTTTGGAGGTTGGTTAAGTTTGTTTCTGAACAAAAGGGGGAGCTCGTGAAGAATATTGTATCGAGTTGGAATATCGAAGATATGTGACACAGTATTTGATTTACGTATTAATTAATTAACTAATTCAATAATTGGTTGATTAATTAATTGATTATGGATAATGTTATGGTTTGATTTTAAGAATGATTTAGTTTGTATTTTTAGTGAGTGGCTAAATTTTTAGTCACATATGTATTTAAGAGTTTTTAATCTTATCATTTGGCTTGAGACCCCTTGAAATACCTTTATACACTAAAACAAGACAATATTTCGACGTAATTTTTTAGTTATGTTAAGATCTCAACATGAGGTTGAGATCTAAACATGAGGTTGAAATCTGAATGAAGCTTTATATTTCATATGCTATTATATTAATGGCGGAAATAATGGAAACATGTCATATAATACTTATCAGTGGATGCCTCAAGAAACAAAAAATTATATTCATAAATAACTCAAATATTATATAATGAAATAATGATTGTTTTCAGTATCGACTTACAGTGAAGGAAATAAATAGGCCCTAATAATAAGTTAAATGAAGCATTATATTTCATACACTATTATATTTTGTTATGAATACTTTGATTATTTGTTATGAAATAAATCTATTAGAATAACGGTATTTTGCTTGGGTGAATTACGAAGAACAAACTTTGTAAAACAATTATGTTGAACGACATCAAGTTTTATTGTTAGGTTGAAGGACGGAATGCTAGATACAACTAGCGTTATTTTCAATTTTTACACTATAACAAATGTTAGTTATAACTAGCATTATATTCAGTTTACACTATATAAAATGCTTGTTATAATTAGTATTGTCCTTCAGCCCATGAAGAAAACTTATTGTCCTTCAGCCTGATTATTTTTTTAAGTTTGTCTTTATATCTATTTTCAACTTTTTAATAGTGATATTAATTTAATTTAGTTATGTATTATCACATTGTTTAAGCTATTATGTTAGTATGAATATTTGAAATAAAGGTGAAAATAATTTGGTTATTCCAAAAAATTGACTATATAATGGATATATAACGCATAATTTTCATATCATATTATATTATATGTATTTGAAGATATGATGTTTCATTAATTAGCATTAATGTCTTCAAGAATAATAATGCAAATGTAAGAGTATAGTTTCTTTGAAGCATAATTAAACACAATTTCATTTCGAACACAATGTCTATATTTCAGGTTTAGAGCGATGTTCTTAAACTAAATTGTATATATATTGATATTTATATGTTAAACAAAGAATAAAATTATGTTGAACTTATATTATTTATATTTGAAAATTAATTAAAAGAAATGTTTAGTCATGTACTGATTACCAAGTTAGGAACAATAGATAGTTGATTTTATCTAATATATTAATTATATTTTATATACATCGATATTAATTAAATAAATTTCTCGAAAAAGGTTTATCGGTAGCATTAAGGGAAAAAACTTTTTTAGAGAAGTACAATCTATGTGTGTATATCGTCTAAGTTAAATGGTGATATAAATTTATATAGCACGGGTTCGCACTAGTTTTTATAGTTACCTGAATAAAAATAGTCTATTGTACTTGATGTACTACTCCTTATTTTGATATCAAACAAATAATTCTTAAATTTATATATTTGGGATATTTTTTCAAACATATAAAAAAGGTCTCAAAATTCACTTTTCCCTCTCAAAATAAGTTTGACGATACATCCCTATCAATTTTCGAAGCAAAAATATACAGTTTGAAACGAATAACTGTAAATAATTGCAAGCTGCAAATAATTGCATCTAGAATTGCATATATTTACAGCCATAACGGTAAATTTTCGTTTTACACAAATGATTATTAATCTAATAATTGATCAATTATTTGATTGATTAATTAGTTAATTATAGAAAGCATTATGCTTTGATTTCAAGAAAGATTTGTTCGTATTTTAGTTAACGCAAATCTTTGGAATTATTTTAGGAATATTTTAGTTAATGGCCCAAATCTTCTGGATAATCCCAACAATTTGTACCAAGATTTTAAATCTCGGATATCGGGCATGTCTCATTTCGGCGATTTTAGTGACTCGGTATCATATCGGAGGAAATCTCGGACGAGACGAATGCATCTCGGACGCCAATATCGGATTTACATCTCGGACCTAAAGTTCATCTCGGGGCCATATCGGAGTATAACACATCACATAATTTATAGCAACAAAATGCATGGTATTGGTTTATTTAACATTTACCGAATTACTGCAACTAATCTCCACTATTCTAACTGAAATAAATAATGCAATTATACTTCAACTATATGAAATTGTTCAACAAAAGTTACAAAACATCATCAGTTTTAACAATTACATATAAGTAGATGAAAGGCGAAAAATTAACTGAAAAAAAATGAAATCTATACAATTACATATATGCAGTAAGAAAAACATAATAACACTATCAGGAACTGATGCAAATAAAAGCAAATGCATATAAAAGATATCAGGAATCGAAGGGTTTCGGGCAATGTGAATCTACTTGCAGAAGGTTATGCAGTAAGAATAACAAACTAAATCTGCTTGCAAATCTACTCTAAATTACACTGTATATTCAATTTCCAAAAAAATAAATTTCATTAAAATAGAAACAACCCTAAGTTAGATACATGTAGAGAGTAGAGAGATTAGTTAAAGACGAAGCTGCATACTATCAACAACGAGATCGAGTAGTCGAAAATTGGAAGCAACCGCGAGTTGTCCGATGTTGGAAGAGGGAGTTCGATTTTTTTTCTCCGGAGAAGAGGGAGTTTGATATTTTGACGAAGAACGTGATCTTTTGAGAAGTTGAATCAGAAAGAAAAGGGATTTGTTCATTTTTTTATGATAGACTGAGTGGGCCTATTTTTTTGAAAAAAACAATATATCGGGGATATCTCGGAATATCGTTTCGCCCAAGCCTTCAACCGAGATCTCGCCGGAGATAGCCGAGATTTAAAAAAGAGATTCGTACCAAAGCTAACTATGAAAAAAATTCTCAAGAGTGATCTTTTTTGGTTGATGGAGAAAATATGTACTGAAAAATTGAATATGAAGAATTAGATAATTTGGAAGGTGAGGATGGAAGTTTACTTATACCACGTTGATCTTCATCGACCATTAGGGACTAAAAAGGGAAAGGTCGGAAATTATGACGGAAGAGGAATGAAGAATAATGGAGCAAAAGGCTATAGGGGCTATTAGATTTATCTAGAGAATACAGTGTTTCATATTATTACTAATAAAACAATAATGTAACGACCCGGAAATTTTAACGATTTTTATAACGTAATTAACTAAAAAAATTGTTGAAAATATATGATAAAAATTTTCAATGGAAATTTGATATTTGGAAAACATCTATTTAAACGTAGCAAGTGTCAGATTTTCATTGAAAAATAGGTAATTCTGTTGAGTAATTTTCAATTTTAAATTTAAATCGGTTGAAATTTGATGGACATAAAATGTTTTCGAAATCTGAATATTTTTATATAATAGAAATGTTTATCATTTTATGAGCGAGATGTCATATTTCGTTTCGCCAAATTTGGATTGCTCCAGCTCCGTTTATCTTATTTCTGGCGTTTTATACCAACCGTCATTAGCATTTGTTTGCCCACCACATTATACCAACCGTCATTAGCATTTATTTTCTGAAATTCAAATCGTGCCTGACGTTTGCAATCCCACCATTTCAATTTAAATATTGTTTCGTTCGTGCTCTTCTTTTTTCTTTTTTCATTTGTAAAAAAAAAATAAAAATATAAAGCTTATATATTTGCAATCATGTTCATATCCAACCTTTCTTCCACCAGAAAACCATCCCGCAACCGTGGTTCGCTCACCCTCCACATGTCAGCAACCTTCCACCCATGCACGGCCGTATGACCCTCCTCCCTCCGCCCTATCTCCTGATAGTGACATGTGCAGCCTGCTGCTAGCTTCGACAGACCCACCCATCAACCGTTCATCATCCAGATCCACATCAGCAAACACCCCATTGGCCGCAGGTCTTCCAGCTGTGCTCCAACCACATCCTTTTCCTCCGAACGCCCATCTCACCACCATCAACGCAGCAACCCCTCACCTTGAACGCCACTCCGACCCTTGTTTCGGCATCTTCCCCACCGTGCTCCCTCTCATCCACGCCTTAGCCTCCCTGACCGCATCACCTAAGCACGCCACAACACCACAGCTCACCCGGATCTGCACCCTCACTTCACCAAAGCCGCCATCACCTTCCCCTACCGCATGTTCGCATAGCAGCCGCCGTCCCGCCTTGAGCAACCTCACATGGCTGTTGCTACAACTCCTCAACCCGCCAGTGCAGCCACCTGAGGTCCAGAATTTCCACTCACCTACCTGACAGTCGCCTCGTTCTTGGTCGAAACTCAGTTGTATCACTCGACTTCTTCAGCCTTCTCTTGTCAATAGAAAATATATATATATAATATTTATATCAAAAGTTCGTACTTATACAAAGTTGCATGCATTTTAAAGTATATAATTTAAAACTA
Source organism: Allium cepa (assembly GCA_030765085.1). Taxonomy (NCBI): domain Eukaryota; kingdom Viridiplantae; phylum Streptophyta; class Magnoliopsida; order Asparagales; family Amaryllidaceae; genus Allium; species Allium cepa. The sequence continues at coordinate 1,303,837 of CM060936.1, read as the reverse complement.
TATTTGCATTCCAGTTTTACATGGCATCCATTTCAAAGTGTATATGTTAGTTTATATATTAGTTTATATAAATATAAGTATACATGTGTTTTGGCGTTCAAATACAAATTAAGGGTTTTATTTTAAATTTTAATCTGGTTTAAGATGTAATGATTTGAAATATATATATACTTTTATTTTGTATGGTTTTAAATTAAATATTGATTTGAAATATACATATAACAATTTTATTTTAAATATGTGGTTTTAAATTGAAAATTGACTTTAGAATAAATATATGATATATATATTTTTTTGTTTCAGCTTATATCAAGCTGGTTTTGATTTGTTTTCGTAAATTCCAAGCTATCAACTTTGCTCATTGAATTCATGTTCATCATGTCGTGCTTTGGAATTTGTGCTTGGATTGTCGCATCTCGTTCTTGTTATCTCTCTAGCCTCGAAAGGTGAGCAATCACTCACGATTAACATTCTTATGCTTAGTAAATTTATATTCACATGAAATGACGTTTGAAATATGTTGTTAAATTTGAATTGTTAGTTATTTAATTGTTAAATATGATATGCCATTATCTGTAATTGTTTACTTATGGCATATGACACCATAACCTGTTGTATATATTATATTTAAATTGTTAATGATGATATATGTCTGCTATTGATATGTATGTCATTTTATAATATTATTCCGTTGTTCTCACTCTGCAAGCTCCTTTAGTTTTAGGAAAATCTCTATGGGTTGAAATGATACATACCCGAACGATATTATAGATTAGGAAAAAATCGTTATGGATTGAAATGATAAACCCAAGCGATTTTATTGATTTCGAAATTTTAGGATTTCGAGTTGAAATGATATATGCCCGTAAATATTAAATTATTACGGATTGAAATGATAAATATCTGTATCACTTGACCATAAGCTAGAAAACTATATACGGACACCGTTGGTCTATTTTTAAATGATTTCCAGAATTTTTAAAAAAATATAAATATGTGTTTTAAATAAATATTGAGTTTTAAATATAATATAAAGATTTATCATTTTAAATAAGTGAAAATTTTAAATTTTAAGGTATATATTTGGAAATTTTAAATTTATATGTTAAGTTTTGAAAAATATACATTTTTAAGATTTTATTTATAATTTTATCATTTTTAAATATATAAATAAGATAAAAAATAGATTTAATAATAATATTATTTAATTCAATAATAATTTAATATAATAAAATTTATTTAGAATTTAATTTAACTAATAATATATATAATATGTTTAAAATATTTATTTAAAATTTATATTAATATTTCAAAATAGATTTTGTAATAACTTAAATAAATAAAGGTTGGAAAGATAAATATAATTTGACTTGACATTTAAATTGGTTAATAATTGAATTTGAATAAGAATTGATTTGTAATTTAATTTATATAAGAGTTGATTTGAAACTTATTGATTTTAAGATTTTTAAAGATATGATGTCTATAACTTAATAACTTGATTTTATAAAGGTGATTAAGTGAATAATTTCAAATTAAATATAATTGAAGTTAGATATTTAATATTAAATTAAAATTTGTAATTTGAGATTTTATTTAAACGTTATTAAAATGATTTAAGTGTATGTTTTCAAATTTAAATAAAATTAAAGTTGAATTTTAAAATATAAATGAAATTTATAAAATTGAGTTACTGTAAATTGTTGAATATCTAAACTTTAAATTCGATTGAATTAGAAGTGGTTAAAAGTTGTAGTTCAAACCTGGATTTGAAATCGATATAAATTAAAAATAGTTTTTATGAGAATTTGAATTTAACCTTTAATCGTTTAATTGAAATTGTTGAACTGAGATTGATTTAAATTGAATTTAGAACTAGAATTGATTTAAATTGAGTTATGGAAGGAACAATTTTAATTTGAAACTATTTTTGATATAAACTCTTTTAATATATGAACCATTTTTAATATATATAACTATGTCAATCTATAACCTATTTTTAAATATATAAACTATTTTAATTTATAACTATTTTAATTTATAACTATTTCAATATATAAAAACTATTTTCAATATTTAAACTGTTTAAGTTGGAACTGTTATGATTTAGATTTAATGGATTTAAATGCGAATATTTTGATATGATGATCTAAACTATTTTGTGGTTATGATTTTGGAAGTGAATATGATTTTGAAAGTAATAATGATTTCGAAAGTGAATATGATTTCGAAAGTGATATGATTTGAAATGAATATGATATTTCGATATGAAGTATGAACTATTTGAAATGTAAAAAATAACCACGGTGTGAAATAAGCGTTTGGTTGTTAAAGAGACCGAGATCAGATATTATCATACTCTCTGCCATTACAGAAAACCACTTTAACAACTGTGTACGTGGTGGAGAATCCAGAACAAAGTGGCAACGTCTATATGAGGTATGAACACAGCTCTGACTCCCGCGAGTCGGCTTGATGCGACTAGAACAGGAGGCATGTCGGGCCAAGTGAGGTCGCACCTCCGATCGAGCATGCTTCTTCGATACCATTATATTACTTTGTGATTTGATTGTGTGCGCCTTTGATCGAGCATGCTTCTTCGATACCATTATATTAGTTTTTCTCAAATATGGTTTTGAGCAGAACACTAATTGTGTAGGACTCCCTCTCTATGTTAATTGTGTAATACCTTTTATCTAGTTTTTCAATTAATGTTCAATCATTATTAACTATCTAAGCAACTATAGCATTATTGTTATTTGAGTCATTTTCATCTTCAATACACTATGCAAAAGCTAAGTACTGTCTCAAGTATGTCCAAAATACCATATTTTGATTCACGCATCAAAACCGTTCTTTGGAACGTCTGCATCTATTAAGGTACTTTCTATGGTTGTATTTCTATGTTCCCGTCGCCTTTTTGAGCATAAAATATTGATATTGTAGTTGTTGCATGGACTAAAACATAATTTAGTATTTCAAAGAAAATATTATGTGAAAAAGAAAACAAGAATTCTTTGCAATAAAATTTACTTGCTTCAAAATTAATTCAAGAAATGCTAATGTTCACCATCATCGGAATAATAATTCTATAAAAAATAAACAAACCAAAGATTCAATAATAATGACAAAAGCTATATCAACAAACCGTGTTCGTAGCATGATTCGAACTAGTTCAATTCTATTCAACATCAAATTGCGGCAAATGCATATAACTCGGCCATAAATTTGGAAAGAATTAAATTTGTAATCAGCAAATAGAGGTTAGCTTTCCAAAGAACTGACTGGAATTCAAGCCAATTCGAAAATTGAAATTGAAATCAAGGTGGACAAGGAAGCAATGACAGAAATTGAAATCTACTGATTTATTAATTAGCTGACTATTCAATTTGCTTTTTTGCAACAAAATATTCTCTTATAACTTCTCATTTTCCTTTCTTTTCGCATGTAGCATAATTGACTTACCACATGTGGCATAATTGACTGATTGAACCAATTACTAATTTCTTTTCTTCTTTGGAAAAAAATCTAAATTTTACAAATTTAACGAAAAAGAAATATAGAAAAAAACCAAAATAATAAGCTTACCGTAAATAAAATAGTTACGATTTAAACACTTTAATTTCACACAAGTTACATGTTTAAACTCAAAAATTTGAAGATATGAAAAAATTTACGAGTTTAAGGTATTAAACTTAAATATGAAAAGGTACAAATCAAACCTAAGTGAGAACCAAAAATCCCTAAGCGAAGAGATTGTATCGCATGCCAACTTTTGATAATTTAAAATGAGTTGGATCAGCTATTCAGTTGGTTTTGAATCTTTTGACCACAAGGATCCATCAACCATTCCTCCATAATTGGATTGGTTTCAATTCATTTTTCTTGATTGGATCGAATTTGATCCATCGGACAGTAAATCTTACGCACCCTTATAAATGATGGTTCACACCCCAATAAATGATGGTTATATTTTGAATTCTAACATATACACAACGCAATACAGTTTTTGATAAATTAAGGGACCCATATCAAGATATGAGCATCTTCTCACGGGTTAGTTGAGGCACAGAGGACTTGCACTATATTAGTTTGCGTTTATTTATAGACATAAAGACGGTATTGATTGCAATTAGAGCCAATTCGAAAATCAAAATCAAATCGAGGTCATCCAGGAAGCAAGGATAGAGAAAACTTACCAATTAAGACGAACGAACAAATGAATAATGCAACTAGGGTTGTTTTTTCCCTCTTTTTTCCCTTTCTGAACAGGGAGGAAATACGTTTTTTATATGAATTTCTGCCCACCCCCCTTTCTCATCGTCGCTTTTATGCATTTACCTTTCTTTCGTTTTGTTAATGGAAAATTGCTAAAAGACCATCATTTTTATCATTTTGGTTAAAACTTAGAAAAACAAAGGCAAGGAAAAGGCATTTTTATTTTTTCTAGCCGAAGGATGCGGTTTTAAGATCTCGTTGAAAAACAACATAATGTCAAATTAACCAAGCATAAGACTAGTATAACCGCACAACGGCGGGAAACCGACCGTATGATTGTATAAATAAAAAAAACTATAACTTTACACACACACACAAATATATATATATATATATAATATATCAAACGTATAATGATATGTGTATGACAAAATATTGTTGCACTATTAGAAATAAAAACAAAAATAAAATTAGAAATAAAAAATTAAGCAAAAATGTCTAGTATAGAATAATTAATGATTAAGTATAGAAATTGATATATATATTCACACACATACATACACTCATATATATATATATAAGTATGTATATATGTACGTGTATATAATAGTTAAAGAAGACGAGGAATAAATAAGTGTATATAGCAGTTAAAGAAGATGCAAAATAAATAGATAATAGATATGATGGTAAAAACAAGGGGAAATCGAAAGAATAAACCTCGCTACAAGAAAAAAGCACAACTACAATGTTCTATAAACATTGTTGAAGCCATTTTATCTTACCATTGTAATATTCATAGTTGCAAAAATATTATATTTTTTACAACATTTATTTACTAATTCGATTTTCATTTAATAATTTATGGATTTCGGTTATATTTCTAGTGATTCTTCAATGCCATATAAACCCTCCAGTTTCTCTTAAGTCGTATTATTTCAGTTTCACTTCTAGAAGTCAAACTTTCGTTCAGAAATCAACTGACAAGCCTCCCGTAAAGGGGATGAGGGTAAGGTAATATCTATATTCCATGTTTACTTTTGTAGTTCTAACATGCTTCCTAATGTTAGATTTATAATTTGATGATTTTGGCATTTGCATAAAATGAATTTAACAGTGATCTTGACAACTCAATCTAAATTGCAGGAAGGTACTATCTAAATATCAAGAAGGGATCTAGGTTACTTTTCACATCATATTAAAAGGTCAGAGTTTTAAGGGAACAACAGCCAAAGCTAAGCTTGGAAAAAAAATCGGATAAAGGATTATGTACATCGGCCACGTAGCAAGAAATATGGGATTTACGCAATTCACAGCTAATCTTAGATAGGGGTGTAAATTTTGAACTTTAGTTTATTTATTGCATGTGTTTGCATATGTAGTTGTTCTTGGTAACTATATGGACACTAAATAAAATAATTTACAGAAAACCACAATTTACCTTTGGAAATTTTTGGACCAAAATGCGCATAGTATATTAGAAGCTTCAAATGAATATCTTCATATTGGAAAACCATAATTTGAAACGTAGTTTGAAATCGTTTGGATTCAAAATCCTTTGGAGACCACCCAAAAATGTAGAAATATCGCACAAGCAAAAAAGTAGCTTATTTAGGTAATTTTAAATTAGAAGGAAATGGTTATGGGACTTAGAGAGATTAATATTAATATTGGAAAACCATAATTTGAAACGTAGTTTGAAATCGTTTGGATTCAAAATCCTTTGGAGACCACCCAAAAATATAGAAATATCGCACAAGCAAAAATGTAGCTTATCACAATACAGATCAATATTTTTTTTTTATTTAAAACAAATGTTACTCACCTGTCTCAGAAGAAATAAACAGAGGAGAGGTTTTGCTTGGGCCTGGAAAATATTTTGAATCCAGAAGATCTGGAAAAATGTTTTGGTTGATCTGCTTTTGATCTGAATTTGGTTGTTAAAATCCTTGTTTGTTGAACTTGCATGCTTTTCAGATTTACTTTTGCTTTGACCTTCATTTTTTTTTAATTTTCCAGTTAATGAATTGAATCCATTTCCACTGGTTTCAGATTTTTCTTTACTTGGTGTGGGGCTGCATTAATGAGCTTGTACTTATAACTATTTCCTCCATCTCGGCTGTACAATATGGAGATAGTATATACAAGAAAAAGCATGTACAGGGTGCATTTTCTTTTATATAAAACAGTGTTTTATTGTACAAGGCTGTGTATACTTTAGTACAAAAATCAGAGATCCTCCCCATTGTTCATTTGCCTAAGCAGATCTTATGTTCTGGTGGCTGGAGATATCTTGCATTAATTGCTTTGTCCCTATTTCCATGTGTACAACTATACTTTGGTTTGTTTCATTGCATTTATTAGCTTGTTTATATTCTTATTTGTTTTAAATATTTTTTTCCTTGCCTGCATACTAAGCTCTACAGGCAATAGGCTATATACTTGTCTACACTTGCATTTATATTTCTACTTGTTTCTTGTCTTGCTTCTTCATTTTATTTGCTCACACATTTTGTTTTAATGTTTAAATATAGCTGGTTTGTTTTGCAAGTTAATTCATATATATGTTTTGTTCCACTGCTTTGTCTTATTACTTTATAGTATGAATAACTTCTATTTTAACATGTTGTTAAAATTTATTTATGAGTTACTATATATATATATATATATATATATATTTCTTAATTTATTTTATAACTCAAATATTTATTAAACCATTCATCTAAGATTTAAATTCAAATCAAAATATATATATACACACAAGATTTTATAATTTCAAATTGACTCATATATACCCAAATATACATATACATATATATATATATATATATATATATATATATTCACATATATACATATATATACAATATTTAAAAATTTAAATGATTTATATAGAATATATTTGAACTCGGGGAAACTCACATCACTAAATCGATTAATTTCACCGTTTTCTTCAAAAATAGATTTTAATTATCATTTTAAATTTATATAAAAATCCGGGGTCGTTACAGACTTCCCCCCTTAAAAGAATTTCGTCCTCGAAATTCGCAGGCACGAAAACAACACAGAGATAGACAGATTCGATCTCCTATAATTCCTCAAACACAAGATATGGATTCCAAACTCAAGTCGGAATATCTCAGAATACATACTAATTTGTCCCTCTTCGGACTTCGATTAACCTAAGAAATTACAACAGAATTTCAAAATTTGGTTTTAAACGAAACCGTTTTATCAATACAATTTAATTCAACTTTATCCCCATATTCTATTAATCAATATTACCTCAAATTAAAATTTCCAATTCATATTCAAAATTTTCAAATTCATATTCATTAAAGTTTAAATCAAAAACTGAAAAGAAACTGATGAAAATACGAAGTAAGAATTTTCTACTACGATTCGTAGAGCATCAACGCACCGAACTACATCTGGAGCTGTCATGGAACAATCAAAAGAATTTGGAAACGAATCAAAGGAAACTGATAAGAAAGTTATTTCCACTGTTGTTACAGAGTTTTGACTAATTATAGTCGTATTTCCCTGTCCCCTATCTCGTTCTCTCCTTGCACTCATACTTACTATCAGTGGATAGTAAGAGAATTTACTGAGGCGTTCAAACAGATATCTTAGGGATACACTCATTCTAGGGATACTTCACCCTATCTATAATGAGTTACTTAACGTGTTACACTCCTGAGCTAAAGTTTCAACCCTTAGCTCCGATACCAAATGTAACGACGCAGATTTTGCCCGCTCGAAAATCGACATCCATACTTCAAATCGTATTCGAATGCCATAGATTCGACCGTTCAAATCCGATTCGTCGGAGCTTATAACAACATTAAGTAAACAACACAGCAGAATAAAAGAATAATACATTGATATACAACTTTGATACAATATCTGATACAACAGATGATCCAATAGATATCAATATACATCAGAGATATGATACAATAAAATAGCAGTGGAAAAGAAAATAGATAACATCTAGCAGCGAAACAATATAACTCTAAGATAGTCTTCAAAAGAGAACTCCGAGAATAACTGCAACTCCATTTCCAAGAATCAATCCAGCAATAGCTCGAACCCCCAATAACGATGCACCAAGACGAGCAAGTCTGGTGCGATCCAAAGACTGAACTAACTCCAGATAATCTGCTAAACCTGACTATCTGAAAAAAAACCCAACTCTAGACTGCTCGTGTAGAAAATAATGAGCACCCAGAGTTTAGGAAAGAAAACAATAAACTCCGGATCAGTCGTGGGACTGGTGTGAGCAACAAAAACAGTTTATTTATTTTAAAATCAAAATAGAGGAATATTTTTAAATTTAATTCGAAATGCTTTTGAAAATGTAACTACCATAAGACCTCCCACCACACACACAATGCAAACGCAGACTTGGAGGAGATTTCTTCTTATGTTAGTCAAAGATGCTTACTACGCAAAATCAAATCATTTTTGATATTATTATTAGTGCATAGTGTAGAAAGTTATTTCGAAAGTAAAGATATAAATCTTAGCCAGCATAGGTACCATTATATTATGCCTACTATAGCTACCTCCTGAGGAAGCAGGTTCTACAACTAAAACCGTACAAGATCGTATTGTTTCTTTGGATTTCCAACGAATGGTCAGGCCAAGGAACTTCCTATTGCCACATGAGAATGCCTCTGGATGGACATCCCCGAGAACCAAACCGGATCTCTACCAACACAAGGCCGGGTTACCCCTAACTGAGTAACAACTGACCGAATATGCCATCCCCCGGTCCTTTGGGACCTTTCAACCGAGCGCTCGTAATCAATTCACACAATCATAAATTGTTTTCAACATGAGTAAGTATCTGGGCTCCATACCATGATACCACCCTTTTCCAGAAGGAAATGCACATATCCTAAAGGGCGCTACCCCTCATAACCTTGCTGCTTCTTTCCTGTTTTGACCATTCCGGGGTATGAGGCTCGACGCAGTCTCGTCCACAAAAACATACTTTATACAAAAGCCATGCTTTGGGTCAACAAATGATCATAGAAATGATCACCAAGATAGACGATCAAACAAATGATCCTATCACAAATAATCAACACAATGATCATTTCACAGCAACACTCAGCATGTCACATTACCAAATTGGGAATATATCGCTGATAACCTTCAACTACATAACCTCTGATCTCGTACGTCTTAGAGAAGGGTGTTAAGCTAAGAGAATAAATTCTCCGCCACCAACAGAAATATATTTGAATGAAATCGGCTTTATATCTCAATTTGTGATGTCAGACATACTATCCATACAAGTCTGTTCTGGGTTCGAACAGAACCGAAGGCACTTACAAAGAAGTCCTTGCAATCCGGGTATTCACAATCCCGATCGGATTTCCCATCACTTAGGGAGTTTCTATACCGGCGCGACTCGGTGCAGAAACAATTGATAGGTCATCCTATCGCTTTCGCAAATACCCGGTCTTCATCACCGGTCTTCAAATGCTATCCATAACGTCTAATCACATATTCAGAATGGGTTATACGACCCAAAGGTCCTTTCCCGGCTAACCCGAATAGTGAGCGAAAATATTCAAAAACAAATGGATAATGGGATTTCAATTAAGTCACAACTTAATAATTCAAAACTTTATTTCAAATGGTTTAATCCAATTACCATTTCAATCTTTAAACAAAAAGATTCATTTTCACAACCTTTAACGGTTTAAACAATTTTCACATTTTAATCTTTTAAACAAAAGATTCATTCACAGATTTTCCAAATCAATTTTCATTTCAATTTGATTAACTCGTTAAATCTTTAAATCAAAGATTTAACTTATAGCCTTCAAAACAATTTCATTTCAATTTGATTTAAACAAATCATCAATTTAAATCTGTTAAAAGTAAACAGATTTAATTCATAGCTTTCAAAAATAATTCATTCATAACTTAGGAAAATCGTTTCTCTATTCAATCTTGAAATTCCCCTAATTAACTGGAATCTCAGTTCTTATCTAAAAGTGTTTATCATTTGAAAACAACAGTTTTCATTTTGGAAATCTGATTCATTCATACGAGTTGAAATCCTTGGGTTAAATTCAAATTCCCAAAAATAATACTTTAAAAATGGTTTAACTCATATATATAACTAGTATAATATCGTTAATCCCTAGTTCAAATTACAGAATTCAATTTGAATATTGAATTCAAATTTTAAATTAAAGTATTTAAATTTCAACACTTAATCCAGTTATTCAAAATAAATTTCCATCTTTGAAATTCCCTTTTCCATTGCTTTTCACTTCAAACCCAATCCATTTTCAAAACATTTGAATTTAAAAATTCAAATACAAAACTATTTTCAAAAATCTGTGACTTAATCGATTTCCTCGTGAAATCCATAATTGTGTGTGTATGGTGTGGTCCAGGGTTTTAACACAATAGTGCAACATCATTTCAATCATCACAGATTAAAACATAGAAATATAGTTGATAAGCGATATAAAATATAACGCTCATCTTCCATTCACAAATTCACAGATAATATACAAATGCAAACAAATATACAACTCAATCTACAGAACAAAATATCACAAATCAGATAGGATAATCAATTCAAGGCATTTCATACAATATAATTATTCATAAGCATTCAATAAACATTTGTAAGCAGAATTAATTAATTCAATTCATTTCCAATTTAATTTATTACTTATGAATTTATTATCCAATTCTGATTAGATTATTTTCATTAAATAATTACATTTAAATCATTTATAATTGATTATCTAAATTATTTAATCCAATAAATCATTAACATTAATCACTTTAAATCAATTACTTAATAATCCTTAGTTAATTATCCTTATTATCTAATAATATTTCTTAATCACTTTCTTAAGAAATTATCTTAGATTAATTCATTATTAACCATTTCTAATTATAAATTAATCTAATTATTTATTTATAATTAAATAAATCATTCTTTAATTACTTATTAATTTAAATTAACTTTTAAACCAACTTCATAATAAATCATTTAAATTAACTTAATTAATTTATTTATTCACTTACTTAAAGTAATTAATTAAATTTCTTACCTTAAACTGATTAACTATCTTTACAACTTTCTTTACTAAACTTTTAAGTTACATATTAACTTAATACTAACTAACATTACTTAATTATCTAAGTTAAACACCTGTATAAAAATCATTATTCACGGCTATTTTGGGAAAGCACCGAGACCGCATCATTCTTACTCGAGGAAACTCGAGTTTCCCCTCGTGTCTCTCCCGTGTCACTCTCTCTCACCCCCCCTGCTCTTCTTTTTCTCAGTTCTTCTCCCCCTTTTCATTTTTTTTATATATAAGTTGAAGTTATAAAAGAACAGCTGAAACCCATTCACGAAAATGACCCAGAGGCAAACCGAAGTCATACTCGAAGCAACACCAGAAAAACACGGGCACGCGACGACTCCAGATCCTCGACCATCACCTCGCCACCGTGCTTGTGCACGGTGGCTCGCCTCCCCTGCGGCGACCCGCGACCATCCACACAACCCACAAAACACCCCTCGAATCGAAATCTAAACCCAGATTTTGATTTCAAGATGAAAATAAGAATACGACCCTGATGCTCGAATATGTGACAGCAACTCCACTGTCAAATCGATCGTGCGGCCACCCCACATCACCGGAGGTGATGAAAATTCACTAGAACGTCACTCACATTCCTCTCTAACTCCACCAAAGCTCACGACCCACTCGATTCCTCTATGATGCCGAAATCAATATTTTACAGAGCATCACAATTTTAAGCACTCAAACCCTATTTGTGATTCAAACTCAAAATTTAAGCATTTGAAAAATAATTTCATATTTTTCTAGTGTTAATATAACTTCAACCTTGCTTCATGCCAAATTTCAACCTTTTACATTGATTAATTCACTAGAAATTTGCAAAAATGCAGTTTTGGTTCAAATTCAAATTTCTCTTAAAACCCCAAACTAAAATTCTTCGTTTTAGTTTTAAAAATCATGAATTACTGTAAGCATTCAAGATATAAACTTGAATTAGCTTTTAGTAACACTCGAATTTATCCACTTAGTACTTGATTGTTTGTAAACAAGGTTTCCAGAAATTTTTAACAGGTTATTTTACTTGAATTAATTTTTAAAACTTAATATTTATGGTAACTAACAATCTTTGTTTTAATCTTAAGTTTTAACCTTGATTAGATCAAGTGATAATGGATTTTTGAATCAAAATCCTGTGTTTAAAAATCTTTAAACAGAGAGTATTTATAACATCAGCCTACACATCCATATTCATAAATCAGTATACACAGAGCATTAATGTTTATGACTAAACATACTTATCACAATACAGATCAATATTTTTTTTTTATTTAAAACAAATGTTACTCACCTGTCTCAGAAGAAATAAACAGAGGAGAGGTTTTGCTTGGGCCTGGAAAATAGTTTGAATCCAGAAGATCTGGAAAAATGTTTTGGTTGATCTGCTTTTGATCTGAATTTGGTTGTTAAAATCCTTGTTTATTGAACCTGCATGCTTTTCATATTTACTTTTGCTTTGACCTTCATTTTTTTTTTAATTTTCCAGTTAATGAATTGAATCCATTTCCACTGGTTTCAGATTTTTCTTTACTTGGTGTGGGGCTGCATTAATGAGCTTGTACTTATAACTATTTCCTCCATCTCGGCTGTACAATATGGAGATAGTATATACAAGAAAAAGCATGTACAGGGTGCATTTTCTTTTATATAAAACAGTGTTTTATTGTACAAGGCTGTGTATACTTTAGTACAAAAATCAGAGATCCTCCCCATTGTTCATTTGCCTAGGCAGATCTTATGTTCTGGTGGCTGGAGATATCTTGCATTAATTGCTTTGTCCCTATTTCCATGTGTACAACTATACTTTGGTTTGTTTCATTGCATTTATTAGCTTGTTTATATTCTTAGTTGTTTTAAATATTTTTTTCCTTGCCTGCATACTAAGCTCTACAGGCAATAGGCTATATACTTGTCTACACTTGCATTTATATTTCTACTTGTTTCTTGTCTTGCTTCTTCATTTTATTTGCTCACACATTTTGTTTTAATGTTTAAATATAGCTGGTTTGTTTTGCAAGTTAATTCATATATATGTTTTGTTCCACTGCTTTGTCTTATTACTTTATAGTATGAATAACTTCTATTTTAACATGTTGTTAAAATTTATTTATGAGTTACTATATATATATATATATATATTTTACTTAATTTATTTTATAACTCAAATATTTATTAAACCATTCATCTAAGATTTAAATTCAAATCAAAATATATATATATACACACAAGATTTTATAATTTCAAATTGACTCATATATACCCAAATATATATATATATATATATATATATATTCACATATATACATATATATACAATATTTAAAAATTTAAATGATTTATATAGAATATATTTGAACTCGGGGAAACTCACATCACTAAATCGATTAATTTCACCGTTTTCTTCAAAAATAGATTTTAATTATCATTTTAAATTTATACAAAAATCCGGGGTCGTTACAGACTTCCCCCCTTAAAAGAATTTCGTCCTCGAAATTCGCAGGCACGAAAACAACACAGAGATAGACAGATTCGATCTCCTATAATTCCTCAAACACAAGATATGGATTCCAAACTCAAGTCGGAATATCTCAGAATACATACTAATTTGTCCCTCTTCGGACTTCGATTAACCTAAGAAATTACAACAGAATTTCAAAATTTGGTTTTAAACGAAACCGTTTTATCAATACAATTTAATTCAACTTTATCCCCATATTCTATTAATCAATATTACCTCAAATTAAAATTTCCAATTCATATTCAAAATTTTCAAATTCATATTCATTAAAGTTTAAATCAAAAACTGAAAAGAAACTGAGGAAAATACGAAGTAAGAATTTTCTACTACGATTCATAGAGCATCAACGCACCAAACTACATCTGGGGCTGTCATGGAACAATCAAAAGAATTTGGAAACGAATCAAAGGAAACTGATAAGAAAGTTATTTCCACTGTTGTTACAGAGTTTTGACTAATTATAGTCGTATTTCCCTGTCCCCTATCTCGTTCTCTCCTTGCACTCATACTTACTATCAGTGGATAGTAAGAGAATTTACTGAGGCGTTCAAACAGATATTTTAGGGATACACTCATTCTAGGGATACTTCACCCTATCTATAATGAGTTACTTAACGTGTTACACTCCTGAGCTAAAGTTTCAACCCTTAGCTCCGATACCAAATGTAACGACGCAGATTTTGCCCGCTCGAAAATCGACATCCATACTTCAAATCGTATTCGAATGCCATAGATTCGACCGTTCAAATCCGATTCGCCGGAGCTTATAACAACATTAAGTAAACAACACAGCAGAATAAAAGAATAATACATTGATATACAGCTTTGATACAATATCTGATACAACAGATGATCCAATAGATATCAATATACATTAGAGATATGATACAATAAAATAGCAGCGGAAAAGAAAATAGATAACATCTAGCAGCGAAACAATATAACTCTAAGATAGTCTTCAAAAGAGAACTCCGAGAATAACTGCAACTCCATTTCCAAGAATCAATCCAGCAATAGCTCGAACCCCCAATAACGATGCACCAAGACGAGCAAGTCTGGTGCGATCCAAAGACTGAACTAACTCCAGATAATCTGCTAAACCTGACTATCTGAAAAAAAACCCAACTCTAGACTGCTCGTGTAGAAAATAATGAGCACCCAGAGTTTAGGAAAGAAAACAATAAACTCCGGATCAGTCGTGGGACTGGTGTAAGCAACAAAAACAGTTTATTTATTTTAAAATCAAAATAGAGGAATATTTTTAAATTTAATTCGAAATGCTTTTGAAAATGTAACTACCATAAGACCTCCCACCACACACACAATGCAAACGCAGACTTGGAGGAGATTTCTTCTTATGTTAGTCAAAGATGCTTACTACGCAAAATCAAATCATTTTTGATATTATTATTAGTGCATAGTGTAGAAAGTTATTTCGAAAGTAAAGATATAAATCTTAGCCAGCATAGGTACCATTATATTATGCCTACTATAGCTACCTCCTGAGGAAGCAGGTTCTACAACTAAAACCGTACAAGATCGTATTGTTTCTTTGGATTTCCAACGAATGGTCAGGCCAAGGAACTTCCTATTGCCACATGAGAATGCCTCTGGATGGACATCCCCGAGAACCAAACCGGATCTCTACCAACACAAGGCCGGGTTACCCCTAACTGAGTAACAACTGACCGAATATGTCATCCCCCGGTCCTTTGGGACCTTTCAACCGAGCGCTCGTAATCAATTCACACAATCATAAAGTGTTTTCAACATGAGTAAGTATCTGGGCTCCATACCATGATACCACCCTTTTCCAGAAGGAAATGCACATATCCTAAAGGGCGCTACCCCTCATAACCTTGCTGCTTCTTTCCTATTTTGACCATTCCGGGGTGTGAGGCTCGACGCAGTCTCGTCCACAAAAACATACTTTATACAAAAGCCATGCTTTGGGTCAACAAATGATCATAGAAATGATCACCAAGATAGACAATCAAACAAATGATCCTATCACAAATAATCAACACAATGATCATTTCACAGCAACACTCAGCATGTCACATTACCAAATTGGGAATATATCGCTGATAACCTTCAACTACATAACCTCTGATCTCGTACGTCTCCGAGACGGGTGTTAAGCTAAGAGAATAAATTCTCCGCCACCAACATAAATATATTTGAATGAAATCGGCTTTATATCTCAATTTGTAATGTCAGACATACTATCCATACAAGTCTGTTCTGGGTTCGAACAGAACCGAAGGCACTTACAAAGAAGTCCTTGCAATCCGGGTATTCACAATCCCGATCGGATTTCCCATCACTTAGGGAGTTTCTATACCGACGCGACTCGGTGCAGAAACAATCGATAGGTCATCCTATCGCTTTCGCAAATACCCGGTCTTCACCACCGGTCTTCAAATGCTATCCATAACTTTGAATCACATATTCAGAATGGGTTATACGACCCAAAGGTCCTTTCCCGGCTAACCCGAATAGTGAGCGAAAATATTCAAAAACAAATGGATAATGGGATTTCAATTAAGTCACAACTTAATAATTCAAAACTTTATTTCAAATGGTTTAATCCAATTACCATTTCAATCTTTAAACAAAAAGATTCATTTTCACAACCTTTAACGGTTTAAACAATTTTCACATTTTAATCTTTTAAACAAAAGATTCATTCACAGATTTTCCAAATCAATTTTCATTTCAATTTGATTAACTCGTTAAATCTTTAAATCAAAGATTTAACTTATAGCCTTCAAAACAATTTCATTTCAATTTGATTTAAACAAATCATCAATTTAAATCTGTTAAAAGTAAACAGATTTAATTCATAGCTTTCAAAAATAATTCATTCATAACTTAGGAAAATCGTTTCTCTATTCAATCTTGAAATTCCCCTAATTAACTGGAATCTCAGTTCTTATCTAAAAGTGTTTATCATTTGAAAACAACAGTTTTCATTTTGGAAATCTGATTCATTCATACGAGTTGAAATCCTTGGGTTAAATTCAAATTCCCAAAAATAATACTTTAAAAATGGTTTAACTCATATATATAACTAGTATAATATCGTTAATCCCTAGTTCAAATTACAGAATTCAATTTGAATATTGAATTCAAATTTTAAATTAAAGTATTTAAATTTCAACACTTAATCCAGTTATTCAAAATAAATTTCCATCTTTGAAATTCCCTTTTCCATTGCTTTTCACTTCAAACCCAATCCATTTTCAAAACATTTGAATATAAAATTCAAATACAAAACTATTTTCAAAAATCTGTGACTTAATCGATTTCCTCGTGAAATCCATAATTGTGTGTGTATGGTGTGGTCCAGGGTTTTAACACAATAGTGCAACATCATTTCAATCATCACAGATTAAAACATAGAAATATAGTTGATAAGCGATATAAAATATAACGCTCATCTTCCATTCACAAATTCACAGATAATATACAAATGCAAACAAATATACAACTCAATCTACAGAACAAAATATCACAAATCAGATAGGATAATCAATTCAAGGCATTTCATACAATATAATTATTCATAAGCATTCAATAAACATTTGTAAGCAGAATTAATTAATTCAATTCATTTCCAATTTAATTTATTACTTATGAATTTATTATCCACTTCTGATTAGATTATTTTCATTAAGTAATTACATTTAGATCATTTATAATTGATTATCTAAATTATTTAATCCAATAAATCATTAACATTAATCACTTTAAATCAATTACTTAATAATCCTTAGTTAATTATCCTTATTATCTAATAATATTTCTTAATCACTTTCTTAAGAAATTATCTTAGATTAATTCATTATTAACCATTTCTAATTATAAATTAATCTAATTATTTATTTATAATTAAATAAATCATTCTTTAATTACTTATTAATTTAAATAAACTTTTAAACCAACTTCATAATAAATCATTTAAATTAACTTAATTAATTTATTTATTCACTTACTTAAAGTAATTAATTAAATTTCTTACCTTAAACTGATTAACTATCTTTACAACTTTCTTTACTAAACTTTTAAGTTACATATTAACTTAATACTAACTAACATTACTTAATTATCTAAGTTAAACACCTGTATAAAAATCATTATTCACGGCTATTTTGGGAAAGCACCGAGACCGCATCATTCTTACTCGAGGAAACTCGAGTTTCCCCTCGTGTCTCTCCCGTGTCACTCTCTCTCACCCCCCCTGCTCTTCTTTTTCTCAGTTCTTCTCCCCCTTTTCATTTTTTTTTTATATAAGTTGAAGTTATAAAAGAACAGCTGAAACCCATTCACGAAAACGACCCAGAGGCAAACCGAAGTCATACTCGAAGCAACACCAGAAAAACACTGGCACGCGACGACTCCAGATCCTCGACCATCACCTCGCCACCGTGCACGTGCACGGTGGCTCGCCTCCCCTGCGGCGACCCGCGACCATCCACACAACCCACAAAACACCCCTCGAATTGAAATCTAAACCCAGATTTTGATTTCAAGATGAAAATAAGAATACGACCCTGATGCTCGAATATGTGACAGCAACTCCACTGTCAAATCGATCGTGCGGCCACCCCACATCACCGGAGGTGATGAAAATTCACTAGAACGTCACTCACATTCCTCTCTAACTCCACCAAAGCTCACGACCCACTCGATTCCTCTATGATGCCGAAATCAATATTTTACAGAGCATCACAATTTTATGCACTCAAACCCTATTTGTGATTCAAACTCAAAATTTAAGCATTTGAAAAATAATTTCATATTTTTCTAGTGTTAATATAACTTCAACCTTGCTTCATGCCAAATTTCAACCTTTTACAATGATTAATTCACTAGAAATTTGCAAAAATGCAGTTTTGGTTCAAATTCAAATTTCTCTTAAAACCCCAAACTAAAATTCTTCGTTTTAGTTTTAAAAATCATGAATTACTGTAAGCATTCAAGATATAAACTTGAATTAGCTTTTAGTAACACTCGAATTTATCCACTTAGTATTTGATTGTTTGTAAACAAGGTTTCCAGAAATTTTTAACGGGTTATTTTACTTGAATTAATTTTTAAAACTTAATATTTATGGTAACTAACAATCTTTGTTTTAATCTTAAGTTTTAACCTTGATTAGATCAAGTGATAATGGATTTTTGAATCAAAATCCTGTGTTTAAAAATCTTTAAACAGAGAGTATATATAACATCAGCCTACACATCCATATTCATAAATCAGTATACACAGAGCATTAATGTTTATGACTAAACATACTTATCACAATACAGATCAATATTTTTTTTTTTTATTTAAAACAAATGTTACTCACCTGTCTCAGAAGAAATAAACAGAGGAGAGGTTTTGCTTGGGCCTGGAAAATATTTTGAATCCAGAAGATCTGGAAAAATGTTTTGGTTGATCTGCTTTTGATCTGAATTTGGTTGTTAAAATCCTTGTTTGTTGAACTTGCATGCTTTTCAGATTTACTTTTGCTTTGACCTTCATTTTTTTTTTAATTTTCCAGTTAATGAATTGAATCCATTTCCACTGGTTTCAGATTTTTCTTTACTTGGTGTGGGGCTGCATAAATGAGCTTGTACTTATAACTATTTCCTCCATCTCGGCTGTACAATATGGAGATAGTATATACAAGAAAAAGCATGTACAGGGTGCATTTTCTTTTATATAAAACAGTGTTTTATTGTACAAGGCTGTGTATACTTTAGTACAAAAATCAGAGATCCTCCCCATTGTTCATTTGCCTAGGCAGATCTTATGTTCTGGTGGCTGGAGATATCTTGCATTAATTGCTTTGTCCCTATTTTTTTTGGCAAGGCGTTTCTTTGTCCCTATTTCCATGTGTACAACTATACTTTGGTTTGTTTCATTGCATTTATTAGCTTGTTTATATTCTTATTTGTTTTAAATATTTTTTTCCTTGCCTGCATACTAAGCTCTACAGGCAATAGGCTATATACTTGTCTACACTTGCATTTATATTTCTACTTGTTTCTTGTCTTGCTTCTTCATTTTATTTGCTCACACATTTTGTTTTAATGTTTAAATA
This sequence comes from Allium cepa, assembly GCA_030765085.1. NCBI lineage: Eukaryota > Viridiplantae > Streptophyta > Magnoliopsida > Asparagales > Amaryllidaceae > Allium > Allium cepa. The sequence continues at coordinate 1,283,877 of CM060936.1, read as the reverse complement.
TAGCTGGTTTGTTTTGCAAGTTAATTCATATATATGTTTTGTTCCACTGCTTTGTCTTATTACTTTATAGTATGAATAACTTCTATTTTAACATGTTGTTAAAATTTATTTATGAGTTACTATATATATATATATATATTTCTTAATTTATTTTATAACTCAAATATTTATTAAACCATTCATCTAAGATTTAAATTCAAATCAAAATATATATATATATACACACAAGATTTTATAATTTCAAATTGACTCATATATACCCAAATATACATATATATATATATATATTCACATATATACATATATATACAATATTTAAAAATTTAAATGATTTATATAGAATATATTTGAACTCGGGGAAACTCACATCACTAAATCGATTAATTTCACCGTTTTCTTCAAAAATAGATTTTAATTATCATTTTAAATTTATATAAAAATCCGGGGTCGTTACAGGTTAGTTTAAAAAAATACATACCACGATTTTCTTTCCCGCTCTATATTTTACCAATTGTATTCTTTTTGCTCTTCTTTCTTCTTGCACTTTTTTACAATTAATTTCTACTCTCTATCTTCTTACCATGTACACTTTGTGAAATTAAGAATGAAGGTTTACTCTAATTAATAACATCCTCAAAATAGTTAAAAAATTAAACCATTAAAAGAAAATATTTGTTTCTTCTTCCACAATCAGGGTTTATAACAGGTTCGCTTTTTTCAAATTGATTATTATTGTTTGAAGTTTGTGGAATTAATCAAAATTTTATTCAATTCGTATTCGTTGACTGAAATAAGACGCAAACATACAATTTTATATAATATTTTCAACGAGGTCTGAAATAATAAAGAAGGAAATGAACATTTTGGCATATTAAATAGGAAAAAATAGGTAACATTAAAAGGATATTTATTTTAAGGACAAAATTATTTTTCTTTTTATTTCAAAGGAGAAACAACCTTTGTTATTCACATCAAGGACAAGTTTCAAGTTTTAATTGGATAAAATCCAAACATTTTAAATCAAGAACACACAATGACATTTCACAAATAATAAAAATTAATTACGAAAATATTTTTCTATGAATTTGAGAAAAAATAATAAAAACTAATCATGGAACTTGTGAATGTGGGAGAAAATAATATTGGAAAAAACAGACCGGACAGCTAAATGCATAAACTTCGTTATTTACTGCTAACAATTTTCAAATGTTAAAGTAGACTAGCTTTCAAATTGCTCGGTTCTATATTTTCAGTGTTACAATGTAATGCTATTTTTAAGTTATAAAGCTATATTTATTTGATTTTCTGAGCTATTTACTTCTATATTTTTATGATAACATTAATCGACTAACTTTTTTTCAAATCACCATTTTATTGCAATTTCGAGTGTCATTCTTTTTTTATTAATTTAATGAAGATGAATATTTAAAATGAAATTGAATTTTACATAATCTAACAGGGTCTTCATCCTTGATTTAATTATTAAAGTTAGTAGTTCTTGGATTTATTTTTTCTAAAACGTGTCCTTAAAAATATATACCCATTTTATATAATATTTTCAACGAGACCTGAAATAATGAAGAAGGAAATGAAAACTTTAGCATATTAAATAGGGACAAACTAGGTAATATTACTTTTTTGCAGTTTGGGTAGGAAAGAAATAGGGGCTCACGGATTCAGTGTAATGATCCGTTTTTCCGTACTCTTTGAATCGACAATAAACCACACATGTCTAACTCAAATTGCAGGAATAAGCGGATCATTAAGAGTAAAAAGAAAATAAACACAGAACAGAATCTCACACGAATGGAATAATATATATTATTTCAATAATAATCTTTGCAGTGGAAAATTTTAAAATACAATATCAGAGTCTAACCTAGATTCAGCCTGGACAGTTATAACACAAGCCCTTATAAATGTTGACAAACAATAAAACAAATGAAATAGATGTAGCAGATAATAGAATACGTCCATATGATGATGAAGATCTCCAGCTCTCCTCTGGAAACTCCAACCATCTTCAACCGTAGAGTTCGGAAATCAACAAAATTAAATGTAATTAAATATTGCAGTTAATATAAGAAAAGATGTTAACTATAGAGTCGACTGAAATAAAATGAAAACTTACGTTGAATAAATTCATAAGGTAATTGTCACGACCCGAACTCGATGTCCGATAACAATATCAAATTCGTATCGCGGGAGCTTGCAACACCCATTAGATGATAAATAACACAGCGGAAAAATAAAAGATGATATCACTGATATAACAGAAATACAATATCCAATACATCAATTTGATACAATGATAATCATCAACATCAGAGAATATACAACAGAATACAGCGGAATATGATACAATATGAAATAAGTCTCAACAGAATCCAATACTGCAACTCTGATCCGAAAGCTCCAAAAGACAAAGCTCCAAAACTCCTAGCTCGATCCACCATCAAGATTTCACCAAGATAAGCAAGTCTCGTCCATATCCAAAAACTGAACTAGCTCCAGATAATCTACTAAACCTAACTATCTGAAAAACCAAACTCTAGACTGCCCGTGTGGAAAAATTGTGGGCACCCAGAGTTTAGGAAAGGAACAATAAACTCCAGGTCAGTCATAGGACTGGTGTGAGCAAACGAAAACATTTTATCTTTTAAAAACAATCAAAGACTTAAATTTCAAAATCGCAATGCTTTTGGAAAATGAAACTACCATAAGGCCTCCCGCCACACACACAATGCAAACGCAGAATCGGAGGAGATTTCTCCTTATGATAGTCAAACATGCTTGATACGCAGAAAAATTTCTTTTGATATTATTTCTATAAGTGCAAGGTGCAGAAAAGCATTTCGAAAGTAGAATATAAATCTTAGCCAGCATACGACCATTATCGCATGCCTACTATAGCTACCATGTTCAATAGCAGGTTACCGCCACATTCCATGGCAGGTTATACAACTAAAACCGTACAAGGCTCGTATTGTTTTGATTGGATTTTCCAACAAATGGTTAGGCTAAGGAACTACCTATTGCCACATGGGAACGCCTCTGGCAGGATGCCCCGACAACCTAACCGGATCTCCGCCAAACAAGGCCGGCTACCCCCTTCCCGGGGAATATACAGAACCTCAGATATGCCACCCCCGGTCCTTTGGGACCTTTATACGAGAGCTCTCTAACCAACAACATCACACAGTAATAAATAAAGTGTGTCCACATGAGTAAGTATCTGGGCTCCATACCATGATACTTCCCTTTTCCAGAAGGAATGGTCATACCCTAGGGGAGCTACCCCTGAAACCTTGCCGCACAATTCCTGTTTCGACCATTACCGGGTTGTGAGGCTCGACGAAGTCTCGTCCACAAAGCTACGCTTTTTACAAAGCCATGCTTCGATCAACAAATGATCAGCAGCACTTAGCATACCACATTACCAAATTGGGAATATATCGTTGATAACCTTCAACTACATAACCTCTGAGCTCGTACGTCTCAGAGAAGGGTGTTAAGCTAAGAGAATAAATTCTCCGCCACCAACAGATATGTATTTGAAAGAAATCTGCTTTATATCCCAAAATGTAATGTCAGACATACAATCCATACAAGTCTGTTCTGGGTTCGAACAGAACCGAAGGCACTTCCAAAGAAGCCCTTGCAAATCCAGGTATTCACAATCCCGATCGGACTTCCCATCACTTAGGAAATCTCTATACCGGAGCAACTCAGTGCAGAGACAATCGATAGGTCATCCTATCGTTCTCGCAAATACCCGGTCTTCACCACCGGTCTTCAAATGCTATCCATAACGACGTATCACATATTCGGAATGGGTTATACGACACAAAGGTCCTCTCCCGGCTAAACCGAATAGTGAGCGTAACATTTAAAACATATGGATATAGGATTTCAATTAAGCCACAACTTAATAATTCCAAACTTTCTTTTAAATGGTTTAAACCAATTATCATTTCAAATCTTTTAAACAAAAGATTTACTTCACAAAGTTCACTCAGTTTCATAAAGATTCATTCCCGGATTTCAAAATAATTTCCGTTTCAATTGGATTAATTCATTAAATCTTTAAATCAAAGATTTATCTCATAGCTTTCAAAACTTGTTTCCAAAGATTCATCCCTAACTTGGAAAATTATTTCAATTCAAACTTGAAATCCTTTCTAATACAAATTGGAAATTCATTTCCCATATGAAAGCTTTTATTATTTGAAAATAACAGTTTTCGTTTCAGAAAAGCCCGATATCATTTATACAAGTTAAAACCTTGGTTTAATTCAAATTCCCAAAACACACTTTAAAAATGGTTTGAACCCGTATAACTTGTAAAGTTCTTTTTAAATCATAAGTATTGAATATAGAATTCAATTTCAGATTTTTGAATTTCAATTTAAATCCGATTATTAAATTTTCAATTCTTTATTAGTTATTGAAAAATAACTTTTATTCTTAAAACAGCTTTTCAAACGCTTTTTATATTAGACTTAATTTATTTCCAAAACTATTTGAATTTAAAAATTCAAATTCAAACTTATTTAAAAATCTATGACTTAACCGATTTCCACGTGAAATCCATACTTGTGTGTGTATAGTGTGGTCCAGGGGTTTTACACAATAGTGCACAACATCAATCATCACGGATATATCAATATCGATAAGCGATATAATCAATAACGCTTATCTTTATTTACAGATTCATAAATAAATAAACTTATCAATCACAAAGATTAATCATTACAATTCGATGTGGATTTCGGATAACCAACTGAAATCCGACTCCCTGTCGCATCGAAATTCAAATGTCGTTTTGAAAGGCTAAGCTGTCTAATTTATTTAAACAGTTTAATTCAACACCTTGAGTCCAAATAACACTTATCACAGATAAATCATATACAGTCATCACAAATATATATCCAGAATATATCACTGAGTATCAAAGATCATTACTAAATAAATATCAGAGTCAAACAAACAGAATCTTCAATTCATATCAATATAGTTTGAATAACGTAACTTGCTTTATTATTTATTCTGCTTCATTTATCACGATCAATCAACTTATTAAATTTTTTTGTTCTTACTTATTCAATTAATTAATTCTTAATTAATTAACCCTTAATAACTTAATTAATTCAAATCATAAATTAATTAACCTATCCATTAAACAATATTTATTTACCTTAAAATTTAAATGAATTTCAAATCATTAATTCTTAATTAACTTTAAAATAAAAACATTATTTTGATTAATGATTTAATTATCATTTCCAACCCATATTTGAAAACATTTTAACTTTCAAATTCAATTTCAAATCCCATTTCAAACTAAAGATTTGAAATAACTATAGATCTAAATTTAGTAAATTGGACCAAGTAAGAACCCTTTCATTTTAAAATCAAATGTTAGTAATACATTTACCTTTATAAAAGAAATTAATAAGAGAGATTAAATTAATCATTTAAATTCAAAACATTTTTTTTATCAACTGTTGTAGCACGCGAACACAGTCACGCATCCAGGTTCCACCCGAGGCACACTCCTTCACACAACTTCCTCTTCTTCTTTCCCAGTTTTTTTTTTATCAACTGCTGTAGCACGCGAACACAGTCACGCATCCCGGTTCCACCCGAGGCACACTCCTTCACACAACTTCCTCTTCTTCTTTCCCAGTTTTTTTGTTTTTTCTTATCAACTGCTGTAGCACGCGAACACAGTCACGCATCCAGGTTCCACCTGAGGCACACTCCTTCACACAACTTCCTCTTCTTCTTTCCCAGTTTTTGTTCCTCTTCCCATTTCTTTTACCTGCAATCAGCGTGCACATACTAGCACGTACATGTGCACACTGGCTACGATCGCCTCCGATCACTGCCGTGATCACCAGCAAGTCAACGACGTCGCCTTAAAGTCTTGTGACCATCCAGATACATGAGAAGTTCATCAGATAAAAATCGAGTTGTTCGATCGAACTAAAACTCAAACCCAACTCAGGAAAAAAAACCATCATTCTCGACATCAAGATCATTGGAATGTTCGAAACCCCGATCATTGCTTCGTCAACGCCTCCCCTACCACTTCCCTGAGTCTCATCAAACTCGATCCTGTACTGACTCCACACGAGCACGAAAATCATGTCGAACCCAAACTTTACGTTAAACCCTAAATCAACCTATCCCCAAAATCTCTTGCAACAGATAATTTTTTCAACATTTTTCCTGGGTTAATACATCTTCAATCTTGCTTCAAAATAAATTTCAACAATAGAATTTAATTGAATCTACAGATATTGACAAAAAGGCATCTTTTATTCATATTCGAATTGCACCTTAAATATTAATCTAAAAATCATCGTTTTTATTTTAAAAATCCTAACTTTGTATATAGATTCAAGTTATATAGTTGAATCAGCAATCTAGAATATTTGAATTTAATATAAATTTATGATTGCCCTGTAAATCATTTTCCAGTGGACATACTCTACTGACAGGTTGAAAACAGGTTTAAGGCTTGATTTATATTCAAACATCTTGCTTTGATTTAAAAACATAAGCCTATAAATAATTGAATGAAAATATTTTGATTGTTTACTTGACTCTGTATTTTCTTAATCTTGGGTGAATTACTAAAATGAACATTTTAAACTATCTTAGAATTGATAATGTATTATCATAACCATATTTCATTCATGGATCGAAGTCAAATTCTGATTGTATGAATATATTTAGATTTTTTTTTTTTAGGTAATCCAAGCCTATGGAAGTAACAGAGACAGGTTGTATATATTATGCAGGTGTATACAAAATCAAACAGAGCAATTCAAAGCATTTATTCAGATAAACTGAATCACGCAAACATATCAAACAACCTCATTTTCAATCATCATCAAAAGGTAACAAATTTAAGCCTATGGGTTAAGAAGTTTGCTCACTTGATTTCCAGGAAAGAACAGAGGCCTTTATTTTGCACAGGCCTGAGAAAATGCAACTGGAACCCTTTTGCTTTGATCTCTGGCTTTGTAGCTGATTTGTTTTATTTGTAAATCGAAGTTTGTTTACGTTATTAAGATGATAGTTGCTTCAATTTTCTTTTCAGATGTGATTATGAACGAATTAGGATGGAATGCATTGCATATATATGTATAGAAACAATGTCTGTATAAGGGGAAGGTAACAACTGATAAAGCCTCTTTTGTTGACTATAGATTTTTTTTTCTTTTCTTTTTGTTTGACTAAAGAAATCTCGGCTGAGAAGATATCAAGACATGCTGAAGAGATGTGGCATTTAATGCATGTATCCTATTTTGCTTACAACTTATACTATTTGATTTTATATATGCACAGTTTGTGTTGTAAACATTTTTGTTTGTTTGTTTGGTTATCTTCTTTTGCAAGCTTACTTATATGTTTGCTCATATGTACTTGTATTGTAGACAATTGTTTTATTACTCCTTATTTTGCTTTCCCAGGTTTACATACTTTGTTTTGTACAGTTTACTTGTACACAATTGTTTGAATTGTAGACATTCCTCTTTGTTCATTTGCTAGCTAATGTGTTGATTTTTTTTCTTTTAGCATTTTGTTTACAGTAAGTGAATTTGTACTTCTTTGTCTCATTTACTTTGAAATTTATTTTCTTGCTTGCATACATTTTTCTATTATCTTCATCATCTTGCATTTTTCCCATACACTTTTATTTGTATTCCTGTTGTTATTATTTTATAGGTTTTATAACCTTAAAATCTTACCACTAACATAAACCTTGAAATTTTATTTTATACTTTACACTTATATTTAATATTGGTAAATAGTTTTTATTTTAAACATTTTTTTTTATTTATAATTCAATTCAACTGAATATATTTAACTTTGAGTTTCAAATCCAATTTCAAAAGCCAATAAGTATACATTTGTTATAAAATTTGAAAATTTCAAATAAACCCATAATTTAATTCAAAAATTCAATTTAAATTATAATTTAAATTCGTCGTTAAAATTGGGATCGTTACAGATTCCCCTCCTTAAGAAATTTCGTCCCCGAAATTTGCCAAGGAGATAACAAAGATAGATGAAAGATAGAGAAATATTTTTCGAAATCAAACTGGATATCAGTTCTGCATTTGGCTTACCAAATCAGAATATCGACAATAGATATGAGAACAAACTCAATCAACTATGAAACAATTGGTTTATCTGATCTACGAAGTATACAGGGTTATTGGTTAGTTCGAAGGGATAACTAACCGATCGTAGAATATATCGAAACCCAATGAAATAGATAGAAATAGATTCGATTACGATCTCAGACTCAAGATTTAACTTATTTACGATTTGCTGAAAATAAAACTATAGATAGTTCTTGTGTCGAATAAAATTCGAACAATTTTAATTGTAAACGAAAAGATTACCTTATAAAATTTATTTTCCTTAATTAGCTTTTTGAGGTTGAAGAATCGCCTTTAATTGCATACACTTTCTTTTCTAGAGTTGCTTCTTTGCTGGACAGTTGTTGATCCTATGTCCTGGCTTGGGGCATTTATAGCGTCCCGTAAATTCCTGATCTGGCCTCATAAATGGCTCTCTCATTCCTGGCTTCCAATCATTCTTGCATTTATCCGAGTAGTGGCCTTTCTCCAGGCAATTGAGACAAGTAACATTCTTCTTTTTCTTCTGTACATCCTTCTTTCTTTTATTTTTTCTCGATTTCTTACTGCCAAACTTCCTTTTTCTCCAATTCAATTCACTTGTACTTCCATTCTTTTCCGGATCTTCTTGCTTTTCTAGAGTATCGTATCGATAGCCCATATCAATTAATTCAGAAAAAAGATTCCTTAACGTGAGTAGTCATTCGTTCCTGGAATTCCTTGTTCATTCCCCGAATAAACTTTTCATTCTTCTTTAACGGTGTATTCACTAATTCTGGACCAAATCGAGATAATTCAATAAATTTGTTCAAATATTCCTCAAATGATAAACTCCCTTGCTTCAAATCCATAAACTCCTGGTACACTTTAGAGATACCAGCAGACGGCATATATCGCTACTCAAACACTTCCTTGAAACGACTCCAAGTAAATTCATTCGCCGACTCATCCAATGTAACTGTTTCCCACCAAATTAAAGCATCTTTCTGGAGTTGTCAAGAAGCTATCAATCGCATTTGATCATCTTCTAACTTTAATCCCTTGAAAATCTTTTCACACGATTGAATCCACGCTTGTGCTTCGATAACAGATTCTTTGCCAGTGAACGGCTTTCCACCAAGTCTAGAAAAACTTCGATATAGATCGACCAAATTTGATTGAGATTGAATGAAAATATCTGTCGTTGCAGGGCTTTGACCAGTTGAAGTGGTACTTTCCTGTCTCCTATTTCATCCTCTTCTTTCACTCATTCTTACAGTCTGTAAATAGTAAGAAATCCGATTTAGGCATTCGGACGAAATATCTTAGAGAATGACAAGGGATAAAAAGAATAGACTAAGAAATTTGGGTTTTGGTTCCACCGGTTGTACTCATTCTAGGGTATACTTCACCCTATCTCTAATGAGCCATCTAATGTGTTACACTCCGTAGCTAAAGTTCTTACTCAACCTTCAGCTCCGATAACAAATTGTCACGACCCGAACTCGATGTCCGATAACAACATTAAATTCGTATCGCGGGAGCTTGCAACACCCATTAGATGATAAATAACACAGTGGAAAAATAAAAGATGATATCACTGATATAACAGAAATACAATATCCAATACATTAATTTGATACAATGATAATCATCAACATCAGAGAATATACAACAGAATACAGCGGAATATGATACAATATGAAATAAGTCTCAACAGAATCCAATACTGCAACTCTGATCCGAAAGCTCCAAAAGACAAAGCTCCAAAACTCCTAGCTCGATCCACCATCAAGATTTCACCAAGATAAGCAAGTCTCGTCCATATCCAAAAACTGAACTAGCTCCAGATAATCTACTAAACCTAACTATCTGAAAAACCAAACTCTAGACTGCCCGTGTGGAAAAAATGTGGGCACCTAGAGTTTAGGAAATGAACAATAAACTCCAGGTCAGTCATAGGACTAGTGTGAGCAAACGAAAACATTTTATCTTTTAAAAACAATCAAAGACTTAAATTTCAAAATCGCAATGCTTTTGGAAAATGAAACTACCATAAGGCCTCCCGCCACACACACAATGCAAACGCAGAATCGGAGGAGATTTCTCCTTATGATAGTCAAACATGCTTGATACGCAGAAAAATTTCTTTTGATATTATTTCTATAAGTGCAAGGTGCAGAAAAGCATTTCGAAAGTAGAATATAAATCTTAGCCAGCATACGACCATTATCGTATGCCTACTATAGCTACCATGTTCAATAGCAGGTTACCGCCACATTCCATGGCAGATTATACAACTAAAACCGTACAAGGCTCGTATTGTTTTGATTGGATTTTCCAACAAATGGTCAGGCTAAGGAACTTCCTATTGCCACATGGGAACGCCTCTGGCGGGACGCCCCGAGAACCTAACCGGATCTCTGCCAAACAAGGCCGGCTACCCCCTTCTCGGGGAATATACAGAACCTCAGATATGCCACCCCCGGTCCTTTGGGACCTTTATATGGGAGCTCTCTAACCAACAACATCACTCGGTAATAAATAAAATGTGTCCACATGAGTAAGTATCTGGGCTCCATACCATGATACTACCCTTTTCCAAAAGGAATGGTCATACCCTAGGGGAGCTACCCCTGAAACCTTGCCGCACAATTCCTGTTTCGACCATTACCGGGTTGTGAGGCTCGACGAAGTCTCGTCCACAAAGCTACGCTTTTTACAAAGCCATGCTTCGATCAACAAATGATCAGCAGAACTTAGCATGCCACATTACCAAATTGGGAATATATCGCTGATAACCTTCAACTACATAACCTCTGAGCTCGTACGTCTCAGAGAAGGGTGTTAAGCTAAGAGAATAAATTCTCCGCCACCAACAGATATGTATTTGAAAGAAATCTGCTTTATATCCCAAAATGTAATGTCAGACATACAATCCATACAAGTCTGTTCCGGGTTCGAACAGAACCGAAGGCACTTCCAAAGAAGCCCTTGCAAATCCAGGTATTCACAATCCCGATCGGACTTCCCATCACTTAGGAAATCTCTATACCGGAGCAACTCAGTGCAGAGACAATCGATAGGTCATCCTATCGTTCTCGCAAATATCCGGTCTTCACCACCGGTCTTCAAATGCTATCCATAATGACGTATCACATATTCGGAATGGGTTATACGACACAAAGGTCCTCTCCCGGCTAAACCGAATAGTGAGCGTAACATTTAAAACATATGGATATAGGATTTCAATTAAGCCACAACTTAATAATTCCAAACTTTCTTTTAAATGGTTTAAACCAATTATCATTTCAAATCTTTTAAACAAAAGATTTACTTCACAAAGTTCACTCAGTTTCATAAAGATTCATTCCCGGATTTCAAAACAATTTCCGTTTCAATTGGATTAATTCATTAAATCTTTAAATCAAAGATTTATCTCATAGCTTTCAAAACTTGTTTCCAAAGATTCATCCCTAACTTGGAAAATTATTTCAATTCAAACTTGAAATCCTTTCTAATACAAATTGGAAATTCATTTCTCATATGAAAGATTTTATTATTTTAAAACAACAGTTTTCGTTTCAGAAAAGCCCGATATCATTTATACAAGTTAAAACCTTGGTTTAATTCAATTTCCCAAAACACACTTTAAAAATGGTTTGAACCCGTATAACTTGTAAAGTTCTTTTTAAATCATAAGTATTGAATATAGAATTCAATTTCAGATTTTTGAATTTCAATTTAAATCCGATTATTAAATTTTCAATTATTTATTAGTTATTGAAAAATAACTTTTATTCTTAAAACAGCTTTTCAAACGCTTTTTATATTAGACTTAATTTATTTCCAAAACTATTTGAATTTAAAAATTCAAATTCAAACTTATTTAAAAATCTGTGACTTAACCGATTTCCACGTGAAATCCATATTTGTGTGTGTATAGTTTGGTCCAGGGGTTTTACACAATAGTGCACAACATCAATCATCACAGATATATCAATATCGATAAGTGATATAATCAATAACGCTTATCTATATTTACAGATTCATAAATAAATAAACTTATCAATCACAAAGATTAATCATCACAATTCGATGTGGATTTCGGATAACCAACTGGAATCCGACTCCCTGTCGCATCGAAATTCAAATGTCGTTTTGAAAGGCTAAGCTGTCTAATTTATTTAAACAGTTTAATTCAACACCTTGAGTCCAAATAACACTTATCACAGATAAATCATATACAGTCATCACAAATATATATATCCAGAATATATCACTGAGTATCAAAGATCATTACTAAATAAATATCAGAGTCAAACAAACAGAATCTTCAATTCGTATCAATATAGTTTGAATAACGTAACTTGCTTTATTATTTATTCTGCTTTATTTATCACGATCAATCAACTTATTAAACTTTTTTGTTCTTAATTACTCAATTAATTAATTCTTAATTAATTAACCCTTAATAACTTAATTAATTCAAATCATAAATTAATTAACCTATCCATTAAACAATATTTATTTACCTTAAAATTTAAATGAATTTCAAATCATTAATTCTTAATTAACTTTAAAATAAAAACATTATTTTGATTAATGATTTAATTATCATTTCCAACCCATATTTGAAAACATTTTAACTTTCAAATCCCATTTCAAACTAAAGATTTGAAATAACTATAGATCTAAATTTAGTAAATTGGACCAAGTAAGAACCCTTTCATTTTAAAATCAAATGTTAGTAAGACATTTACCTTTAAAAAAGAAACTAATACGAGAGATTAAATTAATCATTTAAATTCAAAACATTTTTTTTTATCAACTGCTGTAGCGCGCGAACACAGTCACGCATCTAGGTTCCACCCGAGGCACACTCCTTCACACAACTTCCTCTTCTTCTTTCCCAGTTTTTTTTTTTTATCAACTGTTGTAGCACGCGAACACAGTCACGCATCCAGGTTCCACCCGAGGCACACTCCTTCACACAACTTCCTCTTCTTCTTTCCCAGTTTTTTTTTTATCAACTGCTGTAGCACGTGAACACACTCACGCATCCAGGTTCCACCCGAGGCACACTCCTTCACACAACTTCCTCTTCTTCTTTCCCAGTTTTATTTTTTTCCTCTTCCCATTTCTTTTACCTGCAATCAGCGTGCATATACTAGCACGTGCACACTGGCTACGATCGCCTCCGATCACTGCCGTGATCACCAGCAAGTCAACGACGTCGCCTTGAAGTCTTGCGACCATCCAGATACGTGAGAAGTTCATCAGATCAATATCGAGTAGTTCGATCGAACTAAAACTCAAACCCAACTCAGGAAAAAAAACCATCGTTCTCGACATCAAGATCATTGGAATGTTCGAAACCCCGGTCATTGCTTCGTCAACGCCTCCCCTACCACTTCCCTGAGTCTCATCAAACTCGATCCTGTACTGACTCCACACGAGCACGAAAATCATGTCGAACCCAAACTTTACGTTAAACCCTAAATCAACCTATCCCCAAAATCTCTTGCAATAGATAATTTTTTCAACATTTTTCCTGGGTTAATACATCTTCAATCTTGCTTCAAAATAAATTTCAACAATAGAATTTAATTGAATCTACAGATATTGACAAAAAGGTATCTTTTATTCATATTCGAATTGCACCTTAAATATTAATCTAAAAATCATCGTTTTTATTTTAAAAATCCTAACTTTGTATATAGATTCAAGTTATATAGTTGAATCAGCAATCTAGAATACTTGAATTTAATATAAATTTATGATTGCCCTGTAAATCATTTTCCAGTGGACATACTCTACTGACAGGTTGAAAACAGGTTTAAGGCTTGATTTATATTCAAACATCTTGCTTTGATTTAAAAACATAAGCCTATAAATAATTGAATGAAAATATTTTGATTGTTTACTTGACTCTGTATTTTCTTAATCTTGGGTGAATTACTAAAATGAACATTCTTAAACTATCTTAGAATTGATAATGTATTATCATAACCATATTTCATTCATGGATCGAAGTCAAATTCTGATTGTATGAATATATTTAGATTTTTTTTTTTTTTAGGTAATCCAAGCCAATGGAAGTAACAGAGACAGGTTGTATATATTATGCAAGTGTATACAAAATCAAACAGAGCAATTCAAAGCATTTATTCAGATAAACTGAATCACGCAAACATATCAAACAACCTCATTTTCAGTCATCATCAAAAGGTAACAAATTTAAGCCTATGGGTTAAGAAGTTTGCTCACTTGATTTCCAGGAAAGAACAGAGGCCTTTATTTTGCACAGGCCTGAGAAAATGCAACTGGAACCCTTTTGCTTTGATCTCTGGCTTTGTAGTTGATTTGTTTTATGTGTAAATTGAAGTTTGTTTATGTTATTAAGATGATAGTTGCTTCAATTTTCTTTTCAGATGTGATTATGAACGAATTAGGATGGAATGCATTGCATATATATGTATAGAAACAATGTTTGTATAAGGGGAAGGTAACAACTGATAAAGCCTCTTTTGTTGACTATAGATTTTTTTTCTTTTCTTTTTGTTTGACTAAAGAAATCTCGGCTGAGAAGATATCAAGACATGCTGAAGAGATGTGGCATTTAATGCATGTATCCTATTTTGCTTACAACTTATACTATTTGATTTTATATATGCACAGTTTGTGTTGTAAACATTTTTGTTTGTTTGTTTGGTTATCTTCTTTTGCAAGCTTACTTATATGTTTGCTCATATGTACTTGTATTGTAGACAATTGTTTTATTACTCCTTATTTTGCCTTCCCAGGTTTACATACTTTGTTTTGTACAGTTTACTTGTACACAATTGTTTGAATTGTAGACATTCCTCTTTGTTCATTTGCTAGCTAATGTGTTGATTTTTTTTCTTTTAGCATTTTGTTTACAGCAAGTGAATTTGTACTTCTTTGTCTCATTTACTGTGTAATTTATTTTCTTGCTTGCATACATTTTTCTATTATCTTCATCATCTTGCATTATTCCCATACACTTTTATTTGTATTCCTGTTGTTATTATTTTATAGTTTTTATAACCTTAAAATCTTACCACTAACATAAACCTTGAAATTTTATTTTATACTTTACACTTATATTTAATATTGGTAAATAGTTTTTATTTTAAACATTTTTTTTTATTTATAATTCAATTCAAATGAATATATTTAACTTTGAGTTTCAAATCCAATTTCAAAAGCCAATAAGTATACATTTCTTATAAAATTTGAAAATTTCAAATAAACTCATAATTTAATTCAAAAATTCAATTTAAATTATAATTTAAATTCGTCGTTAAAACTGGGATCGTTACAGTAATAGTTGATTTAATACATTTAAATCAAAAATAAAAGAATAAAAATGAATAAGTTTAGTAAAGGAGTAAATATATGTTTATTTGTTTGAAATGTATTTTTGCTTACAGATTAATTACAAGAATAAGAAATCAATTAGTTAATAAGAAATTGATATCTTTTGGTTTGTATACAATAATTCCATAAATACGTTAAATTTCTATGAAAAGAATTGAATTGTCTCATTTCTCTTTTAAAGTTAACTTAGAAATCAATAGCAATTAATGTGATTGGAACCTTTTAATTAAAAAGAGAGATGATGTTAATTGTAGATGTACATTGAAATAAATTTAAATTGGGCGATTTATTTCCAATTAATTCGGTACATGTTTCAAATTTTAGTGTTGGTTTACTGCATATATGTTTGTACCTAAATATAAACTTATATTTCAGATCCAATTATATCAACAAAAAAAGAATTATTTAGGTTTGAAATCTCATATGGTTTTAAATTAAATGTTAATAGGAGATTGTGAAGGGGTAAAATAGATTTACACTTGACTATTTCCTTTTCACATAGACTTGATCTGATTTTAATTGAAACATAATTTACCTTTCCATCTTCGGTCTTCTAATTTACTCTTACATTCATTGCCTCCTTATGTGGATTAGTAGCATAACCTTTATTTTATGAATGTAAACTATAAGTGCAGATAAAGATGTACACACACATACACCTGTATATATTATCTCATTTATGCAGTCATATTTGTTTAATGTATGTTAATGCATTCATAGTAAAATGTTTAATCGAAATGTTAACATGTTTGTTTAAATTCTCAATCTAATCCCACAGAGAGAAATGAAAGGTTCTTAATGTTGTATATTGCCTTAATTAATTACAAATTTGTGTAAAGAATTTATTTTCATTTTTTGTGTGTTAATGTAAAATTAAATAGGTGTAACTGTGAGTTTATTGGAGTTAAGTAAAGTAATATAGAGGAGACAAAAGTTTGAAATTCGAATTCCAAAGGTTTGTTGGTAGTGTTCACTAGTCCGCGCATTCCTTCATCATTATTCAATACATACCACATTTCTTTCCTCATTTTTGTTGTTTCTTCATTTTTGTTTATTTCCTTCCTCTTTTTTCCTGAAGCTACATCTTCTCAAATGTGAGTTTCATTTTATATTTATACGTAAATATATTTATTTAACCTTTCTTCACCTCTTTACATCATGTCCTATGTCCAATTCCTAAAGTAAAAGAAATGCGAGTTCCTTGTTTTCTCCATCTCATTTCATATTTATACGACCACTTTATTTCTTTTCATTTTGTTTTTCTGTAGTCTTCTTCCACAGCCCCATATTTTTGTTTTTATTTTGGTAGCCTATATTTCCTAAAGCCTTCATTTTAGAAACGTGACATTCATTTTTGTCCCTCCACCTTCATTTCTTTATTATTAAATGATCTGCCACTTTATTTCTTCTTTTACGTTTTGTTTCTCATGATACCTCACATTCATTTAGTTCAAATTATTCTTTGCTGAAGGTATAATCTCATCAGCAAATTGTTCATGTTTTTAAAATTGTTCCTTCATTTTTTTTCTTGTCGCCGCTTCATTTCCTATGTTTAGATCTCCATTTCAAATCTTCCTTCCCCCGAATCATTTTAATGTGAACTTACAAATTCAAAAGCTCTCATTTTTTTGCAAATTCAAAAGCTTTCTTTTATAAAACATGAGTTTCATTTTTTTCTCATTTTTTCTACATGTCCTGCTCCCACCTTAGTTTGTTCTTCCATCTTTTCCTGATGCCTTATCTTGAGAAAAACATCGACTAAATCAAAGGTGAGTGGTTTAACCCACTCACAAATACTAAACCTTCTTATGTTGGTTGAATTAAATTTATGATGTGATAAGAATATTATTGGTTGTATAAAAATACTTTTACAAAGATATACATATGTATAATGCTCATTCACTATTCATTTATACTCATTCAATGCTTAGAGAAATATCCATATATTTATCTCATCGGTATAAGTATATTACAAAATAGTACACTTCCGATATTTAGAAAATATATCCATATATGTATCTCAATGGTTTAAGTATATTAACAAAACACTAGAGTTTCTATACTTAGAAAACATATCCTTATACTTATCTCAATGGCATAAGAATATTAAAAAACCTTAAGGCACTTTCCTCCTTTCTAGATTCATATTTAAAGGGGCCAAAAACGAATATCATATAGAACATTGTTTATTATAAACCCAAACCACTTTCTTTTTGGTGTAAGTAACTGGATCGTAAGGAAATTAGATCAAATATACTTACCACTACTTTTTGATTTTAAACATGCACTATGCCTCGGTTAATAATGAAGTCGGACAAGTTAGAGGGTCTTTGCCACGACATACATTCTTAATTCTTATTGATAGAGCGAGTTTTCCTACCTTGAAATTTAGTATTAAGTATGAAAATGATACTTTCCATACCACCAAAATTCAAAATGATTATTTACTGAAATCAAACTTCATTTCCTTATAAAATTCCTTTTTATAGAGCTCGTTCATATTTACAAAACTCCTTTATAAATCTTCTTTCTATTTATAAATCCTCTTTTATAAATCTCTAAATTTATTTATAAAGCGTCTTTTATAAATCTCTATATTTATTTATAAAAAATTCATACAAATCTTCATCTTCAAGATATAACTAAATACTTTCATAAAATGATCATTTCATACATTACTATATAAATTCACAAATTTGGTTTATTGTTCCAATTTATAAAAATGATAACATTTCCTTTTCAAAAAATATCATCTATAAATCTATTCTTTTATTTATAAAAGAATATTTATAATTTATCTCTCCATACAACATTTTATAGAAAGCGTTTCACCAATATTTATGCCAAAATATTTCTATCTTCTTTTAAAACAGAATCACTTTATTATAAAAGATAAACCCTTTTCTCTTTATAATAAACATATGTTATTATACTAACTTTTCTATAAATAAATACTTCTCGAAACACTTTTAAAACCTTTCCATATAAATTAGAAGAGGCTAACAAAAAGGTTGAAATAAAAGAGAGAAGTTTAAAAACCATTTCTAAATAAAATGCCATAGAAAATTTCAAAAATCACATTTAAAATCATCCTTCGAATAAAATCATTTCCAAATCAAAAACAACAAATAATAGTATTTGAAAATGCTATAATGAGTCTTAGAGCTACCATAACACTTAACAAGTGCTTTCATTAATCTACACTAAAAGTGTTCAACTTTTGCAACATATTAAAGTCACATCCAATAAGGCCAAGTCACCAAGCCTTTGGCATTCAACAATTTATACAATAAGTATATAAACGAAATTAAAATCAACAGTGGCAAGAAACCTCTTAGGGTCTCTCTACAACCCTGTACGTCATATAAGTCCCATGCAAATCATTTCATGTGTTATTTGCTTTCAAAAGCGGCAATTCCTTCAAACCAAACAACCAACAATAAGACAACCAAGCATACAAATAACAATTTATATCAACACGTATATCACATAATGTTTATTCACAGGTGAGCTAACTCACCTTTATTACAACCAATGCTTATGTGTTTCTGCTCGATCTAAAATCGAACGACGCTCGATTTTTGTTCAAAATCCAACTTGCTCCAAACTTGACGAAATCAGCTCCGGCGCTAACACTTTTACGAGCGCAATGCAAAAGATCGCCTTCCATTTAGACTTTGTACGCAAAAGAATTAATTTTATAAAAAATTAGATTAATTATATTAATTAATTAACTTATTAACTTAATTAACCGTTAAATCACCTAATCCTCTTCCCTCTCAAATCAAAATACAATTTCTTGTACATGTACACATGCACAAAATCATGTTCGTGATATCCTTCTCTCGCTCGACTCTCCACGAAATCGGCCATTGTCCGCTCCGTTCAACTCCTCTTCGCCTTCTCCTCCCAATGGACCCAATGATATGATGCTCGACAATAGACAGTGACCTATAGCCTTGCCGTGCTACAGTGTTTCGACATGAATTGCCAGAGGCAATCTCTCCTCCTCTGATCAACACCAAAGCATGCATCTCCTAGTATGGAACTCGACTCGACTCCCCTCTTCACCAAACTCCACCTCCATCGCCGACATTTGAAGCCCTAGTTCGGTCTTTACACGTTGATTATTCCCAAACAGCAATGCACCTATCAACGACCACATGGATTTGAAGCCCTCATCAATATGAACTCATTGATCCAACGATGTTTTATTTTCATTGAACGAAGTTCCGAGTTTAATTAAAGACGTGGAGGCGGCTACTTTTATTTGCAATAGGCAATAAAAATAAAAGAGAGGGGGGGAGGGGGAGAAAAGTGATGGAAATAGGTTAAGTGTTGGGCTATTTGATGTTATAATTTTCAGGACTTCGTTACACAATATCTCGTTTACTTACGAATCGCGAACGACAAAAATAAAAATAAAGTACGCACAATAATGCGACACGATCATAAACTAACACAAAAATATACAGGTTAACTTATTCCGTGTAATTTCAAAAATACCAATATTTGCCACAAAATATGTCAATCAATAACTTAAATATTTTCCAAACTTAAAAATTATGGAAAAATCCTATGAATTCATTTAAAAATCAAGTCGTTTTATTAATAATTTATTTTTCTTATTTTCTATGATATTAAAATCAAATTTAAGTATTTAAATAAATTATATATTCTCATTCGAAACATTAAAAATCACGGGTCATTACAAGACTTATTAATGACTCGTGGTTATATATATTCCTTACTTCCATGGATGCTCTTTCGTGTAGTATGAGAAATGCGAGTTTTAATTGACGTTCATTGAAACTCAAGAAGATGAGCCGGATGTATCACCTAACATAGTATTCTTATTTCCGTTGCATTACTATTATATAAATATTAGCATTTATGAAGGACGTGTTGTCATAACCATCTAAGTTGATGATAGTATTACGGTAACACCAACCAAATTTGTATATATGTTCTTGTTTTTGAAACTGATTGCAATATGAAACAAATATGCGGATATTATTATAGGTTCGACCATGATCGAACTCCAAATTTTACTATAGCTATTGTGTGGAGGTGGAAATCAGCTTGTAGAAAAGTAATTTTGGATCTCCGGAGTCCGCCTGGAGACGGCATGAAGAAGAGAGTAGTGGAAAGGTGGTAGAGGTCAGCGGAGGTATGTGAGATGAACGAGCATGTAATGGGGAGGATGTACGGAAAAAAATGGAGGAGGAAAGAGCACGGGAAGCTATGGAATTATACACTATTGATAAAAGATTTCACAAACCAACTTATATTATCAATTTCTTGAGATCATACCATGATATAAATGGATTTCTAAACACATGAGTTGCCATCGAATTATATTAACTATTTAGTTACGGTGGCATTGACCGGAAAATATTTCTCGAAGTTGAAGCTTATTATAACTTATCTTCGAACTACCACGTCATAAGAAAGACTAAGTGGGTTAGCAATGATTTTCATTAAAATACAATATTTGGATATGCTAGAATATGATGACATAATTGACACGTTTAACGCTTCTAAAAGAGTTGTTTTTGTTGAATGTATCAATGTCAAAGATGCGTAACATGTTTACACTCTTGTTACAATATAATATATTATGTATTTTACACCCTTAGCACCTTGAGCTAATGTCCTTGATATGTATTTTGGGTGTTTTATGTATGAACTTGAAAAAAAGACATTATTGGTTTTGCATTAAACTTTTTATGTGAATGACAACAACATTACATTTCGTCTAGCGCAACCCAATGGTTGGAACCGACCCGGATTAAAACCTTGCAAAGATGAACACCATGTAGTAAAAAAATGTCCATATTATCTCCATATATTAATATATATCTACAACTTGAACTGTCAGAGAGGATAGAAACCCAAAACAAGTGATGATCGCGCCATAGAAAACCATTCGTACTTGGAGAATATAACAAATCAAGCAGAGGACCGAAAAAGATATAACAAAGAAAAAATATCTGATGTGTGAATCTCCTTATCTTGCTCCACGAAGCATTAAACTTGTGATTCAATGAACTCATTTCTCACTTCCTCATGTCAACTTCACTTCATAAAAACATCCAACCCTCAAAAATAAAACTCCTTTAATGACAGAACCATCAAGCTATCACGATTCTCATATCCAGCAACCAATCTACTCCGTGATTATCTTCCTACTAGCTACCACATCTACTACTGGATGCCAACTTGCTACCTCTATAGTTCCAAGCGAGATACAGATCCGGAAGCTTTTGTTACCGTGTTATGCAGCCTGCGACCCATCAGTCGCGATGATTCTTATCGTTCTTAGATAACGCTAAATTCATTACATAATTTACTTCTCTTATTGCATGCCTTTAGCAAATGTTTAAATTTTGAGATTAATATTTTGCAGTCATGTAACAATACTTCCGGTCTCACTTTAGCTAGTTAGCTTTTGTTTTGAAAAACTCGTTGGTTACGTTCTAACCAAATATGCCACTACACCGTGGAACTTACGGTAACACCAACCAAATTTGTATGAAAGTTCTTGTTTTTGAAATTGAATGCAGTGTGAAACGAATATGCAGATATTGTTGGAGTTTTGACCATGGTCGAACTTCAGATATCGAAAGTGATCATACAGTGGTGATGAAGAGAACGTTCATAAAATATATCGTTGCTTAAAAATGCTGCTTAAATTGATATAATACATGATTTTACCGAGAAAAGATCTAACACCAAGAAAGCGATGAATTAACCAAACTGTCGCACATGGTATCTTCGTTATCCAGATCAATATCCGACACCCATGGTAACTTCGCCTGAACTCTTTCTCGATATAAGCTCATGAATTACTGAACATTTTTACCCATCCAACTTTATCCTGACTTCTATAGCAGATGCTTTCAGTTTGCATACATCATTTGGAAGGAGCTTCAGTTTGATGGGGGTGGATGTTAAAACCCTATTGTTTCTCATTGCTGTCATAAAGTAGAGTGACATTACACTTATGTTGCTCGCCAGCTCACGAGAATCTAATCATAAATGGCATTGACAAAATGAGAAAGCGGACCAGTAAATTCTGTTCGTGTGCTAACAACAACATAAATAACTGCTTTTCTCACAAAATATAAGCAAGACAAAGAAAATTGTTGAAATTTCACAATAACATTCATTACATGATATTACAAAGCATTAAAAGGATATTATCTTTCTTTTTTGTCCTATCAGTTGCATTATTGCGCAGCATCAAAAAACATATGTTCCAGCCACTGCTCACTTATACCATGAGGTTCTCCACAAACTTCCAGCACAAAATCGGGATAATGAATACGACTATTATAATGAATATCCAAATACTTATCTTCATAAAGAGGGTATCGTTTTTCCTCTGCATACTCCAAGTTGACAGTGCGACCATCAATTTCCTGTCAATGCACCACGCATTATTCCACAAACATATAATTAAAAATAGTATGCAAATAAAAATAAAAATGCTGAGATAATAATATTGACATTTTTAGTTAAATGAATCATGTGCAAGTAACAACTGAGTTTCAATGAGGGGGTGGATCATACATATGACTCCACTTGTCCAGTCAGGTCCAAATTATACATCTGAAAGCCTAGATCCAACCAAACTCAATGTTCTATTCAGGACTGGTTGGGGTACATGAAATAAATTTCTACATAATTCCAACTTTTGCTAGCTGTGCAGCAAACATTAACTCTAAAGTTTAGCACTGAAATTGTGTTCTTGAACCTAATATTTTTTTCGAAGATATATTACCTAACTAACTCTATTTGTACTGGAACTGCCTTCTAGGACAGAGTACTTGCCTCCACTAAACAAGACAGGCATGATATAGCATATAGCAGTATAGCATTGACTTTAGTAATGCACTTCCTATTTCTACTCCTCATGTACCTGAGGAATTAATTAGTTAATAATAGGCCTAATACATCTGACCTAGATATGCAGATCGAACCCTCAACATGTTAAGATACTTTGGAATTTTATCGTTATTGGATTAACGTAGACACCAACCACTATGCAGGTTTGAAGGTGCAAATGTTATTTTTCGTAATGATCACTGGAAACACCTAATGCATACCATTTGGAGTGTCAAATTATTATTTTCCCTTAATGATCACTGGAAACACCTAATGCATACTGTAATTGCAATCGAAGCAAGTTCGTTAACAGTTAGAAATGCACTTTCTCAAAAAGTAAAAAACTAATGAACAGAGAAATACATCCATTTTGATTTGTTTACCCTTTTCTCCACAACTTATATATTATCTATCCATGCGAACATGTTGCGACCGTGACACAAAATTCTGTTTTGAATCGCTTTTATTTTCTGTTGAGCCAAAATGGCAGCATTTAAATTTTGTTCTACTTGATCATGGTTGTATGTAAAATTAATGACACTATCTTCTGAACTTAGCAGCATTTGAATTGACTATACGTGTCAATCTAAGCAAACCTATTTATTTATTCTGTTATATAATAAAAAGGTGAATAATTGATCAATTGTATTAAGCAAATCTATTTATTTATTCTGTTATATAATAAAAAAGTGAATAATTGACCATTTGTGTTCTCCTTTAATTTCTTATTCATTCTCAACTCATATGCTTGATTCTCATTCAACCTAAGCTAAAATTTGTATTTACACCCTCCCATCTTTTCACTTATCTCTTTGGTATATTTGTTTATTATTATTTTTTCTATTGCTTTGATAAATGCAAATTAATGCTATTGATATTTGGTATTCCTCATACAACTCTTTAGTTTGCTTTTCTTCTTCCAAATTACTCGCTATCGTAGTTTTCAACGACAAAAATGCAACAAATTAAAAGGCAAAGCTTGATATAACCTAGGGTTTGTTTTCTCAGACCATTCATGGAGACCAACGACAAACATAAGTTTTTCTTATTTGTTATTCCCATCAAATCCTCGATTATAACGATCTTCTCAATGCAGCCAAATGTATGTTATGCAATTATTATTCCTTTTCTCTTATTATTTTTCCATTTTATTTTTTGGAAAATAATGTTGTTAGGTTTTAATAAATTATTTTTCACAATTTAGTTATTTTTCTTTTTGTGTTTTATAGGACCGGTATCGATTTGTTGGAAATCAAAGCACCGGAGAGCATGTACAGTATTAATTTTTTTTTTATTCTTTCTTTTCTGTGCTTAATTTTAATTGATATTTAGTTTTTTTTATATTTGAATAATCATTTTAGTTACCTTTTGAGCCCAGTTCACGATATACATATCTAGGGCATTGAATATGGAAGAGAGCAAGAACCTCAAATATCTGCTTTCATGAAAGACAGAAGATGCAAAATACACATTGAATCGAATTTTTGTTTCGAATGTGATTTAATTTACTTTGGCTGACAAAGATATATAAAGAAGCTAAATTTACATTTTTCCCGTAATTGTGTTATCATGTTATATACAAATTTATTCTATTATTTGAACAATTCAACCACCTTTACATATTTGTATTATCATTTTATCTCAGCTTGAATAGTGTGTTCTCTTTAATTTAAGGTACATAATTTCTATTTTCCCTACAAAAATTCTGTTATTCTACAAAGAACACTAGTATTAATTCAGCAATTAATGGCATTAAATCTCAATTACGTAACATATAAAATCTGAAACTCATTATCATGTTTGCATTAATCGTATTTAATCTTCTTCCCCTCTGTGTTTGCAATACAATTTATTAATTTTCGCAGTAATTACTTTTCTTTCCCTCCCAGTTGACTTTCTTACAATTTTACCTCTTCCCTTTCCAGTTTCAGATGTATACTACACAGTTTAGAAAAATCAATTCTCAAACCGAATCAAATTAAAGATTCTTTCCAAACAAATTAATATATTTCTCAAATAATTTAGCCGGACCAGAAATTAACCGAATTCATTAGTAGTTCTTCATTTTATAGTCAACTTAAATCACCTTACCTATTCGTTTCTTCAAAGATTGTGTTTCTACCTATTGTTTTCAATGTTGTTGTTTTCGTGGAAAATTTGTCCAAAAACCTTCAAAAACTTTGGCTTATGGAATAAATCGAGCCCGGTTCAAAGGGTTGATTTTGATTTTTCTTCTGTCTTTTCGTTTAATATGTGGTTCAATTCATTTGTTATGTTCTATATGGTTTCATATGATTATTTCAAGTTGTGTCCAAGATTATGTTTCTTTCTTTTGTCCGTTTCAGTTTGTATGATTATGAATTTGATTGCTCCGCACTTTGCAGGGGATATTAGATTTATTAATACATGGATACCACATATCTTCGACTGTTTTGTAAAATCTATGATCGGTGCATTTGAACAATTTTTTGGTTGGTAACCTATATGTGCATCGACGTTCATTTAATTTCTTTTCATTTGGCATGATTATGAGTTATATTTCTTTCATTCATTTTGTAGGGCATAATTGGTTTACTAAAACGTATATACCATTTAGTCTTCAATTATGCATAATCGACTACAGGTAATGTTGTCCTTTTTTCCGTTTAGAAATATAAGTATTCAAGCAGGAAAATATCAAATTTTCTTCCTATTTTTGTTTCAATTTGTATAATTATAAATTTCGTTTCCAATCTGTTTGCTGGAAGTTATTGGATTTCATGTAAATTTTAGTTGTTTTGTAAAATTTATGATACGTAAAGTTGAATTATTTTTTGTTCACAAGTTTTGTATATGCATTGGTCTTCATTTGATTTTTGTTTGTGTAATACAATTATGAATTTCATTTTCTTTATCCATTTTGTTGGGCATAAATGGTTTGCTAACACAGATGCAAAAGAATCTTCAAATTTTTTAATCTACCAAAATTAAAGTTTATTTTTTTCGTTTTTAAACATAAATATACGGTAAAATAAAGTTGGAGAAAATAATATATACAATGCAAAAGAATAACCAAATTATAAAACTTCATACTATATTTTAAATGAAAAAATTATAAATGAACATATAGCACTTTTGTTTGGGATATCTTATGTTAAAAGTTTAGTTCTAAAAGTGTGTTCCATAAACTTAATTTTATTGAAATGTTTTATTTTGTTTTTATATAACCTAAACTTATTTTCTACAATATCAATTAGTATCCATTATAATCGACATATGATTTAATATGTTTGTTTTATAGTGATTAGTCCATAGACCATTAAATGTTTATAAGCAACACTATAATAATTATCTTTTATTTCCTAGAAAGTCTACTTACTAGTATATTGTTTTGAATTTTGTTAGTTCGGAGATGTTTTTACATTATGGATTGACAACGCATTTATTAATAATGTACAAGTAAACTAACTTCGAATGAAAATGATCGTATCTAAATGTAATTAACCGGTATTATTTTCATTTCATTTGAATTCAAGCTAATTAGAAAATCAACACAATTGATTCTTTTTTGTTGAAACTCAACTTAATGGGAGAATCGGTTTGATGCTAATTCGCTTTAATGCTAATCAATTGGAGTCAACTTTTGTTCAATATAACGTTGGATCTTTCGATGGATTAAGATTGATTTTTAGTTTTACTTAATTGCATACTTCCAAAACGTAACCTTGTTAGATGTTGTGTAGTTCTTATTCATATAATTTGCAAAATTTAAAATAAATTAGAATCGTGTTCAAGCGGTTACAATTATCAAAGTTGGAGTATGCATAGTTGGCGATTCATGTTTCTTGCAAAAGCCTAATATAGTAGAAAAGATGCACGCAAAATTATTAGTTTATAATTTAACACATGATTTATAAACCTAGATGATACTCTAGATGAAAAGGTTAGATGGTAAGTGGTTAGATTGTCAATTATCATGTTTGCAATCAGTTTCCAAATCAATGCGAGGTTTAGCTTTGCTTATCTTTTAGCCTCAAAAATAAATGCTTTGTTTTTTAAAAAAATTATATATGGAGTATGTGTAATTTCGTAAATTTGAAATTTTCAAAATTCATTTAATCAACAACGAATGGAAATAATAAATTCTCGAACTTAAAAATTGGAATCAAATCAAGGCGACATAAATTAATATAGCAAACATATCGATGTACTTATTTTTAGTTGCATATAACAATAAATATATAGACCTACACTTATTAGTATGTGAAATTTTTATATTAATAATTGCCTACTAATTGAAATTAATTTTATATTTTTATTTTTTTCCTTTAATTATATTGGTTTAGATTTCATGTTTTTATATGATCTATAAACTCAAATTGTACCCTGACTTAAATGGTAAGTGGTTAGATTATACGCAATCGGTTTCCAAATCAACGTGAGGTTTAGCTTTTTTATGTTTTAGCTTTAAAAATAAATGCTTTGTTTTAAAAAAAATTAAATTCTATATGTAGTATACGTGATTTCGTTAATTTGAAATTTTGATAATATGTTTGTTTTATAGTTTAGTTGTTGGAATTATAAATTAATATGATCATATTTTTAGATAATACAAATGGCAAACTAATTCATTTAATCAGCAAGGAAAGGAAATAATAAATTCTCGAACTTAAAACTTGGAATTAAACTAAGGTGACATAAATTACTATACCAAATATATTAATATTTAGTTCCAATCAAGCAAGATGCCAGATAAATGGAGGAGAAACATATTAATTCCAATCTTCAAGAATAAAAGAGATATTCAAAGTTGTACCAACTACAGAGGAATTAAGCTCATGAGTCATACAATGAAGCTTTGGGAGAGAGGCATTGAACATCGATTAAGAAAGATGACAAGCGTTTCAAAAAACCAATTTGATTTCATACTTGGAAGATCGATCATAGAGGCGATTTTCTTGGTAAGACAACATATAGAGAGATTTAAGTAACAAAAAAAGGATCTACACATGGTATTTATCAATTTGGAGAAAGCTTATGACAGTACCGAGAAATGTTATATGGTGGGTCTGGAAAAGAAGATAGTTCCAACGAAGCACATTATCCTTATCAAAGATATGTACGATGGTGTTGTGACTAGTATCAAAGCATGCGATGGTGAAACCAGTGACTTTTCCATTAACATAAAATTACATCAAGGATCAACTTTTAGCCCCTATATTTTTTCCCTAATGATGAATGAGGTTACGAAGGGTATACAATGTGAGATTTCTTTATGTATGTTCTTTGCTGATGATGTTGTATTAATCGAGGAAAATATATATGGGTTAATAGACAACTGGAGTTGTGGAGGTAGACGTTAAAATCAAAGAGTTTTAGATTTAATAGAACTAAAACGGAGTATATGAAGTGCGAGGTCAGCGGTGTCAGGTCAGAGAATGTAGATGTCACTCTGGCGAACAAGTAGTGCCCAAGTAGAAATCATTTCAATATTTAGGATCAATGTTGTAGTATGATGATGAGATTGATGAAGATGTTAGTTTTAGAATTCAAGCGGAATGGGTTAAATGGCGACAAGCGTCTAGCATTCTTTGTAACAGGAAAGTCTCACAAAAGTTTAAAGGAAAGTTATACAGACGGCAATCGGACCTACGATGTTGTATGGTGCAGAATGTTGGCCTACTAAAAAACAACACACCCAAAAGATAAGTATAGCAGAGACGCGTATGCTCAATGGAGCTGTGATCATACAAGATGATATCGAATTAGAAATGATGATATACATGACAAACTTGGAGTAGCACCAATTGAAAAGAAGCTAGTCCAACACCTCTTAAGATGGTTTGGACATCTCTAACGGAGGCCTTCCGAGGCATCTGTGTGCGTTAGAATTATATGCCACATCGAATACTCAAAGAAAAGTAGATGTTGACCAAGGTTGACATGAAAGGAGGTGGTAAAAAGAAACTTGATGGATTGAAATATATCTGAAGAGCTGGTGTCGGACAGGAGCGCGTGAAAGTTAGCGATCCACATATCAGAACCATGAGCTGAGAGCTTTTTTGCTTAGGGTTAGTTTAGGGGTAATGTTATAAGTTGTAGAGTATAGGATTAGCGAATAGGAGTCTAAGACGTAGTGTTTGGTCTTCGGTCCCTATTACTATTAGTACCATAATTGCTATTGCTATTTTTACTATTAATATCATGGTTTTTTAATTTCCTTATATATTTTTATATTTTTATTTTATCTTTATTTTTATTTTATTTATTTATCATTATTATTTGTTTAATTATTTTACTTTATTTTATTATTATTATTATCATCATGGTTTTTAAATTGACTTTGTCATTTAGTTTTGGATTCTATATCTAGCCAATCTCAACTTGTTTGAGAATAATGGCATGGTTGCTGTACTAATATACTAATGTACTTTCACTTTTAGTTGCATATAACAATAAATATATATACCCTAATTCTACACTTATTAGTATGTGAAATTTTTATATTTATAAATTGCATACAAATTGAAATAAATTTTATATCTTTATCTCTTTCTTTTAATTATATTGGTTTAGAATTATTTTTTATATGATCCATAAACTTAAATTGTACACTAGCTTCAAGAGCAAGAATGTCAACGGGCGAAATCATAAATTATTTTACATTTGTTTTTAGGAATAATATTCCGTTTGGTTCTTTTAATACATCAAGTTTCTAGAATTCTTTATCTTTAAGTCGGTTTTAAAACTATCGGCGGTAATTAATACATAGTAATTTTTAAAATTTTAAAATTAGAATCAAATCAGAAAAATAATTGAAATATAAGGAATTAATTCTCTATTTATCTTGAATTCAAATTAGAAATAGTGAATATATTTGTTTGCATTTGCTTTTAGTTGCATATAACAATAAATATATATCCATTCTAAAGTTAACCCAAATTCTACATTTATTAGTATGAAATTTTTACATCCGTAACTATTTACAAACCAAAAAGAAATTTATATCATTATTTCTTTCCATTTATTATATTGGTTCATACTGAATTTGTTATTTAATCTATAACCTTATACTATACGCAAGCTTTAAAAGAAAGAATGTCAACTGGTAAAATCATAAATTATGTATACCTTCGATTTTAAGAATAATTTTATATTCGGTGCTTTTAATCCATAGATCTCTAAATTTCTTACTTTCTACTTTTAGCAAATTTTGGAACTACCAAAAAATAGTTTTTTAGCTTTCTAAAATGCCTGTATATTTATTAGAGTATAATGCCTTAAGCTATTGTAGTTTAATTTGAAACTTTACCTACATGTTTGTTTTTAGTTGGTTATTAATATTAATGACGACTTCCGTCTTTATATTCAATTAATTATCAAAATGATGGTAACCAATTCATTTAACTAGCATTAAAGAGAACTGGGCAAAAATTAATGTTTAATCAATTTTCTAATTCAGCCTGGAACGAAATACAGCATTAAAATTTATATTCCAAACAATACTCTAATTAATTTCCGCTTAGATTCATACTCATGGTGTTTTTTTTTCTTACATCTATATATTGGAATCACGTAGATACAAATCATTTTTAACAACTAATCATCATCGGTTTTAATCATTGTTTATAAATTTAAAATTTCTATGTCAAAGATGCTACTTCGTCAAAATGCACCGATGTCAAATACGACTATCCTTTGTATTTTAAAACTATCAGAAAATATGTTTAAAAATCATATATTGTTAAAGAATGTGTAACTTAGTTAATTTGAAATTTTGATAATATGAAGAAAAAAATTGGTTTCATCAACAGCTTATAGCATAGCAGGGTGACATGATTCAAATTTTACTTTGCAAAATTGTGAAAAAATATGACCCTCATTATGACTATGCAACAAAAAGAATTTGCTCACATGTTTATTCATACAAGTCCATGTTTATTCATACAAGTCCAGTGGATGCATCTACATATTATTAATGTTTATAAGAAAACTAAATTCAAATATTAAAGATCATAAAAAATAAAATGAATTAATATGAATTTTAACTAATTAATTGTGATCAATTATATTTGATACGAATTTAAACTAAATAGAGAACTGACTGCAATTAATTCTCTTTGATTGAAACTACATTTAATCAAAAATTCAATAACATATTAATTCTCTTCAATGCTAATCAATTAGAGACTTGATTTGTAATCAATAAATTCATCTTAATTTATCCCTTATATCAACACCATCTCCAAAACAGTGTGAATTCCAATTCTATGAGAGAATACGTAATGTGAATTGTTTTATAATTTTAACGACCGTTTTTTACCGTAGAGAAATAGTAAGTAGGAACACACCCTCCATTCTTTATAAATACATTTCTTTCCTTTCACACATTTAGCAAAGGAATAAATAAATGAGAAAATATTAATAGATAGTTTTTCAAAAAACAATTAAAAATTGTTGGGGCAACGCTTGTTTATGCTTTTAAAGGCAACATTATATTTTATGTATTTTTATACACCTGAAATAAAATATTGTAAATTCTATACATAATAAAACACGATTATAATCATTTTTTAACACGCATAACATGCAAATTGGGTATTTATATATATATGTGTGTGTGTGTGTATTGTGCTGATGTTTGGTTGTACAAACAAAAAATAGTACCAGTATTTGTACTGAATTGACACTCCTAACAAAATTCATGTCTTAACGAGTCTACAAAGAGAACTCACGGTCAATGTTTTGAACCGTGATACCATGTGAAGAGAAAAAAAATGAATGAAGGTTAATTACATGGAAAAAAGAAAAGGCGATGACTTATTAAATAAGGGTTGAATTTAAATGAAAAATATGCTTCAATGCAGAGTTAGGCATTAAGCGGTGTCTGTTTGTTGAAGAAGAAGAGGTATGTCAGATGTCTTCGTTGAGTTAATTATTTTGAAGATTTTGTAGTAAAATAATGAAGATTAGTAAAGGGCATGACTGATGTTGAAGTTTTAACCTTTCGGTTGATGGAAAACAACATACGTATCTATGAGTAACTCGTAGTTTCCATGCATTTTGTATTGTTGACTATGTTTCTTTACACCATTTGATCAAAATTTAATCATTAATGAAATGCCAACTATATTTTGTGTATCCACAAGTATTTTGTTTAATGGTTATATTAATTTACTTTTAATTATGTATTATCATATTATTTCGGTTATTATGTTAGCATGACATTTGAAGTAAAGGGAAATATTATTTGGCTATTCCAAAAATTTGACTATATAACGTGTATATTGCGTATGATTCTCATGTCATATTACGCTATATGTATTAGTGTTTCATTAATTAATCATGTGAAATGTTATAACGTACATATTACGTATAATTCTCATGTCATATTATGTTATATATAATAGAAAATATGACGTTTCATAAATTAATGATGTGAAATGTCCTAAAGCGTAATAATGCAAATTTTTAATGAGGTTTCCTTGAGTCAAATTTAATCACAATTTCATTTTGAACACAATGTCTCTATTCCAGGTTTAGAACGGTATCAACAAACTAAATTGCGTATATATTTAAACTTATATGTTAAACAAATGATAAAATTATGTTGAACTTATACTATTTGCATTTTAAAATTAATTAATAAACATGTTTAGTAATGTAATGGCTACTAAGTTAGAAACAACAAATAGCCAATTAATCGATTATTTTATAAAGTTGTTGTACTTTAAAATATTATTTAGAAAAAAGATTTGTTGGCAGTGTTCAAGAAAAACTTCTATAGAAAAGTACAATCTGTAAACATATATACATGTACATACATGCATACATATATCAAGCATTTAAGTTAAATGGTGAAATCTGCATACATAGCACAGGCTTGTAGTAGCTTTATAGATACTGTAATAAAAACTGTCTATTGTATTTGATGTACTACTTATTTTGATGTAAAAAAAATAGTTTCTAGATATATATTTTGCTACCTTATTCTAATCTATTGTATTTGAATAAAAACTTTATTCTGATCTTTTTTTGGATAAATTTTGATATAATGTTTTTGTTGTTTGATTTACTCTTATTTAATTTTAGTTATGATTTGGGATGAAATAGGAGGTAACCGTTGAAGTGATATGTGACACGCTATATGATTTAGATATTAATTAATTGATTATATCCAATAATTGATAATTAATTGATTCGATTGCTTATGGAAAGTATCATGCTTTGATTTCAGCAGAGCTTGATTTGTATTTTAATTAATGGTCTAAATCTTTAGAGTTATTTTAGGAATGAGAACACACACATATATAATTTAATTATATGATTTGATTTTGTAAGAGATCATTTTTGGAAATATCTCTCATATTCTTTAGCGTCATTATAAATAAGAGCCCAAATAGTTAGCTATTCAAGGAGAGTTATTGCTTTATAGTTTGAAATTGAGATTGCTTCTCAATCTTAGGTTAGCTATGTAATCTTTTGGTAAATTGAATAAACTTAGATTTGGACGAATTAATTGTTTTCTCTATTTTCTTCAATTTTTATATTCTCTCAAATTTAATTGTGCAGAAATTCTTGAGATGATCTAACAGTTGGTATCAGAGCTAACTACAAAAAGAACTCAAGAGTGATCGTTTTTGTTGGTGGAGAAAATATGTACTGAAAAATTAAATGGGAGCAATAGGATAAATTAAAAGGTGAGGGTGGAAGTTTACTTGTATCTCAGTAATCTTCATCGATCATTGAAGAATAAAGGGGAAAGATAGAAAACTATGATGCAAGAGAAATAGAAGATAATGGACTGAAAAGTTGCAAGGGCTATTACATTTATCTAGCGAATACAGTGTTTCATATTGTTACCAATGAAACATCAAGTTATGATACCTACAAGAGATTGGATGGGGAATATGCAAAGAACTCATTAAAAAATAAAGCCTCTCCTAAGGAGGTTGGTAAACTTGAAGCTCAAGGAAAGTGATTTGGTTATGGAATATCTCGACGATTTTCAATCTATGGTAAATCTATTGGTAGGCGTATAGATTATATGGTTGATGATGAAAGACAACCCAAATGTTGATGAGTTCATTACCAAAAAGTTGAGAAACGTTGGTGATTCCGTTGAATAACTTAAATTATGATGGGGTTGTTTCTATATATTCGATGGTTAGTAATCTATTTAATGAAGAGACATGGAGAATGAACAAAATAAATGGAATAGCCAAGGAAGAAAGGGTAGCAATCGTTTTAAAGAGGTAAACGCTGCAAGGAGAGAGATGCAATCAAATATGAAAAATGATGTCATGTTTTATTATTATGAAAAACAATTTTGCACTAAGCTAAAAAGGGATAAAAAGATATGAAAGCTTTGTAAGCAAAAAATGAGCAAGAGCAAAACTGACAAAGAAGAGGTAAATTCTGGTGTTTAATGATAATGCACTAAGTTTTGATAAAGAGAAAACAATGAATGAGTGCTTGATTCAGCTACATGTTTTCATATAAGAAACCAAAATGAAGCATTCATCGGTTATAAGGAGCAAAGAGAACGAAGGTGGAGTCAGCGGTCGAGATTTGAAGGTGAAGGACATAGGTTTAGTTATGGCGAGAATGTTTGATGAAAGAATAATAAGTCATCGAATTAAAAATTAATAAGAATTTTATTGCCGTTGGGCAACTGGAAGAGAATGATGCAATTTTTCAAAACGAGTTGGAATTACAGTGGTATGAAAGACAAATAAGGAGGTCTTGAGCATAAAATGTGGAAGCAACAGTTTGTATAAATTGTTTGGAAACAAGGTGAAAACGTTTGGAGTTCCAAATTAGATTTGAAGAGAACAATTTACCTGAATAATGTAGAGCCTACAAATGACCACTAAGACCTGCTTGGAGGCATTTGTGGTATTATAAACTTTTCCGATTTAAGCATAATTATGTAGTTTGGAGGTTGGTTAAGTTTGTTTCTGAACAAAAGGGGGAGCTCGTGAAGAATATTGTATCGAGTTGGAATATTGAAGATATGTGACACAGTATTTGATTTACGTATTAATTAATTAACTAATTCAATAATTGGTTGATTAATTAATTGATTATGGATAATGTAATGGTTTGATTTTAAGAATGATTTAGTTTGTATTTTTAGTGAGTGGCTAAATTTTTAGTCACATATGTATTTAAGAGTTTTTAATCTTATCATTTGGCTTGAGACCCCTTGAAATACCTTTATACACTAAAACAAGACAATATTTCGACGTAATTTTTTAGTTATGTTAAGATCTCAACATGAGGTTGAGATCTAAACATGAGGTTGAAATCTGAATGAAGCTTTATATTTCATATGCTATTATATTAATGGCGGAAATAATGGAAACATGTCATATAATACTTATCAGTGGATGCATCAAGAAACAAAAAATTATATTCATAAATATCTCGAATATTATATTATGAAATAATGATTGTTTTCAGTATCGACTTACAGTGAAGGAAATAAATAGCCCATAATAATAAGTTAAATGAAGCGTTATATTTCATACACTATTATATTTTGTTATAAATACTTCGATTATTTGTTATGAAATAAATCTATTAGAATAACGGTATTTTGCTTGGGTGAATTACGAAGAACAAACTTTGTAAAACAATTATGTTGAACGACATCAAGTTTATTGTTAGGCTGAAGGACGGAATGCTAGATACAACTAGCATTATTTTCAATTTTTACACTATAACAAATGTTAGTTATAACTAGCATTATATTCAGTTTACACTATATAAAATGCTAGTTATAATTAGTATTGTCCTTCAGCCCATGAAGAAAACTTGTCCTTCAGCCTGATTATTTTTTTAAGTTTGTCTTTATATCTATTTTCCACTTTTTAATAGTGATATTAATTTAATTTAGTTATGTATTATCACGTTGTTTAAGCTATTATGTTAGTATGAATATTTGAAATAAAGGTGAAAATAATTTGGTTATTCCAAAAAACTGACTATATAATGGATATATAACGCATAATTTTCATATCATATTATGTTATATGTATTTGAAGATATGATGTTTCATTAATTAGTATTAATGTCTTCAAGAGTAATAATGCAAATGTAAGAGTATAGTTTCTTTGAAGCATAATTAAACACAATTTCATTTTGAACATAATGTCTATATTTCAGGTTTAGAGCGATGTTCTTAAACTAAATTGTATATATATTGATATTTATATGTTAAACAAAGAATAAAATTATGTTGAACTTATATTATTTATATTTGAAAATTAATTAAAAGAAATGTTTAGTCATGTACCGATTACCAAGTTAGGAACAATAGGTAGTTGATTTTATCTAATATACTAATTATATTTTATATACATCGAGATTAATTAAATAAATTTATCGAAAAAGGTTTGTCGGTAGCATTAAGGGAAAAAACTTTTTTAGAGAAGTACAATCTATGTGTGTATATCGTCTAAGTTACATGGTGATATACATTTATATAGCACGGGTTCGCACTAGTTTTTATAGTTACCTGAATAAAAATAGTCTGTTGTACTTGATGTACTACTCCTTATTTTGATATCAAACAAATAATTCATAAATTTATATATTTGGGATATTTTTTCAAACATATAAAAAAGGTCTCAAAATTCACTTTTCCCTCTCAAAATAAGTTTGACGATACATCCCTATCAATTTTCGAAGCAAAAATATACAGTTTGAAACGCATAACTGCAAATAATTGCAAGCTGCAAATAATTGCATCTAGAATTGCATATATTTACAGCCATAACGGTAAATTTTCGTTTTACACAAATGATTATTAATCCAATAATTGATCAATTATTTGATTGATTAATTAGTTAATTATAGAAAGCATTATGCTTTGATTTCAAGAAAGATTTGTTCGTATTTTAGTTAATGCAAATCTTTGGAATTATTTTAGGAATATTTTAGTTAATGGCCCAAATCTTCTGGATAATCCCAACAATTTGTACCAAGATTTTAAATCTCGGATATCGGGCACGTTTCTTCTCGGCGATTTTAGTGACTCGGTATCATATCAGAGGAAATCTCGGACGAGACGAATGCATCTCGGACGCCAATATCGGATTTACATCTCGGACCTAAAGTTCATCTCGGGACCATATCGGAGTATAACACATCACATAATTTATAGCAACAAAATGCATGGTATCGGTTTATTTAACATTTACTGAATTACTGCAACTAATCTCCACTATTCTAACCGAAATAAATAATGCAATTATACTTCAACTATATGAAATTGTTCAACAAAAGTTACAAAACATCATCAGTTTTAACAATTACATATAAGTAGATGAAAGGAGAAAAATTAACTAAAAAAAACGAACTCTATACAATTACATATATGCAGTAAGAACAACATAATAACACTATCAGGAACTGATGCAAATAAAAGCAAATGCATATAAAAGATATCAGGAATCGAAGGGTTTCGGGCAATGTGAATCTACTTGCAGAAGGTTATGCAGTAAGAATAACAAACTAAATCTGCTTGCAAATCTACTCTAAATTACACTGTATATTCAATTTCCAAAAAATTAAATTTCATTAAAATAGAAACAACCCTAAGCTAGATACATGTAGAGAGTAGAGAGATTAGTTAAAGACGAAGCTGCAGACTGTCAACAACGAGATCGAGTAGTCGAAAATTGGAAGCAACCACGAGTTGTCGGATGTTGGAAGAGGGAGTTCGATTTTTTTTCTCTGGAGAAGAGGGAGTTTGATATTTTGACGAAGAACGTGATCTTTTGAGAAGTTGAATCAGAGAGAAAAGGGCTTTGTTCATTTTTTTATGATAGACTGAGTGAGCCTATTTTTTTTTTGAAAAAACAATATATCGGGGATATCTCGGAATATCGTTTCGCCGAAGCCTTCAACCGAGATCTCGCCGGAGATAGCCGAGATTTAAAACAGTGATTCGTACCAAAGCTAACTATGAAAAAAATTCTCAAGAGTGATCTTTTTTGGTTGATGGAGAAAATATGTATTGAAAAATTGAATGTGAAGAATTAGATAATTTGGAAGGTGAGGATGGAAGTTTAATTATACCACGGTGATCTTCATCGACCACTAGGGACTAAAAAGGGAAAGGTCGGAAATTATGACGGAAGAGGAATGAAGAATAATGGAGCAAAAGGCTATAGGGGCTATTAGATTTATCTAGAGAATAGTGTTTCATATTATTACTAATAAAAAAATAATGTAACGACCCGGAAATTTTAACGATTTTTATAACGTAATTAACTAAAAAAATGGTTGAAAATATATAATAAAAATTTTCAATGGAAATTTGATATTTGGAATACATCTATTTAAACGTAGCAAGTGTCAGATTTTCATTGAAAAATAGGTAATTCTGTTGAGTTATTTTCAATTTTAAATTTAAATCGGTTGAAATTTGATGGACATAAAATGTTTTCGAAATCCGAATATTTTTATATAATAGAAATGTTTTTCATTTTATGAGCGAGACGTCATATTTCGTTTCGCCAAATTTGGATTGCTCCAGCTCCGTTTATCTTATTTCTGGCGTTTTAGCAGCATTTTTGGCAGCGAAATATCGACTTTTGATAGGATGGTATCACTCATATTTGTGTACCATTTTGTTCATCTCGTCGTGCTGATCTCCAAAGTATTTCATTTGAGTATTTCGGTGTCCGGTGTACGGTGGAATCTGCGAAACGGTTAACTATATCGGTACTCGTTTTGTGCCTTTTTGTTTCTTATGTCCATTCATTTGCCCACCGTATTATACCAACCGTCATTAGCATTTATTTTCTGAAATTCAAATTGTGCCTGACGTTTGCAATCCACCATTTCAATTTAAATATTGTTTCGTTCGTGCTCTTCTTTTTTCTGTTTTCATTTGGAAAAAAATTATAATAATATAAAGCTTGTATATTTGCAATCATGTTCATATCCAACCTTTCTTCCACCAGAAAACCATCCCGCAACCGTGGTTCGCTCACCTTCCACATGTCAGCAACCTTCCACCCATGCACGACCGTATGACCCTCCTCCCTCCGCCCTATCTCCTGATAGTGACATGTGCAGCCTGCAGCTAGCTTCGACAGACCCACCCGTCAACCGTTCATCTCTTCCCATCAGCATGCCAACGACCCGCATCCACGATCCTCCCTCTTTTCTTCCACGGCCGCCTAGCAACCCTTGCCTACGTCCAACCCGAGCACCCTAGCTTCCCCCTACAGCCGATCTCCACCACCCTCAAACGCCCATGCCAACTCCTCCGCCTTCATCCCGACCTCCACCTACATCCTTCCACCCAAACCTCTTCCTCTCGCCAGCACGCAACAAACCCACATCGACACAGCCTCCTCAAACGTCTGTCGTTCTTTTGCATCGCCCACGAACCACCCAGTCACAAACCCTCCAGCGTTCATCCAGATCCACGTCAGCAAACACCCACTGGCCGCAGGTCTTCCAGCTGTGCTCCAACCACATCCTTTTCCTCCGAACGCCCATCTCACCACCATCAACGCAGCAACCCCTCACCTTGAATGCCACTCCGACCCTTGTTTCGGCATCTTCCCCACCGTGCTCCCTCTCATCCACGCCTTAGCCTCCCTGACCGCATCACCTAAGCACGCCACAACACCACAGCTCACCCGGATCTGCACCCTCACCTCACCAAAGCCGCCATCACCTTCCCCTACCGCATGTCCGCATAGCAGCCACTGTCCCGCCTTGAGCAACCTCACATGGCTGCTGCTACAACTCCTCAGCCCGCCAGTGCAGCCACCTGAGGTCCAGAATTTCCACTCACCTACCTGACAGTCGCCTCGTTCTTGGTCGAAACTCAGTTGTATCACTCGACTTCTTCAGCCTTCTCTTGTCAATAGAAAATATATATATATATATATATATAATATTTATATCAAAAGTTCGTACTTATACAAAGTTGCATCCATTTTAAAGTATATAATTTAAAACTATATTTGCATTCCAGTTTTACATGGCATCCAATTCAAAGTGTATATGTTAGTTTATATATTAGTTTATATAAACATAAGTATACATGTGTTTTGGCGTTCAAATACAAATTAAGGGTTTTATTTTAAATTTTAATCTGGTTTAAGATGTAATGATTTGAAATATATATATACTTTTATTTTATATGGGTTTAAATTAAATATTGATTTGAAATATACATATAACAATTTTATTTTAAATATGTGGTTTTAAAATGAAAATTGACTTTAGAATAAATATATATATATATATATATATATATATATATATTGTTTCAGTTTATATCAAGCTAGTTTTGATTTGTTTTCGTAAATTCCAAGCTATCAACTTTGCTCGTTGAATTCGTGTTCATCATGTCGTGCTTTGGAATTTATGTTTGGATTGTCGCATCTCGTTCTTGTTATCTCTCTAGCCTCGAAAGGTGAGCGATCACTCACGATTAACATTCTTATGCTTAGTAAATTTATATTCACATGAAATGACTTTTGAAATATGTTGTTAAATTTGAATTGTTAGTTATTTAATTGTTAAATATGATATGCCATTATCTGTAATTGTTTACTTATGACATATGACACCATAACTTGTTGTATATATTATATTTAAATTGTTAATGATGATATATGTCTGCTATTGATATGTATGTCATTTTATAATATTATTCCGTTGTTCTCACCCTGCAAGTTCCTTTAGTTTTAGGAAAATCTCTATGGGTTGAAATGATACATACCCGAACGATATTATAGATTAGGAAAAATCGTTATGGATTGAAATGATAAACCCAAGCGATTTTATTGATTTCGAAATTTTGGGATTTCGAGTTGAAATGATATATACCCGTAAATAATAAATTATTACGGATTGAAATGATAAATATCTGTATCACTTGACCATAAGCTAGAAATCTATATACGGACACCGTTGGTCTATTTTTAAATGATTTCCAGAGTTTTTAGAAAAATATAAATATGTGTTTTAAATAAATATTGAGTTTTCAATATAATATAAAGATTTATCTTTTTAAATAAGTGCAAAATTTAAATTTTAAGGTATATATTTGGAAATTTTAAATTTATAAGTTAAGTTTTGAAAAATATACATTTTTAAGATTTTATTTATAATTTTATCATTTTTAAATATATAAATAAGATAAAAAATAGATTTAATAATAATAAGGTTTAATTTAATAATAATTTAATATAATAAAACTTATTTAGAATTTAATTTAACTAATAATATATATAATATGTTTAAAATATTTATTTAAAATTTATATTAATATTTCAAAATAGAATTTGTAATAACTTAAATAAATAAAGGTTGGAAAGATAAATATAATTTGACTTGACATTTAAATTGGTTAATAATTGAATTTGAATAAGAATTGATTTGTAATTTAATTTATATAAGAGTTGATTTGAAACTTATTGATTTTAAGATTTTTAAAGATATGATGTTTATCACTTAATAACTTGATTTTATAAAGGTGATTAAGTGAATAATTTCAAATTAAATATAATTGAAGTTAGATATTTAATATTGAATTAAAATTTGTAATTTGAGATTTTATTTAAACGTAATTAAAATGATTTAAGTGTATGTTTTCAAATTTAAATAAAATTAAAGTTGAATTTTGAAATATAAATGAAATTTATAAAATTGAGTTACTGTAAATTGTTGAATATCTAAACTTTAAATTCGATTGAATTAGAAGTGGTTAAAAGTTGTAGTTCAAACCTGGATTTGAAATCGATATAAATTAAAAATAGTTTTTATGAGAATTTGAATTTAACCTTTAATCGTTTAATTGAAATTGTTGAACTGAGATTGATTTAAATTGAATTTAGAACTAGAATTGATTTAAATTAAGTTATGGAAGGAACAATTTTAATTTGAAACTATTTTTGATATAAACTCTTTTAATATATATAACTCTTTCAATCTATAACCTATTTTTAAATATATAAACTATTTCAATATATAAAAACTATTTTCAATATTTAAACTGTTTAAGTTGGAACTGTTATGATTTAGATTTAATGGATTTAAATGCGAATATTTTGATATGATGATCTAAACTATTTTGTGGTTATGATTTTGGAAGTGAATATGATTTTGAAAGTAATAATGATTTCGAAAGTGAATATGATTTCGAAAGTGATATGATTTGAAATGAATATGATATTTCGATATGAAGTATGAACTATTTGAAATGTAAAAAATAACCACGGTGTGAAATAAGCGTTTGGTTGTTAAAGAGACCGAGATCAGATGTTATCATACTCTCTGCCATTACAGAAAACCACTTTAACAACTGTGTACGTGATGGAGAATCCAGAACAAAGTGGCGACGTCTATATGAGGTATGAACGCAGCTCTGACTCCCGCGAGTCGGCTTGATGCGACTAGAACAGGAGGCATGCCGGG
Organism: Allium cepa; assembly: GCA_030765085.1. Classification (NCBI taxonomy): domain Eukaryota; kingdom Viridiplantae; phylum Streptophyta; class Magnoliopsida; order Asparagales; family Amaryllidaceae; genus Allium; species Allium cepa. The sequence continues at coordinate 1,241,011 of CM060936.1, read as the reverse complement.
CCAAGTGAGGTCGCACCTCCGATCGAGCATGCTTCTTCGATACCATTATATTACTTTGTGATTTGATTGTGTGCGCCTTTGATTATGCGAGTGTGTCTCGAGGTGGACGGTAGTAGCTGCTATGCATTACCCCAAACCGGATCCGCAAAACAGTAGTATCCTACTATGGGCATTCCCTCGCGTGCCTTGTCACATGCCTTGTCACGCCCTCTACGACTTTGGTTTATACCGTACCTAAGGAGTGCTCCCTGAGTAAACCCGCGGTTTGGTGGAGCTTACAATATATGTATAGACTACGAGAATATATAAAATGTGTCAAGGGAAATATGGGTAACGCCTTAACGCTATTTTAATACTTTACTTTATTGTAGACATTATCTATGTAGTGTATTGTACTATGTATGTAGATAGTTTAACGGATCCTTAAGAGATGGAATTCCAACATCCTTTAAGTTATTTGCATTTCACTTGAGTTGATTTACTAGTGTAAGAATGTTAATCATGACTCGAGTGTTTTGTGTTTTGCTTTATGCTCGGATCAGACTGAGTGTCACAGCATTTTGAGACCCACCTTTGGAGCTTGGAGCTTGGAGCTTTGCTTGAAGATCTGTCTTATATCTATTCGGCTTTCAGTTATCTTCAGTTGTTTATATTCAGACTTGTTAGCTGCATGTGTATTAGAGATTCCTTTGTATTTTGGGATATCTTTTTTTCATTTTGACTATGATGTTTATATAGCAGCTTCATGAACTATTATTTATCTATTCCGCTGTTTATTGTTATATAACTATGTGTCTGTGATTTTGTGATTGATTTATTTACTGTATATGCTAAGTTCTGCCAAATATAAATTGACAATCTGTTGTTTTGAGCAATTCAAGTCTGACATGTGTGGATGCGAATGGTTCGAAATAGCCGGTCGTTACAAATAATGTTTGATATCAACAAGAAATTAAAGGAGGAATATGCAAAGAACTCACCAACAAATAAAGTTTTTTTCCTATGGAGGGTGGTAAACCTAAAACTTAAGGAATGAGATTTAGTTAGGAACATCTCGATAATTTTCAAGCTATGACAAATCAATTGGTGGCGGTAGACTATACGGTTGATGATGAAAGATTACCCTATGTTGATGAAAGATGGGGAGAATTGACCTAATGAACGAAAAAATCAAGAAAGGGCAGCAACCCTCTTGAAGAGGTAAACCTTGCAAGGAAGGGATTGCAACCAAATACGAAAAATGACGTCATCTTCTATTATTGTGAAAAACAATTTTACAACATGCTTAAAAGAGGATGAAAGCTTTGGAAGCAAAAGATGAGCAAGAGCAAAAGTGATGAAGAAGAGGTAAATTATGATGCTTAAATTAATGATAATGCACTATGTTTTGATAAAAGAAAATGCAGTGAGCGTTTAATTAGGCTGCATGTTTTCATACATGAAATCAAAATGAAACATTCATTGATCATAAAGAGCAAAAAGGGAAAACGTGGAATCGGCTAAAGGTGGAGATTTGAATGTGAAAAACATAGGTTCGGTTTGGTGATAATATTTGAAGGAAGAATAGTGAAACTCATTGGACCAAAAATTAAGAAGGATCTTATCTAAATTGGCCAATTGGAAGAGATGGGATGCAAATTTTCAACTCGTGAATGAGTTACAATGATGTGAAAGATAAATAAGGAGGTGTTGGGCACAAAATGTGGAAGCAACAATTTGTATAAATTGTTTGGAAACACGATGGAGGATGTTTGAAGTTTTCAAATTAGATTTGAAGAGGCCAATTTATCTGAATAAAGGTGGAGCCTACAAAAGACCATTAAAATCTGCATGGAGAGATTTGTAGTACTACAAGCATTTCTGATTTGCTGATAATATGCATGTTCAATTGATGAACATGATAATTATGTGGTTTGGATGTTGGTTAAGTTTGTTTTTGAACAAAAGGGGAGCTCGTGAAGAATATCATACAGAGTTGGAATATCGAAGAAATGAGACACTATATTTGATTTACATATTAATTAATTGATTAATTCGGTAATTAGTTAATCGATTGATTGATTATGGAAAGTGTTATTGTTTGATTTTAAGATAGATTTGATTTGTATTTTACTCAATGGCCTGAATCTTTAGTCATATATGTATCTAAGAGTTTTAATTTTTTTCATCTCACTCAAGATCCCCCTTTGAGATTCCTTTTTACACCAAAACGAGATGATATTTCAATGTCATTTTTAACTTGTTTATCACTCATCTCACGGGGATGTTAAGATCTCAACATGATATTGAGATTTAGATGACATCTGAAATTTAAAAGCTTGATGTGTGTTTGTATGTGATATGCATATGAGTTCATAGATTAATATTCAAGGAGTTGTTGCTACATACTACCAAGTTATTTGGTAATGTTTTCGAGATTAGTGATTATTTGAATACAAACTTTCATTTCCTAACCATACCGTCAAATGATGTTATTTATTGTAAATGTGAAGTTATGCATTACCAATACATAGCATTTTTCATTACTAAGTCATACTTGGTACTATTGATGATCCTTAAATCCGATTAGATCAAATTAGAATGTTTATTTTAGATTGGGTTAGATATCAGTTACTATTTCTCATAAAATTGCCAAAATGAAATAGCTAAGAATCGACTTTATGAAAATCGTTTATTATGTTTAAGTTTTAAATTATCACAGTTGAAGTAATGGAGTTTTAAAAATGTTTTTTGTCATATAGTTTATAATGATGTTTAAATTTCATACTTAATTAGATTAGATTTATTGTGGATTTATAAATAGTTACTTGTATCAATAGTTAAAATTTGTAACTATATGATGTTTGTCGATTGAAATGAATAAATACGCGTCTCAATGCAAATTGGACATAATTATTGTTAGGGATATAATATAATTTAACATATAATTATCTTTTTGTAGCCTCTAATCAAATTAAATCAAGTAGAAAAGGATATGGTTTTTCTATCAACAATTAAGTGAGTATAATTATCGTGACTCATAGTAAGATAGAAAAACAACCTCTTGTTAGTTGGACAAGAAACAAAAAAAATTATATTAAACTATTAAAATAATAAGTTATCAACTAAAAGAGAATGGGTATGATTTAAATACTTCAATTTTATACATGCTAAATAGTTAATCCTAAAAACATGAAGACATGAAAAAAACTGAGTTTAAAGATTAATTAAAACATTAAAAAACACAAACGGGAAATAAGTGAGAATTGGAAGGGAGAAGAAACTAGTTGTAAAGGGACTGTATCACGATCAAATTTCCAATTTCAACTCAAATATGAATATTCAATTTCTGCTAATAAGTTTGATTGGCTATCCATTTTGATCATAAGGATCCATCAACCGACCGATTATAATTGGACTTCTATAATTTGAATCTAATCTTATTCGATTTCTAATATAAATTGGTTCCAATCCAATATTTTAAATTCAATTGTACTGGATCCATTGGATTACAAATTCGTTGCACCTCTAATCATTTTTTAAGAACAAGAGTTTTACTTTGTCAATCAAAGCACTCGATTTGATGTTTTGAAAGCTCAAACCCAAAACTTATAAAACATTAATCTAAAACGCGCATCAGTTTCCACTTAAGCTAGTGATCCATGATTATGTGCACCTCTAGTATGGAACAAGATGTCATTCGAGATATCATTCAAATTTCAAGATTTTAAAAACTTCATTATGTATGGATGTACAATATATATGCATAAGCTTATATTCAGTGCGTTGTTACATGATGAATTGTACCAAACAGATCTATCTATATACTTGGTAATGTTTGGATATTAGTGTTTATTATACTACAAACTTCCATTTGCTAACTTATTCCAAAATTTAGTACAGATTTTATATCCGATGCTATGCATTGCCAACACATACTTTGTCATTGTATTTTTTCATAGCAAAGTCATATTTTCGAAACCTGCGTGCAACACACAGGTTCGTTCTAGTATAATATATGTGTGTGTATTGATAAACATATGTGATGTACGTGTAACATAATGTTTAAAACTCGAATGAATGAAAAATGACCCACTTACTAAGCAAACATAGAAGTAATTTGTTTAAAAATTACAAGATAAAAAATGATCGATCACCTTTCCATCCATTTCACGAATAGCATTAGTGGCTTCATCTTCATATGCAAAATTTACGAACCCAAACCGTCTTGATCTGCCTGTCTCACGGTCCACAATAACCTTAGCTGCATGTAGATAAAATAAATATACAACCATCAAACCTTAGACTTAATAAAACTACAAATGTTGTTGTAGAAATTTAAAAATGAAGTAAAGAAAATATCACACCACCAATTACTTTCCCACAACTGGAGAATGCATCTCTCAAACTTTGGGAATTGGTCCTATAGGATAATCCTACATAGTACCATAAGAGGATTAACTTTGGAAGATACAGTAACACTTTCGTGTATATATAATTATATAAAGGATGAAACTTAACAAACCTCCAACAAAAACTTTTGAGGATGCCATGCATCGGAGGGAAGCATATTTAGCAAGTTTACCAAATTTATTGGCAAAAGCCATTTCTACCACCTGTTATATCAAGGTACAATTTATTTTATTAACAGTGAAGTTGTCGAGAAAATCTGGCGAAATGTAAGAAAAAACCAAGAATTAAGTTGTAAAATAGAGATATAAAATTTACATAGATTCTCAACTATATCACTCGTTTAAATAAATAAATGATTATGGTTGCAAGACATATCAAATCCAATGGATTTAGGCAAAAGTCAATCAGACTCAATTTATATATGAATTTTGAATTTTTGATCCACATTTGGTCCTCGGACCTATAAATTCTATATGATTCCAAAACTATGGATTGAATTAGATGAATATTGACTACTACTTGTCGTAAAAAATTTCTAATTAATATATGTAAGGATTGTTTATATGAAAAACAATTAATATATGTAAGGTTTAGTTTAGCAAAGGCGACATTTAAATTGTCTTTTAGAAAAGTTTATTTTACTATGTAGTCTAAAAATTTAATTTTCATTATCTATTTAAAATTTATTGCAAATTTCCATCATTAACGAAAATACTTGTTTGGGTCAAGAATAAATTTGTAGAGAAGACACCATGATTTGTTCTTCCTAATACCATATCTAAAAAATCCTGCCAATTTAATCTATTATTAAAAAGTTTGTTACCGTCACAACATAGCTGTGAGGATGCAACATAAATAACACAACATAAAAAATTATGATGTGACGTTGCCTTTTTGGTAAATTTATATTAGTTTTTCTCAAATATGGTTTTGAGCAGAACACTAATTGTGTAGGACTCCCTCTCTATGTTAATTGTGTAATACCTTTTATCTAGTTTTTCAATTAATGTTCAATCATTATTAACTATCTAAGCAACTATAGCATTATTGTTATTTGAGTCATTTTCATCTTCAATACACTATGCAAAAGCTAAGTACTGTCTCAAGTATGTCCAAAATACCATATTTTGATTCACGCATCAAAACCGTTCTTTGGAACATCTGCATCTATTAAGGTACTTTCTATGGTTGTATTTCTATGTTCCCGTCGCCTTTTTGAGCATAAAATATTGATATTGTAGTTGTTGCATGGACTAAAACATAATTTAGTATTTCAAAGAAAATATTATGTGAAAAAGAAAACAAGAATTCTTTGCAATAAAATTTACTTGCTTCAAAATTAATTCAAGAAATGCTAATGTTCACCATCATCGGAATAATAATTCTATAAAAAATAAACAAACCAAAGATTCAATAATAATGACAAAAGCTATATCAACAAACCGTGTTCGTAGCATGATTCGAACTAGTTCAATTCTATTCAACATCAAATTGCGGCAAATGCATATAACTCGGCCATAAATTTGGAAAGAATTAAATTTGTAATCAGCAAATAGAGGTTAGCTTTCCAAAGAACTGACTGGAATTCAAGCCAATTCGAAAATTGAAATTGAAATCAAGGTGGACAAGGAAGCAATGACAGAAATTGAAATCTACTGATTTATTAATTAGCTGACTATTCAATTTGCTTTTTTGCAACAAAATATTCTCTTATAACTTCTCATTTTCCTTTCTTTCCACATGTAGCATAATTGACTTTCCACATGTAGCATAATTGACTGATTGAACCAATTACTAATTTCTTTTCTTCTTTGGAAAAAAATCTAAATTATACATATTTAACGAAAAAGCAATATAGAAAAAAAACCAAAATAATAAGCTTACCGTAAATACAATAGTTATGATTTAAACACTTTAATTTCACACACGTTACATGTTTAAACTCAAAAATTTGAAGATATGAAAAAATTTACGAGTTTAAGGTATTAAACTTAAATATGAAAAGGTACAAATCAAACCTAAGTGAGAACCAAAAATCCCTAAGCGAAGAGATTGTATCGCATGCCAACTTTTGATAATTTAAAATGAGTTGGATCAGCTATTCAGTTGGTTTTGAATCTTTTGACCACAAGGATCCATCAACCATTCCTCCACAATTGGATTGGTTTCAATTCATTTTTCTTGATTGGATCGAATTTGATCCATTGGACAGTAAATCTTACGCACCCTTATAAATGATGGTTCACACCCTAATAAATGATGGTTATATTTTGAATTCTAACATATACACAACGCAATACAGTTTTTGATAAATTAAGGGACCTATATCAAGATATAAGCATCTTCTGACGGGTTAGTTGAGGCACAGAGGACTTGCACTATATCAGTTTGCGTTTATTTATAGACATAAAGACGGTATTGATTGCAATTAGAGCCAATTTGAAAATCGAAATCAAATCGAGGTCGTCCAGGAAGCAAGGATAGAGAAAACTTACCAATTAAGACGAACGAACAAATGAATAATGCAACTAGGGTTGTTTCTCCCCCTCTTTTTTCCCTTTCTGAACAGGGAGGAAATACGTTTTTTATATGAATTTCTGCCCACCCCCCTTTCTCATCGTCGCTTTTATGCATTTACCTTTCTTTCGTTTTGTTAATGGAAAATTGCTAAAAGACCATCATTTTTATCATTTTGGTTAAAACTTAGAAAAACAAAGGCAAGGAAAAGGCATTTTTATTTTTTCTAGCCGAAGGATGCGGTTTTAAGATCTCGTTGAAAAACAACATAATGTCAAATTAACCAAGCATAAGACTGGTATAACCGCACAACGGCGGGAAACCGACCGTATGATTGTATAAATAAAAAAAACTATAACTTTACACACAGACATATATATATATATATATATATATATATATATATATATATATATATATATATATATATATATATATATATCAAACGTATAATGATATGTGTATGACAAAATATTGTTGCACTATTAGAAATAAAAACAAAAATAAAATTAGAAATAAAAAATTAAGCAAAAATGTCTAGTATAGAATAATTAATGATTAAGTATAAAAATTGATATATATTTTCACACACATACATACACTCATATATATATATATATATATATATATATGTATGTATGTATATATGTACGTGTATATAATAGTTAAAGAAGATGAGGAATAAATAAGTGTATATAACAGTTAAAGAAGATGCAAAATAAATAGATAATAGATATGATGGTAAAAACAAGGGGAATCGAAAGAATAAACCTCGCTATACGAAAAAAAATGATTCGATGGCTTCAATAATGATCGAGAAATAAAATTGTAATTATTAATAAGCTACCGCATTGAAAATCAAAAACTTCATTTATGAAACCAATACAATACCTGAGAGAACAATGCGAGCTTGCGACGTCCTTGATAGAAGATCTTGGTTTGATTACTGGTTGGCTTTTGAGGGTTGTTTGAATTAGGGACGAAGATAGGGTTCGATTCAAGGAATCAATAAGAATATTATTTTTTAATCAAAATGGAGATGATAATTATAAAAGTCGGTGTTATCTTCTTCGCAATGTGAACAAGAGGTTGAGATTGTTGGTTGGGCAGTGGAAATAGAACATCAATCGGAGAACTGAAGGAGAATTAGAGCTTTGGATTGAACGGTGTTAAGACGAAACTAATTTGCGATGGATTTTGGATTTGAGAGTTGGGAGAATTTGTTGTGAGGATTAGTGTTTGGAAGAATTAAAAGCTGGAGAAGAAAACGGGACGAAGGTAGAAAACAAAGACGGTAACGATTTTTTTTTGGCTTTAGCATTTTATTTTGGCCGGTGTTGATAAAACTGAATATTAAATTAAATTAGCATTACTATAAATACTATAAAAATAAATGCTATTCTAGTTCATTTAATGTTAGTTTATCTGATGCTAGTTTAATTTAACATTACGTCCATTTGATGCTAATTTAGGTTAACATTTTTTTCATGTAATACTAGTTTAATTTGGCATTCTGCTACACTTTTGACTAAAGTTTAAAACATATATCATTTCACAAAAAATGGTTTGGGTTTTTCCATTTAACTCATTACCTCAAAAAAATATTAGTGTAAATTTTTAAAAGATAAAATCGGTAAAATACTATAAAAGATTAGTACTCATTTGGTCTCTCTTTAACCATACTTGTTTTCTCAATTATCTTTCAATGTGGCATTTGCTTATTTCCTCAAATGCTTCTGGCTATATTCTTTTTACTTAAAGCTGCATTCATTAACATCCTTTAATTCTCCTTTCTCGCCTCTCTGGTTAGTTTAAAAAAAAAATACGTACCACAATTTTCTTTCCCGCTCTATATTTTACCAATTGTATTCTTTTTGCTCTTCTTTCTTCTTCCACTTTTTTACAATTAATTTCTACTCTCTATCTTCTTACCTTGTACACTTTGTGAAATTAAGAATGAAGGTTTACTCTGATTAATAGCATCCTCAAAATAGTTAAAAATTAAACCATTAAAAGAAAATATTTGTTTCTTCTTCCAAAATCAGGGTTTATAACAGGTTCGCTTTTTTCAAATTGATTATTATTGTTTGAAGTTTGTGGAATTAATCAAAATTTTATTCATTTCGTATTCGTTGACTGAAATAAGACACAAACATACAATTTTATATAATATTTTCAACGAGGTCTGAAATAATGAAGAAGGAAATGAACATTTTGGCATATTAAATAGGAAAAAATAGGTAACATTAAAAGGATATTTATTTTAAGGACAAAATTATTTTTCTTTTTATTTCAAAGGAGAAACAACCTTTGTTATTCACATCAAGGACAAGTTTCAAGTTTTAATTGGATAAAATCCAAACATTTTAAATCAAGAACACACAATGACATTTCACAAATAATAAAAATTAATTACGAAAATATTTTTCTATGAATTTGAGAAAAATTAATAAAAATTAATCATGGAACTTGTGAATGTGGGAGAAAATAATATTGGAAAAAACAGACCGGACAGCTAAATGCATAAACTTCGTTATTTACTGCTAACAATTTTCAAATGTTAAAGTGGACTAGCTTTCAAATTGCTTAGTTCTATATTTTCAGTGTTACAATGTAATGCTATTTTTAAGTTATAAAGCTATATTTATTTGATTTTCTGAGCTATTTACTTCTATATTTTTATGATAACATTAATCGACTAACTTTTTTTCAAATCACCATTTTATTGGAATTTCGAGTGTCGTTCTTTTTTTATTAATTTAACGAAGATGAGTATTTAAAATGAAATTGAATTTTACATAATCTAACAGGGTCTTCATCCTTGATTTAATTATTAAAGTTAGTAGTTCTTGGATCTATTTTTTCTAAAACGTGTCCTTAAAAATAAATACCCATTTTATATATTATTTTCAACGAGACCTGAAATAATGAAGAAGGAAATGAACACTTTAGCATATTAAATAGGGACAAACTAGGTAATATGACTTTTTTGCAGTTTGGGTGGGAAAGAAATAGGGGCCCACGGATGCAGCGTAATGATCCGTTTTTCCGTACTCTTTGAATCGACAATAAACCACACATGTCCAACTCAAATTGCAGGAATAAGCGGATCATTAAGAGTAAAAATAAAATAAACACAGAACAGAATCTCACACGAATGGAATAACATATATTATTTCAATAATAATCTTTGTAGCGGAAAATTTTAAAATACAATATCAGAGTCTAACCTAGATTCAGTCTGGACAGTTATAACACATGTCCTTATAAATGCTGACAAACAATAAAACAAATGAAATAGATGTAGAAGATAATAGAATACGTCCATATGATGATGAAGATCTCCAGCTCTCCTCTGGAAACTCCAACCATCTTCAACTATAGAGTTCGAAAATCAACAAAATTAAATGTAATTAAATATTGCAGTTAATATAAAAAAAGATGTTAACTATAGAGTCGACTGAAATAAAATGAAAACTTACGTTGAATAAATTCATAAGGTAATAGTTGATTTAATACATTTAAATCAAAAATAAAAGAATAAAAATGAATAAGTTTAGTAAAGAAGTAAATATATGTTTATTTGTTTGAAATTTATTTTTGCTTACAGATTAATTACAAGAATAAGAAATCAATTAGTTAATAAGAAATTGATATCTTTTGGTTTGTATACAATAATTCCATAAATATGTTAAATTATTATGAAAAGAATTGAATTGTCTCATTTCTCTTTTAAAGTTAACTTAGAAATCAATAGCCATTAATGTGATTGGAACCTTTTAATTAAAAAGAGAGATGATGTTAATTGTAGACGTACATTGAAATAAATTTAAATTGGGCGATTTATTTCCAATTAATTCAGTACATGTTTCAAATTTTAGTGTTGGTTTACTGCATATATGTTTGTACCTAAATATAAACTTATATTTCAGATCCAATTATATCAACAAAAAAAGAATTATTTAGGTTTGAAATCTCATATGGTTTTAAATTAAATGTTAATAGGAGATTGTGAAGGGGTAAAATAGATTTACACTTGACTATTTCCTTTTCACATAGACTTGATTGGATTTTAATTGAAACATAATTTACCTTTCCATCTTCGCTCTTCTGATTTACTCTTACATTCATTGCCTCCTTATGTGGATTAGTAGCATAACCTTTATTTTATGAATGTAAACTATAAGTGTAGATAAAGATGTACACACACATACACCTGTTTATATTACCTCATTTATGCAGTCATATTTGTTTAATGTATGTTAATGCATTCATAGTAAAATGTTTAATCGAAATGTTAACATGTTTGTTTAAATTCCCAATCTAATCCCACAGAGAGAAATGAAAGGTTCTTAATGTTGTATATTGCCTTAATTAATTACAAATTTGTGTAAAGAATTTATTTTCATTTTTTGTGTGTTAATGTAAAAATAAATAGGTGTAACTGTGAGTTTATTGGAGTTAAGGAAAGTAATATAGAGGAGACATAAGTTTGAAATTCGAATTCCAAAGGTTTGTTGGTAGTGTTCACTAGTCCGCGCATTCCTTCATCATTATTAAATACATACCACATTTCTTTCCTCATTTTTTTTGTTTCTTCATTTTCGTTTATTTCCTTCCTCTTTTTTCCTGAAGCTACATCTTCTCAAATGTGAGTTTCATTCTATATTTATACGTAAATATATTTATTTAACCTTTCTTCACCTCTTTACATCATGTCCTATATCCAATTCCTAAAGTAAAAGAAATGCGAGTTCCTTGTTTTCTCCATCTCATTTCATATTTATACAACCACTTTATTTCTTTTCATTTTGTTTTTCTGTAGCCTTCTTCCACAGCCTCATATTTTTCTTTTTAATTTGGTAGCCTATATTTCCTAAAGCCTTCATTTTAAAAACGTGACATTCATTTTTGTCCCTCCACCTTCATTTCTTTATTATTAAATAATCTGTCACTTTATTTCTTCTTTTACGTTTTGTTTCTCATGATACCTCGTACTCATTTAGTTCAAATTATTCTTTGCTGAAGCTATAATCTCATCAGCAAATTGTTCATGTTTTTAAAATTGTTCCTCATTTTTTTCCTTGTCGCCGCTTCATTTCCTATGTTTAGATCTCCATTTCAAATCTTCCTTCCCCCGAATCATTTTAATGTGAACTTACAAATTCAAAAGCTCTCATTTTTTGCAAATTCAAAAGCTTTCTTTTATAAAACATGAGTTTCATTTTTTTCTCATTTTTTCTAGATGTCCTGCTCTCATCTTAGTTTATTCTTCCATCTTTGCCTGATGCCTTATCTTGAGAAAAACATCGACTAAATCAAAGGTGAGTGGTTTAACCCACTCATAGATACTAAACCTTCTTATGTTGGTTGAATTAAATTTATGATGTGATAAGAATATTATTGGTTGTATAAAAATACTTTTACAAAGATATACATATGTATAATGCTCATTCACTATTCATTTTTACTCATTCAATGCTTAGAGAAATATCCATATATTTATCTCATCGGTATAAGTATATTCATAAAACAGTACACTTCCGATATTTAGAAAATATATCCATATATGTATCTCAATGTTTTAAGTATATTAACAAAACACTAGAGTTTCTATACTTAGAAAACATATCCATATACTTATCTCAACGACATAAGAATATTAAAAAAATCTTAAGGCACTTTCCTCCTTTCTAGATTCATATTTAAAGGGGCCAAAAACGAATATCATATAGAACATTGGTTATTATAAGCCCAGATCACTTTCTTTTTGGTGTAAGTAACTGGATTGTAAGGAAATTAGATCAAATATACTTACCACTACTTTTTGATTTTAAACATGCACTATGCCTCGGTTAATAATGAAGTCGGACAAATTAGAGGGTCTTTGCCACGACATACATTCTTAATTCTTATTGATAGAGCGAGTTTTCCTACCTTGAAATTTAGTATTAAGTATGAAAATGATACTTTCCAAACCACCAAAATTTAAAATGATTATTTATTGAAATCAAACTTCATTTCCTTATCAAATTCCTTTTTATAGAGCTCATTCATATTTACAAAACTCCTTTATAAATCTTCTTTCTATTTATAAATCCTCTTTTATAAATCTCTAAATTTATTTATAAAGCTTCTTTTATAAATCTCTATGTTTATTTATAAAAAATTCATACAAATCTTCATCTTCAAGATATAACTAAATACTTTCATAAAATGATCATTTCATACATTACTATATAAATTCACAAATTTGGTTTATTGTTCCAATTTATAAAAATGATAACATTTCCTTTTCAAAAAATATCATCTATAAATCTATTCTTTTATTTATAAAAGAATATTTATAATTTATCTCTCCATACAACATTTTATAGAAAGCGTTTCACCAATATTTATGCCAAAATATTTCTATCTTCTTTTAAAACAGAATCACTTTATTATAAATGATAAACCTTTTCTCTTTATAATAAACATCTGTTATTATACTAACTTTTCTATAAATAAATACTTCTCGAAACACTTTTGAAACTTTTCCATATAAATTAGAAGAGGCTAACAAAAAGGTTGAAATAAAAGAGAGAAGTTTAAAAACCATTTCTAAATAAAATGCCATAGAAAAATTCAAAAATCACATTTAAAATCATCATTCGAATAAAATCATTTCCAAATCAAAAACAACAAATAATAGTATTTGAAAATGCTATAATGAGTCTTAGAGCTACCATAACACTTAACAAGTGCTTTCATTAATCTACACTAAAAGAATTCAACTTTTGCAACATATTAAAGTCACATCCAATAAGGCCAAGTCACCAAGCTTTTTGCATTCAACAATTTATACAATAAGTATATAAACGAAATTAAAATCAACAGTGGCAAGAAACCTCTTAGGGTCTCTCTACAACCCTATACGTCATATAAGTCCCGTGCAAATCATTTCATGTGTTATTTGCTTTCAAAAGCGGCAATTCCTTCAAACCAAACAACCAACAATAAGACAACCAAGCATACAAATAACAATTTATATCAACATGTATATCACATAATGTTTATTCAAAGGTGAGCTAACTCACCTTTATTACAACCAATGCTTATGTGTTTCTGCTCGATCTAAAATCGAACGACGCTCGATTTTTGTTCAAAATCCAACTTGCTCCAAACTTGACGAAATCAGCTCCGGCACTAACACTTTTACGAGCGCAATGCAAAAGATCGCCTTCCATTTAGACCTTGTACGCAAAAGAATTAATTTTATAAAAAATTGGATTAATTAATTAACTTATTAACTTAATTAACCGTTAAATCACCTAATCCTCTTCCCTCTCAAATCAAAATACAATTTCTTGTACATGTACACATGCACAAAATCATGTTCGTGATATCCTTCTCTCGCTCGACTCTCCACGAAATCGGCCATTGTCGGCTCCGTTCAACTCCTCTTCGCCTTCTCCTCCCAATGGACCCAATGATATGATGCTCGACAACAGATAGTGACCTATAGCCTTGCCGTGCTACAGTGTTTCGACATGAATTGCCAGAGGCAATCACTCCTCCTCTGATCACCACCAAAGCATGCATCTCCTAGTATGGAACTCGACTCGACTCCCCTCTTCACCAAACTCCACCTCCATCGCCGACATTTGAAGCCCTAGTTCGGTCTTTACACGTTGATTATTCCCAAACAGCAATGCACCTATCAACGACCACATGGATTTGAAGCCCTCATCAATATGAACTCATTGATCCAACGATGTTTTATTTTCATTTAACGAAGTTCCGAATTTAATTAAAGACGTGGAGGCGGCTTCTTTTATTTGCAATAGGCAATAAAAATAAAAGAGAGGGGGGGAGGTGGAGAAAAGTGATGAAAATAGGTTAAGTGTTGGGTTATTTAATGTTATAATTTTCGGGACTTCGTTACACAATATCTCGTTTACTTACGAATCGCGAACGACAAAAATAAAAATAAAGTACGCACAATAATGCGACACGATCATAAACTAACACAAAAATATACAGGTTAACTTATTCCGTGTAATTTCAAAAATACCAACATTTGCCACAAAATATGTCAATCAATAACTTAAATATTTTCCAAACTTAAAAATTATGGAAAAATCCTATGAATTCATTAAAAATCAAGTCGTTTTATTAACAATTTATTTTTCTTATTTTCTATGATATTGAAATCAAATCAAAGTATTAAATAAATTATATATTCTCATTCGAAACATTAAAAATCACGGGTCATTACAAGACTTATTAATGACTCGTGGTTATATATATTCCTTACTTCCATGGATGCTCTTTCGTGTAGTATGAGAAATGCGAGTTTTCATTGATGTTCATTGGAACTCAAGAAGATGAGCCGGATGTATCACCTAACATAGTATTCTTATTTTCGCTGTATTACTATTATATAAATATTAGCATTTATGAAGGACGTGTTGTCATAACCATCTAAGTTGATGATAGTATTACGGTAACACCAACCCAATTTGTATATATGTTCTTGTTTTTGAAACTGATTGCAATATGAAACAAATATGCAGATATTATTATAGGTTCGACCATGATCGAACTCCAAATTTTACTGTAGCTATTGTGTGGAGGTGGAAATCAGCTTGTAGAAAAGTAATTTTGGATCTCCGGAGTCCGCCTGGAGACGGCATGAAGAAGAGAGTAGTGGAAAGGTGGTAGAGGTCAGCGGAGGTATGTGAGATGAACGAGCATGTAATGGGGAGGATGTACGGAAAAAAATGGAGGAGGAAAGAGCACGGGAAGCTATGGAATTATACACTATTGATAAAAGATTTCACAAACCAACTTATATTATCAATTTCTTGAGATCATACCATGATATAAATGGATTTCTAAACACATGAGTTGCGATCGAATTATATTAACTATTTAGTTACGGTGGCATTGACCGGAAAATATTTCTCTAAATTGAAGCTTATTATAACTTATCTTTGAACTACCACGTCATAAGAAAGACTAAGTGGGTTAGCAATGATTTTCATTAAAATACAATATTTGGATATGTTAGAATATGATGACATAATTGACATGTTTGCTTCTAAAAGTGTTGTTTTTGTTGAATGTATCAATGTCAAAGATGCGTAACATGTTTACACTCTTGTTACAATATAATATATTATGTATTTTACACCCTTAGCACCTTGAGCTAATGTCCTTGATATGTATTTTGGGTGTTTTATGTATGAACTTGAAAAAAAGACATTATTGGTTTTGCATTAAACTTTTTATGTGAATGACAACAACATTACATTTCGTCTAGCGCAACCCAATGGTTGGAACCGACCCGGATTAAAACCTTGCAAAGATGAACACCATGTAGTAAAAAAATGTCCATATTATCTCCATATATTAATATATATCTACAACTTGAACTGTCAGAGAGGATAGAAACCCAAAACAAGTGATGATCGCGCCATAGAAAACCATTCGTACTTGGAGAATATAACAAATCAAGCAGAGGACCGAAAAAGCTATAACAAAGAAAAAATATCTGATGTGTGAATCTCCTTATCTTGCTCCACGAAGCATTAAACTTGTGATTCAATGAACTCATTTCTCACTTCCTCATGTCAACTTCACTTCATAAAAACATCCAACCCTCAAAAATAAAACTCCTTTAATGACAGAACCATCAAGCTATCACGATTCTCATATCCAGCAACCAATCTACTCCGTGATTATCTTCCTACTAGCTACCACATCTACTACTGGATGCCAACTTGCTACCTCTATAGTTCCAAGCGAGATACAGATCCGGAAGCTTTTGTTACCGTGTTATGCAGCCTGCGACCCATCAGTCGCGATGATTCTTATCGTTCTTAGATAACGCTAAATTCATTACATAATTTACTTCTCTTATTGCATGCCTTTAGCAAATGTTTAAATTTTGAGATTAATATTTTGCAGTCATGTAACAATACTTCCGGTCTCACTTTAGCTAGTTAGCTTTTGTTTTGAAAAACTCGTTGGTTACGTTCTAACCAAATATGCCACTACACCGTGGAACTTACGGTAACACCAACCAAATTTGTATGAAAGTTCTTGTTTTTGAAATTGAATGCAGTGTGAAACGAATATGCAGATATTGTTGGAGTTTTGACCATGGTCGAACTTCAGATATCGAAAGTGATCATACAGTGGTGATGAAGAGAACGTTCATAAAATATATCGTTGCTTAAAAGTGCTGCTTAAATTGATATAATACATGATTTTACCGAGAAAAGATCTAACACCAAGAAAGCGATGAATTAACCAAACTGTCGCACATGGTATCTTCGTTATCCAGATCAATATCCGACACCCATGGTAACTTCGCCTGAACTCTTTCTCGATATAAGCTCATGAATTACTGAACATTTTTACCCATCCAACTTTATCCTGACTTCTATAGCAGATGCTTTCAGTTTGCATACATCATTTGGAAGGAGCTTCAGTTTGATGGGGGTGGATGTTAAAACCCTATTGTTTCTCATTGCTGTCATAAAGTAGAGTGACATTACACTTATGTTGGTTGCCAGCTCACGAGAATCTAATCATAAATGGCATTGACAAAATGAGAAAGCGGACCAGTAAATTCTGTTCGTGTGCTAACAACAACATAAATAACTGCATTTCTCACAAAATATAAGCAAGACAAAGAAAATTGTTGAAATTTCACAATAACATTCATTACATGATATTACAAAGCATTAAAAGGATATTATCTTTCTTTTTTGTCCTATCAGTTGCATTATTGCGCAGCATCAAAAAACATATGTTCCAGCCACTGCTCACTTATACCATGAGGTTCTCCACAAACTTCCAGCACAAAATCGGGATAATGAATACGACTATTATAATGAATATCCAAATACTTGTCTTCATAAAGAGGGTATCGTTTTTCCTCTGCATACTCCACGTTGACAGTGCGACCATCAATTTCCTGTCAATGCACCACGCATTATTCCACAAACATATAATTAAAAATAGTATGCAAATAAAAATAAAAATGCTGAGATAATAATATTGACATTTTTAGTTAAATGAATCATGTGCAAGTAACAACTGAGTTTCAATGAGGGGGTGGATCATACATATGACTCCACTTGTCCAGTCAGGTCCAAATTATACATCTGAAAGCCTAGATCCAACCAAACTCAATGTTCTATTCAGGACTGGTTGGGGTACATGAAATAAATTTCTACATAATTCCAACTTTTGCTAGCTGTGCAGCAAACATTAACTCTAAAGTTTAGCACTGAAATTGTGTTCTTGAACCTAATACTTTTTTCGAAGATATATTACCTAACTAACTCTATTTGTACTGGAACTGCCTTCTAGGACAGAGTACTTGCCTCCACTAAATAAGACAGGCATGATATAGCATATAGCAGTATAGCATTGACTTTAGTAATGCACTTCCTATTTCTACTCCTCATGTACCTGAGGAATTAATTAGTTAATTATAGGCCTAATACATCTGACCTAGATATGCAGATCGAACCCTCAACATGTTAAGATACTTTGGAATTTTATCGTTATTAGATTAACGTAGACACCAACCACTATGCAGGTTTGAAGGTGCAAATGTTATTTTTCGTAATGATCACTGGAAACACCTAATGCATACCATTTGGAGTGTCAAATTATTATTTTCCCTTAATGATCACTGGAAACACCTAATGCATACTGTAATTGCAATCGAAGCAAGTTCGTTAACAGTTAGAAATGCACTTTCTCAAAAAATAAAAAACTAATGAACAGAGAAATACATCCATTTTGATTTGTTTACCCTTTTCTCCACAACTTATATATTATCTATCCATGCGAACATGTTGCGACCGTGACACAAAATTCTGTTTTGAATCGCTTTTATTTTCTGTTGAGCCAAAATGGCAGCATTTAAATTTTGTTCTACTTGATCATGGTTGTATGTAAAATTAATGACACTATCTTCTAAACTTAGCAGCATTTGAATTGACTATACGTGTCAATCTAAGCAAACCTATTTATTTATTCTGTTATATAATAAAAAGGTGAATAATTGACCATTTGTGTTCTCCTTTAATTTCTTATTCATTCTCAACTCATATGCTTGATTCTCATTCAACCTAAGCTAAAATTTGTATTTACACCCTCCCATCTTTTCACTTATCTCTTCGGTATATTTGTTTATTATTATTTTTTCTATTGCTTTGATAAATGCAAATTAATGCTATTGATATTTGGTATTCCTCATACAACTCTTTAGTTTGCTTTTCTTCTTCCAAATTACTCGCTATCGTAGTTTTCAACGACATAAATGCAACAAATTAAAAGGCAAAGCTTGATATAACCTAGGGTTTGTTTTCTCAGACCATTCATGGAGACCAACGACAAACATAAGTTTTTCTTATTTGTTATTCCCATCAAATCCTCGATTATAACGATCTTCTCAATGCAGCCAAATGTATGTTATGCAATTATTATTCCTTTTCTCTTATTATTTTTCCATTTTATTTTTTGGAAAATAATGTTGTTAGGTTTTAATAAATTATTTTTCACAATTTAGTTATTTTTCTTTTTGTGTTTTATAGGACCGGTACCGATTTGTTGGAAATCAAAGCACCGGAGAGCATGTACAGTATTAATTTTTTTTTTTTATTCTTTCTTTTCTGTGCTTAATTTCAATTGATATTTAGTTTTTTTTATATTTGAATAATCATTTTAGTTACCTTTTGAGCCCAGTTCACGAAATACATATCTAGGGCATTGAATATGGAAGAGAGCAAGAACCTCAAATATCTGCTTTCATGAAAGACAGAAGATGCAAAATACACATTGAATCGAATTTTTGTTTCGAATGTGATTTAATTTACTTTGGCTGACAAAGATATATAAAGAAGCTAAATTTACATTTTTCCCGTAATTGTGTTATCATGTTATATACAAATTTATTCTATTATTTGAACAATTCAACCACCTTTACATATTTGTATTATCATTTTATCTCAGCTTGAATAGTGTGTTCTCTTTAATTTAAGGTACATAATTTCTATTTTCCCTACAAAAATTCTGTTATTCTACAAAGAACACTAGTATTAATTCAGCAATTAATGGCATTAAATCTCAATTACGTAACATATAAAATCTGAAACTCATTATCATGTTTGCATTAATCGTATTTAATCTTCTTCCCCTCTGTGTTTGCAATACAATTTATTAATTTTCGCAGTAATTACTTTTCTTTCCCTCCCAATTGACTTTCTTACAATTTTACCTCTTCCCTTTCCAGTTTCAGGTGTATACTACACAGTTTAGAAAAATCAATTCTCAAACCGAATCAAATTAAAGATTCTTTCCAAACAAATTAATATATTTCTCAAATAATTTAGCCGGACCAGAAATTAACCGAATTCATTAGTAGTTCTTCATTTTATAGTCAACTTAAATCACCTTACCTATTCGTTTCTTCAAAGATTGTGTTTCTACCTATTGTTTTCAATGTTGTTGTTTTCGTGGAAAATTTGTCCAAAAACCTTCAAAAACTTTGGCTTATGGAATAAATCGAGCCCGGTTCAAAGGGTTGATTTTGATTTTTCTTTTGTCTTTTCGTTTAATATGTGGTTCAATTCATTTGTTATGTTCTATATGGTTTCATATGATTATTTCAAGTTGTGTCCAAGATTATGTTTCTTTCTTTTGTCCGTTTCAGTTTGTATGATTATGAATTTGATTGCTCCGCACTTTGCAGGGGATATTAGATTTATTAATACATGGATACCACATATCTTCGACTGTTTTGTAAAATCTATGATCGGTGCATTTGAACAATTTTTTGGTTGGTAACCTATATGTGCATCGACGTTCATTTAATTTCTTTTCATTTGGCATGATTATGAGTTATATTTCTTTCATTCATTTTGTAGGGCATAATTGGTTTACTAAAACGTATATACCATTTAGTCTTCAATTATGCATAATCGACTACAGGTAATGTTGTCCTTTTTTCCGTTTAGAAATATAAGTATTCAAGCAGGAAAATATCAAATTTTCTTCCTATTTTTGTTTCAATTTGTATAATTATAAATTTCGTTTCCAATCTGTTTGCTGGAAGTTATTGGATTTCATGTAAATTTTAGTTGTTTTGTAAAATTTATGATACGTAAAGTTGAATTATTTTTTGTTCACAAGTTTTGTATATGCATTGGTCTTCATTTGATTTTTGTTTGTGTAATACAATTATGAATTTCATTTTCTTTATCCATTTTGTTGGGCATAAATGGTTTGCTAACACAGATGCAAAAGAATCTTCAAATTTTTTAATCTACCAAAATTAAAGTTTATTTTTTTCGTTTTTAAACATAAATATACGGTAAAATAAAGTTGGAGAAAATAATATATACAATGCAAAAGAATAACCAAATTATAAAACTTCATACTATATTTTAAATGAAAAAATTATAAATGAACATATAGCACTTTTGTTTGGGATATCTTATGTTAAAAGTTTAGTTCTAAAAGTGTGTTCCATAAACTTAATTTTATTGAAATGTTTTATTTTGTTTTTATATAACCTAAACTTATTTTCTACAATATCAATTAGTATCCATTATAATCGACATATGATTTAATATGTTTGTTTTATAGTGATTAGTCCATAGACCATTAAATGTTTATAAGCAACACTATAATAATTATCTTTTATTTCCTAGAAAGTCTACTTACTAGTATATTGTTTTGAATTTTGTTAGTTCGGAGATGTTTTTACATTATGGATTGACAACGCATTTATTAATAATGTACAAGTAAACTAACTTCGAATGAAAATGATCGTATCTAAATGTAATTAACCGGTATTATTTTCATTTCATTTGAATTCAAGCTAATTAGAAAATCAACACAATTGATTCTTTTTTGTTGAAACTCAACTTAATGGGAGAATCGGTTTGATGCTAATTCGCTTTAATGCTAATCAATTGGAGTCAACTTTTGTTCAATATAACGTTGGATCTTTCGATGGATTAAGATTGATTTTTAGTTTTACTTAATTGCATACTTCCAAAACGTAACCTTGTTAGATGTTGTGTAGTTCTTATTCATATAATTTGCAAAATTTAAAATAAATTAGAATCGTGTTCAAGCGGTTACAATTATCAAAGTTGGAGTATGCATAGTTGGCGATTCATGTTTCTTGCAAAAGCCTAATATAGTAGAAAAGATGCACGCAAAATTATTAGTTTATAATTTAACACATGATTTATAAACCTAGATGATACTCTAGATGAAAAGGTTAGATGGTAAGTGGTTAGATTGTCAATTATCATGTTTGCAATCAGTTTCCAAATCAATGCGAGGTTTAGCTTTGCTTATCTTTTAGCCTCAAAAATAAATGCTTTGTTTTTTAAAAAAATTATATATGGAGTATGTGTAATTTCGTAAATTTGAAATTTTCAAAATTCATTTAATCAACAACGAATGGAAATAATAAATTCTCGAACTTAAAAATTGGAATCAAATCAAGGCGACATAAATTAATATAGCAAACATATCGATGTACTTATTTTTAGTTGCATATAACAATAAATATATATACCTACACTTATTAGTATGTGAAATTTTTATATTAATAATTGCCTACTAATTGAAATTAATTTTATATTTTTATTTTTTTCCTTTAATCATATTGGTTTAGATTTCATGTTTTTATATGATCTATAAACTAAAATTGTACCCTGACTTAAATGGTAAGTGGTTAGATTATACGCAATCGGTTTCCAAATCAACGTGAGGTTTAGCTTTTTTATGTTTTAGCTTTAAAAATAAATGCTTTGTTTTAAAAAAAATTAAATTCTATATGTAGTATACGTGATTTCGTTAATTTGAAATTTTGATAATATGTTTGTTTTATAGTTTAGTTGTTGGAATTATAAATTAATATGATCATATTTTAGATAATACAAATGGCAAACTAATTCATTTAATCAACAAGGAAAGGAAATAATAAATTCTCGAACTTAAAACTTGGAATTAAACTAAGGTGACATAAATTACTATACCAAATATATTAATATTTAGTTCCAATCAAGCAAGATGCCAGATAAATGGAGGAGAAACATATTAATTCCAATCTTCAAGAATAAAAGAGATATTCAAAGTTGTACCAACTACAGAGGAATTAAGCTCATGAGTCATACAATGAAGCTTTGGGAGAGAGGCATTGAACATCGATTAAGAAAGATGACAAGCGTTTCAAAAAACCAATTTGATTTCATACTTGGAAGATCGATCATAGAGGCGATTTTCTTGGTAAGACAACATATAGAGAGATTTAAGTAACAAAAAAAGGATCTACACATGGTATTTATCAATTTGGAGAAAGCTTATGACAGTACCGAGAAATGTTATATGGTGGGTCTGGAAAAGAAGATAGTTCCAACGAAGCACATTATCCTTATCAAAGATATGTACGATGGTGTTGTGACTAGTATCAAAGCATGCGATGGTGAAACCAGTGACTTTTCCATTAACATAAAATTACATCAAGGATCAACTTTTAGCCCCTATATTTTTTCCCTAATGATGAATGAGGTTACGAAGGGTATACAATGTGAGATTTCTTTATGTATGTTCTTTGCTGATGATGTTGTATTAATCGAGGAAAATATATATGGGTTAATAGACAACTGGAGTTGTGGAGGTAGACGTTAAAATCAAAGAGTTTTAGGTTTAATAGAACTAAAACGGAGTATATGAAGTGCGAGGTCAGCGGTGTCAGGTCAGAGAATGTAGATGTCACTCTGGCGAACAAGTAGTGCCCAAGTAGAAATCATTTCAATATTTAGGATCAATGTTGTAGTATGATGGTGAGATTGATGAAGATGTTAGTTTTAGAATTCAAGCGGAATGGGTTAAATGGCGACTAGCGTCTAGCATTCTTTGTAACAGGAAAGTCTCACAAAAGTTTAAAGGAAAGTTATACAGACGGCAATCGGACCTACGATGTTGTATGGTGCAGAATGTTGGCCTACTAAAAAACAACACACCCAAAAGATAAGTATAGCAGAGACGCGTATGCTCAATGGAGCTGTGATCATACAAGATGATATCGAATTAGAAATGATGATATACATGACAAACTTGGAGTAGCACCAATTGAAAAGAAGCTAGTCCAACACCTCTTAAGATGGTTTGGACATCTCTAACGGAGGCCTTCCGAGGCATCTGTGTGCGTTAGAATTATATGCCACATCGAATACTCAAAGAAAAGTAGATGTTGACCAAGGTTGACATGAAAGGAGGTGGTAAAAAGAAACTTGATGGATTGAAATATATCTGAAGAGCTGGTGTCGGACAGGAGCGCGTGAAAGTTAGCGATCCACATATCAGAACCATGAGCTGAGAGCTTTTTTGCTTAGGGTTAGTTTAGGGGTAATGTTATAAGTTGTAGAGTATAGGATTAGCGAATAGGAGTCTAAGACGTAGTGTTTGGTCTTCGGTCCCTATTACTATTAGTACCATAATTGCTATTACTATTTTTACTATTAATATCATGGTTTTTTAATTTCCTTATATATTTTTATATTTTTATTTTATCTTTATTTTTATTTTATTTATTTATCATTATTATTTGTTTAATTATTTTACTTTATTTTTTTATTATTATTATCATCATGGTTTTTAAATTGACTTTGTCATTTAGTTTTGGATTCTATATCTAGTCAATCTCAACTTGTTTGAGAATAATGGCATGGTTGCTGTACTAATATACTAATGTACTTTCACTTTTAGTTGCATATAACAATAAATATATATACCCTAATTCTACACTTATTAGTATGTGAAATTTTTATATTTATAAATTGCATACAAATTGAAATAAATTTTATATCTTTATCTCTTTCTTTTAATTATATTGGTTTAGAATTATTTTTTATATGATCCATAAACTTAAATTGTACACTAGCTTCAAGAGCAAGAATGTCAACGGGCGAAATCATAAATTATTTTACATTTGTTTTTAGGAATAATATTCCGTCTGGTTCTTTTAATACATCAAGTTTCTAGAATTCTTTATCTTTAAGTCGGTTTTAAAACTATCGGCGGTAATTAATACATAGTAATTTTTAAAATTTTAAAATTAGAATCAAATCAGAAAAATAATTGAAATATAAGGAATTAATTCTCTATTTATCTTGAATTCAAATTAGAAATAGTGAATATATTTGTTTGCATTTGCTTTTAGTTGCATATAACAATAAATATATATCCATTCTAAAGTTAACCCAAATTCTACATTTATTAGTATGAAATTTTTACATCCGTAACTATTTACAAACCAAAAAGAAATTTATATCATTATTTCTTTCCATTTATTATATTGGTTCATACTGAATTTGTTATTTAATCTATAACCTTATACTATACGCAAGCTTTAAAAGAAAGAATGTCAACTGGTAAAATCATAAATTATGTATACCTTCGATTTTAAGAATAATTTTATATTCGGTGCTTTTAATCCATAGATCTCTAAATTTCTTACTTTCTACTTTTAGCAAATTTTGGAACTACCAAAAAATAGTTTTTTAGCTTTCTAAAATGCCTGTATATTTATTAGAGTATAATGCCTTAAGCTATTGTAGTTTAATTTGAAACTTTACCTACATGTTTGTTTTTAGTTGGTTATTAATATTAATGACGACTTCCGTCTTTATATTCAATTAATTCTCAAAATGATGGTAACCAATTCATTTAACTAGCATTAAAGAGAACTGGGCAAAAATTAATGTTTAATCAATTTTCTAATTCAGCCTGGAACGAAATACGGCATTAAAATTTATATTCCAAACAATACTCTAATTAATTTCCGCTTAGATTCATTCTCATGGTGTTTTTTTTTCTTACATCTATATATTGGAATCACGTAGATACAAATCATTTTTAACAACTAATCATCATCGGTTTTAATCATTGTTTATAAATTTAAAATTTCTATGTCAAAGATGCTACTTGGTCAAAATGCACCGATGTCAAATACGACGATCCTTTGTATTTAAAAATTATCAGAAAATATGTTTAAAAATCATATATTGTTAAAGAATGTGTAACTTAGTTAATTTGAAATTTTGATAATATGAAGAAAAAAATTGGTTTCATCAACAGCTTATAGTATAGCAGGGTGACATGATTCAAATTTTACTTTGCAAAATTGTGAAAAAATATGACCCTCATTATGACTGCAACAAAAAGAATTTGCTCACATGTTTATTCATACAAGTCCATGTTTATTCATACAAGTCCAGTGGATGCATCTACATATTATTAATGTTTATAAGAAAACTAAATTCAAATATTAAAGATCATAAAAAATAAAATGAATTAATATGAATTTTAACTAATTAATTGTGATCAATTATATTTGATACGAATTTAAACTAAATAGAGAACTGACTGCAATTAATTCTCTTTGATTGAAACTACATTTAATCAAAAATTCAATAACATATTAATTCTCTTCAATGCTAATCAATTAGAGACTTGATTTGTAATCAATAAATTCATCTTAATTTATCCCTTATATCAACACCATCTCCAAAACAGTGTGAATTCCAATTCTATGAGAGAATACGTAATGTGAATTGTTTTATAATTTTAACGACCGTTTTTTACCGTAGAGAAATAGTAAGTAGGAACACACCCTCCATTCTTTATAAATACATTTCTTTCCTTTCACACATTTAGCAAAGGAATAAATAAATGAGAAAATATTAATAGATAGTTTTTCAAAAAACAATTAAAAATTGTTGGGGCAACGCTTGTTTATGCTTTTAAAGGCAACATTATATTTTATGTATTTTTATACACCTGAAATAAAATATTGTAAATTCTATACATAATAAAACACGATTATAATCATTTTTTAACACGCATAACATGCAAATTGGGTATTTATATATATATATGTGTGTGTGTGTGTGTGTATTGTGCTGATGTTTGGTTGTACAAACAAAAAATAGTACCAGTATTTGTACTGAATTGACACTCCTAACAAAATTCATGTCTTAACGAGTCTACAAAGAGAACTCACGGTCAATGTTTTGAACCGTGATACCATGTGAAGAGAAAAAAAATGAATGAAGGTTAATTACATGGAAAAAAGAAAAGGCGATGACTTATTAAATAAGGGTTGAATTTAAATGAAAAATATGCTTCAATGCAGAGTTAGGCATTAAGCGGTGTCTGTTTGTTGAAGAAGAAGAGGTATGTCAGATGTCTTCGTTGAGTTAATTATTTTGAAGATTTTGTAGTAAAATAATGAAGATTAGTAAAGGGCATGACTGATGTTGAAGTTTTAACCTTTTGGTTGATGGAAAACAACATACGTATCTATGAGTAACTCGTAGTTTCCATGCATTTTGTATTGTTGACTATGTTTCTTTACACCATTTGATCAAAATTTAATCATTAATGAAATGCCAACTATATTTTGTGTATCCACAAGTATTTTGTTTAATGGTTATATTAATTTACTTTTAATTATGTATTATCATATTATTTCGGTTATTATGTTAGCATGACATTTGAAGTAAAGGGAAATATTATTTGGCTATTCCAAAAATTTGACTATATAACGTGTATATTGCGTATGATTCTCATGTCATATTACGCTATATGTATTAGTGTTTCATTAATTAATCATGTGAAATGTTATAACGTACATATTACGTATAATTCTCATGTCATATTATGTTATATATAATAGAAAATATGACGTTTCATAAATTAATGATGTGAAATGTCCTAAAGCGTAATAATGCAAATTTTTAATGAGGTTTCCTTGAGTCAAATTTAATCACAATTTCATTTTGAACACAATGTCTCTATTCCAGGTTTAGAACGGTATCAACAAACTAAATTGCGTATATATTTAAACTTATATGTTAAACAAATGATAAAATTATGTTGAACTTATACTATTTGCATTTTAAAATTAATTAATAAACATGTTTAGTAATGTAATGGCTACTAAGTTAGAAACAACAAATAGCCAATTAATCGATTATTTTATAAAGTTGTTGTACTTTAAAATATTATTTAGAAAAAAGATTTGTTGGCAGTGTTCAAGAAAAACTTCTATAGAAAAGTACAATCTGTAAACATATATACATGTACATACATGCATACATATATCAAGCATTTAAGTTAAATGGTGAAATCTGCATACATAGCACAGGCTTGTAGTAGCTTTATAGATACTGTAATAAAAACTGTCTATTGTATTTGATGTACTACTTATTTTGATGTAAAAAAAATAGTTTCTAGATATATATTTTGCTACCTTATTCTAATCTATTGTATTTGAATAAAAACTTTATTCTGATCTTTTTTTGGATAAATTTTGATATAATGTTTTTGTTGTTTGATTTACTCTTATTTAATTTTAGTTATGATTTGGGATGAAATAGGAGGTAACCGTTGAAGTGATATGTGACACGCTATATGATTTAGATATTAATTAATTGATTATATCCAATAATTGATAATTAATTGATTCGATTGCTTATGGAAAGTATCATGCTTTGATTTCAGTAGAGACTTGATTTGTATTTTAATTAATGGTCTAAATCTTTAGAGTTATTTTAGGAATGAGAACACACACATATATAATTTAATTATATGATTTGATTTTGTAAGAGATCATTTTTGGAAATATCTCTCATATTCTTTAGCGTCATTATAAATAAGAGACCAAATAGTTAGCTATTCAAGGAGAGTTATTGCTTTATAGTTTGAAATTGAGATTGCTTCTCAATCTTAGGTTAGCTATGTAATCTTTTGGTAAATTGAATAAACTTAGATTTGGACGAATTAATTGTTTTCTCTATTTTCTTCAATTTTCATATTCTCTCAAATTTAATTGTGCAGAAATTCTTGAGATGATCTAACAGTTGGTATCAGAGCTAACTACAAAAAGAACTCAAGAGTGATCGTTTTTGTTGGTGGAGAAAATATGTACTGAAAAATTAAATGGGAGCAATAGGATAAATTAAAAGGTGAGGGTGGAAGTTTACTTGTATCTCAGTAATCTTCATCGATCATTGAAGAATAAAGGGGAAAGATAGAAAACTATGATGCAAGAGAAATAGAAGATAATGGACTGAAAAGTTGCAAGGGCTATTACATTTATCTAGCGAATACAGTGTTTCATATTGTTACCAATGAAACATCAAGTTATGATACCTACAAGAGATTGGATGGGGAATATGCAAAGAACTCATTAAAAAATAAAGCCTCTCCTAAGGAGGTTGGTAAACTTGAAGCTCAAGGAAAGTGATTTGGTTATGGAATATCTCGACGATTTTCAATCTATGGTAAATCTATTGGTAGGCGTAGATTATATGGTTGATGATGAAAGACAACCCAAATGTTGATGAGTTCATTACCAAAAAGTTGAGAAACGTTGGTGATTCCGTTGAATAACTTAAATTATGATGGGGTTGTTTCTATATATTCGATGGTTAGTAATCTATTTAATGAAGAGACATGGAGAATGAACAAAATAAATGGAATAGCCAAGGAAGAAAGGGTAGCAATCGTTTTAAAGAGGTAAACGCTGCAAGGAGAGAGATGCAATCAAATATGAAAAATGATGTCATGTTTTATTATTATGAAAAACAATTTTGCACTAAGCTAAAAAGGGATAAAAAGATATGAAAGCTTTGTAAGCAAAAAATGAGCAAGAGCAAAAGTGACAAAGAAGAGGTAAATTCTGGTGTTTAATGATAATGCACTAAGTTTTGATAAAGAGAAAACAATGAATGAGTGCTTGATTCAGCTACATGTTTTCATATAAGAAACCAAAATGAAGCATTCATCGATTATAAGGAGCAAAGAGAACGAAGGTGGAGTCAGCGGTCGAGATTTGAAGGTGAAGGACATAGGTTTAGTTATGGCGAGAATGTTTGATGAAAGAATAATAAGTCATCGAATTAAAAATTAATAAGAATTTTATTGCCGTTGGGCAACTGGAAGAGAATGATGCAATTTTTCAACTCGAGTTGGAATTACAGTGGTATGAAAGACAAATAAGGAGGTCTTGAGCATAAAATGTGGAAGCAACAGTTTGTATAAATTGTTTGGAAACAAGGTGAAAACGTTTGGAGTTCCAAATTAGATTTGAAGAGAACAATTTACCTGAATAATGTAGAGCCTACAAAGGACCACTAAGACCTGCTTGGAGGCATTTGTGGTATTATAAACTTTTCCGATTTAAGCATAATTATGTAGTTTGGAGGTTGGTTAGGTTTGTTTCTGAACAAAAGGGGGAGCTCGTGAAGAATATTGTATCGAGTTGGAATATTGAAGATATGTCACACAGTATTTGATTTACGTATTAATTAATTAACTAATTCAATAATTGGTTGATTAATTAATTGATTATGGATAATGTAATGGTTTGATTTTAAGAATGATTTAGTTTGTATTTTTAGTGAGTGGCTAAATTTTTAGTCACATATGTATTTAAGAGTTTTTAATCTTATCATTTGGCTTGAGACCCCTTGAAATACCTTTATACACTAAAACAAGACAATATTTCGACGTAATTTTTTAGTTATGTTAAGATCTCAACATGAGGTTGAGATCTAAACATGAGGTTGAAATCTGAATGAAGCTTTATATTTCATATGCTATTATATTAATGGCGGAAATAATGGAAACATGTCATATAATACTTATCAGTGGATGCATCAAGAAACAAAAAATTATATTCATAAATATCTCGAATATTATATTATGAAATAATGATTGTTTTCAGTATCGACTTACAGTGAAGGAAATAAATAGCCCATAATAATAAGTTAAATGAAGCATTATATTTCATACACTATTATATTTTGTTATAAATACTTCGATTATTTGTTATGAAATAAATCTATTAGAATAACGGTATCTTGCTTGGGTGAATTACGAAGAACAAACTTTGTAAAACAATTATGTTGAACGACATCAAGTTTATTGTTAGGCTGAAGGACGGAATGCTAGATACAACTAGCATTATTTTCAATTTTTACACTATAACAAATGTTAGTTATAACTAGCATTATATTCAGTTTACACTATATAAAATGCTAGTTATAATTAGTATTGTCCTTCAGCCCATGAAGAAAACTTGTCCTTCAGCCTGATTATTTTTTTAAGTTTGTCTTTATATCTATTTTCCACTTTTTAATAGTGATATTAATTTAATTTAGTTATGTATTATCACGTTGTTTAAGCTATTATGTTAGTATGAATATTTGAAATAAAGGTGAAAATAATTTGGTTATTCCAAAAAACTGACTATATAATGGATATATAACGCATAATTTTCATATCATATTATGTTATATGTATTTGAAGATATGATGTTTCATTAATTAGTATTAATGTCTTCAAGAGTAATAATGCAAATGTAAGAGTATAGTTTCTTTGAAGCATAATTAAACACAATTTCATTTTGAACATAATGTCTATATTTCAGGTTTAGAGCGATGTTCTTAAACTAAATTGTATATATATTGATATTTATATGTTAAACAAAGAATAAAATTATGTTGAACTTATATTATTTATATTTGAAAATTAATTAAAAGAAATGTTTAGTCATGTACTGATTACCAAGTTAGGAACAATAGGTAGTTGATTTTATCTAATATACTAATTATATTTTATATACATCGAGATTAATTAAATAAATTTATCGAAAATGGTTTGTCGGTAGCATTAAGGGAAAAAACTTTTTTAGAGAAGTACAATCTATGTGTGTATATCGTCTAAGTTACATGGTGATATACATTTATATAGCACGGGTTCGCACTAGTTTTTATAGTTACCTGAATAAAAATAGTCTGTTGTACTTGATGTACTACTCCTTATTTTGATATCAAACAAATAATTCATAAATTTATATATTTGGGATATTTTTTCAAACATATAAAAAAGGTCTCAAAATTCACTTTTCCCTCTCAAAATAAGTTTGACGATACATCCCTATCAATTTTCGAAGCAAAAATATACAGTTTGAAACGCATAACTGCAAATAATTGCAAGCTGCAATTGCATATATTTACAGCCATAACGGTAAATTTTCGTTTTACACAAATGATTATTAATCCAATAATTGATCAATTATTTGATTGATTAATTAGTTAATTATAGAAAGCATTATGCTTTGATTTCAAGAAAGATTTGTTCGTATTTTAGTTAATGCAAATCTTTGGAATTATTTTAGGAATATTTTAGTTAATGGCCCAAATCTTCTGGATAATCCCAACAATTTGTACCAAGATTTTAAATCTCGGATATCGGGCACGTTTCTTCTCGGCGATTTTAGTGACTCGGTATCATATCAGAGGAAATCTCGGACGAGACGAATGCATCTCGGACGCCAATATCGGATTTACATCTCGGACCTAAAGTTCATCTCGGGACCATATCGGAGTATAACACATCACATAATTTATAGCAACAAAATGCATGGTATCGGTTTATTTAACATTTACTGAATTACTGCAACTAATCTCCACTATTCTAACCGAAATAAATAATGCAATTATACTTCAACTATATGAAATTGTTCAACAAAAGTTACAAAACATCATCAGTTTTAACAATTACATATAAGTAGATGAAAGGAGAAAAATTAACTGAAAAAAAACGAACTCTATACAATTACATATATGCAGTAAGAACAACATAATAACACTATCAGGAACTTATGCAAATAAAAGCAAATGCATATAAAAGATATCAGGAATCGAAGGGTTTCGGGCAATGTGAATCTACTTGCAGAAGGTTATGCAGTAAGAATAACAAACTAAATCTGCTTGCAAATCTACTCTAAATTACACTGTATATTCAATTTCCAAAAAATTAAATTTCATTAAAATAGAAACAACCCTAAGCTAGATACATGTAGAGAGTAGAGAGATTAGTTAAAGACGAAGCTGCAGACTGTCAACAACGAGATCGAGTAGTCGAAAATTGGAAGCAACCACGAGTTGTCGGATGTTGGAAGAGGGAGTTCGATTTTTTTTCTCTGGAGAAGAGGGAGTTTGATATTTTGACGAAGAACGTGATCTTTTGAGAAGTTGAATCAGAGAGAAAAGGGCTTTGTTCATTTTTTTTATGATAGACTGAGTGAGCCTATTTTTTTTTTGAAAAAACAATATATCGGGGATATCTCGGAATATCGTTTCGCCGAAGCCTTCAACCGAGATCTCGCCGGAGATAGCCGAGATTTAAAACAGTGATTCGTACCAAAGCTAACTATGAAAAAAATTCTCAAGAGTGATCTTTTTTGGTTGATGGAGAAAATATGTACTGAAAAATTGAATGTGAAGAATTAGATAATTTGGAAGGTGAGGATGGAAGTTTAATTATACCACGGTGATCTTCATCGACCATTAGGGACTAAAAAGGGAAAGGTCGGAAATTATGACGGAAGAGGAATGAAGAATAATGGAGCAAAAGGCTATAGGGGCTATTAGATTTATCTAGAGAATAGTGTTTCATATTATTACTAATAAAAAAATAATGTAACGACCCGGAAATTTTAACGATTTTTATAACGTAATTAACTAAAAAAATTGTTGAAAATATATAATAAAAATTTTCAATGGAAATTTGATATTTGGAATACATCTATTTAAACGTAGCAAGTGTCAGATTTTCATTGAAAAATAGGTAATTCTGTTGAGTTATTTTCAATTTTAAATTTAAATCGGTTGAAATTTGATGGACATAAAATGTTTTCAAAATCCGAATATTTTTATATAATAGAAATGTTTTTCATTTTATGAGCGAGAAGTCATATTTCGTTTCGCCAAATTTGGATTGCTCCAGCTCCGTTTATCTTATTTCTGACGTTTTAGCAGCATTTTTGGCAGCGAAATATCGACTTTTGATAGGATGGTATCACTCATATTTGTATACCATTTTGTTCATCTCGTCGTGCTGATCTCCAAAGTATTTCATTTGAGTATTTCGGTGTCCGGTGCACGGTGGAATCTGCGAAACGGTTAACTATATCGGTACTCGTTTTGTGCCTTTTTGTTTCTTATGTCCATTCATTTGCCCACCGTATTATACCAACCGTCGTTAGCATTTATTTTCTGAAATTCAAATCGTGCCTGACGTTTGCAATCCACCATTTCAATTTAAATATTGTTTCGTTCGTGCTCTTCTTTTTTCTGTTTTCATTTGGAAAAAAATTATAATAATATAAAGCTTGTATATTTGCAATCATGTTCATATCCAACCTTTCTTCCACCAGAAAACCATCCCGCAACCGTGGTTCGCTCACCCTCCACATGTCAACAACCTTCCACCCATGCACGACGGTATGACCCACCTCCCTCCGCCCTATCTCCTGATAGTGACATGTGCAGCCTGCAGCTAGCTTCGACAGACCCACCCGTCAACCGTTCATCTCTTCCCATCAGCATGCCAACGACCCGCATCCACGATCCTCCCTCTTTTCTTCCACGGCCGCCTAGCAACCCTTGCCTACGTCCAACCCGAGCACCCTAGCTTCCCCATACAGCCGATCTCCACCACCCTCAAACGCCCATGCCAACTCCTCCGCCTTCATCCCGACCTCCACCTACATCCTTCCACCCAAACCTCTTCCTCTCGCCAGCACGCAACAAACCCACATCGACACAGCCTCCTCAAACGTCTGTCGTTCTTTTGCATCGCCCACGAACCACCCAGTCACAAACCCTCCAGCGTTCATCCAGATCCACGTCAGCAAACACCCACTGGCCGCAGGTCTTCCAGCTGTGCTCCAACCACATCCTTTTCCTCCGAACGCCCATCTCACCACCATCAACGCAGCAACCCCTCACCTTGAATGCCACTCCGACCCTTGTTTCGGCATCTTCCCCACCGTGCTCCCTCTCATCCACGCCTTAGCCTCCCTGACCGCATCACCTAAGCACGCCACAACACCACAGCTCACCCGGATCTGCACCCTCACCTCACCAAAGCCGCCATCACCTTCCCCTACCGCATGTCCGCATAGCAGCCACTGTCCCGCCTTGAGCAACCTCACATGGCTGCTGCTACAACTCCTCAGCCCGCCAGTGCAGCCACCTGAGGTCCAGAATTTCCACTCACCTACCTGACAGTCGCCTCGTTCTTGGTCGAAACTCAGTTGTATCACTCGACTTCTTCAGCCTTCTCTTGTCAATAGAAAATATATATATATATATATAATATTTATATCAAAAGTTCGTACTTATACAAAGTTGCATCCATTTTAAAGTATATAATTTAAAACTATATTTGCATTCCAGTTTTACATGGCATCCAATTCAAAGTGTATATGTTAGTTTATATATTAGTTTATATAAACATAAGTATACATGTGTTTTGGCGTTCAAATACAAATTAAGGGTTTTATTTTAAATTTTAATCTGGTTTAAGATGTAATGATTTGAAATATATATATATATACTTTTATTTTATATGGGTTTAAATTAAATATTGATTTGAAATATACATATAACAATTTTATTTTAAATATGTGGTTTTAAAATGAAAATTGACTTTAGAATAAATATATATATATATATTTTGTTTCAGTTTATATCAAGCTAGTTTTGATTTGTTTTCGTAAATTCCAAGCTATCAACTTTGCTCGTTGAATTCGTGTTCATCATGTCGTGCTTTGGAATTTATGTTTGGATTGTCGCATCTCGTTCTTGTTATCTCTCTAGCCTCGAAAGGTGAGCGATCACTCACGATTAACATTCTTATGCTTAGTAAATTTATATTTACATGAAATGACTTTTGAAATATGTTGTTAAATTTGAATTGTTAGTTATTTAATTGTTAAATATGATATGCCATTATCTGTAATTGTTTACTTATGACATATGACACCATAACTTGTTGTATATATTATATTTAAATTGTTAATGATGATATATGTCTGCTATTGATATGTATGTCATTTTATAATATTATTCCGTTGTTCTCACCCTGCAAGTTCCTTTAGTTTTAGGAAAATCTCTATGGGTTGAAATGATACATACCCGAACGATATTATAGATTAGGAAAAATCGTTATGGATTGAAATGATAAACCCAAACGATTTTATTGATTTCGAAATTTTGGGATTTCGAGTTGAAATGATATATACCCGTAAATAATAAATTATTACGGATTGAAATGATAAATATCTGTATCACTTGACCATAAGCTAGAAATCTATATACGGACACCGTTGGTCTATTTTTAAATGATTTCCAAAGTTTTTAGAAAAATATAAATATGTGTTTTAAATAAATATTGAGTTTTAAATATAATATAAAGATTTATCTTTTTAAATAAGTGCAAAATTTAAATTTTAAGGTATATATTTGGAAATTTTAAATTTATAAGTTAAGTTTTGAAAAATATACATTTTTAAGATTTTATTTATAATTTTATCATTTTTAAATATATAAATAAGATAAAAAATAGATTTAATAATAATAAGGTTTAATTTAATAATAATTTAATATAATAAAATTTATTTAGAATTTAATTTAACTAATAATATATATAATATGTTTAAAATATTTATTTAAAATTTATATTAATATTTCAAAATAGAATTTGTAATAACTTAAATAAATAAAGGTTGGAAAGATAAATATAATTTGACTTGACATTTAAATTGGTTAATAATTGAATTTGAATAAGAATTGATTTGTAATTTAATTTATATAAGAGTTGATTTGAAACTTATTGATTTTAAGATTTTTAAAGATATGATGTTTATCACTTAATAACTTGATTTTATAAAGGTGATTAATTGAATAATTTCAAATTAAATATAATTGAAGTTAGATATTTAATATTGAATTAAAATTTGTAATTTGAGATTTTATTTAAACGTTATTAAAATGATTTAAGTGTATGTTTTCAAATTTAAATAAAATTAAAGTTGAATTTTGAAATATAAATGAAATTTATAAAATTGAGTTACTGTAAATTGTTGAATATCTAAACTTTAAATTCGATTGAATTAGAAGTGGTTAAAAGTTGTAGTTCAAACCTGGATTTGAAATCGATATAAATTAAAAATAGTTTTTATGAGAATTTTAATTTAACCTTTAATCGTTTAATTGAAATTGTTGAACTGAGATTGATTTAAATTGAATTTAGAACTAGAATTGATTTAAATTAATATGGAAGGAACAATTTTAATTTGAAACTATTTTTGATATAAACTCTTTTAATATGTGAACCATTTTTAATATATATAACTCTTTCAATCTATAACCTATTTTTAAATATATAAACTATTTCAATATATAAAAACTATTTTCAATATTTAAACTGTTTAAGTTGAAACTGTTATGATTTAGATTTAATGGATTTAAATGCGAATATTTTGATATGATGATCTAAACTATTTTGTGGTTATGATTTTGGAAGTGAATATGATTTTGAAAGTAATAATGATTTCGAAAGTGAATATGATTTCGAAAGTGATATGATTTGAAATGAATATGATATTTCGATATGAAGTATGAACTATTTGAAATGTAAAAAATAACCACGGTGTGAAATAAGCGTTTGGTTGTTAAAGAGACCGAGATCAGATGTTATCATACTCTCTGCCATTACAGAAAACCACTTTAACAACTGTGTACGTGGTGGAGAATCCAGAACAAAGTGGCGACGTCTATATGAGGTATGAACACAGCTCTGACTCCCGCGAGTCGGCTTGATGCGACTAGAACAGGAGGCATGCCGGGCCAAGTGAGGTCGCACCTCCGATCGAGCATGCTTCTTCGATACCATTATATTACTTTGTGATTTGATTGTGTGCGCCTTTGATTATGCGAGTGTGTCTCGAGGTGGACGGTAGTAGCTGTTATGCATTACCCCAAACCGGATCCGCAAAACAGTAGTATCCTACTATGGGCATTCCCTCGCGTGCCTTGTCACATGCCTTGTCACGCCCTCTACGACTTTGGTTTATACCGTACCTAAGGAGTGCTCCCTGAGTAAACCCGCGGTTTGGTGGAGCTTACAATATATGTATAGACTACGAGAATATATAAAATGTGTCAAGGGAAATATGGGTAACGCCTTAACGCTATTTTAATACTTTACTTTATTGTAGACATTATCTATGTAGTGTATTGTACTATGTATGTAGATAGTTTAACGGATCCTTAAGAGATGGAATTCCAACATCCTTTAAGTTATTTGCATTTCACTTGAGTTGATTTACTAGTGTAAGAATGTTAATCATGACTCGAGTGTTTTGTGTTTTGCTTTATGCTCGGATCAGACTGAGTGTCACAGCATTTTGAGACCCACCTTTGGAGCTTGGAGCTTGGAGCTTTGCTTGAAGATCTGTCTTATATCTATTCGGCTTTCAGTTATCTTCAGTTGTTTATATTCAGACTTGTTAGCTGCATGTGTATTAGAGATTCCTTTGTATTTTGGGATATCTTTTTTTCGTTTTGACTATGATGTTTATATAGTAGCTTCATGAACTATTATTTATCTATTCCGCTGTTTATTGTTATATAACTATGTGTCTGTGATTTTGTGATTGATTTATTTACTGTATATGCTAAGTTCTGCCAAATATAAATTGACAATCTGTTGTTTTGAGCAATTCAAGTCTGACATGTGTGGATGCGAATGGTTCGAAATAGCCGGTCGTTACAAATAATGTTTGATATCAACAAGAAATTAAAGGAGGAATATGCAAAGAACTCACCAACAAATAAAGTTTTTTTCCTATGGAGGGTGGTAAACCTAAAACTTAAGGAATGAGATTTAGTTAGGGAACATCTCGATAATTTTCAAGCTATGACAAATCAATTGGTGGCAGTAGACTATACGGTTGATGATGAAAGATTACCCTATGTTGATGAAAGATGGGGAGAATTGACCTAATGAACGAAAAAATCAAGAAAGGGCAGCAACCCTCTTGAAGAGGTAAACCTTGCAAGGAAGGGATTGCAACCAAATACGAAAAATGACGTCATCTTCTATTATTGTGAAAAACAATTTTACAACATGCTTAAAAGAGGATGAAAGCTTTGGAAGCAAAAGATGAGCAAGAGCAAAAGTGATGAAGAAGAGGTAAATTATGATGCTTAAATTAATGATAATGCACTATGTTTTGATAAAAGAAAATGCAGTGAGCGTTTAATTAGGCTGCATGTTTTCATACATGAAATCAAAATGAAACATTCATTGATCATAAAGAGCAAAAAGGGAAAACGTGGAATCGGCTAAAGGTGGAGATTTGAATGTGAAAAACATAGGTTCGGTTTGGTGATAATATTTGAAGGAAGAATAGTGAAACTCAGTGGACCAAAAATTAAGAAGGATCTTATCTAAATTGGCCAATTGGAAGAGATGGGATGCAAATTTTCAACTCGTGAATGAGTTACAATGATGTGAAAGATAAATAAGGAGGTGTTGGGCACAAAATGTGGAAGCAACAATTTGTATAAATTGTTTGGAAACACGATGGAGGATGTTTGAAGTTTTCAAATTAGATTTGAAGAGGCCAATTTATCTGAATAAAGGTGGAGCCTATAAAAGACCATTAAAATCTGCATGGAGAGATTTGTAGTACTATAAGCATTTCTGATTTGCTGATAATATGCATGTTCAATTGATGAACATGATAATTATGTGGTTTGGATGTTGGTTAAGTTTGTTTTTGAACAAAAGGGGAGCTCGTGAAGAATATCATACAGAGTTGGAATATCGAAGAAATGAGACACTATATTTGATTTACATATTAATTAATTGATTAATTCGGTAATTAGTTAATCGATTGATTGATTATGGAAAGTGTTATTGTTTGATTTTAAGATAGATTTGATTTGTATTTTACTCAATGGCCTGAATCTTTAGTCATATATGTATCTAAGAGTTTTAATTTTTTTCATCTCACTCAAGATCCCCCCTTGAGATTCCTTTTTACACCAAAACGAGATGATATTTCAATGTCATTTTTAACTTGTTTATCACTCATCTCACGGGGATGTTAAGATCTCAACATGATATTGAGATTTAGATGACATCTGAAATTTAAAAGCTTGATGTGTGTTTGTATGTGATATGCATATGAGTTCATAGATTAATATTCAAGGAGTTGTTGCTACATACTACCAAGTTATTTGGTAATGTTTTCGAGATTAGTGATTATTTGAATACAAACTTTCATTTCCTAACCATACCGTCAAATGATGTTATTTATTGTAAATGTGAAGTTATGCATTACCAATACATAGCATTTTTCATTACTAAGTCATACTTGGTACTATTGATGATCCTTAAATCCGATTAGATCAAATTAGAATGTTTATTTTAGATTGGGTTAGATATCAGTTACTATTTCTCATAAAATTGCCAAAATGAAATAGCTAAGAATCGACTTTATGAAAATCGTTTATTATGTTTAAGTTTTAAATTATCATAGTTGAAGTAATGGAGTTTTAAAAATGTTTTTTGTCATATAGTTTATAATGATGTTTAAATTTCATACTTAATTAGATTAGATTTATTGTGGATTTATAAATAGTTACTTGTATCAATAGTTAAAATTTGTAACTATATGATGTTTGTCGATTGAAATGAATAAATACGCGTCTCAATGCAAATTGGACATAATTATTGTTAGGGATATAATATAATTTAACATATAATTATCTTTTTGTAGCCTCTAATCAAATTAAATCAAGTAGAAAAGGATATGGTTTTTCTATCAACAATTAAGTGAGTATAATTATCGTGACTCATAGTAAGATAGAAAAACAACCTCTTGTTAGTTGGACAAGAAACAAAAAAATTTATATTAAACTATTAAAATAATAAGTTATCAACTAAAAGAGAATGGGTATGATTTAAATACTTCAATTTTATACATGCTAAATAGTTAATCCTAAAAACATGAAGACATGAAAAAAACCGAGTTTAAAGATTAATTAAAACATTAAAAAACACAAACGGGAAATAAGTGAGAATTGGAAGGGAGAAGAAACTAGTTGTAAAGGGACTGTATCACGATCAAATTTCCAATTTCAAC